>JAZDUH010000098.1:27800000-28400000 GCA_036419115.1 Scarus forsteni | reverse complement strand
TCCTGCTGGCAGATACATGTACTGAACGAGTCCATACAGTGAAAAGCTCAGTGCATCTTTTTGTCAGTTTACAAATATGTGAAAAATATTAACAAATAAATGAGCAATAAATCATTCAAATGCTGCCCCAGAGTGCCCTAGATTTGAGATTAGACAATTAACCTGACAGGCAGTTATTTACAGTATTTATGCATGCATTGACCTCTGCCCCCCTTGAAGAGTACCTGCATGTGCTTACATTTTAGTTTTTTTGACCTGCTTAGCTTCCTTTGTTCAAAATGCATCTTTAGCAAGTGTTTTGTGAATGTACACTTCTTTAAAAGAGTCAATTTCCCTTTATGAACTGGTATAAAACAGCTGATATGCATAGTAATGTGTGTACTTCCTAAAATATCTGGAAAATAATAAAAAATTACCATGGGAAATTGAATCAAATTAAATAAAATGGAGGCACACATGCCATGATACACTTTTTAACATGTTTATTTTGTCCTGCTTTTTTGTCTTATTCCATCCAGGACAAAGTGTAAAATCCTTCAAAAATTTTAGATTAGGACTGTATTTGAAAATTTGGATCACCTCCTGTTGAGGATATGTTGGAATTGGTGAGACTAAACTTCTCTGACATTTTCTAGTAAAGTAATTTTCTGCCACTTTAATTGCTTAACCCTAAATCTGTGTGGAATTGGTTATACACATCAAGTAGGTTTATAAAAAGCTAAGCCTTTCAAGATAAACTGGACAATGAGATAACAAATGTCCCTCATAACAGACTAACCAGAGGCACATAGTCAATTCTTGATCTTAGCACTACTAAACCAAAGTTCTAGCTACTTCCCCTTTGTAATCAAGGATGTTAACTGGCTGACAGAAAGCAAGAAGCTTGAAGCTTTTCAAGATTGATCAGCCTGATGACGTGGGCTCTAGCAAGTTGTTGAGTTATTTTAAAAACCTGTCACATTACCACTTCCCATCTGTTTTCATAGACTTCAGTAAATAAAGGCTTTTGACATTTTAAGTCAAAATGACTTTAATTTAGCCAAAATGTCAGTGTCAAATTTAAACTGGTGAGATTAAAGCTCAAATGTATAAAATTAATGTTGAAATACAACTTCAAGAACAAGGTCAAAACTAGAAAGACCTCCACCAGCGCCACAGTCCTCAGCCATATTGTCATTTTGACCATAAATATTAGTCCTACCTTTATTTCATGTAAATATTAAGATTCCTTGACCATGAAAACATACCATTAGCAACTGGATTCATAATGATATCTACTTTAGATCAGTAGTTATTCACAGAAACCACATTTTTCGCCATGGCGGCCAGACGCTGATCCGGATCAACACCAAAATTGAATCAGTTCTTCCTTTTCCCATGCTGAACATTTCCTGTAAAATTCATCCAAATCCGTCCATTACTTTTTGAGTTATTTTGTTCAAAGACGGACAGACGGACAAACTCTTCCGAAAAAATAACCTCCTTGGCGGAGGTAACAATTACATAAGGAATTGAAATGTCAAGAATAAAGTTAAAATATAACTGAAAAAAATCAAAAGAATAATAAAGTTATTTTTCTATTTCAGGAGGGTACTACAAATTTCAATTTAATTCTTAAAATTGTATTTGTGTGTCATTCTTGATAATTCTTGACTGAACTTAAGGGGCAGTAAGATGGTGTTTTTATTATCATGAGAAGCAATAAAGCTGGCTTAGTCTCCAACTCATTTGACTTTACTACCAGTAAGAAATTAGGTGTAAATAAGGTGAGTGAAAAATCCAAACACCAAGAAAACATCATAACAATGACCTTTAGAGTGACCTAATTACCTCCACCAAGGAGGTTATGTTTTTGGGAGAGTTTGTCTCCCTGTGAACAAAATAACTCAAAAAGTCATGAATGGATTTGATGAAATTTTCAGGAAATGTTCAGTATGGGTGATTCAATTTTGATGTTGATCCGGATCACCGTCATGACGCCATGACAAAAATTGGGATTTTCGTGAACAACTACTGAACTAAAATAGGTATCATTATGAAACAAATTGCTTATGGTATGTTTTCATGGTCATGGAATTTAAATATTTACATGAAATAAAGGTAGGACTAATATTTATGGTCAAAATCCCAATATGGGAGAGGACTGTGATGCTGGCAGAGGTCTGCGCTCTCCGAGTGCTTTTCTAGTTTCCAAAGTTTTTTCATGGTGACTTTAAATTGCATGGATCTTTCTTTGTTTTTATAACTTTATACAGAGCTTTTATGACTCCTTGATAATGATGAGTGACTGGATTTTAGCATCTTCTGCAAGCAGGAATTAAACATTTTTATCCTCGAGATATGCTTCACGGATGGAAGTTTGAAAATGAAGACCTTGCAAACTTGTATTGCACTGCTCTGCACTCAGGAAATATTCAATTATTTCCAATTTTGAAATATTGTTATAAGCTTGGAATGTATTTGGTGATTACTTCATTCGATGTACCCATGTCTGCTAATCTGATCTCCATCATTTGTGAGGGGTGATGAGTTGAGTCTTTGCTTTCAATTTGGATAAATTAACCTGAGGTCACCACAGGGGTGGTGGCATAAAACAAGTTATTTGGTATGAAATGGGTCAAGATTTGATTTGCTTTTAGTATTTTATCTATAATTCATTTGTATTTTCTTTTTGCATTTTAATAATTAGAATGCAGTGAAATGATTAACAGAGGCCCCAAACAAACTATTTACAAACTATTAAAATATGGTTGAAAATGTTGAAATGTCAGACCCTAAATGGACAAAGTAACCTGGGAGATACAGACTGTAAAAGGCAGATAAAGTCAATAATGAAAATATGTTACATTTGAAAATACGAATTAGATAATTTTTCAAACTGTTTTCTACTGCTTTAATATTCATGGGTTAAAATCGCACTCATAAAATAATTTCAGGGACAACAGCAAGAAGACGTATTAGATAAAAAAAATTCTAAGGGGCAAACTGCTAATGTAAAATGATTCAATGACACTTTCAGCTTTCTATTTTCTTCTGCATGCAAACCTCTATTGAGTCTTTTTTGGTAATCAGATGATTTCAGTACAAAAACAGTGCATTATAAATGATCATGGAATTAACAAAAACTGACTCTCCTATTAATCAGCAGCTCTGATTCATCCGCACACTTTGACTGTCTTCATTAACCAACACAAAATAAGTTAGAGATCATTCAGTATCACACCTTTTAGCTGATTTATTTATTTCATAAACATGTTAAGCCATCCATTGCCGTGCTGGCAACGGGTACACACCATGTAAGGAGTGGTGCATTGCATTGACATCATACGTTTCGTCAAAAGAATTGTTTATCATTTTCTCCCCTTAAAAAAGAGACCAACCAACTGAAAAGAGCAAACAGTAAGGATGACAAAGACACCGGCATTGTCCTGCAGTGGTTTGGAGACCACTGGCTCTTAGAAGCACTGATCGTCGAGGAAGACATCCCAACATTTATTGCAGTCCAACTCTCATTTGGCTCCTTCACTGCTGTCGTACCATCCTCTCGTCTGACTGCAACGCTCTCCAATGAAACACTTTCATGATGCTTCCAGACAGGCAGGTTAACACTGAACCTAACCGTACGTAGAGACCAGAGTGCCTTTGCTCCATCTTCATCATCTCCACCTTCTCTGTGCAACTTGCCAAGTAACACACTGGAAATGACAAGAGTAAAATGACAACAGAAACCCTACATACAGTCATACAATACAAGTACAAACATTATGAAAAATGAGCTCATTTACTTCTCATTTTTATACAAAATGCGATGGGTGCTTCAGCAACCAGGAGTTTATTTTTCCTCTTCTAAGATATGAGGTTCTGATATTTAGGCTGGATGTTAACCATAAGTGTGTTATTGTTTTCACAACAGTTCCATGATACTGGAGGACATTAGAAACATTTGGGACAGGACTGATGCACAACATTAACAAATGCAAACAAACAAGTCAGTGAATCACAAATCAAACAGAAGATATTATAGTTTCATATGATCTTACTTACAATATTCCCCCCATGCACTACACAATAGTCTTGGATTTTCATATATTACATTTATGCTACATTCTCTTAATCTTAATTCACTGATATAAAGGCAAACATATCTCAATGCAAAGTGTAAGCTGCTCTGCTTTTCTTTACATTTAAATTAGTATTATAGGTTGTAATTGGACGGCTCAAACAGTATGACTTAGCTCATAGCAAACATAAATGTAGCTCATAAACTGGATTTGACTTAAACTCTTAATTTAGTTAGCAAGAATAGCAATTTCAATGTTTGTTTTTGTTTTTATCAACAATCACAATGTATATACATCACCAGAACTAAAGCAAGCTTAATTTGAACATTCTGATCTTCCAAATGTTTTTTTTTTCTTCTTTTTTTTGTATTGCACACACAGAAATACACATAAAAATACAGAACTAATTTTGGGAGAGGTTACAGTAGTAGATTTTTAAACATCTCTATTTCATATTTAAAATGCATACCAAAACATCTTAAAAAACAAACAAAAAATATGTTGTCAATATGCTTGTTTCATAATGTCCAAATACTGTGTGCAGCCACCCAGCGGTGGGTTTTCAATGAAGTCCATTAATAAAATGCCATAACAATAAAACGTATTGATACTTGTCCTGTGCAATGTCATGTCCTTGAGGGGGGGTCAAAGGTCACACAGGGAGTCATGGGTTGGCTAGTTGAGACCCCGCTTTGCTGATGGGATTTTTTTTTTTTTTTCATTTTTCTTTTTCTTGATTTGAGCATGTTCATATTCCATTAACTGTGAAAAAAGAGAGAGAAATCAGTGTGCTGTTGTGCTAAGTGTGCTTGATCAGACCATCTTAGAATCACGTTAAGTTTGTGCAGCTGCTCTCACTATAAACAGAGCACCTATTAAACTGTAAGGGTGCATGTTAGTGTCAGGTGGACAAGCAAACTACATAAATCATACTTTTTTTGCTGAATTTAATTACTTAATGAGGGAAATGTCTTAATTGTGATCAAAGCTGGGCTTGAGGTGGTAAGTTATGATCATTTTAAATTTCAATTTCAAATTTAAATTGTGTTTTGTTGCCAGACAAGGGAAATTTTCAAGCCCCAAGCACACTGAACAGCTTTGGCCACTGGCTCAAAATAATAACAATAACACATTACAGCATTAAACATAGTATACACCAGTGTTGTGCTGGAAATGAGTGATGAAAAATGAGCCAGTGTTTAATTCTCATGACATGAACAAGAGCATACTACTTCAGACTAACTTTACACTAGGCAAATTATCCAAATTAAACTTCTCAGACGTCTGAGGCGTTCACTGCTGTGGGTCTCTTACTGGGATGGGATGCTGGGCGAGCCGGAGCGGTGGAAGTGTATGTTCTGCCACTTGCCCTCGCGGCGGTGCCACACACGGGTCTCCTCAGACTGCATGGTGCGAGGCATGCCGCTGCCGTCCATGTACTGGGTCAGCCGTATATAAGCAATACATGCTGCATTTTCCCCAATGAGGTGCACATGTGGGTTCAGGAGGATGGTGTGCACTGGCTTATTCCCTTTGGACAGGGCTGGAAGAGACAGCAATTGGCATTAATTCAGTTTGTGTCATATTCAGCATGCATTTATGTCATAACTATTTCCATGTCGTGTTGCAATGTGGGCTGAATAGGGTTAAAGAAGAATAAACATCTGTATGAAAAAGAAATAATGACCCCTTTTCAGAGAGGGTACGCCCTGAGACGAAAACAAGCGGAACTAAAAGTCTCCTTATGTTTATGTTGGACAGCGGACAAGCACAGGCCTGCCAAGTGATTGAGGTTTCTGGGACATATCTGGTTTATCAGAACTATTTTTACTCAGACTAAGGACATTGTGCCATTTATGGCAGACATTACTCAAAAGTGATTTTTGCTCTAAGGTCCAGAACCTTAGCCACAGTCTTATTTTTTTAACCAGGAATAATAAATTGCAAACTGAAAAGTGAAAATAGTGATTTTGAAAATGTTCCCAACACTTATTTGTGATAATTACGGAGCAGATCCAATATTTATTTGACTGCATTTGTAACCTTCTCTGCAAAAAATGAAAGAACTGGAAAGCATCTTTCTGTTTTATTCAAACCAAAAGACTCAAACAAATCCTTATATGCCAGATGCAAAGTGTTTTGGTGTGAAGCCCAGGTGTCCCCCATTTCCCTCTTTACAATTGTTCAAATAGCAAATTATTGTGCGTCTGAGGTTGTGACTGTCTATAATTAGGGGTGATTAGGCACAAAGCTGACATGTTTCAAACTTGAGGGCAAAGAAAATGACTGTGCTTTAAACCTCCTCATACCTTGTCTGAAGCCTAAAGTCTGAAGTGCAGTGTTTCTTTGTTGTTTTGAGGACACATTTGAGAGACATACACCCATGAGTTTAGCACACACATCATCACTGAGCTCATTCCACTCACATGGGGTGCATAGCAGCACTCATTTGCTGTTGAACATCAGAGCATTTGTTCAAATATTCAGTTTAAAGTTCACCAGGCCAGAGAGCTGAGGGACAGTGACATTTTGCAGTGCTCCTCAATGTGGTTTTCCCATGCACTCCGAGGTCAGTAATACTCCCAGACACAAGAAAAACACACAAGATTTACAATTTCTAGGCAACATGGAGCTCAACTAATACTTGTACACACACTAAAGACCACCATGATAATTATGCTCACAGACAATGTTAAAGACTTTCCAGCATATTTTACACATAAAATAGGGAACAGAACCAAGGATTCCTGCTGGAAAATAAAAACATAAATTGCTTAAAGACCACAGTTTTTAAAGGAGACATATCATGCTGATGCATGATTTAATACTTACATATAATAGAATAAATTTGAAAACAAGACCTTACACCCCCTTAATTTTCAAAAAATTAGATATTGTATTTTTTCTGATATCCTGGAACGAGATTTGATGCCTCTAAAAATAGGTCATTTCGAGATGTCCGCGAGATTTCAAACGTCGTGACAACACGAGGTACCTTTCTTTTTATTGGAGTAATCTGATAAAACACTTCCTCCTCTGTGATGTCCGTTAGCCACAAAACCGTCACCGAGGAACACATCCACCAGCAGGGGTATATAGGTCCCTAGCTCACATTCACTCATTACCAGCTCTGGTCTGTAGGGGGACTCAATACGCGGTCGCTGCATTAAGCCTGCCGGAAAATACAGTAGAAGAAGAAGGACAGGCTGGCTCCACCCCCGATAGAACTGACCAATCAGAGCACAAAGGGCTGTGACGTTGCGAGGTAACTTTAGGTCAGCCTTGAGACCGAGTGTTTCAACGTGGGCTTCATAATGGCCTAAAATGAGGATATTGAGAACGCTATTGCGGGGCAATGAAGGAAGTAAATGACTTGTACTGAGGGCAGAAATGCTTTACAGGCATCCTAGTCTGGCATAGTGAAAAGGAGAAACAAGCATGATATGTCCTATTTAAGCAATTGTTGCGTGTGACAAATTTTTGTCGCACATGCAAAGGTGTCAGACTCGTCTTCTCAATAGTTTCTTATGCCCTGATACTAAAGTGCAAGAACAGTATTTTAATTTAAGCGTCAACATATATCATACAGTGTTCTTTGAGTGTAGTGGCACGATAAAAGGAGAAGAATAAACGATCCAACTGAAATTAAGACCAAATAATTAAACCTGAAGAACACCAGCTGTCCATGTGCACCACTTTAAAGAAAATGAGGGCTCACACTATGATTGGATGGATCTATGTTAAGCCCAAAACTCAACCATGTGTAGAATAATCAAGGCACATAATCCATCCACTTTGTGTCTTACGTCTGGCTTTACACTGTATATCTGTGTTGTAAGAATAGCTAAATATAGACCTACATGCCTCACATAATTTAGACAACAAGCTTCATGCCATCAAAACAGGTTTCTATGTTAAAGTATATCTAGTAAGGTTCATAGAAATGTATAATATGGTATATCTCCTTTATTTCTTTGTGCTAACATTCGGTGACATCACCAGCATCATATATTAGTAATACTTCAATCAGTTCAACAGTCTTAGAAGTTTTGATTAATCCTTGTACACATCCTACTTATCTTTATTCTTTAACTGAAGTTAAGTTCGAATTGAATACTATGACATGAACAAATTCAATTCAAAGGATAATTGCATCAGTAACCAAGGCGGGCAGGCTTGACAAAGAATAAACAGAGGGTGTGTGAATTCTTCACAGAATGTATGTAGGACTACTGTTCAAGTTACGTACACAAGAGTGACAAGAATGAGTAGGAAGAAAGTTGGTATTCATTAACCATTCAATATGTTTTTCTTGCGTATGTTTGCCAGGGGTCAAAAAATAAATCAGGTAATGAACGATGAAAATAGATTACATCTATTTTAAGATGTTTCGTTAGTGATTTTTTAAAAAACGTTTTTTTTTATTTTTATTTAAGATCAGGATAACATCCAAAATATTACAGACTTTGGACCATTCATTTTAATGACCTTTACTGGAATGCTCTTTGTCAAATGTGGTTGGAATAAAACTATTTGCAGCAGATTTTGAGAAAGAGGTTCCTCTGAAAAAGGGATTTCCTCTTCAGAGTGCTTTAAAGCAGATATCTTTGGATAATTCATAAAGGATCTTATGTTTATGGTAAGAGCAGCTGGGAAAACTTAAACAGCATGACTCAAATGATAAATACAGAGGCCTTCATATCTCTAAGGTCCAAATTCTTTGCTGTAACATTCAGCTGTGGTGCAGAACAGACTTGGTAGTTGCATTTCTCGAGAACCTTTAGACCTACAGCAACTATATATTTCACCTCAGGAAAATGGATAAACAGTTGCAGCCCCTCCCAGTTGAACACCTGTCAGTTACCAGCTAACTTCCAGACACTGGATGTCCACACCCCCACACCTCTTTGAGGTTGTGCCTAACTTTCATCAGACATGCCCTTTTATGCAATCACAGGGGTGTCCTCATGAGATGGCGCTTCCCTCACAGGAACACATCTGATGTGCTTCAACCTGCTCTGATTATAGTTCTGTTTGTGTTAACTGGTCACTTTGTGTTTGTAAAGTCATTCCTGGAAATACTGTTACAGCCATGATGGTTTGCAGGTCTCAGCCCGTTCAAGTCATGGACCAGTTTAGTCTTGGTCAAGTGGCTATAACAATCTAGTTTACCAAGTAATTTATAGTATTTGACAGTTTTAAACCCCCCACATCTGTCCTAGAATGCAACTTTACTTGTATGAAATGATTGTTAGATTTCCACTCACCATTTTCAAAGTAAAAGCGGTGAAAGTCGTGTCCTTCGACCAGGTTTCCCAGGGCCTCAGGCTCAAAGGAAGTTAGACCAGGATCACAAATCTTACTGTTCAGCACAAACAGAAAACACAGTCAGCAAAGGAAGACAGAAAACAAAGATTAATCTGTAAGGTGTTTTAGTGAAAACATAAGGACACTCACGCATAGGACTCAAAGTCTCCATTGTTGATCGACTCGATCAGCTGCTCAGTCACTTTGATTATTTCCTGTTTGCGTGCTACAACACAGGGTGAAAAAAACATTATCAACAACATAAAAAAATCAAAAAGATGACAGTGTATTCTGTATTTCAGGCAAAATGTAAGAATCAACTTCATATGGGTTCTACTCTACAGTATAGCAAGATTTTAAGTTCATTAGAAATGGAAGGCGCTCAGAGAGACATTTGACATTTTTTTGTTTTCATATCTGAGAAACAAAAGAGCACGAAAGCCTCCCATAACTAATAGTGATATCAGGCAGGAAAATGCAAGATGATACAATTCTTTTCACCCAACAAAGCTGAAAAATTAACAGACAAACCAATGCTCAGATGCAAGTATTTTCTACAAAAGCACTTTGACTAAATAATGTGGACAGTTACCTTTATTGTTATTGGTGCAGGCTGGGGGATATTAAAAAAATTACTTAATTTATGCAACAAAGACATTAAAATAGTATAAAACACAAAAACAGTACTTAAGCGCCTTCACAGATATATGCTACAACAGAGTGTGTGACTGTGTGTTTGAGTGTGTGCAAGTGTGTGTATAGGGCTGCATATGAGACACCACTTTAAAGATTAGACAAAAGATTAGACAAAAAAGGATACAAAGTAAATATATCAAAAAACACACATGTACATTAGAAGGGCATAGTTAAAATCAAGTAAAGGAAAGTAAATCAGAAACAAAGGGGCATTACAAGGGGTCAAAAAAGGACACTCAGGAAGTATATGAATACATTATTTTGACACTTTTCTTCCACTGATCACTGGGTAAAAGGAGGGCAAACAAAACAAGGTCTCTACCCCACAACTGTGAAACGACTTACTCTGAACTGAGGAGGTGGGAGTCTGCCTTGAGTCAGACATCTGTGAAGAACGGCTCTTAGAGCTCAAGAGACCGCTCACTAAGCTGCCCAGACGGAGGGCTGTCAAAGGTTGCATGGAAGGGAGTGTGTGTGTTTTCGAGTGTCGGGATATAACAGAGATGAGGGGGCGTTGAACATATTAATGCATGAGAAGAGGATGAGGAGGAGTGTGACAAAATAATACATTTCCAAGAAAACAGAGGGCAGGAAAGAAAGAAAACAAAGAATGATGAAAAAAAAAGTTAAGCCGCAAACATAAAATGGTTTGTGAGTGTAAGAAAATCAAGCTGGGTTAAATAATGGTCCTCAGCCTTTTGTTCCCTGAGATCAACCCCACGACTTCTACTTGACACCAAGACCAGGGGTGGGCAAGGTTTGGTGCCGTGGTAAAAAAAAAAAGTATCTCAGTAAGTATCTGATTTGCTACGAGGACACAACAGGCAAAATGCAGTACAAAATGAAAACAGGATAATATTTCCACAAAAGTATTAATCACTGGTTTATTTTGTTTCTCACAATAAATTAGTGGATGTCATTTACTTTCATGGTTTTTGTAAAGGTCTTTCATGAAGCATTATTAATAGTTATGGCGGGGAAAGGTGGGTCAAATGAAGTAAATAACCATCACTGAGTAGGATTTTTATCACTAATACCTTCGCCAGGTTTCATTTGTCAAACAACTTTTTATTTACCCTGGGACTTACTAACAAAATGAAGATGAGGTAAATTATTTAATTATGACAAAATACAGAATATGGCTAACTGCATCAGAAAAGCACATTTAATTTGCTTTCATCTCAAGTTTAGCACATTGAATTTCACTTAACGATTTGATTCTGAGCGTAGAAATTTAAATATAGACTCTGTTAAAAGACAGAGATGTATTATTTTCTAAATTATTAGTATTTTGTTTTTTAATAGTCACTTTTGCAACAGTTTTAAGAAAGTGACCCTCCAGGTAGCCAAAATAACCAATTCCTTTGTATTGACCAAGGGCCCTGTTCCAATTCTGATTGGCCCAAAGTAAACTCAAAAAGTATAGATTAAATAGTGCCTGCAGCATAAACTGTTGTCTTGCTTCATACACTTAAATACACTTGACAAATGTTTTTTAAGCTATTTAGACAGTGAATGAGTTCCCAGCAACTTTCAAAGGTCATAGCACTAAATTACTCCACAGAAGGTGTTTCAGGCGCCTGTTATGTTGCTGTAGTAACAGACATCAGCACTGTTTGTTACTGATAACAAAGCTACGTCCCACCCCCCAATTGAAATGGCATAAATGAAACAATGATTCCCTCTTTGTAGATCATTTTTATACGTTAACACCTACGATTCAATATCCATTTTACTGTTCATGGCTCTCTATAAATCTTTTTATACATCAAATATTACCCTGGTTTATTTAAAGATATATTAATTAATCTCAGAAACTTGTCTACCTCAACAGTACTGTCAGATAATTACACTAACTTATTTTTTCTGTAAAATCCAATATGAATAGGCCTACCCTACTTGCATTTGTCCATGCAAAGGCACGTTGTATAAACAACCTTATAGTGATTTTACGTCAATATATAAAAATGTAATTTTGAAAACTTTGCAACCCCACTGATATGCTTGTCTCTGCCCCTGTGAGGGGTCCAAACCCCTGGTTGGGAACCAGTATATTAGGAGTCAACACTGGGCATCAGATGGAAAAATAAACTGAAGTGTGTGAGGGAGAGATGTTAAGAAAAGAACAGGGAGAACAGCTACAGGGGGCTTTACAGTATTTCAGTTGCTGTGCGACAGATAATAAAAGCATTAAAATAAGCTATTGTTCAGAAAAAGAAGATGTGAGCTCAATAGTGGGATCTTACTGTGTAGGAGAGAATTGTTAGAGAAAGTTAGTTGGACAAAAACACATCGTCCTACCTTTCACATCCTCGTCCTCTATGGTGGTGTTGGCACTCTCGATGGACTCCTGACAAAGAGTAATAATTCATTGATAAAAACATGTCTTAACTAAATTACTTGATTTTTTATTCCTACATAGCCAACTCAAAACAAATAGAGGGAGATGAGGACGGTCCTGTGACAGTGTTTCCAGGCAGGTTTAAATCATGGATGCTGCGATTACATGGTCAAGCTCTTTGACCTCCAGGACCATCAGGATGCCACACTGAGACTTATTCATTAACAGCAGATTATGTAACAGTACAACAGGCTGAAAGGCTTATTTAATTTCTTCTATTTTGAAAAGGCAAAAGGCTGAGATACTGAACAAACTGCTCTAAGATAAATTAAACAAACAATCTGAAAAGATCGCGTTGATTGTACCTTATTTCCATCCACTGGGTTGTGGATCACAGTTGTCTGTGGCTCCTGAAGAGGGAAATGAAGAAGAATTTGTGGGACAGTGACATTTGAGGAGGCTAAAGGCAGTGTGACATGAAAATCGCTTTGAAGAAATCTGTTTGTGTGTATTTTTGTGGAATATGAAGGAAATAGACCTACAGTATTGTACCTTTTCTCATTTTTACACAATGCAGTATATATCTGGAAAGTTAATATCTAGGGCTGGGCAATGTGGATCAATATTTAAAAACACAACTCAAGAATATAAACTTGTAATGATTCTAATAAAAAACCCACATCTTGTGACCGTTTCATACCACTGCAACAGAAATAGAAGCCATATTAACCCTCACTCATTTACATTTTGTCCACTTCTCCATGTTTTGGCAAATAATTGTGCAATCAGACAGTGTGAGGAAGTTGGCCTTTTTTACAGTAAAAAAAAACACATGTGCTTGGGACCTATATTTTTGTTGCTGAGGAACAAAATAGATGTTAATCTCATTCAATTTTTCTTATTCCAAAATTATATTTAAAACAATGATTTAATAGTTCTTTTATGGTGTTGTTGCTTAGTGTTTGGTAAGGTTAAGAAGAAAAGAAATAGGAAAGCACTGACCCCACATGATGAATGATACAGAGTTCTTGAGGGTGTTGTAATCAATTCTCAACTGGAATTGGTTTTCAATTTCCATTCATAGTGGTTATAAGGTTTAAAATGTCAGTGTTATGTAATTGTGAGTCATTTTGTGAATGTTAAGCAATCATTTACAACATATGGGAGTAATCTTCAAGTAAACTTATCATTTAAAACATGGCTGTGGCTTAATACAATAAACAAATTAGTGTATGCCAAATATTTACTTCGAAGATGAACGTTCATTCAGACCTTCTGGTTTGTCTTTTAAGTTTAAAAAAATTATTTGGGTCTGTACAGGTTAAAATGTTCATTTCAGCAAGAGAATCTGCATGACGAGGGACACAGACTGTACAAACAACACATCAGCCACTGCGATTCTCTGATTGTGAGAACTGTTTTTTTAATGAATTTGATAAGATATCCCCAACATCTATACACCTGCATCAAAAGGTAACCTGGGTATTGTCATACTGTTCAGTCTGTTCATTCTCCATCAGCAGTTGCTTTTGCTGGGCAGGGGTTGGTTTCCTCTTCTGAACCTCACAGTATACGTCCAAACCACACACTGTCTGACAGCTGCTGTGCAGTGGCTCTTTTGGTCCTGTATACACTCCTTTTTCTGCTTGTGAGTCCTCTTATAGCAATCAGACTCCTCAGACAGACTCAGTGAAATTTTTGTTCAGTATTAATGATACTTTGTGTTACCTTAGTGGCTGAAAATAAGCTGTGGTAATTATCGGCTAAAATGCATTATAGTGTATTGACAAAAACAGTACTTTCAACTTCCACAGAACTGTGTGATGTTATGTTAGTTACCTGTCTGCAAACGGTCAATAACTGTGGATTTACTGTGACTTTACAACACTGTCATTTTACAGAATGTATGTGTCAAGACTGCTTAGAAAAACAGCACAACATATTCTTGTTTTGAACTTTGTTACTGTGAACAACTGCATTATACTGTAAATTAACAATATTTTTATCAGTGTAATACTGTCTGAAATTTAATGTAACTTTATTTATTTATTTGTGAAACCCAATAGATTGCCCAACCCTTTCAAATCTATCCTTTATCTCTATCTTTGTACTCATCATATTCTTGTGTTCCTCTCTCTTCCTGCATATTATTGTTACTTAATGCCTCTCTGTGTCTGTCCGTCTCTCTGTTCAGCCCTGAGCAGTGCCCTGCTGTGGTAATCAGATATCTAGGCTTTTGTGGAATCGATCCTGATGACCGGCTCAGTCCTTCTAATCACTCGGCCTGATTACACTAGATTATAACATCAGCAGCTTCCATCTGTGTCTATGTATGTGTGTGTATGAGCGTCAGTGAGTGTGTGTGGGTGTTTCAGCATGATGTTAGAGAAAGAAAAGAAGAGAGACAGAGAGAGAAAAAGAAAGACAGAGATGCCATGTGCCTGTGTTCATGCGTAATCAACTCTACAGCAAATGGGGGGACAGAAAGCTTCTGACATCATGCACAGCAGCAGTCATGTGGCCTGACGTCGACAGCCACTCAGCAGACAAACATGCTCGAGCCAATGAGTGACGGCCAAAATCCCTCGGGACGGTTGCATCTCAATGAGCCTAAGAAGCCCACATCCTCATACTCCAGCCATGCACACACATACTACATTAGCGGCAAACCCTCAACACTCTCATTCTGAGCAAGAGCTTTAGCAGCACAAACCAAACCAAACGCACATGAGCCGGAAATTTTGTGACATAAGAGCAGCACATGCACAGTGTGTACAGAGAGAGGAAAGGAGAGGGGGCTGTTGCAGAAGGGAGGGGGGGAGATGGAGGTGAGGTTGAGGTAGAGGTTGCCCCTAACAAGAGATTTTGAAAAAGAAAACTATTGGAAAAGAAAGCCTTTCCAAGGCTTGAACTGGCTTATAGCTCCAGATCAACATTAACCAGCAAATCAAAACTGGCCAAGCTGTGCATGCCCCATGCACGCTCTGCTTATTCAGATGAATGAATGAACACATCTGTTTGAATTATGAAAGGCTTTTATCCATGGTTAGCTCCCTCCTAAATATACTCCAGCTACTACATGATGCATGGCCTAAAAAGCTTTTGCACTCTTCTTCATTCAGGGAGAGTCTAAAAGTGAGGTAGACAGAATATCTAATCCCATTTTCTCCTGTGTTATTTACTGTTTTGGCCCTTATAAAATTAAGACCAAGTACGAGGGATGCACAATATTGTTGAACAATATGTAGGCCGACTGAATTTTCTGCTTGTATACATTGGCAATACATTGATTTAAAATATGGATGCAGAAACTGATTCACATTGTGTGGTAAGACATTGAGTTTGTGGAGTGTTCAGCAAAACCAACAGATTTAAATGTTTTTTTCCACCTTTGATCCATAAAGTTTGAATGTCTCCTATGGACTTAATTTCAGATCAATTTAGTTTTGAACCCATAGGAAGATTTTTTGTATTTTAATACAATTACTTAATCTGAGTTGTCTCTAAGAATGGCCAAGCTAACCTATTGATTAATCAGAGAATGCATTTAAATTTAAAAGTTCAGACTGAATTATTTGTATCAGTTACACATTTTTATTTTGTCCTCTTTAGGGCTAACCACCTATCACCAGGGTGTTAGTAGCTCTTGAAAAGAGTTAACTGTTACTACTGAAAATATGTTTTGATACAATGTGCATATTAACTAGAGAAATGACTCTCTTTACTTAATTCCCAAATGTCTATCTCATGTGTTGTACCTGAACGCACTGAAAGAGTGGCATTCATTTTTCAAATCATGAATGACATGTGAGTGTAGTTCATTCCAGAGGTGCTGAACAACTGTTCATGTCTCCAAAAGCTCGGAAAGTTTCAATTTTTTTTTAGTTTTGTTTTTATTCTATGGTTTAAACATGTTTTAACATAGAGCCATAGGAAAAAACTTTGTTTTAATGAAGGGCCCAAGATCTTTGTACACTCAGATTGATATAAACTGTTGGACTAGAGGTGAGACTCATTTATGTACTGCCCCTCTCATTTCCTATTTTCCTCAATAACCTTCCTCTTCATGTACATATTTCTTTACCTGGATGTTTGAAAAAAAAAATATTAGCAATATAAATAATACTCTATTGCAAAAATCAGCATTTTGAAAATGTTTTAAGAAAATCAGTCAGATCTGCCTTCATGTAACAGCTTACAGAATTAAGAGTAATTAAAATGCTTTGTTTTTAATTCTTGTGTATAAATGATAGTTGAGTTAAGTACAGAACTCTTTACACTTTCGTATTTGACATCCGATCCTTAAAAATAAAGATCAGGTGTAAAAGTTGTCAGTTTAAACTGAATTTACCTGGTTATGGCCTCAGTGCAGGTAAAACCTCGAAGGGAGCAGCTTCACTCGTAAAGAAGGAATTTAAACTGGTCCGACTTTTGAAAACAAACTATGAATGTGAATGTGTATATTTTAGAATGTAAAGTGCAAGTTGAGCTGACTCCATTTAAAGTGTGATCTTGCACAGTTCTGTCTACTTTGAAAAATAAATATATTTATAGATATTTCAGATTTAATTGCTATTTGTTGAGCAGCACGCCGGTGCAGCAATGAGCTTAACAGCAATAAGGTCACCAGTTCCATCCCCGGTTAAGGCAGGGCCTTCTATGTGGAATTTGCATGTTGTTCCCATGCATGCATGGGTTCTCTGGCATAGAGTTTGTCTCTGTATGTGGCCCTGTGATCCCCTGGCGACCGTTTAAGAATGTCCCAAGCCTCTCACCAAATGAACAGAAAAATAGAGTAACATATACCTGCAGGAGAGACTTGGTTTTCTTTCAGATGAATGAAGAAGTTTGTTTAATGTATAAATCAGTATTAGCATGAATGAGTTTAGAAATAACATCACATCAGTCATCAGCCAAAACCCAATACTGTGCATCCCTGACAAATATGTCATAATCTGTCAGTGTATGAAAGGGAAAACCTGTACCTCCTCCACAGTGGGGTGGGAGGTGGGGAGGTGTGGAGGTTTTTGTGGATGGAGTTGCGGCTGTAGGTGAGGCTGTGTGAGTATACCAGTGCAGGGGCAGGGCCAGTGTCTTTAGGACTGGTCACTGTGTTGGCTTTGTTGTTGACCTGCAGGGGGCAGTGTAGAGGGGACATGATACGCATACACACTTCTTCTCAAACACACAAACACGCACACACACTCTGACCACAAAGTTCATTCCAGAGAGATTGTCCCAAATGAGGTGAAACTCCTGTGTGACAAATAGTTTGTAAGACTCCTTTTAAAATCCAGAATAGCTTCTGATGCACATTATGGAGAAACAATAGAAATGGTAATCTGAGAAATGCTTTACAATTAGACAGGGCTGCCAACAAAAATGGTGGAACTCACAAAAGACCCAATGGTCCCCCATCCCCTCTAAATGTTAAATTTGCATTATTATTATATTATCATTATTACTGTCGATATTATATTATCACTGATATCAGCAGAGATGATTCTGATCAATAGTATTGGTGCTAGCCTCTTTGCTACCGGCTACATTTTACTTGAGCAACTAGAATAAATGTGTATTTTTCAGCATTACATAGCTTTACAGTGGCCATGATTTTGCTGATTTCTTTAGGCCCTCAGTGCAGCTCTTCAGCTCTTATCCTGTGGGTGGCCTTGAAATAATGAACATAAAAGTGGCATAATTACGAGGCAAAAATTGGTAACAAGCACAATTAAAGGGGACAAACAAAATCATTAGATATTATTCAACTACTCAACACAATGTTTCAACTCACAACTGGGGAAAAAAATCTTTTTTAATGAATATTTGGGCAATAAGACTGATTAAGAGTAAATACGCATAATGGTGAGTAAAATAAAGTATTTACTTTTAAAAGCCTGACGAGGAACTGTACATTACAGTGTCTGCCTGTTAACTTGTGGTAAACTTAGGTCCTTTTAAATTTCCTTATTACTCAGGACCTAATCTCAGTCACAAAATATCACCACATCCAAATTTGAGGGTTGTTTTCATTTGAAAAGCCAGTTTACAATGATGTCTCATCAAAGTGTAAATACTGATGACATAGAGTTAATACAAATGTGTGTAACCAAAACAATAGTAAAAATGTGGGTTTTAGGGTGTGACTGTGGTAACTACGCTGGTATTCACTTCATCATATTTATGTTGACCACTGGCTTGCCGTGACTCACTTCAGATCTATCCCATACTTTTTGTCTTAAATGTGCAGTGAACTTCAGTTTAATTTGGGGAATTTAAGTCTCTAAATCAGGAATTATCTCCCTGGAATGGATCTCCGAGTCAAACATATTGAAAGCCTGAGATCGACCCAAACACAGTGACACTGAATAAAACAATAATATGGAGGGTCCAGTCTCAAATCAACACTTTAATATTAACAGGCACACAGCATTGGTCAGTCTCGCAAAATTGTCAACATGCACACACATGCAGTAAGCGTTCATTTCAGAATGGACCACTCCCCCAAAAAATCACTCAAAGAAACAAGGAAAGAGCCCACAGGTGGCTGCGAGGTGACTAGAGAGACTTTTTTTTAAAAAACGCAGCTTAAAAAAATGCAGCTAAAAGTAAAAGTCATATATAAATAACACCATCAACTGTGTCACAAGAAAAACTGAGATTAAGCTTGGAGAAGAACAACCATTGCAGACTGCTTGGAGTGACTGTCCCTGAATGATGATGTCACTAATTGCACAATGCATAAGAAACTATCCAGGAGGCTCCTCAGACATTAAAACGTTCCAACAGACAAAATGCAGAAAATATTCATTACTCTTGTTGGCTTACCTTCACGCCGTCTTGCTTCTTGTTGAGCAAACTTTTGGCTGCTGCAGAAGAAGGAGAAAACACTTCAGCACTGAGAGTTCACAAACCAAGTGGTGAGCCTGAGGCAACACTAACATGCAGCAAGCATATCACTCCGCTGTGTTTATCTTCAAACTCCAGGTGCAAAATCTGACATCAAGATCCATAATGCAATGCAACAGAGGCTTTAAACATGGCTGTTATTGGTGCAGGGTCACCTTCTTACTACTTAATATTGCACATGTTAAAGTGATATTTTACCTGATTCGAGATTTGGCTTTAAATGTAGTTTTTGATGCGTACAAGTGATTTCATAATTGACTCGTCATGATTATTTGTTTGTGTGATGAACGCAAGGAGTTTAAATGTATCTTTCCCCTCTATTCACTTGAATTGTTACCAGACATACCCTGAATTTAAGTATTCAATCATTCTGAAGACCTTTTTACTAGGTGATTTTTATTCTTATAAAGGGTGCCTGTTTTCTGCTGAAAAACCGTTTGGATCAGCTTTGTCCTGTTTTACCTGCAGCTGGCATACAGAGGTGGGCACGTCCACATGCTGCTCAGCACAGCTAGCTCTGTGTGTTTGGGAATCAGTGTACACAGCCAAACAGATCTTTCCATCACCTTTGGTCTTCGTCTCCAGCTCTCTCTGATGAACAAGCATTGAGTATTCGTGGATACTCCACTACCACTGGCTGAACCGCTGCCTCTAATGGCATCTTGCAAAGTTCCTCATCCTCATATTTCAGTTTTACTTGATGTTGCATCTTTCCTCCTCAAACTGGAAATCACTCCAACAGTCATCTTTGACCACAGTTGCTTCAATGCTCTGTGTATGAAAGAAGTAATGGTAATATTTATATGAAGCTCCCATTATATATGTTATGAATGCATTATAAGTACATTTATAAAGCATCATAATTTGCATATGATGTTGTATAATCCTAATTTAAGCACTTGTGATAATTTATGATGATTTATCACAGTAATCAGAAGTCACAGTGTGTCATTTTGTGTATATAGCTATAAGGAATCAAAAATGTTCGTAATGCTTTATAATAGAAATCTGGCACATTGAACCAAAATGATAGACAGGAAACCTCCCCTGAATCTAGGTCCAGATCAAACAGCCGGTACTGGTCCCCCCAAAACCAAAAACTGAAATAACTTAATTAAACTACTTGATCACACAAGCCAAACCGTTGTGGTGAAGAAAGAGCAGAACCAGAAGGCATATCCCTCGATTTACTAATCAAGCCCCAACCTAATCTAATTCAAATCTAATTTAATAGAATTATCATTTATAGAAAATTTAATTTAAAAATGACAAAAAGCCTGGCTTGGATCTACTATTTTGCATGTGTCTTGAGACATTTGTTAATAATTTGGGGTTTTAAGAATAACGCTAGATAGATTGATTAATCAATGAGGTCTGGGTAGTGACCAGAATTATAAAAATGCAGATACAAGTGGTTGAAAAGACTTATCTCCAAAGTGTGGTCTGGCTTAGCCATAGAGATAGAGTGAGGGGCTCAGATATCCAAAGCAGCTCTGAGTTCAGTCACTACTCGAGTTAATTGATGTGGTTTAGCCATTTGATTAAGATAACCCGTTGTAGCCTCCCTTTAGAGAAGCTCTGGGTATGTCAAATTGAGGGGAGACCCCAGGGTAGACCTAGGACTCAGGATAATACATAGTTCCAAGCCTGAAAACGCCTTGAAATTCTCCAGGGAGAGATAGAAAGTGTCACTAGAGAGAAAGAGAGAGAGACAGCTGGGCCATTGTGACCTGGCCCTTTTCATCATTTCCAAATGAATGTATTGCACTTTTGATATGTCAAACAATCTTCAAGGAGAAGTCTGCATTTACAAACTCCTTATAACAAACTTACAAGCTCTAAGAAGGTAAAGAGAACAACAGCTAGTGGGCATTGGTCTCAAAAGATGTCTTGTCTGAAGGACCACATCAATCATTATACAACAAACCTAAGCATTCTTATAACCAAAAGAACCAGAGCCTCATTGTATAATATATTTTGACATCACAGATAGCTTGTACGTTCTAATTTGAATTTAATTTTAAGCTTGTTTGCAGCTTTTCACTTCAGGTTAATTGGGCAGAGAACCTCACGTCCTTGCTGTTCATCACAGAAGCAGGCAAGCATGATGAGTCTGTTGATGTGTTTATTGTGTACATTAATTTATAGATTTTAAGCCATTCACTGAATCTGGTGAGAATATTACTTTAAGGAGGGTGTGGGGTTGACTGGGGGTGTATTTAGCAGGTAATGGCAAAGATAATCTGCCTCTCTAACAGACTCACACAGCATTCTCAGACCATCATTTGCAGTCACACACATGCACTTAACCACTCGAGCACCCACACAAACAACCCCTCCAACTTTCTCTCATAGCATAAAAACAATCCAAAAACTAAGTGGCATTTCAAAATTCATGCCATATCATTGCCTAAATTTTGTTCTAGTCTCAAATTGGCACTTTTGCAGGCATGAAGTGCAACATCGTTCTCATGAATACCAAACACCTCTTTCTCATGCATACATGATAGGCCATTTGATGAAAGGTTTAAACATTGCAGGTTTTTATTTATCCCAAACCCTGCTTATTTCTCTATCATTCCATAAATCTTACCTCAAATGGAAACCACAATCCAAACAAAAGAAGGAAAGAAAAGTGGAAAAGGAAATGATGAATAAAAAGAGACACAGATGCACTAATGGCTGTTACTGCAGAATAAAGAAAGAAAGCAGGCTGAGGAAGTCTGAAAGTAGAGATAGTTTAACAGAAATACATGCAAAAAGGTATGAAGGAGCACAAAATGTAGAAGTAACTGCTACACAACAGACAAGCAGTAGTGGTAGCATGGGAATGTGTCTGCAACATCATCTCAGATTCAAACAGAAAAAACATTCAAACGACTAAAAAAAGAGTAAAAAAAAGAGCTTTTTTCATTGTTTCATGTAGTTTGATATTTCTACATAAAGTTATTTCAGATTTTTTATTGTTTGGGATTAAATTAAAAACTGCTAACATTATTGTTTGGAATACTTGTGTATTTTTGTATTATTTTAAATAATATTAGTGTTTTGACACCAGATGACATAAATGGGTAACATAGGATGGGTGGGCTCCTGGGAGGGTTTATTGTTTTGAAACCAGTAGTATGCCATTGGATAAAAGCAAAATGTGGCGTCACTCTTGATTAAACAGTGATATTTTTGGTCATGTGTAAGATCTACTTCCCCTGTGCCACAGTTGCAACTTGGATTTTAAGTAGTTGTTGAAAGGGATACAAAGTATTAATGGCTTAATACTGTTGCTGGCATATTATAGCCTAAATGTATTATTAGTATTGGCAATATAAAAATTTGGTACCAGTTATGGTAATAAATCTCACTGTTGACTATTTGCTCAATTAATAGAGTACTGGTTGCTTGCTTTACAATAAAAGAGCTCATTCTGCATGAGAAAAATACATGTTAGTTACAACCATCCTAATTACTGCTTATCTATAGTAACATAGGGCAGTAACTTTCAAACCTTTTTGCCCAGGGCACACCAAAGACCGAGCCAAAATTTCAAGGCACCCCATGAATGTATTTGTTTGTAATATTAATCATATTAGTTACTTAGTGACAATATGGGCAGATCAGATATTGGCAAATATCCAATAACAAAATTACAAACTCTGCCATTTACCACTTTTGAAATATGTCAAGAACCAAAGAATTTCTAACTTAAGATGACACAGAGAAACAGTGTTGATGCAGATCTAATGAAAAGAATATCCATCTGCTAATCCTGAACACAGCTTCTGTTGTTCACAACAACACAGAGAAAATGAACCACGTTACACCAGTCCTTAGATCGCTACGCTGACCTCTCGTGAGTCAAATATCTGATTTTAAATTTCTTCTCTTAGTTTATGAAGCACTTCATGGTCTTGGGCCTAAATATGAGGCGTTGTGAGGTCTCCAGACCCCTCAGGCTCACTAATCTTTCACAGTGTGACAACTTAATACTGTGAAATAGTGTTTAGTTTTTAGGCCCCAATACGGAGGAGGATTGAGGCCATACACACACGCACGCACATATATTTATATTTATATATATAAATAAATAAATATCTCTCTCTCTCTCTCTCTCTCTCTCTATATATATATATATATGTATATATATATATATATGTGTGTGTGTGTGAGTGTGTGTGCGTGTGTGTGTGCGTGCTTTTTAGTCTATATTTTAGTCTATTTCTTCTTTCACTCTTTCATTGTCTTATTTTTTCTAACTTTATGTCCTCAATGGTCCTACGGTCAAAATATCTGTTTTAATTCTGCTAAGCACTTAGAACTTCTACATGTGTCAGTGGTGCTCTATATGGTTGCCTGGCCTACTTTTGCCTATTTTTGTGTTCATGATCTGTCCCTTAAAAAAAACTGTATTTTTGTACAAAGCACATAACTAAATCATCTTAAATTATAAAGGCATTAAAGCAGTTTGTCCTTTGTGTCTTCATATTTTAAGGACCACGTCTGTAACACCAGACAGAGAGAAACATACCTGAGAAGTTTCTTGTGACCAACAAAGTGGTCAGTATGGCTCCCTGCAGTGATAGAGAAATAGGAAAAAAGAGGTAATGGCGATGAAAGGGAGGAAAAGACAGAAATAGAAAGATTGATTTTACAGTTAAAGCAAGAAGGAGGTGCACAGCAAAAGGGCAACCTGAAGGTTTCAGACAATAAGTCATCATTTCTGAGTTACCCTGCAAAGGGTCAAGTGAAGGAGACAGAGACAGAGAGTGAGGGAGAAAAGAGGAAGAAAGATGGCTGGATAGATTGTTCTACATAAATAGAAACATGACGGATTGCCAGACGCCCTCACCTTCAGTTTCCTCCTGGCATTGAATTTCTTCAGGCACTCCACAGTCTCCTGCCTGTGCATCATGGAAGCTACAGTGGACCGTTGCTGCAGGAAGAAGAGGGGGGGGGGATCATTAGAGGAAGCAAACAATGGACTGGAAGAGTGAAGAAATCAAGTCAAGAGACATGTTATGCAAGATGGATCTGATTACAAAAGGGATACTGGTGAAATGTTTTGTCACATAATGAACAGTGTGTTGGTCACAGTTTTAGTATCTATATTTTCATATTTGCGTGTTGGTGCCACATACGCAGATCCATGGATGTTTAAGCGCCTCAGCGGCAGTGATGCGTTTACTGGGGTTGATGGTTAGCATCTTGTTGATCAGATCTTTGGCCTCAGGAGTAACAGTGTCCCACTCTGGGGATGGGAACTGTTGAAAAAAAAAGACACAGTTATTTTAGACAGAGTACTCTAGGGAAGTTTACCATGAGAAGAACTCTTCAAAAGATGTACCAATTCATGTCATTTGGCAGCTCGGTGTACATCTGTGTGATAGTTTCTGCTGACAGTCTTTCCCCTGTTAGTCAGTTTAATCCTCAGGAATGCATTCCCAATTGAAAGTGAAACTAATGTAGTGTGTAGAGTTAGCATATCAAATTGTTATTTCCTTTTTACCTCTATCATCTGCATGCAAAACTCAAGTTATATCACACTCAAGATGACAGATTGTTTTATATTGGAAAAAAGGTTGGAACTGTTAATTCGGTCAAATAATTCTCTTTTCTCAAAAGATGAAAAAATCATATACAGATTTTAACGTCCTATTTTTTTAAGCCAATATAAAGAAAACATAGCACCTTTAAAAAAATTCTAGTACTGTATTTTTTTCTTTCATCTTAGATGATATATGTCAGCTCCTCTTTTCTTACAGGATAAAGGCCAACTGATGAAGGTCTCCCCTTTCAGATCTCTGTAAAAGTGGATTTAATATTTAGTGTATAACTTCAAAGTTCTCTCAACATCTGTCATGACAGAAAATGATCCTAAAAGCTATTATCCGAGGCCCTCTAGTTCAGCTCTCATAACAGTGAGGCAAATTACACAACAGCTTTTCTGGTTGCTTTAACCAGACATCTAAAAATGTGTGCTGATTCTTACATCATAGGCCCCAGCCTTGATTTGTTGGTAAAGACGGTGCTGGTCCTCATCCCAGAAGGGAGGATAGCCCACCAGCAAGATGTATAAAATCACACCTAGATGAAAGTAAAACGGTAATTACAGCAGGTTACATAGACAGATCAGCATAGAAACATCTATAATATACCTCATGTGCGTGCATTCACTGAATTGAACAAAATAAACACATTAACCTGCATCAAGGTTTTAACCAGGACAGCTTCAGTACTGAGAACTGATCCGTGACTAAGGAGTGCGAGTCTAGTTCCCTTGTTTCCTATTCTTGAACTCTATGCGCTTAGGAGCTTAGGATAAAAGCACATTCATCAAACATTGTAGATATGAGCTTAAAAAGAATTAAGTTTTGAAATGCTTTTTTTTAATGGGACAGTATGCATTTATGAACATTTACATGTAAATGCATGAGATCATAGCCAAGCGGCTAATTTCCACCCCAAGTCCCAATCGCAGGTTGGTGTCAACACACAAAACAAAAACTAACATCAATGACAGGAATAAACCACACACAGCATGTTAAAAGACAAGCAACAATATCAATGATATACAGTCCAAAAATAAAAATGGGCTGATAGTTGGGGGAATATGGGAATTATACACAATGAATTATAAAGTGCTGGAGTGCTAACTAAAGTGCCATTGTGCTCAAGTGCCAAATGCTAAAGTGCAGAGTGCTGTCTGCCTGGGAGCCCCGGTCTCTGTTATATTGGACCTTGTGCAATATTTCAAAGACATAAAATAAATTAAAAGATTGAAGTTGACTCCCTCTTTGCTCCACTTCCAGAGGTAGTATCAGAGGTAAACTGGAGAGAGGAAGGCAGACAGACTCAGCAGGAGACAGGAGCACAGCAGGCGACTATCTCTCTCTTTGTGTGTATGTAGAGGCGTGAGCCATGTCACGCATATCTGTACAGTGACGCAACAAAAATTATGGCCTCATGGCATTAAATGCCATGTGGTGTATATAAAGACAGCCTTGTTGAGGGTCTTTTGCATAAAGGCACTGTAATCAGCGTTATTGTCTGTAACCCGGCCGATCCATTATGCAAAGCTCCAAGTCAGAAGTTAGACTGAGCTTGATCTGCACACGCACAGCCCAATCCTGCATCCTTTAAAGCAGAAAGAGGTGGAAGCTACAAGCATGATATAGTAGGAGATGACTGCTTCCACAGTGATCAGCATAGATGCTAACAGCTTTTGTAGCAGTTTCGTTAGATCTGGTGCCTCATTCATAAAACTGTGTGTAGAAAAAATCACTGTCAGTAGCATACGTTGGAAACACAGGAAATGTGTGGAATTTTTTTTTTTCAAATTTATAAAACTGGCACACAAGTTTTATGCATGTTTCCATTTATAAATCACAATTAACTCTCAAGTTGTTGCACGTGACGGTACACTTTGCCCCTTCCATATGGTGCCTATAAAAGGTCAACACCCTTGATGAATGTTCAATGACACCAATTTCATGATGGGCCGAGAGGGAAAACTTCACTCACTGTGAGGTCGACGTAGTCGACATTCAACAGTTAAAGCTCTTATCATTTGCAAAGCCTTATCATTTGTCATATATAGTGACCCACATCTGTACATCTGATTTGTCCTTAAAAAATATGGTTGGTGGAGCGACTGTCCAATCACCTGCTGGATTTGATTTTGAAGATGTTCTCTCCTCCTCAAACACTTTCTAAGGGCTGCTGTCCAGATGGTCTGGTGAGATTTACTCTGTATAGTGTATATTAATCTATCTTTTGTTTCAGGTCACTCTACATAATGATAAATCCCGGATTTTCAACTTAATAGGGGTATGTATTTTATGTATTTTTCCAATGGAAAAAAAGCTTCTAGACAAAAGTTTTCTGATGACATGTGTTCTTCATGTTTCTCCTGCATGAGAAAGATATAAATACCCTTTTCCACAGCATTCATATTTGGACACATATGATAAAAACAAAACTCCAAGAAATAAACTGGACTTAATTTTAAAACACAAAATACAGTTGGCAGAATCAGAATGTTATTTACCACAAGCCCACATGTCCACTGGTTTCCCATATGGGTCTTTCCTCAAAACTTCTGGAGACAAGTAACCTGGAGTGCCGGCAAAACCTAGAGGGTGATATGGAGGGATGGTAGGCAGGAGTGTGCAGCTGAGTGAGATTACGGGCTGTCAACTGAGAAAGAGTATTTGGTTGGTCCCTTGATCGACCAACTAATTTAAGGAAAAAATGGCAGACAGCTGAATACTCACCAAACCATGCCTGCTGGTCCCCCTGTACCTCGATAGCAAGCCCAAAGTCAGCCAACTTGACCGCCGCCCCCTTCAGCTTACTGGCCAATAGAAGGTTCTCAGGCTGGGGGGGGCGGAGTCAAACAGGTTAGAGGCAAGAGGTCACCCTCTCTGGGAGCAGGTCACCCACAGACACAGATCTAAGATCAGATTAGCCAAACCAAATCCTAATATGGACTATTAGGGGTCATAGTGCTAAACTGATTCCAAATCCATATCCGAGGCAACTCCCTTCGGCCACAGATGACAGACATGAACGTGGACCAAATCTCTAGGTGACAACAGACATTTTCCACACTGGAGGACCTGCTCCTTTTGTCTTATGGGTTTTAAACAGGGACTCTGGCTGTAGAAAATAGCCAGTCCGCTGTTAAAATCCATGAGCGAGGGCAAAGTCCACACAGCAGGAAGAAGGATAAGGGAGTGAGGTGTGGTGTTGAAAATGTGGGTGCAAACACAAGTGACTCAGCCACATCTGGGTAACAGATAACACATCACACACTAACACAGTTTAGCACGATTGCAAATATATGCAAGCCTCTAGCAAGCACTTACAAACACACCCTAGGCAGCCACACACACACGCACAATATGGACACAGGTGCAGAAAGGTCCTTGCTAACCTAAGGCCAGTCAGACAGTGTGCTCTAATGAATAATACATCTCCTAGCATTTAGAAACACAGACAGCCTGTGAGCAGCCAGTTTACGGCTGATGTACGACTCAGTAGGACACTAACTGACAACTGGACACATCCTCATACTCATTTAAATAAATATCCATAAATCCTCCAGGTTATTAAATATGTAAACACTTCAAACACTTCAGCAAAGGACATCTTGCTAAATTTCTTAAACCATCATAGTTTAACATTTTTTATTCTGTACTTGTTACAGTGCTTACAATATTTCAACAAAGAAAGCTTACTGGAATCTTTGCTGTTATTGTTGCCTTTATCCTCCTCTTGAAAAGGTCTTCAGAGGTTTTGAGAATCTAAACCACTGCTGGATTATTCTTGACCCCTGAAAATCTTCCACATCTTGACATAATGTTTACATAATTATGCAAATGGAAATCATTCTTGAGATTCCAGGTCACGGTTGCTCCCATTTCTGTCACCATGGGGCTACACTCAGATAATCACACACCTACATTAAGATGCAAACATGTGCCGTGTATCATTACTAGAGGAGAATCATAATTCCTAATACTCATAGTGAGGTGTATACAGGTACAGAAAGACTGTAAATAGACAAAATACTCTTATCTGCCACTTCATTAGGTATACCCGTTCAGCTTCTTGTTAACGCCAACTGTAAATCACCCAATCATTTGGTAATGCTCACTGTATTTCAGCAGGCAGACATGGACAAGATTACCATAGCTCAAAGGATATTAGGCATCATGTTTATCATTTTCTTGTGAAAGCAATATCTCAGATTCGTCTCCCAGGATTTCTCTTAAATTTGTACGAATGTTCACTTTGGCTCAACGATAAACAAGTACGATGTTAGAAGGACAAAATCAAATAACATTGAATTTCAAGACATTGCTTGGTTACTCTAAAACTGTTGCTGATGCAATGTAAGTTCGAGGCCAAGCCTGAGACATTAAAAAAGGAGGTTTTAGAGCCTACAACAAGTGAGAACGTATCATTAGATGAGGTAAGTTTCTCTCTCAAAAAACAATGCAGAATTTCAGGTTTATCATGTACCACACTACAGTTAGATGGAACATTGGTATATCTTCCTCTATAAGGCCATATGGCAAGAACCACCTTCTTATTATAATTTTCTACTGACACCAAAACTACAAGTGGCTCTGGCATTTGAGCTCATGGATTTGTTATGCATGTAGTTCCTCGAGCTCACTCAGTCTTTATAAAAAGGCTTTTAGTGCTGTCACCCCATTATCTTGGACTGGCTTTCTGAATCACTTTAAACTGGAACATTGCATTACTTTAGAGAATTTTAGAGACAGAATTAGTGATCATTTAACCAGTGTTTGTTTTATGCCAAAATGCTGAGTTGATGTTTCATAAAATCTTGTGTAATAATCTGAAGTTTGTTATTTTTGTGAAACTTTAGCAATGTTGTCTTGGCCAGGATGGTTTTTAATCTCAATGGCTACATTATCTGTGAAATAATGGTTAAATAAAAAGAAGATGGATGCAGAGGTTAGGGTTGGCTCATCGGGTCTTCCCAAAATTTTGCCATCTGTTGCACGAGGTCACGACCGAGCTTTGCTGCAGTCGTGCCTGTGGTCCTACAAACCTTCAGATCCCTGTGGACAATCCCATTAACATGGCAGTGATGGACACTCTCAAGGATCTGCTGTATGCAGTGGCTGAGGGTAGAGGCATCATAAATGTGATGGAATGATGAAAAGAGAGACAGAAAAGCAAGGATGAAAAGGGATAGAAAGAAAGAAGAAAAGAAAAGAAGCAGTTAATTAAGAAAGAAGAGGGAAATAATCTTATAGACAGCAACAATATGCTACAAGATTAACAGTATTTACTGTATAGATAAACCAGAGCTGTAGAGTATTTATGGCAGCAGAACACACCATTCCTCTGCTGTGCTCTCTGTCTCTAGGGAGGCAGTACTCCAACATAAAACTGGCAGTGTAAGGTAGGCTGCATATGATTAATACTGCAGGCTACATGTCCTTAATCACCTTTATAAATAACTCCTAGAGATGCCTCAGAGACAAGGCAGTCGTATCACACCTTTAGAGGCGACCATATGTGAAAGACTATATAACGGCTGCTGCACCAGCACAAGTGGGGGCTTGTGTGTGTGTGTGTGTGTATGCATTACCTGGCATCAGCCTCACTGTAGTACTCCCTGGCTACTATGTCCTCAAAAAGCTCTCCTCCTGTCACCCTTCAGAGAGAGAGAAGAATTACTGTAACACAGAACACGTTTCCAAACCTTCCCCTGAAGCTAAAACACTTTTGTTCAAGGTTTTGATTGTGCTCAATCTCTTATATATGCCTTATATTAACCCTTCCAACCTCTGTGTAGTTGTTGGGTCTATAAAGAATTAGGTAACAGGATGATGTACATCCCTTTTACCCCAAAATGTGTTAATGTGTAAGATAAGGTCCACACACTCCTAACCATAACCTGAGAGAGACTTATGTTTTTATCATACAGTGCGTTCAAATGTAAAGATGTCTGGATTGTGCTCGCTATAGTGTCTAAGGTTGGTTAATGCGTGGCTGCAACTATAAATTAGTCTTTCCCCTGCAGCTAATTCAGCAACAGGGTATTTATTTTCTTTGGAAAACTTGGTAATAATTTGATAGTTTGTTTCCTAGAAGCATCACATCTGCCATAGAGACATTTCATGGGCTAATGCTTATGCTAACCATTGCCGGACTATCACTGTGTAATGGTGACACTTAACCAAACTGACTGTTAAAAAAATGTTGAAGTGTGTCCGCACTAGCGCTTGGTTCCCAACCCCCCTAAGAAAATGAAATTTGGAATACCAGTTTTAGATGAATGCCTGAAGTAAGTTTTATGATGAACACAATATAATAAAATGCATCTGATGTTGCCTGCTTTTGAATCTTAAACCTTTCTTGGGTGATTTAAACATTGGCTTCTAACTAACTGTTAACAAGGACTACAAGAATGGCCAGGGACCCAACAGAAAGCATTTCTGATTGTTTGTTAATAATCAAATATCCGTACATTATTGCCACAACCATGAGGACTGACTTGGTCAGGTCATTTGATTAAAAGGAACCTCTCAAACAAGAAGTCACAATAAGATGTTATACACTGGAAATATTGTAGTTTCTTTTAAGTCTAAACTGCCATGTTTTGGTTCAATAGTTGCTTACTAACAGCTTTTCAATGCTTACCAATTATGTTTAAGCTTAAAACATTGTGGAAAACTGTGTTTGTTTGATTAAATTATCAAAGAAAAGAACACAAGTAAGTAATTTTCATAATCTTTCGACTACTACAGCAATAATTATACAAAACAGAGGAAAATCTCATGGGTTTGCAATCAAGGCTACCAGCATGGTGCTAACTTTACATTGGCCAGCAAAAAAACGTCACCATTTCACCTCTCTATTGCTTATCTTGTTGTCTTCAGAAGCTAAGAAGAGTGTTACACAATAACAAAGTCATTCCATTTCAATGAAAGTTGAGACTATTCCTTTGGGTGGTATGCACCTCTAAAAACACATATGTGAAACTGAAAAGAAAACTGGACTGAAAAAAGTGTCTAAAGTGCTCTTGTCTGTAGGAGTCAAAGGAGTGCATATGACTGTTTGTTACTCACAGATCAAACACCAGATAGTGGAAACCCTCCTCTGATATGCTGTCATGGAGTCGAACTGTCAAGGAGATTTAACAAAAACAAACAAAATCACAGGACAGGACAGAAAGAGAGACAAATCAAATGAAAATCAGTCAGCACCTCAACATGAAAAATGCCAAATGCTCATTATTGACTTTCAGCAGTACTGCAGCGCATCAAAGGTTACGAATAAATCATCCGCCATGCATGGAATACACAGATAATTTGGAAAGAAGCAGTCTGAAATACAAAGTGAGAATTAATCAGCAAAATGACTAAGCAATTTATAATATATTCTACCTCTACTTAGTGAGATGATTCACGATGTGGATGCAGGCTGAAGATTTATGAGCACAGTCTCTGTAATCATCATAGTAAGATAAAATTTTTAAATAAAAAATAAGGGCTGAAAAGTTTCTTGAACAAAAATTCTATTTTCAGTTGAAATCAGCTTAAAACCAGATAGCTGTGATAATTTTCAAATATCCCAGTTACCCCAAAATAGACATATTATCTCTATGTGATTAATATGAGGGTAGATATTTTCAAATCTTTTATGTAACAGGTGTGGAGGATCACTTTCAGCTGGGGAATAAGAGGTCAAGTCACATCTTATTAACATGTAAGTAAATGATAACAAATATATATTTAGTCGTAAAACTTCTTTAAAGTCAAATTTAGTCCAATATTCCTTAATCCCTTGGGATACAATATCTTAAAAGTCAATGTCAAATATTCTACTTCTTTAACATAAACTTACAGTCCTGACCAAAGACTGCCTTCACTGACAGCCTGAAGACCTGATATCTTCTGAACAGGTCTTTGAAGTTTCTTGCTTGAAATCCTCTAAGATATTAGATTTGTGCAACAACAACAAAAAAAATGTGGTGAGTTTTTCATCCTCCCTCATATGATTAACAATATGGTGGCACCAAATATCTATATGTTAAATAATAAAACATGGAGCTCTAAACATGCTTTATGGCCCTGCTGGTCTATCTCACAGAGACGCTACTTGATGGTTCCACAAGGGGACACTCCACACTTGATCGAGTGACTCACTTAAATGGAAATTAAAAGCTGAAGAAGAGAATGTTTACAGATGTTGGGTATCAGCGGGAGGTACACTGAAGTAAGTCCCAGCCACTTAAATCCAGAGCATGGATACACTTCGACTAATTCTACATTAAAGGGACAGACAAACTTGAATATTGTGACAATATGTCACATGATTTGTTTTGTAATGTATCGATTATGCAGAATCGCAGCATCGTGATTACATCGTTATTGACCATGTATTATAAATGTAGCTTCAGATTTCCTGGTCTATGCTAAACATTTACAGGGGAATTTCATGACATATCTCTTTCACTGTAGCGGCATATAACTAACATCTGGCTCAGGAGGTGTCTGCTATCTGGAGGAAGTGGCATATCCTCCATTGACATTACTAGTGGAACATTTTTAAATTGTCTGTTGAGTCTGGATTTCCTAAAAGCTGCAGCAAGCAGCAAAGGAAGGGATTTTACTCATGTAGGGCTGCGGTGGGGGAGTAAACAGGCATAATGGACACATTATTTCTTCTTTATAAAAAATAATTCATAGTGTATTTTGCATAATGTGTGACCTTTGAAACCTGAAGTCTTCTGGGGTTCTTCAAAACCAGATACTCTGAAATTATACCCTAAGTATTTACCGCCATGTTTTCATTTCAAACAGGACTTTCTATGTAAACTCTTACCAGTGCCTCTGCACTGCAAATCTTTTATACAACTACCTGAAAGACATTATATGCAAAAAAACAGATACATTCAAACTACTTTGGCTGCATAGTGTGACAGCAAGGTCAAGCAGAGGCATTAAGTCCTAACTTCAAATGAGGAAAATTATACCAAACAAAAAGCATCCAACCCATGATAAGCATGTAGAATTAATTACTCCCAACTTTGTTCATTCATCAAAAAATCTTCATCAATTTTACTTGATTCAAAGGTCAATTTTTATTTTGAGATCAAGTTTATTATTACCTGTGAAAATTTCAATTGACCACCTGCAGTACCTCTTAGGGTCACCAGGGAGCCCCAGTCCACACTTGGACAGCACTACATCGATTAACTTATTGACCTGCCTTCACATCTCTTACTGTTTTCAGACAGGCTGTACATTATAATGTGAATTTAAAAAAAACAATTGTGTAATATGTTTTGACAACAATCCATTACAATGATCTGAGATTATATCTTTAATAAAAATTAATTCATGCATGAAATTCTGCTTTCATAAAACATTTCTAGTGATATTAAAAACATGGACCTGACATACTAGAACACAAAAACCTGCAGGCAAACAAAGTCGGACAGGGACAAAGAAGGAGTTACCTAATTAAACATAATCACTATTATGAATATTTCACATTGTTTAAACAGCCTCACCTTTGTAATTTGAAATCTAGATATGTTTTGAAGAGTGAAGCTAGTTAAAAATAAATGACGGGAAGCGCTACACAACTTTGAAGGACTCAGTAAACACATCAATAACTGTATAATTGGCTCATAAACACATTAAGCATAAAATAAAGTTAAAATTAAGATTAGCACAATAACAATTAAACTAAATGATAGACAACCATTGCTCCGACTCAAGAAACACGCCTGTGTATTTAGTCAAAGTTGCTTCAAATCTTGAACAAATCAATAATGCTTTCACATAATAGCCATTATCAGAGAAAGATTTGATTTCATGTACAAATAATCTTAACCAGCAGAATTGCTCTATACTACTTACAAGTAGGTGGGATTAATCAATATACCACAGTATGTCAATATTTTGTGTGCTGATTGTGCATTGATGGACAGACAACAACTACTGAAATTTGAATGGATCGATGTACAACAAAGGGCTACTAATCAAACATGCACAGGAGAGAAAAAAAGAAATACATCATTTGAATTAAAATCTGTTTTATGGACTTATCTATTGGCTAAGTAAAGAGTGACGCATGAGAATAAATGCTGTGACGATATTTCTTACCCCACTTGGCACTACACAAGGTCAGTGAGTTGACAACAGTGAAGTTAAAGCTAAGCTAGCCCTGTTGAAAACCAGTCGACACTTGACAAGCTTTGCTTATGACAGCTGCCTACCAATTCTGAGTGAGCTCAGAAAAAGCACAATCCATTACTAACTTCATGTGCAAAGACTCAAGGCTTCACCATGTTGTGGAAAACAATGGCTTTTGTTAAAAGCGGGTGGAGCCGAATTGTATGGCCCTGTCACAGCATTATTTCCTCACATATAACAAAGCTCAACACAACAATAAAGCCAATAGTTGATGAGAAGCTGAGCACAGCAGAGTAGGCTGCATTAACCTGTAATGTGTCGACATCAGTCTGAGTTTTAATCCTGTTTTTAAAAAAAATGACTGAAGTGATTAAATTTAACAGAATTTGATATTTTTTGTGTAATGTAGTCAGTATAAGGTTAAAAATGCATATATCACAATGTTAAGTATTATAACATTCAGGTCAGGTCTGGTTGGGGAGCGCATGCTCACAGGGAGCCAGCAGAGTAGTCAGCAGGTGCGCTTGGTCTATAATCAGGAGGTTGCGGGCTGTTGTCATGGGGCAATGTGTGAGTGTGTTTGTTGATACTGGTGGACAATATCATAGAAACTCCAATCATCAGTGAGTGAATGCGAGAGTGAGTTTGTGCGAATGGGTAGATGTGACCTGCGGTGAAAAACAGACTAGAACAGTGCTATATAATTTCAAGTCCATCTACCATTTACATGCAGGGTTGGCAATTCATCATTCATCATTCTTGACAACTCATCTGCACCACCAGATGACGTAGGTGTTTTTGTGCAACGGCCGGAAAATTGCAAACCCTAGCCTATGCTCCAAGGCTCTGGAGACGAGGGGCAGCAATGCCTTTCAGCATCATGGGCAACAGCCATAACGGCAGAATCAGAACTGAGACTCAGATACAGTGATAATTTATATCTAGGGGTCACTGGTGATTTCCACATATACTCTATCAAGTTATTTTTTTGTTTGTTTGGTTGTTTTTTCCTTTTGGGAGTTTAAAACCACAGGACATACAGTATGGCAGTCATGAATGTCCTTAAAGTGCCATGTGCATTATATTATGTTACTTTAAAGATAGTCCTTTAGTTCCTCATTTAAATTTGTTTTAAATCCTTGAAGCTAAAATGTTCATTGTCTGGAATTCAGTCCTTTAACTTTGGAAAAATTAATCTCAGCAGAACAGCAGATAAAAATAAAATGAAAAAAATCAAATAAATAAACACATATATAACATATGCTTAATAATGCTGCATTGTAGTGTCAAATGTCACTGTTCATTAAACTTACCAAGACACTTTTTTAAGTTAACGAAAAACACATTCTGAAAAAATGTGTGTTTTTGTGTGCCTTCAAAACTGCCATCAAAATCCTTCCGGATAGAACGATAAGCGATTGGAAACTTTGACGAAGAAATTTGTTAATGTAACTTTGTTCACATATCCTATATGATTTATCAGAATTATTCATTATATAGCATGCGATTAGTACAGAAAAATAATTTAAATCAACAGACAGCACAATATGAATTATTTAGAAACGTCTTGAGTAGGGCCTGACCCATATGGATTTTTTGAGGCCGATATCGATCTTTGGGGGGAAAAATACAGATTACCAATTAATTGGCCGATTAATGTAAAATGTATATATAATATGATTTTTTTTATATAAATTGGTCCCAAAACACAACAATGTATATATGAATAGGCAGAACATTTTATAATTTAACAATACTTGGTCCTTTAATATTTGTTTGAATTTACACCAGAGAAAATTTAAAGTACAATAACATGCAATAAGGGATTGAACTTCTGAGACATAATAGTTGAATACTTTCAAAAGGGCTACAATCGGTCGATTTAATCGGTCAGGCCAATGTATCGGCCCCATTCTTTAGGTTTTGCTATGGTGCACATGAGGTTGAGGTGATCTGAAGTGATAAAACAATGACAGAGAGTAAAGGACAGAGCAGATGAATGTGAGAGGAACAAAAGAGGAGAGACAGCTTCTATCAGAGGTATAATGAGGAGGAAAGAGTGTAAAGGGTCAGTGCTTCAGAGAGAGGCTGTACCGCTTTCCTGTCTTTCTGATGACTCGGCAAAGAGAGCTCACAGATACATCATCATTAGAAAGCTGTGAACACACACACACACACACACACACACACACACACACAGGGCTTCTCTCCCCCATATCTGTGTCTGGAAGATGAATTGCCATCCCAACATTCACCAGAGACCTGAACAAAATATGTTTCTTCTTTTTTTTAGCATGTGCCCTGGTGTGCTCGTATTCCAAAACTGAGGACTAGTAGCTCACCAATGTTGGGGTGCTTCAGTAAACGACAAATCCTCGCCTCTCTCTCCAACTTTTGATGATCTAAAGGAAAAACAGAGAGACAAGAACAGAGAGAAACAGAGACTGGTTATTTTTAATACACTCCATTTCCCCACCGAACACTGATTTTCTTTATAAATCCTCGCACATGAAGTTGGCTGCAAGTTAGTTTAAGAGGAGGACACAGTCAGAGGCAGTGCATGTTTGTGTCTTCCACATTCACAATGATGCATTTGCATGTCAGTGGTTGTGCCTTGTGTCAATCCCACTCCTTCCCTTATCAGAACTGAATTTCTTTACAAAATGATGTGACCTGATATGTACTTGGTTATGTGTTGAATACAGACAGGCAACAGTGAACAGCAAACAGAAAGAGCAGTCAGTGTGGATCCATGTTGACGTCAGGTGTCCAGCTAAATGCGAGCTCCTGTAACATGCTCACAGGTTCATTTTCTGCCTTGGGGGCGGATTACAAATGCAAAAACACAAATAACAACTTATTACACGGAATTCTCTTCAATTTGATCTTTAGCCAAAGTTAAGATGGTGTGAAAAATGTTTCTTTGTTTCCTTAAAGCTAGTTCAGTGATGTGTCAGTATATATTTTAAGACATGGTATGGAAACGTATCCCTGCCATGCCATATGGACTGTTCATTATAACTGTGATCAACTGGCTACCAGCCAGGTTGTACCCTGCCCCAAGCTCAATGTCAGCTAAGATAGGCTCCAATCCTCGCTCCTCCAACAAGAATAAGCCGCATAAATTACAGATGGATGAATAGAAAAAGCTGGTTCTTGCTGTAGAAAAGAGGGGCCCAAATGCTTGCACTGGGTCAGAGGAGCACCAAATCATCGTATGGTACATCATTTGTTATTTGTAATTTTTAGCAGACAACTGGACTCGAGTCAACTCAAGTCACTACTTTGACAACTTGACTCTGACTTGGGAGGTAAGCCAAAACTTCAGACTCGACTCAACATGAGACAACATGAGTCAAAAAAATGGTAGCATATGTTTTTTTCCACATTGGTGTCATTCTAGCTACCTCTAAAAAATACATTTGAAAAATTGTCAGAAAGTTCATTTCAGCCTGCAATTTAAATGTCGCAAAATGTTCCAAATCAACATTTTTTTTAATCAAACATGCCATTACTTTAATGGAACAGCCTTTCCCATCTACCTAGGTCTAAATGATCAGACACGTAACGCTGTAATGGATGAATGAACAGCTTCATGCTGGTTTAATCCATGCAGGCTAGTCTGTATGCTGTTTTCTGACAATATCTTTAGGTAGATAAGGTTTCTCTTTTCAAGATATAAACCTGAGTGCTTTTGGGGTGGACTGGAGAACAGTGGTGAGGGATTTAACTTGACATAACCTGTGACTCGGCTTGACTTGCCCACAACAGAAAAAACTTGGGACTTGCTCGAGACTTGGACCAAATGACTTGACATTCGCTTGGGACTTGGATGGAAGGGGCAACTGTCTGATTTTTGGTTTATTCTTTCAGTATGAATGTTTGTTTCTTTAAAATTAGACCAACATTAGTATGACATCTGATCTTCCTCTCATCATCACAGAAACATCAAACACAAAACCACTCTTGTCTTAATTCATCCCCACTCAGCTTAGTTTTGGTACCAGAAGCTTTGCATCCCTTCATGGTATCTCCTCAGAGTAGAAACAAGAAAAAAGTCTGCACACTGTTCAGCTCCCAATGGATGACATGGGGGCCATTAAGGCCTGTGGAAGATCTTCTGGCCCTCATGTCATCCAGTACAAGAACAATGAGGCAAGTGTGTGGCTCTCAGTTTGAGGCTCTTTTGTCACAGTGAACAGACACATTTTTACAGGGATGGTAAGTTTGGGCTGTCAACATCCATGACAGATGGCAGATACCCTAATCCTGATCTTTATTTCAATCAAATAATCACAGTTTTGATTCTGGCTTTTATCAAGCAGCCCTTATTTACATACTTGTGAAGGGAAAACCACCAAAATGTATGAGTCTATCACAGTGCTGTCCTCTAATGGAGACAGTCAGGGTGATTTTTGTGTTACTGTACTCTCTGCATGTGCCGACTAACAGGCTGGTCACATGACAGCCTTCAGAGAGAATCACATCCCTCCTGCAGATAAATTTTATCTGACGTCTAACAGGAGGTGACTCTTCAACCTCCTTGTCAGGGGAGACCAAAGTCCAAGGACTCTGATTCAGTAGTACTGAATCAGAGTGGCACAGTCTTTGTAAATAATGAGTGATGCAGTGTGGTGCTGAAGCGACCCATTTCAGCTCTGCCTAGAAAACAGAGCCTGAGAGAGAGGAAGAAAGACAGAGAGAAAGACAGAAAGAGAGAGAGAGAGAGAGAGAGAGAAAGAGAGGAGCTGTGGGTTCTACTTTTTTTTTTAATTAGGACGGCTATTTTTCACTCTCATCCATTCCTCCCTCCTCTGCTCTTCTTGATGCTATGGAAACTGTGGACTAAGAGACAAGAACAACCAGGCAGCTTGTTCCCATTATAGGTACAGGCATCTGCTGGTGTGTGTTGGTGTCGTGTATCTATAGGAAGCCACAGGCACAAACACGTACAAACTTCTTGCTGCTGTGTACTTCACACAACATACAACTCCAGTCTCTTTAGTCTCAAAGGCAGGGTAAAAAAAAAAGTTCACTACAGTTTGTTAACAGTGCTAAAAACCGTGTCCTCCAAACAAGAGGAGGGTGGACTTTTAGGGTACAGGAAGAGAGATGAAGACCGAATAAAATCCCGACAGTGACATGCAAAACAAATACAGGACAAGCTGGGGCTGCAGAACAGATAAAGCTAAAAATATGACCAGCGAGATGCTGATTTTTTTTGCCTGCCCTGGTTAGTTACACACTTACACACACATACAAAAGAAAAGAGGACAATATTTTCAGTTGATCAAGGACAAGGAGAAATTGCAGAATCAGTCTGACAGTTTCAGAAACAGGTGATACATGTTATTCACAGAGTGATTTACATTCTTTTTTATCTAGAGAACATTGTTTGAATTGTGAGAGTGCTTTAAATTCAGACACTGTATGTTAGTTCATATGTGCTCTAACACACCAACAACCATTAATCTGTCCATCCTCTGTACCACTTTTCAATCCTATCCCAGCCGACACTGAGCGAGAGGCAGGAAGATAGCCTGGACTGGCTGCTGGTCAATCACAGATACTTAATAAATATGTGTCTAAAATACATTCCTCTGCAATTCCGCTCACAAGGCAGAATATTGAAGCTGATTACAAACTATCCCTGATTAAACACAAGTTTTCCTTTTCCTTTGGGGCAGCTTTTCTGCTTTATAGGCCACACAGAGATAATTGATAGTATCAGAGGAATTGGAAAGATATGCAGGGAAAAGGCCTGAGAATGGTAACAAACCCATGCCAACAGCATTGAGGGCAACAGCCTGTGTACATGTGGCACAGTGACATGACAGGATCAGCAGCCCTGCTGAAATGTGAGAATATAAATAAATGTGTTAATAAGATTTTTAATTGTGCATTAGAATTAGCCAGTGTTGGACAAGGTAATACGAAAATTGTAAAAGTAATACCTATTAATTATTTCTCCATGAAAAAAGTTGTGTAATTACTAAACTCTTTACTTGTATCAAAAGAAAGTAATTACTTCACATTTAAGTTACTTATTATTTTTCCCCATGTATGCACAGGGAGAACAAGCAAACTCCACATAATGTCCATAAATTTATTAGTATTTAATTAATGCCTTACCCTTAGTCTGTGAGATGGGCAGATATGCATATGCGCCAATAGTTGACAGTATGACTCTGAATAAGCATAAAACAGTTTGCAAATGTGTACATCCTTGTCCCTCTACAGAGTGGTTACATGTGAATAAACAACTGACAATTATATGGGCATTTGTGCGGACTAACATTAAATGGGGTTGCTGATCAAAGTGAGTGCAGTAAATCTAAAGCTAAGGAAGAATTTTCTATTGTAAAGGGAGGGGGGGACACTATGAACAAAACTCCTTGGTTAAACATTGTTAATAATAACAGTAATAATGCACTCTAGCAAGAAGCCTTCTAGACATGGCTTTTGACTGAGATTTGTCATCTGCATATGCAAGTATTTTCTTTTTTTTTTTAGGCATTTTGTATCACTGTACACAGTACACTGCAACAGAAAAAGAGATTCAGCCTTTTGGGCTAAAAACATCCCATAAGGGAAGCCTTAGTTCAGCATAAGTCAAATGTACTCAAAAAACACATATTTGACCACTTCAGTATCAGTACATGTTTTCATGTTAGAAAAAAGCCACAACACTGTCACTGCAATTACCTTTTTATTTTTTTCCAAGAGCAATGTGTAGGTAAATTGTTCTCAGCATTTGTTCATAAGACTACACTTTTTGTCTCCATTGCAAATGCATTGGATTCACAAATATGTTGACAGTGCTGTAAACTATTTACTTAAATGGGAAGCATGTCAATAAACAAGTAACTGTTGATTGTAAAAATGCACACCCTTCAAGGGAGATCACTGATCACACCACTAAAAGAGTCTGAGTAAAAACTGCTCATTAGGCCTGAAAACTCAGCAACAGTCTCCAGCACAGCCCTTCACTGTCATTACTATCCCATATTGCCCGTGAGGACACGCCGATTCACATTTAGTTTGAAGAACACTGCCAGCTTCAGGGATGAGCAAAACAGCAGAGAGGCATCCTGACAGGCAGAGCCAGAAACAAGGGCAGAGCCACCATTATTTCATGATTAGCAGAACCCTCTGGTCAAGGACACTAATCTGTCCATCTCTGCCTCCGTCTGATCGTGCTACTGAAGGACTTATCTCACTGGAGTTTATTACACAGGAAGAGGAGCATTTGTTTAATGCAATTATTAACAAACATTAAGATTTGCTCAATCCAGCAGCTTTTCATGTATTATGTAGGACTGTATTCTGTGAGTAATAAAGCAGAGTTATGAAAGAGTAAAGATTTGAGAAATGTGGGGGAAAAGCAGATTACAAGGGTTTGTAAAATCCCCCTTTTGACCTGCATTGAATTAAACAACAGAAAACATTTAGATTTCACGGTTGAAGAGACAAACTATTATGTTTTTAATTAACAGGCATTTTGACTGCAACAACTGCAACCCCTTCTAAAGATTTGGGACAGGAGTATGTATTTATCTTGTTTTATCACCTTTTATTAGAACTGAGGAAACTCATTATGGAGGTACTTTCAGTTTAATACAATGTACATCATTAGTTGTTCAATGGTGTTGAATTCCTATTGCTTTATAATGCATCATGCGTTTTCTTTGGGAAGCAATTTTCAGTACAAATTTGCCAAAGTAGTTTCTAACAAATTGGAGGACCCTGTACTATCAATGATAGCTAACATTAATGCCTACCAGGCTGCCACCTGTTACGATTTAACCCTCCTCTCTGTCAAATGGTCTGGGTTGTCTTTTCTTGACCCTCTGCCAACTGTTTATGGAGCATTCAGTCATCAGTCTTGAAATGTGTGTTATTTCCCATAAAAACAATACAGTTTGTTGGTCTTCTTAATTATGCCTCATGAGTTAATTATGGCCATGTCCACCATATACAAGTACAAAGATGATTTTATATCACCTCACTTGGGTTTTTTGTTTTAATATCTCTTCACATAACATTTTATATTATAAAACACTGACCAAAAATATAGATGTAAACACTTAAATAAGGTCAAGAGATTATTGTGGGTACCGGCTGATATATGAATTTTGCGGAAATTTACAACTGGTATTTTAGCCATAACATTTGGCCATTTATATATTATTGGTTGTTCTACTGGCAAAATGTATCAGTGTACCATTATGGTTTACCTCATCAATAACGTCCACTTTCATAAATCAAAAGTGTCTTTTGTCATAGAATAGAATGTTATTTTTGTTGCTTTACATTAATTTCTATCCAGGTACACTGTAACAACTAAAGACACAGGACAAAGAGTACAGGCTTTATGCTCTTGACAAAAAATATCAGTATCAGTGATAATAAGCTTGAAAATACTGGCATCAGACATATCTGCAATAATGCATCCCTAATAGAGACCCCTATTCCCCTCTGAAATGCTTCCATAAGAGAGCATTTAATTTTTTTTTAAAAAATACGCGCATAAACATACAGTTTTATCACAAAGTATGACAACGAAGTAATTATAGTTCATTGGAATCCCTCCATCTGACAGAGGAGAAATAATCACATCATAATAAATGCAAAAAATACCACTTAAATTACCCAAAATGCAAGGGCAAAGGGGTAAGGAATCATATATAAACTTCTGATATTGTGTGGAATCAGCCCAGTATCTTGGTTTCATTTAAAACTGTCACCAGCTCTAACACATTTCCCGCCTTATAATTCTTCCTGACAGCATTTTACAGCTGACAAATGACTGCAAGACTTCAGTGCTCCATCAAACTTAAACTGGTCCACATTTTTAGCCCCAAGCCTCTCCTACATACTCCAAAATATATCAAGCAGCCCACACAGATGCATTTGTCCATACCTACAAGAAGTTTTCATGGTCTTACCCTGAGTTTTTTGGCAGTGTGAAAGTGTGAAAATGATCTAAGAGCAGAATGGAGCATCCATGAGTGTTCAGAAATAGAAGGAATTGACTTTGTGCTCAGATGTGTTCTTGTGAAAACAGTTTCACAGCCCACATTCAAGTTGGTAGGTTAGAAGCACAGAGGTGAAGTCTTCAGCTGGGTTGAGGAGCAGCATGTTTACATACTTAGAGGTCGGTGTGAAGAGTTTATGTGGTCTTGTAATTGAGAATATTCAAGACCACAACCATTTAGACTGTGTGGAGCTGTGCATCAATCAAAGACAGAATGAAGATCAGTTACAGAATCAAGTGGCAAGCGCATGTTAAATATGAAACCATGTTAATTTTGGCTGCTACTTTGACTTTAGTCTGGGAAAGTAATGCCTATTAGTTTAAGTCACTATGTAGTCTTTTTTGTAAATAAAGTTTTGGTTTTAGCTTTAGTCAATAAGACAAAATAATCTTACTTTACATAGCTGATACAAAGTCTTTCCATGACTGTCAATGCTTTTGGTCAAATATGACAACTCATTCAACTAGCTTAATTCACCAAGGTATAAATGAATATGGATGTATTTCACCTGTATTTAATGTACGGCCCATACTTGAATTTAGGTAACATAAAGGGGGAAAAAAAGACACCTTAAATACCTTGTAGTGGAATATTTCTCAGATAGTTACCTTCGCCAGGAGATCATGTGATTGCTGGCGTCTGTTTGTTAGTTACTTAGTTAGTAAGTTAGTTAGTTAGTTAGTTAGTTAGTTAGTCTGTTTGTTTGTGTCTCTGTTAGCAAGATAACTCAAAAAGTTATGGACGGATTTCCATGATCTTATCGTTTGTTCCTTGTCCAGTTTGGGACAAGGAACAAATGATTCGATTTTGGGAGGGTTCTGGATCAACGTCTGGATCCGCCATGACGAAAACTGCAATTTTCATTTCAATTACTACTGAACTAAAATATACCATTATAAACTCAATTGCTAATGTATGTTTTTATGGTCAAGGAATCTAAATATTTAGACGAAATAAAGTTAGGACTAATAATTATGGTGAAAATCACAATATGAGAGAGGATTGTGGCGCTGGCGGAGGTCTGTACTCTCTGAGTGCTTTTCTAGTTTAACATACTCTTAATAGACAAGACCAATAGCAGTTTTCTATTATTTGGTGAAAGATGAGACACTGCACTCCTAACAAAGCCTCTTTACCTATTCCACATTGCTTGTAAAACATTTTTCTTCAGAACAAGTATGATAACATGAATTCAGCATTTTCCGATCTTGATTTTGCAGCAGCAGAATTTCAATTCTAAGTATTGTCTTCTCTCACTTTTCGAAACATACTCTGCAAGGCTTATGTTTTGTTTCTTGCAAAAGACCTCTCACTGCCCACCAGCAGCACCTCTGCTAGAGGGTCCCGGCCCACGTTTGTCTGGCTGACAAACATTTTTTTAGATACAGATAACAGAATATTAAAGACAAGGATTAAGTGTCATCTATTGTGTTGTTTCATATCTTTTGAATAAAGGAGATGTTGTGTATACAGGTCATGGTTCATAGCAATCACTATCCAAGGCTTGGTGAGAATACAAACTGGCAGTCGCTTGAAAACATCAGAAATAGTAATACTATACGAATGAAGATGTTACAAACACAAGACTTAAAAAGGAACATAGAAAATTAAAAGAAAATGTCCAGCCAGTGCTCATAGATATTCTTCAGTTTTACATGTCTTGAACCCTTTGAGCTTTGTTGAGATGGTACTTTGAAAAACTGCATCAATACAAATGCTATTATCATTCTGCTTATCAATCCAATTCAAATCAGGTTTAACACAAATCAGAGTGGGAATCTCAACAAATGAAAACTTTTAAAAAGCACTTAAAAATGGTCAAAAGTAAGCACTTTGTATTTTATAGGATCAGCAATAAACTATGGGAAGTTGGTTTGCAGTGTGGGCTATGGCTAATGTCTACAGTGCTCACACTGCATCCTTCAATCATGTCCTTAGCATCAAAACTCAATGTTGTTAATGATTTCGTGAGTGGTTATATCATCACTGCTGGGCACAAACCCCTTATCTCCAAAACTGATACTTTACAGGAAATAAAATCCCACTCTACAGCTAAATGAATAAAGTGTTGTTGTTGGGCACAGCAGGCATCTCCTATATCCATTTTTATGATTTTCTTGATATTGGTCACCAATAAGATGTAATTCTGCTGTACATTTGATTGGTTAAGATTGGAATTTTAAAATCCATTCATCAACATGGGAGAAGTCCAAAGCATTGTGGGGTTATTTTCTGAATGGAGGAAAGAGGATCAACCCAACTGCAGCAGTATGCTTGTAAAGATGGCACAGACTGAATAAAACTTGAACAAGACATTTTAGATCAAAATACTGACAAAACTTGGCATTCACGTGAGATGTTTCTAATACTACCTTGTCTTTCAAGGCAGTCATTTAATATTATTTGCTGAAGAGGGGTTCACATTAGGGCTGAACAATTAATTGCAAATTAGATTAAATCGCAATATGGCGTGTTGTTGTGTTGAACATTTTGGCATTGTGATGTAGTTTTTTGCAGTTAAATGCCTATTTTTTTAACCTTTATTCATACACTTTTTTCCCACTTTAATACTATTTTTACATTTTTTAACTCCCATTTTTACAACTTCATGCCTATTTTGCCCCCATTCATCTTTTTTTGACCACTGTCAGAAGCAGTTTTGGAATTTTTGCATGGTTTTGAAATTTCATTTCAAATTTAATTCCCAATTTTGCTGCCATAAACAATTTTCCTAAGCCACTTTTGGATTTTTTTTGCCAATTTTTCCCCATTTTTGCAATTTTATACCTATTTTGCACCTATTTATTAACCTTTTTCCACTTTCATACCATTTTTACCCAGTTTTTACAATGTCATACATATTTTGCTTCTGTTCTTCACTTCTCCACTTTTTCTCAAATCTTTTATCCTTGGATTAATTTAAGATCTACTGCTTATGTTTGTTTAGGAATGCATAAGATGAGGAACATTTAAACAATTGCAGAGTAAATCGCAATACTGGGGGAAAAAATCGCAATTAGATTATTTTCTCAAATCGTTCAGCCCTAGTTCACATATAAGGATTTTTTTGATCTGAAGAGATTTTTTGTCTGCCAGAGACGATCTAGTGTCTAGTCCTCAAAGACAGACATCTCATGTGATCAAATAAAAATGAAAAAACCAAAAACCAAAAAGCACAGCACGCAACACTGAAGAGGACCTACAAGAAGAGGGAATGATGGTGGTCTTGGGACTACTTTTGATGGACAAATTAAAAACTAAAAAAGTAAAGACTGTGGGAAAAAAACTTGACACAGTGTGAAAATGTGAACTGGTCACACGCACTGGTCCTCAATTTCTGAGATCCACTGAACTTTATGATTCACATCGGCTTTCCTCACACAGATGAAGATTTTTGATCAAGTTAATTGAACAAGCTTCATATTCAACATACAGTATCTTATTTGAATTAGAATGAAAATCAGACACACGTTTACATTTGTGTTTACTTTAGAAAAAAAAGTACAAATAAATAAATAAATAATTAAATTGAAAAGTATTTCATCAAGAAACACTACAAAAGCAGCCTTGTCATTTATCTGTACTGTACTCTGCAAACATCTGACAAATCATCACCTCGCTCCCTCCCTCCATCATTTCCCACCTCCACTTTCCTTTAACTCCCTCACTGAACCCCTTCCTCTCCTTCCCTCCTCCACAGGTAGTTCTCCACCTCCCAGTCTGCTGGACATCTGTTGTCTAGCAACTCCTGCACCAATCAGAGTGTCAGGCCTCTCCTCTCCTCTGCAGTGAAACCAGCCTTGCATGCAAATGGCCGACACCAAGAGTTCACACAAAACTATCCAACTCTAAACTACAGTCAGGAGAGCACAAGTCTTTTTATTGTGTACAAACACACATCATTGAACCCTGAACACATAGAACATACTATGGACATGTACACAGATAGAAAAAGAAAAGAGAAACAGAGCTGGTTCGAAGATACAACAGAGGCCTACGGTATCTAGAGGATGCCTATGCTGTTTTTCTTCTGATGTTTTCTTAAACATTGAATTAAATATGTACATTTCATATGCAGTCTCTGCAGCTGATAATGGGCTTGAGTACATATAACCAGTTCCCATATGTAACTTGCTTTAAATTTCTGAGATTTGTGAGTTCAGTAACGCAAACAACTTTCCATTCTACTTCTTGGTTTGTACCAGATACATTAATCTTTCAAGAATAAACCTTATCAAGAATTCTGCTATTTCATATAATAAATTAACGCTTGAATGTGATGTAATGCACCTTATTTGCCATGACTTGTCACTAGATCCTCAGCCATAGAGGTGTCAGCTGTAGCATTATCTTGTTGTGGCACAACTTTTATACATTCATAAAAAATTTTAAGATTTGATCCAAAAATTGCCAGGCAGAGTTGGCCTCTATTACCTTCTCTACCCTCAGATTCAGCTGCATTCAGCTGTGGTTGCGTACAATGGAGCCTGCCCACCCTTAGCACAGGACTCCTGTAGGACATAGAACTACTACTGAGCTGTCTTTCGCCTCTGGGCAAGGTGTTGGAATACCAAGACCAGCTGCAGCTGCACATGGTAAAATGGCAAATGTGTCTGCTTCTGTTTATGACATTCATTGAGCAATGTTGCAGAAAGTTGGTAAACGATCAGTACTGCCAAGCTTTGTTACCTAAGATCTCCTTTGGTTAAGCACTACCTATGCCCAACATTTATACTGGTGAACTTTTAAAATCTGTTATGTCGACCGGCATTGAACACAGCAAAATTGACCTTTGGAATGAACTTTCAGCAAGATTTGATGATATTTATAAAATTGGTCTAAGTCAGCTTATATACATTGATGTGTAGACGAAGTCTTACAATTCTGCCAAGGTTAAAAAAATCTATATTTTTCAGTTACAGTTCAAGCAAGAGTCCTCTTCCCCAGTCCCCCCAGGCTACTGTTAAGATATCCTGAAGTATAGAAACTCTGTTCACTTTTCCAATACATACATAACGAGAGGGGAGAGGGGATAATAGAGAGTAGGATCACAAAAATGTCAATAAAGAAAAAATATGTTTGAGTCTAACAGACCATTTTTATTCTTTGAAGGACTTCAACAAGCATTTTTTTCTCTTCCCCTTGCCCAAGTTGACCCTGATATCTGCATTCCTCTCAGAAAGTCTTAGATTGACAACAATAAGCTGTGACTGGCTGACAACAATACTCAGCTCTGGCACATCTGAGCGTGTGGTCGGGGATTGAATCTATGTGTGCAAGCTTTAGCCCTCTTGCCACACACACTGGTTTACTGCTTTTTGCTTACGCGGTTAAACCTGACAGTGGCAGTTCAACATAATGTGAGGTTTATGTAATTGTCCCGACAATTTTAAAGTCCCCCTGGTCAGCTGTTCTCATTCACCACTGTCTGGGCCTTGTTAGCTTGATCTGATTCACATTAGAAATGGCTGAACATGCAACGTAAAATGAACAATCATGACCAAAACAACAGAGTCAAAAAGGTGTCTCTTGGAGTGGATAATTCTCTATGTCATTCTTCACTTTGTTTGAAGACATTTTGCATGTTCTTCTATTTGCTCTATAAAAACACATTGTGCACAGTGTCAGAGTAATACTTTGCTACTTTTTATTTAAAATACTTAACCGTAAATCTTCAAATAGACAGAGGCCTTTATTCACATATTGCAGAGGGTACCAGGCCTTTATGTGAAGGTTTTTTATTAAAGGCAAGCTTTTTTTTCAGTCTCTTTCTGATGACTATTTTGTTTTAGCTCAAGTACAATTATAACTAATCTTCATAATAGCAAAACATTTATAGATTGGGGTTAACTAAATAGGCCCAGCTAAATTATATAAAACAACAACAATATTGTATTTGGTGAATTTTCTTTTCCTACGTCACATGACATGGGATTCTATTTAAAACTAAGCACACTGAGAGTCTGAAAACTACCACACCATACTTAAAATCAGAGCTGAATTAGACAGAACATTTAAGGTTTAATTTTTAATTCATTTCTTTAGAGAGATCAAAGTTTAAAACTATTAGTAAATCTTATTTACTCAAAAAAAATGAATCACAATGTACTCTTTTTTTTTCAACTCACACTATCAGTTTTTATTCCTCCTCATGATTTTATATCTGAGCAGAAAACATCCAGTGTCAATAATAGATAACTGTATATTGACTCTAAAATAAGAGAATAGAAGCTTGAGAAAACTTTTGGCTTTATTCTGTGTGGGCAGTTTTTCAACTTTTAGTTCAGTTTGAAGTTGGCTAAGACGTGTGCTTTGTCTCATTTTAATGTTCAGTATAACATCATTTAATGATGGAGACTGCACTGAAAAATATGAGACACAATGTAGTTTGACTGCCCTTGGCACAGTGAGGAAACTGATATGTATTTTCTATTCTTAGGCGACATCACATTTGATGACCATAACAAAAAGAGAAGTTTGGCAATTAAAAATAGACAATCATTGCAAAGCCTAAAAAGCTGTGCTGTTTCAGACAAAAACTTAGTGGACTAGCTTAATGACCTTTGATCATACCCGTCAAAAGCGAGCAGGTCTTCATTTGCTTATATGAACCAATGACCCTCTTCATAATGAGCGGTCCAGTCAAAATTTGAGGAATTACTGGCTGAAGATCATGGATGGATCCAAATACTGCTCAATGAATAATTAGTGCCTTGACCTGTGTGAATTGAATTATCATCTTTCAACTGTGGGCAGCACGGTGGCGCAGCAGGTAGTGCACGTGCTTCACAGCAAGAAGGTCCCGGTTCCATCCGCGGGTCGGGCAGGGCCTTTTGTTTGTGAAGTTGCATGTTCCTCTCTGCCAGATCCTGCTGTTTCCACTTCTTGAAAGTTGTGCAGTAAGGATCATTTAATTGAAAGTTAAGCCAAAATTGTGACCACTTATGACCCCTGTCTGCCATGATGTTTGACTCCTTGTATATCATTCTGCAGACATCTCTGATTTGCAAAGCATGCAGAGAAAAGTAACAGGAATCTACACCCCTAGTGCTGCAGAGGCCGAATGGGTTTACACCGTTTTGTCCTAAGTTGGCTTAGTGTGTTTACCTTTAATACGGTTAACAATATATATATAACAGGAATTTCAAATTTTAAAATGTGTAAAAAATAAGAGGCACATTTCTGCTAAAATTTGTTTTATATGGATTTAAAAAAACATGAAACATTAATGTGCACAAATAAAAAAACCTAGGGTCATTTTCTTTGACAAATGGCCTGATATATTTTCTGGTAATCAAGAAACTACCACTTAACTTAACTTTAACACTTAGCCATCAGTATTATCAATCTGATTTGAAATGACAGATCCAGAATATTTTAGAAGTAAAATCACTCAGCACTGAGTTGAAGGTGGAATGGACAGAGTCATGCAGGGACACAGTTGTATCATCGTCAGCTGCTGAGCTGTCTGTCAGACACCTGACCTAAAACAATCTGTTTCTTGGCATCAGCATTGCAAGTATGCAGCCTCCGTACTGCCCAGATTAGGATTTCACACTTAGCACCATATTTAGGGAAGCCCAGTTGTCATTTACATCTTAGTCCATTAGTCGACAGCAGGCCAGAGATGAGAAGGTTTATGTGTGTATTCATCTGATTTATGTAGGTAATGTTTTTAAGAAAACTGAGACATAAACTTAGAAATACTCTTATATTGCTGAATTATACAAGCAGTCATGTGTGCTGTTTGGTTATTTTAATGGTCCTCCTATTTCTTACTTTACAATAAAAAATAAAAAAGTTGTAAATTTGGCTACTCCATGTTTTCCCTGTAAAAATATTTTCAAGTGGCAAATTAACCACACATTTTGTTACTTACTTTTCATAATCATTTTTTTCTCAAACTGATAAAATCAAAAACATGAATATGTGAGAAACTCTTCCCGTATTTCCTCAAAAAAACATAAAAAGGTTGTGTCATACAATAAATAACTTCAAAATGCAAACTGGAATTTCTTGGGAGGGCTTTGCTCACTGTCATGTATCTGATAAACTGATGTCACAATCCTGTTTTAGTGCACACAGAGGCTCATAAAAGTCTAAACTCAGTCCAGACAAACCTGCTCTCTCTCTCCTTCTTACTCGTACTGTCTCTGTCTGTCTGTCTGTCTGTCTGTCTCCCTCTTGGCTGCTCCCTCTATATCTTTCAGTCAGTTTGTTATGTGTCGCGCCTGCAACCGCACTGCAGCAGAGTGTACTTCTCTGTGTGAGAGACTGTGTTTGTGTGCGTTTTCTTTGCCTTTCTGTCGTTTGACATCCTGTAAATCTAATTCAACAGACTCAGGGACAGACAGAGAAGACATACAGTATATGAAGCCCAGAAAGCTGCGTGAAAGAGACAGAGACAGAGATAAAGACAGTATCTGGCAGAAATGCACAAAGAAAATTAAAAGACAAGTATACAGCTTAGATACAGCGTTCATGACAAAACAGAGCAGTATCAATCATTCTTGTTGATGCAATACAAGAAATGAAATCATAATGATGCCAATAATAACAGAAGATGGAGTATTATTGCTTGAAAATGTCATGCTACGTTCAAATTCATTTTTTTCTCACAATCCATGTTTGCAAAATGTTTTGCTTTCTACAAAAACAGTTCAGAGTTTTTTTGAAATTGTATGCTATGTTAGAGCTTTGTTACTCCAAGCATGACCTGTAAATCTTAAATTAATGTCTTTGCCATCCACTCTGTTGGTAAATTGAAGTGCAATTAACTGATTACTAATGGCTGTGTAACCATGGTAGCAGGGGTCTTCAATTAAAATTTAACTGGGTCCAGATTTAAAAAAAAACTCCCCAAAAAAAGGTCAAGAGCTTCAAAATGTCTGTTTTCCAATGCTCCATAAAGCTACAAAAATTATGCAATTAATACATTTACTCTGGAACTTTATCTTATTAAGAGTGGCACATTAACAAGGGACAAACAGTGTCTTTGCGAAAGAAACACATTTTCCAGTATTTATCTCCAAGAAAAATAATTGCATTGTAATCACGCTGATCTAAACTGAAGTAAGGCCTGGCACACACACAAAATTATTAAAATCTTAACTGATGTAAACCAGTGAGAGTCCACTTAAACACAAATAATGACAGATTTAGTTTTGTTTTGTGATGTGCCATGAGAAGACGGTCATAGCAAACCACACATACACTGAATCACTCACAAAAAAACAGAGCTTCTAGTCTCGCAGCTCTCCATCAGCATGGTCAAATGTGACTTTAATGTAGACAAGCGTGGTGAACAACATCAGGGGGATCTGAAGCCTTATGCGGTAAGCAGATGTCATAGGTTAACTTCCTTTGATATCCTTGGCAGTCGTGACTTTCCTCCAGCTCCTTTCATCATCAGTTGTATAGATGGCCATGTTTTGCAAAAAGTGAGAAAGTCAGTCCTCCGTTTCTGGCTTCAATCTCATTTATGCTTTGTCTTCCCTCCCAATGAAATGGCTACATTTGTGTCCAGCTCCCGGCAGCTTGCTACCTGATTGGCTGACAAAGCACAGACAGCACGCTCAACTGCACACGCATTAAGATTTCTGTTCATAAATACTGCGCATGTTTAATATTTACATTTCAAATTAGGGTTGTCCCAGTCCTCTTCCAAATCAATTGTGGAGCACACCACAAGATCATCTGTTAAAATCCACCAGATAATTGGACCTTAGCTGACTTAAGTTGGAAGATGGGATCCAACATGGAAATAAGGCTCATTATCTTGTACTTTGTGCCCAGCTTGAACTGAGTCAGGAAGAACAAAAAAGTAAAAACCAAGAATGATTCACAATCTTCAGAGCTCCAACACCACTTTATTACCCCAGAATCTTATCTGAAACACTGCAGCTCTTCCTTAGACCATTTTCCATGAATCTGACAATTAACTGAAAAAACAAGAATTTCGAAGACATCCCATTAATTTTATCAGGATTTCTTTATTTCTTTTTCATTGAGACAAAAGAAATATCCCCTGGGAATTTTGCTGGTCATACCATGTATTTCAACATTTAAACATCTAATTGATACAGACGCATTTATTCTTTGAAGTTCCTCATCATGTACACGGGAAGACGCACAAGTAAACCCACAACAGTGAAAGTGAGCCCTGCATTAATTTTTATTAAGACCTCTAATTGAAAAGGTGCTTCAATGAATAGCCTCCTCTTTGGCCAGAAGCCACGCAGCCATACGCTTCATTTCTTCCTCCCACAGAACCTGAAGGTTTAATGAAACTGTTAAGGCCACTGAGACACCGTCACCCTCCACTGCTTCCCAAAAGGAGAAGAATTGTGAGACTGATAACTTTCTTGCCTTCCCCTCTCGGAAGAAACAGAAAGGTAGCTGTTGTCAGAGATAAAGTTGCCCCTGGGATATTGCTGAGAGGCTAATCATCTACAGAAATGTCTGCCTTTATCTTATCCAGCATAATGCAGCCACACAGTAATAGACTAATGGGCTTATACTAGTTACATGTGAGAGCAGTCATCTGGAGACATTCTGACAGAGAGGCACATACACAAATTCAAAAACTGACATAAAAGCAACAGATGCAAATGCAGAAATAAATTCATACTGTACTGTGGGGTCTCATATCACACTGTAAGTGAACTTATTAGAGGTAACTGGTTCTAAGAGTAAGGGCTGCATCAGAGTCTTAAAATACTGTATCCATCTCAGGATTATACAAAATGAAGCTTCAGTTCTTAACAAAGAAGTCATGCACACTGGTAGCATAGCAACTAGCAAAGGTTTATCAGTGCACTGCACTGGTTTTTGTAACAGTGTAACTGTGTGCACATGCTCTGTTTTATGGTGTGCAGGCTCAATGAAGAACATTTTCCTTCTGCTTTCCAGCCATGTTTACCCCAAACACCTAACAATTCAGAGGAGACCTGGCATGAACTTCTCCCTACAGCCTTCTCTGTCACATAGAGCTGGAGAAAGAAATAGCATTACAAAGTAAGAGCTGGATGTTCTGCACCTCCACTGCATCCCACGCCTTCACAAGCTTAGCATGCCAAAAAAAAAAAAAAAAAAAGACACCATCTGCTTGAGGTTTCGGTCTAAAACTTTAACAATGCTGAAAAACGGGGGGAACTGGAAAGTAAAACTTAATGATTACTGTTGACCTTTGCAAATTTGGACTATTTTTAGAAATTTTGTGGCAGCTTTGTCAAAATTATCAATTTAAGGTGTATCTGATTTTGTTTTGCTTAGATTTGATTTCATTTTTGTCTCCAACAAAGTGAACTGCTTCTGTCAGGCAGAATAAGGTCAGCTTTAGACCGCTTTTATATTTAGAGTCAGGTCAGATCTTTACATGTGACCCTGTTTGAATAAAGATGTAAAACACATTTTTATACACATCATATGCTTCCTGTTTTACCCTCTGTTGTTTGTCTAGTTTACAGTAAGATAGTTTGGATGGACACATATTTTTAATCAAGCTAAATAATCATATTTATCACCTTTATTTTTTATTGTTTTATTTTGACTCAAAAAAGCAGCCAGGGGCCTTGTTCAGATTTCTTATAGTCTAATAATAGCCTTTATCTGATTGAAGACATCAAACTACTTTTGTACTTGAGTAACCAGGCTACTGAAAAAGTCTGAGTATAATCTGACAGTAAGTGTACATGTAGACAAACTCACTGCAAAGTTGATAAAATCAATCTAATTAATTTGTTATGTAGCATGTCTGAAAGTTTAAGACTTCATAGCATATGTAACTTTGAAAATATGTATGGGTTTGCAAAAATGAAGATTAATGTTCTTGATAAAAACATAATGAGAAAAAGAACTGTTATTTTAAAGCTGCAACCTTTTTTCGGGGTTTAGTGATTTAAGCAAGCTTTTATTAAAATTAAAAAAAAAATAGAATTAAAAAAACATCTCAAGTAGTCAGTTGGTTTCAGATACCAAGCTGACAGTGTTTGTGAACAAGTGAGTGCATCATATCTAATTTAAACAAGATATAATAATACATTATTCTGTACAGTTTCCCCCAGCAGGTAGCAGTATCGATCATCTCAGCTCTTGGCAATGCCTCATCAGTTTTAATTTCAATGCAAAGTTCAGTATGTAAACAGACGAAACATATGAATCAATCCGTTTCTAACTGTGTCATTCTCATGATCCTGCTTTTTTCTTTAGTGAAGTTACCCATTTTGTTCTCATTTCATGGCTTGTCTACGGTTTCCTGTATTATTTTGAAAGTTCACCTGTCTTTTCTTATTTCTGTAGGTTTCACTTCCTGTCTGGTGTTGTCACACCTGATTCCTAAATGTGCTTCCCCAGCTGTCTCATCAACCACAAGCCCCATGTATTTAACCCTCATGTGTGCCCCGTCTTGTTGCCAGATTGATTGTACCTTTGTGTAACTTTCCAGCATTTATCTCGTAGTCATAGGTGGGCTTTACACGAGTACGAATTTATAAGACTCCGGCAAAATAAACTATCGATCTGGTGATATTGACACACGAAGACGCGTATTTGTCCATGACTCCGCATCTTTTTTGAAAACGGGTCTGCAGGTGGATATCTGCGTATTCGTCTTCATGCCGTAGTTGGTATAAACAGATAAGTCTGGAAAAGATATACTAATATACAGAATAGAGGGCCATAGCTTGCTCATTACCTGTTTTATTTAGACCTTGCTGTTTTGCCTGTTGTTTTTTGGATACATTTACCTGACTGCCTGCTTTTGTGTACCAGATCTTGGACTGAAAACAAACCTTGTCTTGTGCCTCACAGACCTGCTTCGTCTGCTCTTTGAGTTCTTTTTGTCTTTTGAGAGCTCTAGCATGACAGTCTTATTTGCTACAGTGTGTTGCTTATGTTTCCTTAAATTAAATCTAATATTTTAATGCACAGGCATCATAGAAAAAGCCAGTTAACAACACGTTGGAAAAAAGGACAGAAAATGAAATAAAAGGGGGACAGTGCACCTCTCCCCAGAGAAGAACCACTGAAGGACAGAATAAAGCCCCAAGGGGTAGCCATAGGGGGTCTCTGGAGGGCACTAGGCTCTGTGAACTTTGAGGTTGTCAGAATTTGGTGTAGGCCTACATTGCTTAGCAAAGTTATTAGGCCACCTGTCATCAAAATGAGAAGCAATATTTTACAAATCTACAACAAAAATGTTTTAAGATTGGCTGCTGGTTTGGTGGAGTGTTTAGCAACCAGGCACCCCATGTACTTGCTTCTGCCGGTCCAGATTCGAATCCCACCTGTGACCAGTTGACAGAGTGTCTTCCCTTACTCTCTCACCCCCTTTCACAAGCCTATCCACTGTCTCTCTCCTATCAATAAAGGCACAAAATGCCCAAAAAAATGCATTTAAAAAAATGTTTTAAGACAAAAAATGTTATTGGTATTGGACACACAATTTGATCAAGAAGGAAGAATTTCAAAGTCAATTCACCTTTTTATATCCAGATTTAAGCCAGCTCTGTGGACTCCTCTGAGAAATTAAAAATTCATCAAGCAATTCAATTGCTAAACTTTTTTTTTTCTGCTGAGGCATGCAAGTAAATAACTATATACTTTGGCATTTTAATCAAGAAATAATGATGTGCTCTAAAACAATATTTGATTCATGGATAACAAGAAAAAAACATTTTAGCACAAAAAACATATATTTAGATAAAGAGCTTCTACATACTAGTGTATTAACCATAACATACAAATAATATTTTGGTAACTACAAATGCTGTTAAGTTTGGTCAAAATAAACCTTACATTTGGTGGTGGTCTTATAAATTTGTTAAGCACTAGATATCAACCAAACTAATGATTTACTCACTTAGCACTGACTGTCTCTAAGTACGTTAGCCCATTTAATTTTGATTTTATCTATGAAAACATTTAAAATTTAAGCTTATGTTGCAAACAACAAATTACATTAGCTAGCTAGATAGATAGATAGCTAAATAGCTAGTTAGATAGACGGATGGATAGATGTATTATTGATCCCTAGTGAAAATTAGCCATCTTAGTGTGGGTCCGGGGAGGGCTTGACTCTTCTAGATACAACTAGTGGGGGCTCTTAAAGGATGTGCTGGCAGACTGTTGCAGATTATGTCAGTGGTCAGGGCAGTGGCTAAGGGGTGTCCGTTCATGTTGAGACTTTGCAGATCAATTCGGATGAGAGCATGCAAGAGCATCACAAGTAATCTGTATGTGAAATCAGTTAATTTTTCTGTAGGAATTAAAGAGTGTACAAAAAAGGCAATTCAGATTATCAGCTCCAAATAAATGTTAATGCAATGTATAAACAGAGTATTAGACAGTGTGGTGCATTCTCATTTGGTTTCATTCAAATGTAATTATATTGACAATATTTTATTTCATACCACGCTGATTCATGGTTGCTCCTCAGTTGAACAAGTGACATAATGCCTGAGTGCTAAAAATACTAAAGATGTGATGTGCAGACTAAGACTGTGGTTAAACTGTGGGAGTCATGACCTGCCTGTGAATGTGTGAGGGAGGGCAGGAGGAGAGAGTTGTTGAGGGAGGAGAGGGAAGGAGGGGTGAGTCAGACCAACATAAAAAAAATGCACACAGAGGTTGAAAAGGACAGAAGCTGATGGCACTAAAGAGAGACAGAAGATTAATCTGTAATTAACAATACCCTTGCTTTTTTGCAGAGTCCATTACCCTTTGCTCCTCAAACTGTAGCTTCTTCCTGGGCCCAACAATCAATCATATCTCATCTCAAGATCCTGACATTTTAAAAGTGCAACAGCTGCAGTTTTGATCATCGCTTAAATTTGTTCGCAAGTTTATGAGTTAAGTTTGGCCATGTGCCTGCAGACAGTCTCTTTGGTAGCAAATTCTGCCACTAGAAATTCAGACAGCTGTAAATAACTAGCTGAAAATTAAAATCATCTGGAGCGTGGGCTCGTTTAAGCTCACCACTTCTATGTCCCATTTTTAATGCTGCATCCATGGAAAAATGCATAAAACGACCAATTAAAACACAGCAGCAGGTCAGCATGTTGCCAAACACGTCAAACAAAGGATCTGTGACGTGTTTTTACCATCTTGCCCTATTTATTGATGACACTTCTCCGTGATCAAAAGATAACTCTCTGCAGATCTTAGATCAGATGTAACACAAACACTGGCCCATCATGCACTAACCGTGTCTGTCAAGTAAAATTTACCATTCCACCTCAGCCACTCGGGTATGAATCAGACATCCAGTACCTATGATGTCAAAAGTACTTCAGTAAGCTGTGTTGATTTGACTGCTTGTTTTGTTGCTGTAAAATAACCTCACAAAGCACCTGGATTTGTCAGAATTCATGCCTGTCATCAGATGAACCCATTATGCAAAGTATCAAGCCAAAGCAATTGTTCGTGATCAGTCGGGCTTCTCAGTATTCTTTTAAGGTCAAAGAGGCAGAAGCTTGGAGAGTGGCTTGGTTGCGCAAAAAGGTAAATGTGTCTGCAATCCTCTGACTTGTCTTAGCTTAACTTAAGACCAAAAACCGCTGTTTAATCACCTTCCAATTTTCATAACAGGTTTTCCCTTCCAGAGTAACTTTCTATGTGATACTCATATTTCAAATCTATCCTTTGGATATGTGAATCAGTCCATCTGGTGTGTTATGTTAACATAAAGTCAACATGAATTAACTGAAAACAAAGAGAAAACTTGGAGCTACAGCAGATAACTGAGAGCAAAGACAGTACAGGTACACCAGTGTTTCGGCTGAGGCTAAACAGTATCTTGTTTCTCCTCGACTGCATTGTGCAGATGCATATGAGTCATCTCAGACCTTTAGTGAATGTACTCCGCCACCAGGAGTCATCCTGTCGCTTGTCAGAACCAAATACATTGTCCTTTAACAACATAGACGTGCCACTGTGATTGTTTATTTTACAGTTGTAGGTGCGTGCTGGCAGCTCAAAACAGTGAACGGCAGGCAGGCAGAGAAACAAACAAACAAAAGACAACCCCACTTCAAAAATCCCAAACTAATCCTTTAAGCATGTTGCTAAATTGGTTATGATGTTATCTTCATGTGCAGGGTTATTGTTTATTTTTAGCACAACAGAACATACTCCAAACACATATTAATATATACACATCATAGGACACGTGCAGGCACCCCTTAATTTTACAGTTTGGGGCTAAATGTCACTCATCTGAAATGTGACTGCGAGCTGGAACAGTAAATCAGTCTCCTTGCAAAAGACGAAGTTTCATTGCTCAGTACTGTGATGTATGAGCATATATTTGTGTTTGTGTCCATCTTTGTATGTGTGTTTGAGGGAGCCAGATAGAGACACCCAGAGTGCGAGAATGACCAACATCTATTTTTAGCCCAGTACCCAGTGAGTCATGTGATTCCTCCCCTCTTCCCTCTGATCCCTCCTTCCTTTCCTGCTCCCTTCTACTCCTCTGTTTCTCCCTCTCCCACAGTCACATCCCTCGTTTTCCTTCCCTCCCTCAGTCTCTTTGCTTCCTTCACTTCAAAGATTGGCAAAACATAGACATAGTGACACCAGAGGAACCAGGAATTAAGGCGCTGTGAGAGGGAGAGGAAGCAGGTGGGAGGATAAATCTTTATCTTGACTAATGAGGGAAAAGTACATGAGGGAGACATGAAAATCTGTTCTTTATAAATATATATAGAAAGCTGAGGCAGGCTGGCATAAAACAGCTCTCATCCCTGTTTCCATAACACTTCTGCATAAAAAGGTACAGTACAAACCTTGTACCAGAAAATGTCCTCGGTGAAGGACATTCATATACAGGTCAATGGACTGACTAACATCAAGGATGGTTCATTGTCTGTCAATACAATCATAGTTTATTTATGATAAATGTAAAGGTCCTGTAAGGTTTTTTTTTTCATTTGGTTCTAAAACAGACTTTATTAGTATTATTACCACTAAATTTCCAAAAAAGCAAGCAAGCTCAATGTTTCCTGTTTAAGATCTACTTCTTAAACATCTCAGCAGGTGTCAATACATAGACCTCAGTCAATCATCTTAGATGATAAAGCATGAAGCGCCACAGACACAACACATTGGTAACTTAAGCTGTCTTTTGAAGACAACCTGAGATGGCTACCATATTAAAAAATACAGGAGAGACAGAGCAGTCTAAAACTCCAGTTTGGTCATCATAGAAACAGCCAAAGAAGTTAGGCTGATGTGGTCTACAAACAAAACTTAAAAATGCTCGAGCCTCCAGTCATATCAGACAGAATTTGAGAAGGAAAAGTGTTTCCTGAACGGATGCATTGTCCAATCAGGAAGCCCAAAATATACCTCTTCAGAACCTCATCTCAGACGAAGAAACCTTGAAGAATAAAGAATAGAGGATCAGTTCTGACAGACTCCTCACTGAGTCCGTGACTGTCATAACAAAGAGACTTACCCTAATCTTGAATCTCTGTGTTAACATTAAGGGAATATTGCTTACATCAATAAAATCACTGCCCCAAAACACTATCCAAAACTGAAACTCATTTTTGATACTGACACTATTAATTGTATTGAATAGTGTGCCACCACGACAAAGAATAAAAAGAATGGTGCAAATGGTCATCTTTGTGCACTTTATTAAGAAGAATATGAAGGTATAAAAGAAGGAGCACTAGTCAATAAAGGAGAATTGTTGAAGCAAAACTGTTGCAAAAATGCCATGAAAATTGAACACGAGAGGACAGAACCAACTTACAGTCTTTTGCAGCTTTATTGACAGTTCAGCAAACAACACAAACAGCTCTTGCTCAACGGACCAACTGACTGAACTTCTAGACCTCCATTTAAAGTCCATTCGTCACATTGTTGTTTTTCAGTGTTGGTGATAAACGTCTTCTTACTCTTTCAGCAAAGTAATAACATTTATATTATTGCCAATGTGTCAGTGATGAGGTTTCCCCAACACTTGGATAACATTTATATGCTTGCCCCTCCCTTCAGCTCGGGCTGACCCAGGCAGATTTCACCTGAGAACAGAAAATCATTTTAGACCACATGATTTGCCCCAACAGAATGAGGATAAAGAAATCATAATTATTTTGCACCAAAATATGAAAAACATGTCCCATTGCTAGAGTCAATCTCTCCATCCCTTTATCACATCCATAATGTAATATATTTACAAAGGTCGAATTTTGCCTTAAAGCCTTTGGAACAAAAATCAGCAAAGCCTTTCCTCATATGATATTTACAGTCATATATAGCCTACATTATATCAAATATGTAAAAATCCTAGTGCTGATCTTCCCAGGGTCTTTTTTTAATATCATCCATGAAGTTTTTTAGGGTATAATGAAACTAGACTAAAATTGGGTGGACTTCAGACAACAATTTATTGCATAATAATTAACTTGCCCATTGAAAAAATAATAATAATAGTTCTGCCTGGTCAAAAGAAACTAAACTATTTTGCTCTTGCCCAATCAGCCTCTTCACCTTAGAGTGGCCATGCCCACACAGTCCTGACAAACAGTTTTCACTATAGAATAAGCTGTTTAAGGGCAAGATTTTCCAAAACTGAGAGAGGTTTTTTTATCTCTCCATTTTTCAAGGATAATTGATGACACCTTGAACTTTGATACAAGATGTCACCACTGACAGCATGTTGAAAAAAAATCTGGTTTCAATACACAGCCCTGGGCCTGAATTTCCGCAGGTAAATATTGTGGCTCGGGCCGAGTTACCAAAACAGAGTACACCCCCCCCCACATCCAGGGGGCGATCATACTCATGCGCAGATCAGACAGAGGGGGGAAGGGGAGTAGTAGGTTGCGTAGCGTGCGCAGTTAGCATAAGAGAGAGATACAATAGGTGCAGTAGCAATGGCTGAAAAACAGCCCAAAAGAAAAAGGTCAGAGGAGCAGAAAATGAAAAAAAAAGAAGGGCATATGACCATCCGACGGCGGAGGGAACTCCGCGAACTGAAAGACCTGAAAACGGACGCGGATGTCGCCCTTCTTTCTGCTGCATAAGTAAGCAACATTAGCTTTGTGGTGCTTCACATAACAGTAACAGCCGTCGGGCATTCATCTTATTGTCTAATCTGCCAAAATGTACTGTTGTCGTGATGTTATCAATAATGGCAGTCGAGTTGTTTGACGAGTCGGGGTTACCTTAGCTACGTTGGTCAGCTACGCGGTTTCTACGGCCGTTTCCATGACGACGCACGTCCATCAGCTTTCAGGGGTAGAGCGAGGGGTGAGAAATGAAGGGAGAGGCGGGTCTAAATTCGTTTATAAACAACCTCTCCACTCGTTTCTTCCAACATCGCTGACTACACCTTTAACTTTCTAAAAAAAATGGTTCATGTTCCCAGAGGCTTTCATGTAGGACTATTTTCCTGAATGCTAGGGTATGTTCATAAATAGAACCATTTAAAAAATAACCTTCCAGTTTTCATAGAAAAAGGAACCATGAACCAACTGTATTCTTAGTCTGTCTGAGACACTTTGTTAGGACTCCAGCCTCTTAACAACTCCCTACCCAACCTTGGCCACTCTTATAGGTCTACAGGTCAGCTCTGTGATAATTGTTCAGTTAGGCAGCATTAACTCTATTACTGTGCCCTAACTAAATGCAATGTGAGTATGCAAAGCAAAACAACATCAGGCTGATGACAACACTGAATCATATGTGAGTGTTCAAACTCTGACAAATGCAACATGATGCTGAGCAATGCTATGCGACGCAGTCCAACACTTTTGCCTGAACACCCTGTCTCTATCTTTCTGTCCGTCATATGCAAAGACACAGACAAGGAGGAAGGAAAGGGACTTTGGCGAGGTGCAAAAGGGATTTTCTTTTCTTTTCTTTGCAGAGTTTGTACGTATCTGTTTACATGGCAGGGATAGAGGACCCTGCCATGTATATGTATATATATGTATATCCATTTGGTGAGTGAAATGATTTACTTTCACTTTCACTACAGAGGAAGAACTTTTGTTTCTTTGTTTTTTGTGTATTGATAAGCCATTGATATCACCCCTTCATCAAGTGAAAGCACTTGATGTGTGAAACAGCGTGTGCAAATACATTTTTAATGGATGCAGTGAAAACAGCAGGTGTGCAATGCTGTGCGATACTATGCAATATTCGATGGGACACTGGACAGTCAGGACATGATGTCATGTCTCCACTCTTCAATAGGCTAGAACTGATGACATTACAATGGTAGAATATTTGAACAGGGGGCCAGGAGAACAAGATGGTTTAGGCAGCTGCTGGATCCACAAAGATGAGGAGAGGGAGATGTCATTTGTTTTGTTCACAGAGGTGCTCTAACACGAGGAGGAGACTTTTTAATAATACTAAAAACAAATATAAAACTAATAAAGCACAATGCGACCTCTTTAAACTAAAACAAACTTTAAAACTACAGATCCACAATAAAAAGTGTTAAGACAGGCAGAAAGGGGGTCACACAGTCATGCACGAGGCGAACGCAAGCATACACAGACAAGGACAATCATGTGCACAGACAGACACAAACAAAAATAGATGAGGGATTACACACACAAACACACACCCATATAAAAATGTGCACACACACAGCACATTGCAGGCAAATACAAAGTGACAAAAGCGAGCAGACAGAGTCATTGTGACAGGACACTGACGCATGCATGAAGGGAGAGGACAAATCTTCAACTGCTGTGAGGGAATCAGTGCACATAAACACACACATACACACTTAGATGTAAACATTTCTTTCCCTCTGATTATCTCTCACTGACTCATCTGCTGCTCTTAATGAAATTCTGTAGATGGACTGTAGATTGCAGGACTGTGGCAAGGCAAGTGGTCCTATTACACATGTCCACACAGAATCCGAGAACCAGACACAGTCAGTGCCTTGATCTGCCTGCTTTCCAGTTACCAATCCAGCCCTAAACCCCTTTCCAATCATATGTGCTCATACGCATGCACTTACGTAGACATGCACGCATGCACAGTGGCGGAGTGGGGTTGGGGGGAGGTCATGATCCTGCCAGAGAGAAGGGAATCAGAGTTGCAATTCTAGGGCTTATCGCGGAAAGAGGGTAAGACCATATCTGACACGCCAGCATGGTGTGTAAACCTCTAAACACACAAACACAGAGAGAGAGAGAGAAATAGGAAAAAAAGGGGAATAAAGAGGGAGCGCACGCAAGAGCGCTGAGATAACCCTTTGCAGTATTTTTGGAAAATCTGTCACAGCATGCAAATGGTGGGAGACTGATCTGCCTACCGAGGTTTCTATTACCAACCCCGTATTCTGCAAACGGTAGGTCACCGCGAATGAAGGAAAGCAGAAGTGGAGCAGATGATTTGAAGAAAAGAAGCAGAAAGACTGAAGATGCAGCATCACCAGGAAAGGAGAAGGAAAAATAAGAAGAGGAGTAAGGAAGAAAAGGAGACAGCAAAAGATGGTGAGGCATTAGTAAAGCTGGCGTGCAGGAAGGTGGGGGCGGGTCAACATAACTGGTGAAAAATTTGACATACTTTATACAGGGGCAAAAAAAAAAGAGAGAGGGCTTGAAGAAGGAAAGGAAATGCAAGACGTGAAGAAAGAGCAGATGGAAATGGCAGGGAACAAAGATAACACAACATACATCATCAGCATCAGAGTGAAACTGCAGGCAGTTGCATGATGCAAAAAAACAAGGTTATTTTTAGTGAAATATAATATATAATATTGTATCTCAATGGCGTTCCTCACATCTGCAGAAGTCTGAGTCCTCGTGCAGAACGATAGATGCCATTGGCTATCTCAGAAAGCAAGCCATGACAAAAAATACGCCATTGGCTGAAGAGGAGTAGGAGCAGCACAGGGACAACACCCCATTGGTTAAAATTCACAAATGTGCTGCTGGCAGTTCCTGGGTCATGTGTTTGCCTGTGCATCCACATATGTGTGTGTTTGAGCTCAAGCAAGTGTGCATGTGTATCTCACACATACACACTAGCTCAAGTGGTACTGTGTGTGTGTGTGTATATAAGTGTGTGTGCATCCCAGGCCTAAGGCAACCAGGCCAGCGGCTACAATTACAGTGACGGATGTGAAAGAACTGGGTCGGCTTTGCGAGAGATCTGCCCCTGGGACGACAAGACCAGCCAGAGCCCTGAATCAATACAGAACACACACACACGCTGCAGAAGGTTGTGTGTTGAGCATTTATAGGAACTAAATGACACATGTTAATAAACATAAATGGAAAGAACAATGCCCAGCTCAACACTGCACAAAGAGTAGGCAATCAGTGAGTTGTGCTTGAGATATCTGCTGTTTACTTCCACACACAAACAGAAAACTTAATCAACCAAAATCCAGCTGAGTCTCTGCCCCGCTGTGAGCCTGCTGTCTCTCACTCACTGACTTTGAGATGCACAAGCACACAAACTTGTTCTCTTTTGGAGCCTCAACCCTGTTTCCGGGGCAGCAATGTTCACAGCTCATCCACATGTAAAACAGTGACATGTGCAGCATGTGTTTTCCACATGTGTGTTTCAGTCAATGTTTGTGTGTTTATGTGTGCTGGAGTGTCCTACCTCTGGCTGAAAGCTTCTTGGTGTTGATGATTTTGGCAGCATATTCCTGTCCGGAAGAGATCTTCACACACCTCCTGACCACAGAGAATGCGCCCCTGAAATAGAGACCCAAATAAATACGTGTTGAGTTGAGAGACAAATAGATTGATGTTGCCTGGTGCTGGCTGATATGGACCAAGAATTCGATGTTGATAATTCATAAAGCCAAAACATAATATAAAGTATTATTGTATTATTATTGTATTGTATTATATTGTATTATTGTTTAATCTGTCTATCGTAGGACAGTAGACATGTAAGAAACAGATTAGACAATTCCAAAAACAAAAAAAAGTTTTGCATATTTATTAAGGTATTCCACTGAAGCAATATCCCAACATTTTCAGCTTCTATCTCTGAATTCTTAATCACAAATAGTCTCTAACTTTGATTGTTAACTTGAAATCAATTGCATTTTAGTTGCATATGTAGAACTCATAACTACTTTCTGTCAAGTGCAAATTGACAAAGTGCATCCATCCTTACCAGTAGATGGATTGATGATTTAAAGATCCCATATTGTGCTTTTGAGTGTTACATGCCCTAAGGTGTTTTTGCATCCTCCTAGTGTGATAGAGTATTTGAGTGCAAAAGATAACCAAGTCCAAAACATCGGGACTACTCTTTCTTCTCTCCCAACATAGCTGCCTAAAAGTTTGTTCCCCCGAATCCCCCTGAATAGCCCTACCAGTGTGACATCCTACCAATGTTTTGCCATCAGTTAAAGCTAACGTGCCAGGGCTGGCAAGCTCAGTGCAGATGGTGAAATGAATGCAGTCTTATTCACATTATGGTGACAAGTGTTGGATCAACAAATTACCATGAAGGAGACCAGTTAAACAATCAACGAGCATGAGAATGAAAAGAGCGATTGAGAATACAAGTGGCCCGGGGATAATTAGAATGTTAAAACTGTACGTTTTTTAGCAATCTGTATTGTGAGAGTACTCTAGTACTTATCAAAATCAAATAGATGAACTTAAGTTAAAACAAAACATGGGTGTTTTAAAAGAATATACAGAAATGTGTATTGTCCAGTTTGGGATGTTTACCTCAGAAGCAATGTTTTAGTCTGCATTCGTCTGCCTGTTTCTGTCAGCAGAATGACTCTAATTCATGAATGCATTTAGACAACAATTTTAGGGAATGCTGTTCATGGCACAAAAAAAACCCAAACAGATTTTGGTGGCAGCTAAAGCAGATACTGTAATTTAACAGAATTTTGTAGCATTGTGCAATACGGCAGTTTTCAATGTTCTTCATAATAACCCCGGCTAAGATAAGTGTGGCCTGAAATATAACTTGGACATGGGATACAGCTCAGAAGTCTTTTATCAAATATCTTGTTAAACAGCAGTTTAGCAGTGCTACTTTAAAAGAAATTTGCAGAAATGCGTGAACAAATAACTCAATGACAACCAGTTTTGCTCTATTAATTTGACAACATTTTCTTCTCAGGAGTTCCAATTGAGTTGATTTCTCAATAAACAGCTCTTTGTAATGCGTCTTTTATTTTATTAGAACCGTACTTGAGAAAAAATGAACCTCTGGTTTCTATACATTATATACATTTATTTACATTAGCTTAACCACAAACAAAAATGGCTGAAAAGAATAATAAAAACCGCTAAAAGCAGTGGGAAGAATACAGTAATTGATATTACAGGGTGCAGACAACTTTGACATTTTCATCGAGCTGTCTGAGAGCCTCTTTAAACTGAAATGTAGCATTTACTGGAGTAGAGCTGTCTTACTCTCCATCAGTCTGGAAGCAAGAGGCCTGTAAAATAGTCAGCTGCTACAATCAGCTGCTGCCTCCTACAGCTGTAACAAGTAAGGGGGAGGGGGGGCTTTTGCTACCTTATTTAGCAGTGTGCAAGACTCAAAGTCTATTTGTGCTGTGTGTATAAAACACAACTTTAAAATAAACTACTTTGTAATTAATGGAAGGAAGGATGGTTGGATTGAACAAAAATTACATAACTTGAAATATACTTGTGCCTTTCTTTTGGAGTGATGGTCGCTCATGTGAGGTTTTAGGACTAAATTAACATCAAGGGAAACACTTCATATACATACTTTAAGTAGTTAATAGCCAATGTTTTATAAATTCATTATGTTGCCCAGCCCTAATCTGCCATATTGCCAAAAATTACAGAAGCTCATCTCTTTTTTAGAACTGGCACGAGCAAAAGGTAAACAGCACATCCAAATACATCCAATCACCCATGATCTACACCTCTCATCCATTTCGGGGTCGTGGGCGGCTGGAACCTATCCCAGCTGACACTGGCAAGTGTGTATGGGGATGTGTGTGTGTGTTTCCCCAACATGGGAAAAATCCCTCCCCTCCCTCTTTAGAGAGATAGACAAAAAACAATTTATTCTAATACTCATACCTAAAGGCAATTTGGAGTAACCAGTTAACCCATTGAGCATGTTTTTGGTCTGTGCACATGGACAACATGCAAACTCCACACATAGAGGCTCTGACTGACATGGGGATTGAAGCGGCACGCTTCTGGCTGCAAGGCTTGTGTACTTGTACAAATACATACCTTACTGGTAACCTAAGTTTGTCCTCCTTAAAGGTACAGCCTCTTCACTGAATGGCACCTCATAAGTCCTACAACCCAACTTCAGTCAAACTGAAATATCCTTTTAATCAGTCTGTGCCCTTTGCCTCAGAAACAGCAACGTACAGCCCATCTCCATGTCAGCTCCTCCCTCACTTGAGGAGAGCTAACTCGAACCACTGTCACTGATGTATTTGCCACTAACAACCCCAATTTAAAAATACTAAACTGCTCAATCAATCTACTTCAGTCACTATTAATAACATGTCAACAACAGTATCAAAATATAAGTAATTGTTATGAAGATTTGTTTTTCAAAGTATATCATCTTAGCATAAAGAAACAGGCCTCCAATGTCAAAAGAGCATGCATTGTTGTGCTTAAATGGCACGTTTAACAGTCAAATTTCACCACTGAATTGCACAGCACCATGGATGCAGTATCTGTGCAGCCACTCGCACAAAAATTGCTCACAACCCACTCCCACACCCACAGTACACACTGTCCTCATCTTTACATGAGGCCATAAACAGCAACCAGTGTGCCTACCAGCCCTCTATTGTTCATGCCAATGTGTCGCTCTGGTGTTTCAGGCACATGTATGAAGATGAAAAAACTAGGTCAGCTATATTTGAGAGGAAAAGAAGAGCAGAGTGCTGCATCTCTCATCTCTAAATGCAGCCACAGAGCGGTCGTCCTTGGCTCTGCTCCGCTCTGCAGCCACGCAGGCCGCTTTGCTATTCAGGCTCCATCTCTGTCTGTGCACGCCTTCTCTTTCAAATCAAATCTGCTCTCATCGTGTCTCACTCCCGACATCAGAGTCATCACAGACAGTTAGCAGCACTCACATTCAGACACTGGAGAGACAAAGCAGAGGATGCTCATTACCTCAAATGAACCCTGCTCTTCCACCCGTTCCACCTCTAATGGCTGACAACTGAGGCGTGAGGCTACTGTGAAATATTTTATTATTTGGTTGAATCAGTGCTGCAATATGGGGAATAAGTGAAGCGTTGTGCCTGTGTAATCACAAGCTGCTGCTGAGCATACACTGATTTCTATGTGTTATCTAACATCCTCCGGAGTGAGCAGCTTGCAACTACAGCTTACCTCTAATTTATAGGGGATTTGGCAAAGGAAACGATCATAGCATAACATGTTATATAAGAATTTTACTCCACTAGACCTTGGAGTTTTTTAGTGTGTGGCTTTTGAGCCTGAATGGGAAAAATATCTGCATAGTAACATGAGAGATGCTCAGTGTTGGATTTTTGATTAATTTTTATTCAATATACCACATTCATTTCAGTAGATACCAATTCTGATTCTATGGACACGTTTGTTTTATTGTTCTGACACCAAATCTCTCCTATACTTGACCCCTTGCCTTCATTGAGTTGTAGACATCAACAGAAAACAAAATATATTTGATGGTGATAACTAACAAATACAAGTCTTTAAATAAATAGTCACAGTTATAAAGAAAACTGAAAATAATCTTGGTGTATAGCACATACATTAGGATGAAATGTTTTGATACTAACATATTAAACAAGCTTCCCCTGCCTTCCTGAGAGCTACAAACAGTGCTTTAACAGTCTGCTGATGACTTATTTTTGATGTGTACCTTTTTATGGTGCTCATACATTGAAATCAACTCACGTAATTAAACAACAATTGGCAAATGCCAAACAAACTTTATGCCATGGGCAACTGGTAGTCTTTAGGCTACGCTTGGCCCTCTTTCACGCAACAGTTTTCACTTTTTTTGCAAATTACTGGCAAACTTACATTAGTGTAATGGTATTTGTATATTAAACATTAGTATTTAATATGAAGCATTAGTAAATAAATACATTTGGAGAGAGTACTACTAAAATAGATGTAATTTAAACATATTTAAAAACTCATTGCTCAATGGCAATAGAAACAGTAGATTTATTTTGGGTTTTAGTTAATTAAACCTTGTATTTTTAATAGCTTTTGATTTGAAACATCTGAGTTATGGCTTCATTAATCATGATTCATGTGTTGTATACCCCCTTTTGTTTTGGCATGATCATTCTTTTTATTGGAGCACATCAAAACATATGTACTGGTAACTATGGATGGGAAGAGATAAGATTATATGGATACCGTGATAAGCTTATATTGATACTGCTATTAACGATCCTGCTAATCTATCAAATTCTTTAGCAGATCTTATTGATTCCTTCAGATTTTCAGTGTGGGCAAATGTTGGCCTGTAGATTTTCAGTGTCAACAATGTCAAACACACGTCACAACATAGATAACTGCTTCTGCAAGTTGCTGGTGTTTTCACACACTTGAGACACACTGTCAGTGGAAAGAATTGAAAAGGGAATTGCTTGGCAAAAATACTCATGATATCAATACTTTGATGGAGCTGTTAACGATTCTCAACCGGAATTAGTTTTCGATTTCCATCCCTACCGGTAACTCTGTGGGCATCAAGCAGTTAAAAAATAATATATGTGACTCTCTTTATACTCAAAGTTTCCTATCCTTTCTGTATGCCTATATGGTTGGCTGACATAACAGCAACTAATAAGAATGGGAATTTTCATACGTGTGAATAACAACAACTAAATCCCTGAGCTACTTTCCACAAATACTGCAAACATACTGAAATCAAAGAGGATCCCTGGAAATTACCCACATTTTTGAATACTTTAACCCAAGGAGAGTTAGCTAAGATGAGGCTTAAAAGTCACATAACATACATAAAGAGCTCATTTGAAATGCAGATAATTCAGTTATTACAAATCTTTATTTGCACTTCTTTTTTGTAGATCCTACTTGTCAATGCCCTGTTAAGTAAAAGCCAAACTACTGTAGCTGCATTACCACATTACCTGCAGTACACAAATTTATGCCTCACCAGAGCTATCTGCTTCTGCAAATGAGCTCCTCCAGGGTTGAAGAGGGACTCTATTCCAGCCCTGGAGTTTGACGGTACATCAGCTTGTAACTTGTAGGTGCAAAATAGATGGACACTTTATCTATCTTACTGCATTTTGTAATTTTAGCCAGCATAGAAACTTGTTTGGATTGAAGAAATAAAAAATTATATCATATCAAAATATTCTGTATTATTTGAAATTCCTCTCATCTGTTCCCTTACAGTCCTGAATAGGGTGTTACAAATGATTAATCTGTTCCTCTGTTTCTGGGATTAAAATGCATAAGTGGCCACTCTTCGTTTATGGACATAAATACTGCTGGTAGCCTACTGAAACAGTCAGCACAGTAATAGTTGTGCAAATGCCTACTAGTACTGCGCTGAAAGGGAAATCTCTCTGCTGGGAAGCCATATTTATAAAACAGGAAGTTACAACTTTGAGGTAATAACGTCATACTTGTTTAAAAGACTTAATTATGTTTTACTGATGACTCTGACTTTGGAAATGTGATATCATAGTACTTACTAATTTTATTTATTTTTCCTTCATAAGGAAGTTGAAGTCTAACTTAAATATTCTGATCTTGGAACCTATTTTCTTATTTTTACTAATTTTGTAAGCTCATTGATTTTAATGTCTCTTATCTACTTTAATGTCTTTTTTGATATTCCTGCTGCTATACTATGTGTGAGAGAAACTGAAACAATGGAATGTCCCCTTGTGGATTAATAAAGTATTTCTGATTCAGATGTTTGTGAATAACTGTAGTCTACATTTTTTTTTTAATCTGGTGGGTTTTACAGCTCTACAAGCCTGTTATTAGTTGCCCCTCGTTTTCAATTGTGTTTTATTCAGGTCTGTTCTACAAATTAAAAGGGCTAAGCTGCATTCTATGTATCAAGTAAGCAGTGAATTAGACCTGCCCTCTCTGGGGACATGGGCTGGGGGCTTGTGCTTGGCTGTGGTTGCATGGCTTTTCTGTCAACAAGTGTCTGCTGATGCTGATGAGGGGCTACATGAGTGATTAAATGTAAAAGTTAGTTCTGGGTATGATACTGTCCTTTTATTTACACAGAAAATATTTAAATAATTTTAAATGCCTAATAATAACACACCCTTCATTGAATCAAAAATATTAGGCCATGGCCTGACCCCCCAACCCCCAGCATGGGAAAAATCCCTCCTCTACCTCTTTATTTTGGTGAACTTTTTATCAAATGTGTCTTCTCTGTTTAAAAATTGATGCATTTAGGAGACGTCAATTATATATAACGTGTGACAGCCAGAACTTGCTTGAACCAGCAACCTTCTGATTGTTGGTTAAACAAATCTCCACACAAAGCCACCAGTGCCCCATACAGCTGCTCATGAGTTGGGCACACAGTTCTTGAGGACTTTCTCTAAACTAGAAAACGTTCGGAGAGCGCAGACCTCCGCCAGCGCCACAGTCCTCACCCATATTGTGATTTTCACCATAAATATTAGTCCTACCTTTATTTCATCTAAACATTTAGATTCCTTGACCATGAAAACATACCATTAGCAATTGGATTCATAATGACATCTATTTAAGTTGAGTAGTTATTCACCAAAATCACATTTTTGGTCATGGCAGATCCAGACGGTGATCCGGATCAACACCAAAATCGAATCACTTCTTCCTTTTCCCATGTTGAACATTTCCTGAAACTTTCATCAAAATCCATCCATAACTTTTTGAGTTATTTTGTTCACAGGCAGATAGACAGACAGACAAACAGTCTCTCTCGAAAACATAACCTGCTTGGCGGAGGTAATTAAACAGTTACAAGCAGAGCTGAAACAAGAGCTAAAAGGCGTGTCAAAATCCAATACACAAGGGCATTTTGTGGCAGGTAACTTCAAATATATATTTTGGGAAATATGGATGAACTTCTTCAAAAGGGTTAAAATATTTTATCAGTAAGGTTAGCAGCTTGTCTTACTTTGTGATGAGGTTTAGGTTACTGTGTTGTTTAAGATTTCTGTACAGCGTAGTTCCAAAATTAGGAAAGAAACATTTTAAAGGTCTTTTCTGGACAAATGTCATGTACCAAAGAAACAAAACTATTTAAGAACTAACTTGAATTGTTACTTTAGTGTGTAATTGTCTGTTATAAATACTGTATTTTCTTATCATCGCATCCTTGTGGATCTGCATCCTTTCCTTTAAGTTTTACCACCTCCACCGATTTTCTTGTTTGTTTTTTAACTAATAATTTAAGTAAATCTCAAAAATTTTGAATTAATTTTGACCTACTATTAAATAAGAGTTTAATCTTTTTGATGATATGGATGAGTACTAAAATTCAGCACCAATGTGGCACGAGTACCAACACATCCATAACAATTAAACCAAACCTCAACCCAAATTTACGGGCTTTATTTAGGTGCAATTTCCTTCATGTCAGAGCCAAAAATGCTATACCCTCTCTGTCTTCACTACTCAGTTAGCTGTCCCGTTTTGTCATCTATCAATAGAAATGGGACTTTATTGACAACAGAATTGTTATCCAATGGGCTTAACAAAAGGAACCCTTGTCAATGCTCCTTTTCCTCTAAGAAGTATTGGTCTAGGAGACATTTAAGCTCAGGCACAGTTTAAAAAATAATCAAAATAGCACCAGTTTCAGAAAAAAAAAGATACCCAGCTGTGTTTATCAGTTCATTTCATGCTACCAGACTGGTAGGCAATGGGAGAGCACTGAAAGAGAGAAACCCAGGATTATAAAAAATGTTAACTTCTCTGTGAAAACGGGTCTAAAATGCCTCCTTTGAGTTTTTAAACTGAATGAAAATTACATATCAGACATAATGTAACGTGGTTAACTGGAGTATGGGACAAGGTGTAATAGTTTGGGTTTTCATTAGTTTTTCATTTGTACTTCATTTTCAGTTTCAGTTCAGTATTAATTAGGGATGCAGGATAAAATCAGAGCAGTATCTGTGTCGTCAGGTAGTCACTGAAAATGTTGATGAGAATTTTTGCCCATATTTTGGCCACGTATTGGTCGTTTGTATCCCATTATTGGCTGTAAAATTAGCTGAATGTATCAATACCCCATAATGGTCAACCAATGTCAAATCAATCCAAAGTTTAATTCATTAAACAATGCATGTTTTTTCCTGTTTCACATATGTTTCTTAGACAAAGACTTTTACCATTACAGGAACTTGTCAGTTGTAACTTAGAGGGAACATTGTGCTCATGTTAAAAACATTGGTATCAGCCATGAGTTTGGAAAATGGTAAATCCTGCATCACATGTTCAAGTCATTACTCTTATGTTTGTTTATAGTTTGCTAAACAGCATAAATTTAGTTATTAATTAATCCACATTAGTTTTTGTCTCTGTAATGTACATTGTTAAGAGGAAGAGCGCAAGCAACTTCTTTTAAAACATGCCTCACGAAATGCTGAATAAAAGAGGGTGACATTTATAAAACTTTTCAGTGGGCAAAGCTTGTTTAAATGTACAATTAACATTCCATTAACAAAATGTCAGAGCAGACCGTGTGTCACTTAGTATGCACATGTCAAAGATAAGATCAAGGATTTTTTGCCCCACTTCAGGAATTTTTAGATTAATAAACTGTGAAATCTATTTTTGGAACAATTTCTGTTTTATTCTACTTTCAGCTAATAAATGTATTCTAGTGTCTATTATTATGTTAATATTAGTTTTAATCAAAACCCTCTGTGCTTATTAATAACTCAGTGGGCTTAAGTGAGATAAATAATAATTCATAAATAAGTTAACCCATAATAATATGTGGTCATGACTGCCAGCAACACTGTGTCACTCTGTTATTCATGTGCTCTGCTGTGCGGCTGTCTGCAGTCTGATCGAGCTGCACACAGTGAAGAGATCAGCTGAGTTAAAGGGTACTAAAAAGGCAATATGGTTGCATTATTAATGCTATATGGTGTAATAGGAGTACGGCCCCGGATCATAAATAAGGTTGTACAGATTTCTTCTTCCTCACCAGAAACATGGTGAGGAGGGTGATGAGAGATTGATACTTCCAGCAGGAATGCTAAGAGGGAGACGCTGGATAACATTTTATCTCTCCTTCTGCTCCAGCTGAATGTCAACCCAGGCTGCAAGCTAACTGACGGTGTGCGTACAGTGACCACAGGGCACTGGGCACACTGTGAGCTGGGCAGCCACACATAGGGCTGTTGCCAGGAATTTCAGGCCCCATCAAAAGATATAACTGTGGGCCCTACACCAAAGCAGCTCAGCAAAGTTTCACAAAGCAAGCATCTGTCAAACGAGAAGAAATATGATGAAAAGGGACCTCTAATAATCATTAAAGATGTCCTGTTGAGAGATACATAAGTTTTAAACAGCAGAGAAAACACTCTTTTGCCGAAAATTATCTATAAATGGAAATTCAACCATGTGCTTTATGAAAATTTCTTGCATATGTTTTTTAAACATTCGCCATGTTTTCATTCATTATTTGCTTTTAAAATATGATCATTTCTCATTAATCAAGAATAATGTGTTTGCTGTTAAATATTTCGAACTTTTAGTTAAACGTAGACTTATACTTTTGTATTGCTACACAGACTCTTCACTCTAACTTGCTGCTCTTCTCTGTATCCAGAGTTTTTACTGACCTGGAGAAAACTGCTTTTTCTTTTAATGCACCTTGGTCGTGGAATAGTCTTCAAAAAGAGCTAAAACTGGATTCAGTGATATCTCTTAATGAATTTAAGAGCATCATTAATAATGTGGTGACAGAGGGATGTGATTGTTTTTCTTGAAAGCCGAATGTGTCTATGCTTATTTATTTTAAACCTGTTGATTGCGTTGTGTCATTTTCTATGTACCGTGACTCTGTGCAGCTGCTATTTTGGCCAGGTCTCTCTTGCAAAAGAGATTTGTTAATCTCAATGGGACTTCCTGGTTAAATAAAGGTTGAATAAAAAAAATTAAAAAAAATGAAATCCTAAGTGTTTGAACATACCACTTAGACATACATATATGCAAAAAGCATGTTGATATCAACATTCTCAACTAAATATTCAAAGGGGCCTCTTTTTTTGCTCTTTTAAATGGCATTTTAGGGGAATTCAAAGGATACCTGGATATTCCTGTTGCAATGAAATACAGGAATGTGGTGATTTTACAAGGTGATGAGTAAAGAAATCTTAAAACAACCATAGTAAAATGTGTAATAATATTAATGTATTTTGGAGCCCCTATCATTAATATACCTTTACAATCTTCCAATTTTTCCCCCCTTTGGGCCATTCCACAATTGGGGCACATCAAAACTTCTGAGAAATGGATCATGGATGTTATATATTACAAAGCTATGGGAGATCATCAGATATTCTGATTTTTGAGGTGCTGGTTTGGCATATTAGTAGGCAACCATGATCCATGCCAGCTCATTCGAATCCAGCCTTTGGCCAGTTTGCAGTGTCTTCCTCTACCCTCTTTCGTTCCCCTTTCATAAGCCTATCCACTGTCTCTCTCACTCCTGTCAATAAAAGCCTAAAATGCACAAAACAATAAGCTTTAAAAAATCTGATTTGGCCAACTTGGGCATCTCAGATATAATTTCGATATAAAATTGGATGTGTTGTTGGCTGTTCATGTTACTATGCAACTACACTTATGTGCAAGAAATCTGTTACAACAAATTAAAAATTATTGATGGGAAAATGATTTTTTATATTAGATATTACAATGTTAATGTTAATAACATAGTATAATGTTCCTAATGGATAAAATAAAAGAGATGCAACTCCAATAACAGTAACAAGTTTGCAAATCAGAACTTATGTCCAAAATTTTTCTCATTAATTGATAGAAGCTATTTTAGTATGGAAGCTGGAAAAGGACAATCATAGATAAACTGAAACACTTTGTGGTCATTTATTTTATACCTATTAAAAAAGTGAAATTGAGTTGGTTTGAGTTACCCACTTGGTAAGACTGCCCATTTTAATAAATATATGAAAAATAAAAACACATGTAAAATTAAAAGTTTTGAATTTTCTTTTTAATTTATTTTACACTGTGTCTCTTGTATGTGTTCAACCGTTGACATATTTAAACTGATGTTATTATGCTTCACAGTTGAGTCATCCAACATGCATAACCCTGTTACCAAACCATTTTAGCTACTCAGAAAAACAGCAAGAACATGAAATAATATGGCTCTGCAGAAAATGCATAACTTATATGCTTATGTCATGTTATATCAAAGGTATGATGATGTGCAATCATGTTGAGTCACTCCCGCACTTGGATCACTCAACCAATGCAGCCCTCTCGTTTAATATATAATATCTAAGTAACATGTTTTTCAGTCTTAATCATGTAATGAATGCACTTTCTAGCTTGATTTTGAGCATAGCTAGAATGACACATGAGAAAAAAGAAGCATGAAAATTGAAATGTCTAGAAATGACTTGAACTGATGGATGAACTGACTAAAATTACAATTTATTGCAGAAGATGATAAAAAAAATGAAAAAAACACTCTTCACATTAAGGTTTAGGATTTATTAGATAATAAAGTAGAATACACTTGCATGCAACAAATACAACTTTGAATCAAAATTGATGCTTAAGCTGGACAATCCCCATTTTCTGATGGTTTATTCCCTAGTTTTTCTTTTAATAATTAACGGAAATGTGTTGTAACAAATGGTCCATTTCTTAAAAGTTTTAATGTCCTCTAATTGTGAAAAAATATTTACTTTAGAAACCCTTGTACAACAACGATCTTTACATTTTGTCTCATGGCGTCTTAAATGTAACAAATTATCTGTCTCTGAATAGCTCGAATTCTGCAACGTCCCTTTTACGGCCCCCCTTGGCCACACACGATTACGGTGGGCACAAGCACGCGACCGGGGGCGCACGCGCGCACACGCCTGTACCTGGATCACCCTGTCACCCTCTCTCTCCCAGGGGTGAGGAATTCCCAGGCTGTGTCCGATAATTGACCGCAGCTCGGTGCTTGGCTGGGGAATGTGTCATCGCCAACTACATGCTCTGCTGTCGCATTACCGAGAGTGTATTTCTGTCACGCGGGGGGGAGGAGGGGAGGGGAGAGGAGTGTGATTTGGGAAGGGGGGTGTAGTGGGTCTCCAAATCTCACCATTTCACACAGCCCGATTACATTTCACTTTTTACAACATGGGAGCTCCTCGCCCCCCTGTGGCACCCAAAGGTCGACATGCAACATCGGCGGCTGCACAGGATGGAGGCGAAATGACGACGCGCGCCTCGACATCTTCTTTCGTAAGCACAGAGCGTAACCAGGGCGTTCAGATGTGGGATTAAAGCAAACAGGATGCCACACTGCACAGGCCTGCATGATACATGATAGCGTATTTACCTCCCCTCCCCTCCCTATCATAGGCTTCATGGCTACCAGCGGTGCGCGCACACACACAAAAAAAAACGCACAGAGCCCGGAATCCGCGTCCTTAAGCGAGGCGGCCCATTACATAACAGACTGACATTTCATACAGAGATGATGGTGATGATGATGATGATGCCGGATAATTAAAAAAACATGCTCTCTTACTTTCCCAGCTCCTCGAACAGCTGATATTCGTCAGTAAATCTCGTGCAGATCGTTAACGCCATCCTGATGGAAGGTACCAAGGGGTGTGCGGAGACGCAGATGAGGTGCACTCACAACAAACAGTATCCTGCACACAGTCGTCAACGCCGCCCGGTTTTGTCCTGGACCTGCAGACCAAGCGGAGGGATTCATGCACAGCTGAGGCGCTTCGGCGGGAGAGATTTTCTGCGGCAAAAGCACTGCCTGCGCGGGCGCTTCGCTGTGGACAGGGCAGCTTCCGGTGGTAGCTGTTCTACTGTTGCTCTTGTTTTTCCCTCACACGAAGCGGCTTGTCACAGCTCGTAGACGCATCATTTTGTGTACATTCCAGTGTCGGTGCTGCGTGTCCGTCCAGCCCTGCTGTAAGTGTCGTCTCTCTGCGCGCATCAGACGCCGCACTACCGCACCTACCCCTGGCTGTGTGCTCAGTCCCGCCCCTTTGCCCGCATTCTCACACACAATAATTATAAACATCTAATGAACTATAAAACACTATTTCAAACATTATATTCAAAAAATGTAATAAGTCTGTGTGCAGTTTAGCACTTTCATTGACAATGGCTGCCTTTATGGAAACACATGTTGACATCTTCAACTGTTGACCCAGCCTGAAGTAGCCTATACCAGACATAGAAAAGCTTTGGGAACAGGCAGGGCCGCCCACTTATGTGGCTGGGCCCCTAAAAAGATAAATAAATGGGCCCCGGAGACCCCCCAAAGTTATGTTTTAAGTCATATTTGCCAGGTTGTTGTGAGTTTTCATCATCTAAGGCAGTGGTTCCCAAAATTTTCGCAGCCTGTACCCCTTCAGACACTTGACTTCCACACATAGCCCTGACTCTCATGCACTTAAAGCAGCAGGCAAAAGAATGTCAGTAAACTTGCCACTAGCCCTGCCTCCCACATTGAAAATGCATAACGTGCAAATAAAACATCATGAAGTGAATTATATCTCACCAAGTAGATGTATTTACCTGCATTGCCAGTGGGGAACACCAGTTCACTTTTGAAAAAGAAATGTATATTTCTGGAACATATTCACTTATGAGCTTGAAGATGTTACAAACTTCAATGAGAAGGCTTTCTGACTGAACTTATGTTACGATAAGAATCTTAGATTCAGGATAGATTTCCTTCTCCAAGATGCCTCACCAATCCAGTCTCCAGCCTCTCTGCCAACACTTCAAGCCTTTATCAGACATCACAATTTGCCATTTTGAAACAGCTGGTTGAAACCTGACAGGTATTCGCACATCCCCTACATCACTTTATGTACTCCAGTTTTCTAATCACTGATCTAAGGGAACCACAAAAGGGTGCAGGTGCCAGTAAGCATCAGTGTACCTCCAATGTTTTCATTATCTCTGACGTACCACTGTGTGTCATTTTTTAATCCAAAATGATGAGTATATTGTTTGCCTACCTGTCTGATTTTGGTTCCCAAGCCCCCCAAACCACTATCAATATTACAAAAATAAGGCTCATGCCAATTTAAGAAGAGACTTGGTGTATATTTCCAGGCAAGAAGTCAGATAAATGTCTCCACGTGTTGCTTTATTTGGTAATGTCAAGTATTTTTTTTAATTCAGACTATCTTAATTTTATGCTTTCTCTTTGTGGACCCTGTAACTAGAGTTTTACCCTTTACATTACGGGTGGCCTTGAGGACAAAAGGGATTATGGGTTTATGATCTATTTTGAGTTATGTTATTCAGAGCTCTGAGGTACTTAAAGAGTGGTTTTATTCCATTTTTCATACATCCCCACTTCACATGCTGTTCAGTGATTTGAATAGAATGTGATTCTGTTGGCCTCTTTTCCTCACATAGTTTTTGTTTGATCTGTCATGGTCTCTGTTTAATGTTTATTATGATTCACCTAAATTCAGTGGTGTAATTTAGTTTTTTTTAGTATGGCCTTCTTGTTTGTTTATTTCAGTTTATGTTTTGTCTTGTATTTAAATAGGTCATGATGCTGCACCCAGCAGATTAGTGCACATGCCTCACAGCAGGAAGCTTGCTTGCTGACACCTTGTGCTGATCAGAGCTTGTCTGTGTTGAGTTTGCATGCTCTCCCATGCATGCGTGGGTTCTCTCTGCCAGCCTGACTTCCCTCACAGATTTAAAACATGCTCGCTAAGTTCACTGGTGACTCCGAATAGCCCTTAGTTGTGGCTGACTGTGTTATGTTTGAAGATAATGCAATCCAATACGAGCTGGTGTGATTTTAAATATTTCAGACCCATAAATTAAATATTTTTCAAACCATATTGAGCTCTGGATATGGATTATTTATGCCCATTGGAAATGTTCCTGCTGTATTCCATTCAGTTTTTTGTTTACTCTTTTTTAAGTGATGCAGAACAACAAAAACAGTGCAAGATGAGTGATAGGCAAGATACAAAGGGACAAATTGTGGGGGATGGGGTCAAGGAAGACATCAAAGATATAACTGGAAAAGCACTCAGAGAGAGCAGCCAGCACCATAGTCCTCCCCCCTATTGTGATTTTCACCATAAATATTAGTCCTACCTTTATTTCAGCGAAATATTGAGATTCATTGACCATGGAAACATATCATTAGCAATTGGTTTTGTCGTGATATCTATTTTAGTTCAGTAGTTATTCATAAAAATCACATTTTTCATCATGGTGGCCAGACGCTGATCCGGATCAACACCAAAATAGAATCAGTTCTTCCTTTTCCCATGCTGAACAATTCCCGAAAATTTAATCAAAATCCATCCATTACATTTTGAGTTATTTTGTTCGTAGACGGACAGACAGACAGACAGACAAACAGACAAATAAACTCTCCCAAAAACATAACCTCCTTGGCGGAGGAAACAATACAAAACATACTCGAGGAGAGAATCACAATGTATTGTAGCATCTAGGGTTGTGTTTTTTGAGGGGCAGTGTCATTATGTGCATTTTCAGGTGTGAGGTTGTGTATATGTGCCAGAGTGTATGAGAATAAGATAAGATAAGAAATACCTTTATTAGTCCCACAGCGGGAAATTCCAGATTTACAGCAGCAGCAGGATACAAGAGAAATATCAGAAAGAGACTTACATATAAAAAGATAAGTAATTAAAACAGAAACAGCATAAATACAACTAAAATGAAAATAAATGAAAAGAGCATGAGCCATTAAGCAATATCAACTTCCTCAAGAAGGAAAATAAGTAACAGTTAGTGTAAATGAGACTCTACATGAGATGGAGGTATACACAGTATTATCTATTAACAATATTTACACCACAGTTGTGAATATATCTATGACGGGGTGGAGGTGGAGGTATAGACTGTGGGTATGAATGAATTTGCTTTGGTCTGGAGGGGGAGCAGTGGACGGGTTATAATACATTGTTGGTACAAAGGCGTGCTTGCCTTTGCTGCAACGAGACACCAATTCTATGATTGATTAATGATACTAAGACTTGCAGTGATTATTGGATTCCATAGGGTGATAATTGTTCTATTGTTAGGGGTTAAAACATAAGATTTCTCCTGATTATAATGCTGATTTTTTTCTCTTTTATTTTCAGTTCATGAGGATGGTTTTCTTTGTGATGGTTAGGGCTATGGGGAGTATTCTGCAGACTGTAATGTTGATGTTGATGTTTGACATGTCCCCTAATAAGCAGAGTGCGGGAGAAGGAGGCATGTGACAGCTCAGGAGAGTGGAGAGGAAGTAGGCAATGTTGCTCCTCATTCGGTTCCATTTTCTTATTCTTAAGTTGTGCTTTGTTCGATTGATTGGATAGATCTCTTGCATCTTTTACATATTGCTGCTGATGGGCACAAATCTCCTTTCTCCAGGATTGATGCTTTTCAGGAAACCAAAAAAAGATCATCTACAGCTGAATGAAAGAATGAATGAATTGTCTTGTAGATCCGCAGTGGGTAACTGGCAGCAGGAGGCATATACAGTGCTCCATTACACTCAATGTGGCCTGTCATGTATTATCAAAAATCAATAAATTGCAAACACGAGGAATTTACCCATCTCTCCCCCTGCCCGGCAACGTCTATGTTGCCATACGCTGATTTTGCTGCGTGTTCTTTCACCCCCACCACCACTGCAGCATCCACCTGCAGGCTCCGGGGCTGTTCATATGTTGAGCTCATCACTCCTCCATGCCTTCATGTAAATCTTTCTGCATGAGACTGATGAGACTGGAGCCTGGGCGTCAAACCTATAACATGTATTTGCAGCTATAATAAAACAATTTAAATGTGAGCTGACTGACTGAACAAGGATATGTGATGGTAATGTTTCTGAATCATCTAAGATTGTGTATGTCTTGATTTTCGCCAACAGTTTAAAAACTTACTTTGCTCTGGTTGTTTCTGTAACTCTGTGTTAGAAAATAATGGCAATATTATTATTAGATACTGTATTTAGAAAGAAAGTTAAATAGAAGATAGAGTATCTGTACTTCAGAAACCAGTACATTCTCATTTTATTGCATCCAAAGAGGCTTAAATTTGACCTTATTCCCTATCAGGCTCATTAAATGCATTATTATCATTCTATAGCATTTTCACTGTGAATTTATTGAAATCTATGAGCAATGCCTGTGTTCGTGAATTGTTACTGTTCCCTAAAACTATAGAACTTTCACTGATAATTTCTTTAATCCCTTACAAAGTTTATGGTCTGGATTTGCTATTTATTTGCCTTAATCTTTTGCCATGAATTAGTATTTGTTATGACATGTGCTACTGACCTCTTGGCCAGGTGACCCTTGTAAATGAGATCCTGATCTCAGTAGGCCTGTGCTCAAAATATTGATACGGCAAAATATCGTATCGCACTCCTTTGGGATACGTGTATCGATACGGATTCTACAGAATCAATGCGGCCTAAATATTTTGACAGTTGTTGTAAATACACTTTGGGTAATGTTAACAGTGGCACAGTTCAAGGTAGAAGACGAGCTACATAATGAAGCATATGTTCTAAATTTGATCTTAGGTCTACCATCTTTGAGGATCTGAATGTATGTCTCTCAAGTTGTAGAACCACTTAAAACTCATCCTTGTTCTTTTTCTTCTTATAAGAAAAAACTAAACTTGTCAAGAATTTTGCTTAAAGCATAGTCAATGTTCACAATTTACATGTATCGGGATACGTATCGTGGCCTTAGTATCGGGATACGTATCGTATCGTGAAGTTGCTGGAAATACCCAGCCCTAGATCTCAGTGAGTTTTATCCAGTTAAATAAAGGTTAAATAAAAATTAAAAGATTCAGTAACATGCTGTTATAATAGGTCATTATGCAATATTGTATGTCTAATTTTTGATCATTTATTCATTATATTGTATCAGTTTGCTCCAATATGGCTCTCAGGTGGTGGAAAAAGTTTTGCGTGACACTTGGCATTTAAAGTGAACCATACCTCCATAGATAACAGATCATGATCAGATTTCTAAAACATAAACACTTGTTTTCATAATTAAAGGTTCACTCAAAAAGTGAAGCAGTCATTATTTTACGACAAGGAAGAGTCTTTCGGTATGAAATGTGCAGGCAAGAGTTTTTCTGTTTGCCCCTGTTTGTATGTCAAAGCACTTTGTAAACCTAAAAATGTACCAACAAAGTTATTATTGTTCTTATGTTTCCTGTTCTTTTGTTGATGTGAAGCACTTACAGGACATTGACCACATGATACAGCCTGCTTACAATGATTGACCATTGAAAAGCCATTAAACCCTTAAAATCATATTTCATTGCTGCTGTCAATGCCTTAAATCAAATCAAATCAAATCAAATTTGATTTATAAAGCACTTTTCATACATTAAAAATGCAGCACAAAGTGCTATACATGTTAAAAACAGCCCCCCCCCCTCCACCCCACTATGCAAACTCCACCCCAACGCATCCCCCCCCCCACACACACACACACACTCACATAGACACATACACACACACACACATAACATGATTTTAAAATCGTGTGGCTGAGTACAGAGGAGCCAGGTCAGGAAACGCCAGGAGGCCGACTGCACTGGGCGGCGCCCCTGGTCCAGAGCCGGGACACCTCCACCTGGGCGTGCCTCGCTACAGGACCAGCAAGGGGCCCACTGCAGCAAAGCACTGCTGCAGACCCCCCACCTGTCCAAGACGACGCCCACCAAAGACAGAGACATCCCAGCCAGAGCCAACAGCAGCCCAGTGCAGGCAGCCCCCTGCTGAGGAGACACTGGAGATATGGAATAAAAACATAAAACTACATAGGCTAAGAATCATAAAATTAAATAAATAGAACACTAGTAAATGAAATAAATAGTACTAGAATAAGAAGGACAAGTAAAAAGAGGGCGATATTATATGAATAAATAAAATAAAGATATAGATAAAAATAACAGATAAAAATCTGGGATTAGTTAAAAGCTAAATTAAAAAGGTGGGTCTTCAGCCTACTTTTAAAATATGAACATTCTCTGCAGCCCTGAGGTCCTCTGGCAGGCTGTTCCACAGACGGGGGCCATAATGTTGAAAAGATGCCTCACCATAAGTCCGTGTTCGAGCTTTAGGAATTATCAAGAGGCCAGTGCCAGAGGATCTCAGGGTCCGCGAGGGTTCATATGGTAAGAGCAATTCTGAAAGATAAGAAGGTCCAAGACCCCTAAGACATTTAAAAACCATTAAAAGGACCTTAAAATCAATCCTAAAACACACAGGGAGCCAGTGCAGTGATTTTAAAACAGATGTAATATGTGCCTTAAGAAAAACCTCTGCACAGTTTTGTATATCTCTATAATCCATGTATGCTTGCAATGATTAACTGAGGATTTGGCCCTTGAGGCAAACAATGGAGTCATCAGACCAACCGTCACATGGCGCCGGTCCTGAGAGTTTACCGTAATGGTGTTAAGTGAGCCCATAAGGAAGTTGTGAAAAGTGAAACACTCAAAACCCTGAGGCACTTGATGCCAGGAATGTGATGTGTTGTTAGGACCTTATACAAACAGTTTACAAATCCTCAGTTATGTTTGTTTTATGAGTTCAGTTTGAGTCACAATTAAATCACGAATGGATGAAGTTGTGATCAATAAGACCACACATAAAAAACTAATATTTCTGCTAACAGTCCTCCCTCAACCCAGAAAGACTCAGCTCATGTTCAACATTGTATTCAGGTCACCTAAGTGTGATAAATACTTGTATCTTTTCATTTGTAAATTGCATAATTGACTGCTACTATCTTGTAAATATCAATCCTGAACTGAAACACTGAACATTACTGACTGTCTATTGCTAAAAAATCCTGCTGGTTTCTGAACTTGGGAAATACACTTTAGACTGCTGTTGTTCTAGCAATGTGACAAAATCAGACTAAATATTGATACTCTTCATTTTTTGTACACTTTGAGAGAACAATTACAAAAAACTTCATTATACTATATGACTGTTTATGTCAAGTACTCTCCCCTCTTCATTTGTAATTGTTCTTTTTGCATCTTGGCGTCATTGTAAATGAATAAAACCCCAATGATTTTCAAGACTTTAATTAGGGATGATTAAAAAGAAATACAGTGTGGCTCCAATGTTTTTGTCATGTGTAATATACCGAAAAGTAAGAAAGCTTTAATATTTGCTATTATTATTATATTATAAATTACGTATTTTTATGAAGTTACAAAATGGAGGTTAGCAAACTTAAAAAAAAAATCTTAATTAAATGCAGTTTTGGTCTGGCAACCCATAACCTTCAAACCAGCATCAGTTCTTTTGGTGTACTTGCACAGATTAGAGGTTTGTAAGGTTATACTCTGGTGTGTGATTAACCACTTAAACCAAACAGATGCTAATGAATAAACTTTTTGATATGTAAGATTCAACAGTGAACCAAAACAGAAACAGCTGTATAAAAGGACTAAACCTGGGTACTAAACTCTGCAACCAGGTCAAGGCTGTGGATGACAGTCTTTTGTCACAGGTCATTCCACACAGCAGGACTGAGCATTGTAACATGACACAAGGTAGTTATATCACATCAGCAATGTCTCTCCCAGGTAAAGATTTCAAAGCAGCTTGAGATTTCAACATGTGCCATTTGAGGTCTTTTGAAGAAGCAGGCAAAACAAATGGATGTGAATGTCATAGTTGTCCAAGGAAACAGCACAACTAATGAAAGACACATCATGCTTACTGACATGATTCGGACTTGATCAGCAGTGCCATCAGCTCGAGACTGGCAGAAACCAGTGAGACCCAGGTGAATCCATATACTGTCCAGGGAGGTAGAGTCAGAAGTGTCCATGGAAGAAATGTGGCCCAAAGCAAAACGTGGTCACACAAAATACTTGATTTAGATTTATCTTCTGTTTGTTTACTTTGTATGTTAATTGACAAAGGATAAACTATTAACACTTCCATTTATGAAAACCTTTTACTCAAAGACATTTTTCACACCTACCTAAAACAGTTGCATTGCTCTGTTATAAGGTGTTGTGTGATGTCTATTTTTATTGTATTTGTATTTGTTGTTGTGTTTATGGACTTCGAGTCTGTCAATAAAGTAAAGTAAAGTAAGTAAATGTTAATGTTACAGTTTGAATGATAAAAAAATCTTGACCTGTGATTCTTGAAATATCATACCCCGTAAATTAAATCAAAATCATCAGAGACTCATTCGTATCTTATTTAATTTATTAACATAACTTGACAGCAAACAATATTTGAAAGCAATTAACACCCACATTTCATAAATAGATCAATAAATATGTTTGAAATACATAAAAGATAAAATAGCAATAACATACATAAGAGACATTCAGAGAGACAGACTTCATAATAAATAAGTGTTTGATACAAACAGTTAAGCTGTTGTCTTTTTTTTAACAACCAGTCAGGGCAGAAGGCAGCCTTCAGAACAGAAAGATGTGAGATGAGACAACTTTGTTATCCCCTTTAAGGACTAAATACTGTTTGGCATGTTTCTGTTCAGGAAACAGTGAAGATCCTTTCCAGGTCTGCTCAACGTCTTCTGCTGCAAAGACCAGAAACAGAAAGGAAAGGAAAATTAATGTTGGGTCATTTCAATATCCAGTTTGAACAAAGCAGCAGGTTTAAATGTTTAAATGTTGTGTGATTGATTTGTGCTTACCTGTTCATAATCTTCTGAATGACTTTCTTCACCCAGGGAGCTTCAGGGTCCAGGCAGACCTCTTGGCCTGTCTTCTTCAGAGTGGCACTGCAACATCAGGCAAGAAAATTTGATCAGAACATGCAGACACAGCTTAAGGCTTCAACAAAAAATACCAACAATGTTTGATGAATGATTTCTAAATTCATTTGTGCCAATATGAGAGAAAAGCTTTTCAATTGAGCCTTACATGATCTCAGTCTCCTCGCAGTGAGAGTTTCCAGGAATCAGCTCCACCTTTTCAATGTGGCGGCCAATAGGTTTGCTCTCTGTCTGGATGCAGCGGCAGTGCAGCTCCACTCCCAAGCTTCTCAGACTCATTCCTTGTTGGCGATAAGAGAGAGAGATTAGGTTACAAAGTGCAGCAGGTATGTGGTTCAGAGGAATGTGGGTAATGCAAAAGTAAACAACATGAATTTAGTCATGGCATGGCTCAAAAAGTCTTAGATCCTTTCAAAGTCTTACCTTCACTGATGGTCAAAAATGCCAGGAGCACCACAATTGAGGTGAAGATGATTTTATTGTTCGCCATTTTTGCCTTCTTCAACTTCTGCAAAAACTCCAAACGAAAGGATAAGGAAGCTCTCTGAAGAAGCCTGCTGTAAAAGTTTAAAGTTTCCCTTTCTTCTTCAACTTTCTTCTCTTTTCTGCACGCTTTATTTGCTCCTCTGCTTTTCCCTCCTTCCTTCTCGCTCTGCTGTTTGAATCTAGCGCTGGAAGGGGAGAGTCTCTCCTTTTGTAGCCTGATCCTGGAAGTGACTCACCCCCTTCACTGGGGCATGTTGCGCAAACTTGGAGTGCCGATTGCTTTTGGGAATTTACACGGTTGAGAGTTTTGACAGACACATGTGGAGGGCTCATGGGTCAACATTTGTCACCTGTAGGGTTATGATTAGGAAAATCACAGTGACTAAAAGCTTGTAAGAGTAATATGTTAGTGGCAGAGGAATGCTTGAGAGACTTTATAGTACCATGAAGCACACTGTTACTCATAAAAAGTTCACTAGTGACAAACGATCAGGTATTGCAACATTATTTGAGGAAGTAATTGTCATCTCTGAATAATTATCTGATGAAAGTCATCCAAACATCCATTTATCTGCAATGTCTTGAGATTTGCTGAATCAAGAGTCCATTTGTGGGCTTTTTGTTTGAATGTCTGTCACACTGGACAACTAGAAACAGTAAAGCTGCTAGAAAATGCAGTCCAACAAAAATCTAAACACTCTTCTACATGGGTTACTAAAACACAAAGATTCTTGCTGAGAAATAAACAGACTGCAAAGGTTTATAAATATATCTGATGTACCAACACTCTGAGTTATTTCCTGTCTCTCATCAGTCCCCCTTTTTGCTTTGCTAAAATGGTTTCAGCAGATGGCGGTCGAGCTAAAGCAGCACTTTGGTTACAAAACAGGGACAATCACCTTGGGAAAATCTGATGATCAAAACTCTACAAGTACAAAAAACCTCCAAAACCATAGAATCAGTAATAAAGATCTGCCGTATAGTCAACCAATCAAACAATTAATATTTATTTGCATGGAGAAAAATCATAACAGATGTTATCACAAGATGCATATTATTATTACTTATTATCATTTCAATTTCTGTTTATCTCTCTATCTATCTATCTCTCTATCTATCTATCTATCTATCTATCTATCTATCTATCTATCTATCTATCTATCTATCTATCTATCTATCTATCTATCTATCTATAGGAGGGTTATCTATCTAGTCTATCTAAGTCTATCTATCTATCTATCTATCTATCTATCTATCTATCTGTTAAAATCTATCTATCTATCTATCTATCTATCTATCTATCTATCTATCTATCTATCTATCTATCTATCTATCTATACAACTGATTTATCATTCTGAACATAATTTTAGGAACTTTAATGATGATGGTATGGGGCAAAAGTAATCGCAATACTTGGAGCTATGTAGGTCCACAGCAGTAGGTCATCCACACCAACAATCCAGAGCAGCCTGCAAGACAAAAACTAGAGACGAGTACCAAAAGAAAGGAACAAAATATAGTCAAGCAGTGCCACAATATTTAAGAGCCATTATCAGGGCCACTTCAAAGCATAGATGACAAAGGCAGGGTGTTTAGAGTCCATAGAAGAAGAAGAAGAAGAATCAAAATGAATACTGAAAATGAAATGAATGAAAATGCTATGGAGAAACCCCCTGACAGCCATACTGATGTCTGAGTGCTGCCCTATAAGGCACAACAATGTTCTGTGTCATTGCATATTTGTACTATTTGAACTCATTCTGCCTGGTCTTGACTGAGTTGGGAATCAAATCACATCATTTAACAAGTGTATATCAAGCAAATACAGATTCCATTTTGACATCAATGAATATATTCTCTTAACCCTATATAGCCAATTGTATCATATTTGATACATACTTTTATAATACCTCTATCTACTCAATATGATCAACAAATTCCAAAATAAAACATCTGAATACAATCAGATAAATGATAAAAATATCCTCAAATGGATTATCAGTTGCCTAAAACACCTAATGTATCAAATGAGATACGAAAAATCTATATGTTGAATTTTATGTACATTTTGATTTTTATGGATTTTAGCAGAAAGTGAAACAAACATTTCAGCTCCAAAAAATTAGAATTTTCTGGCTATAGTCTATGGTCTTGGGCCTTATAGGGTTAACTTTCTCTAACGGATGGTGTGCTGCAGAGCCTCATCATAATCTCACCAAGTGCACCAAAATGGCCTGAGCCAGCCCTGTTCATGAAGTCGAGAACACATGCTAATTGCATGTTCAGTCTGGCTTTTTCAATTTATGTCAACACTGTTACACACCACTATCACACATAGTGTCATTCAGGGTCATATTGCAATATAAAATCCATAAAAAAAACTATCATCATTGAATCTTTATTTATAGCATTTTTCAAACAATATGATGTAGAACAGAGTGCAGACAGATAAGAGTCATAAGAAACAAAATGAAAATACAAACCCCCACCCAACCAACACACTCTCAACAAACATGCACACACACACACACAAACACACACCCACACACACATAGGATGAGGGGACTCTTCAAACAGGCACAGACGACAGATGAAATGTTATCCTGATATAAAAATGAGGAAGCACAAGATTAGATTGAACTAATAAACCATGATAAGGTATAACATCATATAATAAGAAAGTACACATAACCGTAAACACTAAAACAAAACTGAAACTAGAAAGCACTTGGAGAGCGCAGACCTCCGCCAGTGCCACAGTCCTCAGCCATTTTGACCATAAATATTAGTCCTACCTTTATTTCATCAAAATATTTAGATTCCTTGACCATGAAAAAATACCATTAGCAACTGGATTCATAATGATATCTATTTTAGTTCAGTAGTTATTCAGCAAAATCTCATTTTTCGCCATGGCAGCCAGACGCTGCTCTGGATCAACACCAAAATCGAATCAGTTCTTCCCTTTCTCATGCTGAACATTTCCTGCAAATTTCATCCAAATCCGTCCATTACTTTTTGAGTTATTTTGTTCACAGACGGACGGACGGACAGACGGACAGACGGACAAACTCTCCCAAAAACATAACCTCCTTGGCGGAGGTAATAAGATAAAAACAATGGAGGTAATAAAACACTGAACAAAACAACAACTCTGAAACTAAAATGGAGAAAGTAAACTTGAAACAAATTAAGAGGATAAAATATTAAACATTTAAATTCCGGACTGAAAAAGTTGGTCTTGAGTTTGCTCTCTAAAATATGAAAAGTAGGTGCTACTCCTTGATCTTCAGACTGCTCCACAGATGGGGGCCTAAATAATAAAAAGATGTCTCAGTATTTGTTTTAGGTCTGACTTTGGGCAAACTTAAAAGACCCGTACCTGGGGACCAGAAGGCTATACTCAACACAAAAAGTTAAAGTAAATCAGATAAATAAGAAGGAACAAGACCATTAAGAGCTTCTTACATGAGGGGAAAAAAGTAAAGTATATTCTAAAAGTAATAGGTAGCCAGTGCAGAGATTTTAAAATCAATGTGGTGTGGAGTCACTTTCTGGTCTTTTCAGGATTTACTCTGAAACAGCCTGTTTGAGCAGGACTGAAACCATGCCAAAAGAAAATATGCCATTGGTTTATTAAGCAAGAAACTTCAAACTATATGCTTCAGAGCACAATGTAAATTTATTAGAAAGGAGAACAATATGGGACCTTTAATGTACAATTCACTTTCAATTCCCCCCCTCCCCAACAACTTTTACGTTTCTTAAGAGTTTTACAGAAACAGCTGCAGCCACTTCTGACAGAGCCATGCTTTCAAAATTGACTGATTGATGTTTATTTTTTGTTTTGATTCCAAACATATGACACAAACAAAAGCAAAAGAAAGGGAAAAAAGAAAAACTACACTAAAAGGGGAAAAAAAGGGGCAGTAGTCAAAACTTCTTTAATCTCACCCTCGCTCCATTACTTAATTCTCAGTTACTTAGCTCTCAAAACTATATAAATATAAACATGTTATTGTTTTTAAGTCTACTTTTATCAATGTCTGACAAAACAAGATAAAATCATTTAAAAAATCAAACAAATTTGTTATTTTTATATATAATATACACTCAAAAATATACCCTTATATGCATACACATATACACATATACATATGTATATATACAAACACACACAAATATACACACACACATACATATTTATACATCCACACACATATATATAAATAATATATATGTATACATGTATGCACATGTTCATATTTATACACATACACTTGCATCAGAATAATCCAAATGGTTGATGAACATTTTGAAGACACAAGGTGATTCTTGCAGATTCATTTTGATGATGAAACCCTTCATGTTCTGTGTGTCTTGGGAAAATCATCATTGAATTTGAATAATTTATAGATGAATGAGCAAAGACTTGTTGAGGCAGGTAGAAAACACTTTGCAATAATCATAACAATCTTACATAAAAGCATGAATCAATATTTGTAATGGCAGTTCAGATTAGCCTTCAGGGCGATACAGTCAGAGGTAAGGAGAAGGGCCTTTGTCTTATCGCTACTAACCAGAAGAATGTGTGTGTCACCCTGATAGCAGACAGAGTTGTGCAGATTATTGTGTACACATGAGCCATGAGCCGTGATGTTTAAAAGAAATATGCAACTGTATATCACAATCAAAAGAAATGATGTACCCTGAATCCTGCTGAAAAGTAAAAACAGAGTATTAAATGGGACCCATGGGCAGATCCTTCAAATATAAGGGCCAGCAGATACAGAAAAACATCGAACAAGCCGTAAGTAGACCAATTATTTTGACCAATTTTGCCTGAAATCAAGTACTTTTGGATGCATTTTCTTATGCTCTCAAATGTGTCATCTCATTTTCTCAGAAAACAAAGCTGCATTAGCTGAATAACAAAGTTAAATCTCAGCATCTTCAGATGTGCATCAGCATGTCCAACAAGCACTTCTGTAATAACATGATCTTCAAAAATATTTGTGTTGCCCTGTTTGTTATCAAATTGTGTACTTCTTTTAAGTAAGAGTCAAACAATGTGTTTAATCCTTTAAAAATTTGTGTTGCCAAAATCTTGATTGGGGCACAATTGTTGATAAGCTTCACCAGTTGAGAATCAGGTATACTGGAGACTTATCTGCATGTGTGTGCAAGATCACAGCATATACTGTAAAAAGGTTGTTGAAGATATCACAGTAACTCACTTGCAACAAGATGCCAGTGAGTTACTGTAAATGTCTTTGCAGTAGCATGACTATTTTAATTCACAGTATTGTAACTGTATTTGCTTTAATTGTTTTACTGTGCTTTTCTTCAGGTATTATTACTGTCCTTCAACTAACAGCATAATTATTGTAGTTTCAAAAACAGCGTCCTTTCAGGGTTTTTCCATTTACAGAATTATTGCATATACATTTGCAGCTTATGTAATGCCTTTTAAATTACAGTGAACTACAGTGGTTGTGAAACATTTGTTCAAATAAATCTTGCCTGTTATTGGTCAGTGTTCTTGGACAAAGTAGAATTTTCTCTTGATCCGCTGTCCTTCTCAGTAATTGTGTAGAAATTTTATGGTAGGAAACTGAAGATTTTATGGTAAATTGTTGTTAATGTTAGATATATCAGTATGTTTTTCAAAAATCTGTTACCAATTATGGTCATTTATGGCATAGATTTTTACAGTCGGTAGCTGAAGATATTACGGTAAAATACTTCTACATTTACAAGAATCAGAGATTTGGTGCTGTTAACAATAAAAATGTAAGGATCAAATTGGTGGTCAATTTCAAATGTACACATGTTTTGTGTGCCCAGAGAGGAAACACAAAAGTGCACAAAGCTGTGATTGTAAAGAGAGTTTGAAAGGGATATGTCTTGCTTCACATCATTTTTCTTTAAAGCAGTTTTAAGACTCGTTTTGACTGTCCTTTCTCAGAGGTTCCATTTAGTCAAAGTTTAGCACCAAAAAAATACTTTGAAAAAATGTTTTAGATATATGCACTCAGAATGACACCCATTAAAAGTCCATGAATAGTTTGGTCATGCAATTGGCACTGAGTATCAGGAACCGAGCCAAAAATCTTTCATGGGACTTGATGCTGACGCCAGCTTCAACGAGTATGGACACGTCTATCTGTCTGCAGTCATCATGTCGCATCAGCTATTCTCACAGAGCAAAAGGAAGTGTGGAGTAACCTCTGAAAAGAAGGGGCGGAAATTGTGGTTTTAGCACACTGATTCTTTTAATATTGCCCCACCAAAACTGAATGCTTGCTGATTAAAAGCATTTGAATGTGACCTGAAAAATGTCTGTAAAGAGACTACCTTTGCACAACTCTTCATTGATTTTAGGATTAAAAGTCTTTAACACGTTGCAGTGACAATCAGATAATTCCTAGAGTACATGCTATCTCATGTTTGCTTCATCTTGAGATGTCATGGGAAAAAAACGGAACTGTGAAAATTTGGTAAACCCAGCATATGAGGAACTGCAGTGGAAAGTTTTAAATCATCATGGCCGCTGTTGTGGTCAATGCAGGTTTATTTGAAATGGGTGAAATCATATGACAAACATAGCATGGAAACAAATCACTGCTTTTTTCAGACTGTTATTTCCCTAACATTACATTCTGGCACATATGACCAATCTGGCAAATGATTTGGATTTAAAATACCAAAATTACAACAAGTTGAAGAGTAAGGATTAATTCATCTCTTGGTCATCAGCACCCGTTTTATGAGTCCCTATACTGATTGCATCTTCCCCAGATTTGTGTATTTACCATAATGTGTGTTTGTATTGATGCCTGTAGTATGTTATTCAGTATATGAGCATGTTTGTAAATGGATACATACCATCACTGACAAGCACTACCATCCTATCTCAGGACAATACAATAGTCAGTCATTCAGTGGTAGAGCGTGTTTTCATTCCCTGAAAAGTAACCAAGACATTTTGGAGATATGAGCTTTGTGCCAGACAGCAACCATATATTGGTTAACATAATATTCATCCATCCATTATCCATACCTCTTTTCCATTTGGGACCAGTGATGACAAGGGCCTATCCCAGCTGGCATCAGGTAGCAGGAAGGGTAATACCTGAAGGGATCACCAACCAATCACTGGGCTAATGTAGAAAGACACATAACCATTCAACTCAAAAAACAAGCTTTTTGTCTATTTGAAGAAACCCAACCATTGTGGAGAACACAAGGCATGTGTGAATCATACATGCAAATGAAAACCACAACTAGGGCCTTGAGAAGATGCTTTTTTATGTAAAACTTAAAAATGAGAAGTGCAATACAAATAAAGTTTTAATGATTGACTGACCTTCCAGATAACTGTAATCATGTTTTATTTAAGATTTATGTAAGATCCAAACTATCCATCCATCCATCTATTATCTATTCCTCTTATCCCTCTCAGGGTCGCAGGGGCGGACTCCATGTGGCCCTGCAGATCATTCATGCTCACACTGATGCCTGAGGGCAATTTGGAGTTACCAATCAACCTAATAAGCATGTTTTGTATGTGGGAGGAAGCTGAAGTGCCCTGTAGAGAACCCACACAAGCAGGGGAGAACACACAAACTCTACACAAATCAAATGGCGACTTCATGCTGTGAGGCCCGTGCACTACCTGCTGAGCCATTGTGCCAACCTAAACTGCATAAATTCAAACCATTTTAACTCTGTAAAACAAAGGCATTCAATAGAAGTCTAGAATGTTCATTTTAGTTTCAGTTTTGATGTTATTTTCTTTTAGAAGTATAGAGAATTTTCTTTGCTTTCTTTACTGGGGTAAGTTAGTTTTTTTTCTTTGGGTGTATTTGTTCCCCTTTCCTTAGACCAGCTCAAACTATACTGGAGGGCCCATATTATGCTTTTAGAGTATTAAATGCCTCACAGTGTGTTTTACAGGTCTCCTGTGTGTGATAAACTACCTCTATGCAGGAAACAAAAAGTACCTTTTACAACACCTTTTAGCGCTTTAAAGTAAAGAAGGCCTTAAAGCACTCGAAGCTTCAATAAAGCCCCTCAAACAGAATGAGAAAACTAAAAACTTGATTTCTGAACATTTGTTTTTGTGAACATACCACAGTCACTATTAAAACTTAACATATGAGCCAGAGTCACAGGCAAAATGTGACTATTTTAAGACTCTGCATAACCCTAAAATATTATATTGGAGGGATAAATAAATGGCTTAAATGTAGATATCAATGTACCCTACATATTCAAGCTCACTCACAATGACAATTTGTCTCACTGACAAGGAAGATTGGTTTTCAATATTCTGCTTCATTTTTTGTATTGAACCGACAACTCTGAAACAAATGATTTATTACATTTCAAGAAAGTTTTAATCACCACATGTATTTTATATTCTTTTACAATGAAAAGGTCTGTTATTTTCAGGAAAAATAATTACAGAAAAAATATTTTGTCTTATTTAGCAGAATTGTCACATGACATGAAGTTGGCATTAAGACGTAGATGTATCCACAAGTAATTTCAAACAGTTTACAGGAATGAGACACAAACCAAACTACTTCAACTTGAGGCAGATTTTAATTTTCTGCAGGAACCCTGTGATATAGAGTAAAACTCACACACACACACACACACACACACACACACACACACACACACACATAGACAATGGGAAAAACAGACTTCATGGGGCTTAGAGGAAATGTGAGGAAATCTTGTTTGACAGCATGATACAGGGATGTTTACAAAACTTCCCTTGACCTCAAATAAAAATGTCAGCACTGCAGAATAGAAAACCACTTAAATGAGGAAAATATCCAGACTGAAAAGAAGTAAATCACACTCAAGCGGTACTGCATTGGGGTTAAAGTTGTTTCTTTTTACAGAGGAAATGGCACACAGAGGAAACTGACAGGAGTTTAGAAATCATATGACCATGTCACCTTTTAGGCGCATGCAGACAGACAGACAGAATCTGAAATAGTGTGAGTATATGTGCCTTTTCAATCAATCATTTTTTCAAATTTTCAAAAAAATCATCCTTAATCTAAGAAAGAAAAATGTGTCTGTCTCCCTGGTGTAGAGGGAAATGAGTGGCTGCAGCAGAAGGGAGTGTCAGCTGTCTGCAGCGCCGCTGTGCCTAAAGAGTTTACATTCGTCTGTTGCCTTCTGTCAAAGTTTTGAAAAATGCGTAAACAAATATATTTAAGTTATTTTACAGATCAGGTTCAGCTCGGGGACCATTATATGCTGACCCCTGCTCTAAGGGAATGTTTAGGCATATCTGTACATGCATATTAAACATTAGAGCAGAGTGCATTTTTATTTGTATGGCACCAATTAATAAAAAGTGTTATCTCTATGCACTTTACAATAGAGCATCCTGACGTCACACTCTTCATTTTATAGATACACATATATGCATGCACATACATACATATCTATCCAGGCAGATCGAGACACGGAGACTAAAAATAAGAATTTATGATAGCAACAAACCCATGGATGCCTGGGTCATAAATCTGTCCACATTACATTTGTTGCTGCAGAATGTAGATCAAATCAATCAATCAATCAATCTTTATTTGTGTAGTGCCAATTCATAACAAGTGTTATCTCAAGACACTTTACAATGGAGCATAAAGCTCTTCATTTTATGGATCCACATATATGCATAGATACATATATACATACTGTATAAAAGATACACATATACATATATATACAAATATATACATCCAACACCCAACATGAATCCAGTATCCCTCCGTCATAGCGGCGGGAAAAAAACATCTGTTAAGCAGCAGGAAATCTTGAATGTGGATCCCAGTCTCATGATGAACAGCAAATCCACACGATGCTGTGTTGGGTACAAGGGCAAAATCAATCAGTCTTTATTTTTAAAGTGCCATATTGGTCATTGTTGAACATATATTTATTAAAGGTAATCCCCTTGAGATGGGACATCTCATTTTCAAGAGGATTCTGGTTGTAAAGATAGTTAAAAAGGATGTATAATAAATTCTACCATCTTACCAGCATCATATTGATGTAAGATGATTCCTTATTACTGTGAAACTTCAAATAGCCATTTTTTAAATCAGATAGTCAAATATTTCAATAATGATTAAAGGAGACATATCATGCTGATTCATGATTTAATACTTACATATAATAGAATAAATTTGAAAACAAGACCTTACACCCCCTTAATTTTCAAAAAATTAGATATTGTATTTTTTCTGATATCCTAGAACGAGATTTGATGCCTCTGAAAATAGGTCATTGCGAGATGTCCGCGAGATTTAAATCGTCATGATGACACGAGGTACCTTTCTTTTTATTGGAGTAATCTGATAAAACACTTCCTCCTCTGTGATGTCCGTTAGCCACAAAACCGTCACCGAGGAACACATCCACCAGCAGCCGTATATAGATCCCTAGCTCACACTCACTCATTACAAGCTCTGTCCTGTCGGGGGACTCCATACGCGGTCGCTGCTTTGAGCCTGCCGGAAAATACAGTAGAAAAAGAAGGACAAGCTGGCTCTACCCCCGATAGAACTGACCAATCAGAGCACAAAGGGCTGTGACATTGCGAGGTAACTGTAGGTCATCCTGAGATCCGAGTGTTTCAACGAGAGCTTCATAATGGCCTAAAATGAGGATTTTGAGAACGCTATTGTGGGGCAATGAAGGAACTAAATGATTTGTACTGAGGGCAGAAATGCTTTACAGGCATCCTAGTCTGGCATAGTGAAAAGGAGAAACAAGCATGATATGTCGCCTTTAAATATTGACAAAATATCCTGCCTTAATTTGACACAGTTGTCATGAATATGGCTTTATTTATGATTTTATGAGTCTATATTTTCTGGTAGATCAGGTTCAATTATTATTTTTTTATAATTGCTGTGGTATGTTCAAATTCATTCTCTGCACTAGGTTTGCAACTTTGAGCCAATGGGCTTTAACTGTCAATAAAAAGGTTGGATGCCATACTGGTGGTCTGTGTAAAAAAGTATCATATGGGCTTTCTAAACAAGTTGTGCAAATCACAGGTACAAATACTAGACCAGTGTCTCCAGCAGAGCCTCCTTAACAAGATGCCCACTCCACCTCAACTAGCTTTGTTAAAATAAATAAATAAAAGGAATAAGAAACCCTTTTGGATTTGTATTTACAAGTTTAAATGTTATCTTTAGTTTAAAAAAACTAGTTAGTGCTTCACTTTGGCAAAGGGCATTTTTACCTCCGCCAAGGAGGTTATGTTTTCAGGAGAGTTTGTTTGTCTGTCTGTCTGTCTGTCTGTCCGTCCATCCGTCTGTCTTGAACAAAATAACTCAAAAAGTAATGGATGAATTTTCAGGAAATGTTCAGCATGGGAAAAGGAAGAACTGATTCGATTTTGGGGTTGATCAGGATCAGCGTCTGGCCGCCATGGTGAAAAATGTGATTTCTGTGAATAACTACTGAACTAAAATAGATATCATTATGAAAACAATTGCTAATGGTATGTTTTCATGGTCAAGGAATCTAAATATTTAGATGAAATAAAGGTAGGACTAATATTTATGGTCAAAATCACAATATGGCTGAGGACTGTGGCGCTGGCGGAGGTCTGCGCTCTCCGAGTGCTTTTCTAGTTGCTATATATTTTGCATGACATGCACATAATTAATACCAGTTTTTGACCCCAAAAAAACATGGACATTAAATAACAGTAGTGTTTTAGTAGTAATACTGGTGGTATTTTTATTCAACACTTACACCACAAAAATCTAAAAATGTACACAGTCCAATAAAATAAACTGTCAAATGTTACAAATGTCCTGTTTTACTTTAAATACAGTTAATGTTCCTCTTTGATAACTGCTGAGTTTTGTTCACAACTAATACTTTTTTACTCGGTTTGTGACAAAAAGCCACAGATTGTTATGTGGCGCTCAAAATGACTTCACCGAAGTGCCACTCAGCTGTTTACAGCGACTCTGCACCCCGTTGGACAGGCGACTGGGGCTAATGAAAAAGCAGCACAAGGCGTGTAGAGTAGAGCCGGGTAGAGTCGAGTAGAGTAGAGTAGGGCTAATGGAAAAGGGACATTATTATATTAACACTGCGCCAAAATGTAATGGGTTGTATCAGTTAAAAAATAACAGTTTTCAAATCATGTTTATAGTCATTTATTGAAATGTTGAGGAAAATTCATGCTGAGACAACTTTTTGCAGCGCTCCATAACAAACAAACAATTCACAGAGGTGAAGGTTCATATGGATGTGTTCTTGAACTTTTCATTATGAACAATCACTGATAAAACACTGATGTCCATTTCTTTCATGTGCATTTGCAGACTACTAAATGTTTCAACCAGACAGCCTCAGTGAACAGTCTGCTCCTGTTTGATCTGCTCTCAGATAAACTAAGCAGATAAACACAAACATCAGTCCTTTCCCACAGTACAGATGATAAAACTTAGTTTTCACCTCTTTTTATCTGTTCCACATGCGATGGCCTACTTTGAGTGTTATGGCTCTGTGCAACAAAAGAGGTGATTTCAGGAAACTTCATTGTTAATGTTTCATTTAAGTAAAGTCCTGTCTGTTTGCAAACTTCTCCGGCATTGCTCAGCACATTTTTGGGTTGTTTTTGTTTTTTGCCCATCATCAGGGGCAAAACTCTCTTACTACAGAGGCACTTTGGTTGATCAGATATGCGCTGATCAGACTCATAACTTTTAAAAAATCCTTAATCTAAGAAACAAAAGTCTCTGTCTCCCAGGTGTGGAGGCACTGAGTGGCTGCAGCAGAAGGGAGTGTCAGTTGTTTGCAGCGCCGCTGTGCCTAAAGAGTTTACGTTAGTCTGTTACTGTCTGTCAAAGTTTTGTTTGTTAAGAAAAATGAGTAAACACATATATTTAAGTTATTTTCCAGATCAGGTTCAGCTCGGGGACCATTATATGCTGACCCCTGCTCTAGAGAAAGGGGAACATGTTTAGGCATATCTGAACATGCAAAGTAAACATTAGAGCACAGTGCTAAAAAATCTAAATATCTTCATCTTCTTCTTAGAGGGGCAATGTCAGACACATCTTTTATGTTTCTATACTAAAATATCCTGGTCTCAACAGAGACAACGCAGGAGCAGATGCCAAAATCCATGATCTGAGATGACTTTCAGGCAAGTCATTTAACAAATATTTGTTGAAGACTTCTGGAGTCAGTGCAAAAAAATGCTTAAGCTTTGAAAACAAAATAAACAGCAAACCACTCAATTGATCTTGCTTTAAAAGACAGACCATGTATGTATGACTTGCTGCACCACTGATGCAGACTTAGACATTGTTTTTTTTTCCATCTTGCTCCTTTTTTCTTCCTGAACTATTTCAACACTCAGGCATTTACCCATTCTTGTCAAAATGTGCTAGCATCATGGTGGTAAAAGGTATCAGGCCTTGTAATCAGCTGGGGTCAATACATTGTACAGTATTTGGGCTAGAATCAAACCTCACAATGATATCTTCACACTTAGCTTTATTTCTTTAAGTGCAATCTCTCTCAGAGAGGACAACTAGATTTATAACAGTAGGAGTCTTTGAAGAGTGGGTTAAGGCAAATAATACGGAGCCCCTAAAGGGACATAAGGATGAAATAAAATTGAGGGGTAAAAAAATAAAAAAAGACGAACTTTTGCGAGATCTCGCAAAAGAAATGCAGGATCTCGCAATCATTTTTGCGAGATCTCGCAAAAGAATTGCGAGATCTCGCAAAAATGATTCTTGAATCTAAAGTTCTTTTCTTTTAAACCAGCGTCAATGAACCGGAAGTAAAACAGACAATGATGGAGGACTATCGACATCACCCGTGGGAGAAGTTTATAGACTTTTATTTTGGTATTGGCCTTACATATAAAGATATAAAATTAGTTCTTGGCCACAGACATGGATTTGTCTATAAGTCTATAAACTTCTCCCACGGGTGATGTCGATAGTCCTCCATCATTGTCTGTTTTACTTCCGGTTCATTGACGCTGGTTTAAAAGAAAAGAAACTTTGCGAGATCCTGCATTTCTTTTGCGAGATCTCGCAAAAGTTCGTCCTTTTTTATTTTTTTACCCCTCAATTTTATTTCACCCTTATGTCCCTTTAGGGGCTCCGTAAAATAAAGCTTGCCTTGTGTCCTCAAGTCATAAATGGCTTTTTTTCACACATTTTGAATTTTAACCCTATCTGCTCTAAAAGGCCTTCAGTACACTTTATCAATAATCACACTGAGTCCATTTTACAAGCTATTTAAAGTCACAGTATGCTTGTATTAGTTGCCCTGTCTTGAAAATTTGAGTTTCACGGTTTTCCAGCAGATGACTTCATTGCCACAGGGCAAAAACACATTATCTTCTCATGACTAATGGGAAATTTATATAAGACTTTTCTTTCAAAGCTCGCACAGCACAAACAAGTATACAGCAATTTCCCAATGGGGATAAATAAAGTATCTATCTATCTATCTATCTATCTATCTATCTATGTAAAAGTATATATATATATATATATATATACATACATATATATATATATATATATATATATATATATATATATATATATATATATATATATATATATATATATATATGTATATAGGTAAAACCTTATCCCAATTTTTCACTTAACATAATTTTTTTTGTTAGTTAATAGAAACAAAACAGCCTGAAACCACACATTATGCTTTGTATCTCCATTTAAAACTTGTAATACTGGCTATTAGGTTTCCACATATTTCCAACCCAAACAATGTTATGTTTATTTAAAAATAGCATTTCTACCTTTTATGAAGACATTTAATTTTCAGAATGAAGATATTTTAAGAATTATCATATATTCAAAACTATGTTTACTTTAAAGGTCTGTTGTGGATTAGTATTCTTTTTATGTGGTAAAAGTATTTACCCCCTAAAATTTGGTGCCATTAGGAACATTTGCAGCCTACATTATTGATATGAAAGGCTTTAAATTGAGTCTGTTATTGAAACACAATACAGCCATGCTCTTGATACTCTTCAAACTCTGATCCCACAACATGAACTTGTCACACTGCATTTTTAAGACCCCTTAATGATGTTTTTCTACTTCATTATTTATTAAGTCATATTATTATTTCTGTCAATGTTATTATGTGCTGTCCTATGTGGTTCCCTTGGGGCAATAAAGGTTTCATTCAATCATTCATGTCTGCTTCCTTTGCTCTCCCCCTGTCTCTGTTTATTTTGGTTTCTCAAGAACAATCAACACAAAACACAGGAGACCCCTACATGTCATCAATATCTATCTTTATGACAGGTTGTTTTAATGAATTTGTTGAGCTCTGTATAGTTTAATCAACATTGTAAAATATGTCCAGTTTGGGGACTCATTGTGGCTATCTTTTCTTTCTGTGAGGAAAATGTTGAAATCAAGTACTTAAACTGGCATAAAAGGGTAAAAGTTCTGAAAAATAGATTACCTTAATTTGTAATTTCTGAAGATGACTGCAATAACATCAAATTCAAGGCAAATAAACTACATTCATGGAAGTTTTCACTTTTGTGATTTAACGGGTAAAATGAAACTTTTCTGGAAGTAAGTGTTGTCAGTCAGCACGGATATGTTATAAACTGTGTTGATTTATAATTATCCTCCTCTCATTTTATATATGGTACTTAATTATTTATTTGTGGGGTTCATTTTCCCCATGAAAATGTTGTTACACTCTGTACATTTACTGACTCAAGAGGGAAAACCTTAAAAAAAATGTTTTTTGGGCCTAAGATGGTAATGTATATATATTTTTGCAATTAGTGTGCTTTACAAAACATTTTTTTTAAAATTGGTCATAAGGGTTACATCAGTGTTTCAGATAATATTACAAAGTGTGTTACATTGCTTGCCTTATGCAAGACGGTCAAAGCATGATTCAAAGAGATAGTTCTGGAATGAATGGCTCAACTGATGCCACTATCCTTGATTTATCATCGAGCAAGGTTAAAAACCAGACAGACTTAGTATCACACAAAACACAACACACAGAAAAGAACAGAATTGGGTGTAAATAACAGCCGGGAAAATCTGGAATGAATCACAAATCTGCCACGTCCCACCCTTTTTTCCCTTAATCGTGAACAGACAGGTGAGTTGAGTAGCGCTGTGAATAAAGGCATTCTTCTCCGTAATTACTTACTAGAAGTTTCAGTTGGATTAGACTTCTTTATATTCAACATGAGGAAGTGAGAGTCAGCAGCGGAGTGAATCGGAGGCAGCGGACTGCTGGAGATTCCAGGAAATTTCTTGGACTTTTTTGGATTGACAAACAGTCAGAGGAGGAAGAGTCACCACTTTCCCCCCTCACACAAAAAAAGTAGGAAGTGGGGGTATATCTATGTGACGGGGGCTTACATTCCACATTCATGTTGCAGTGCTGCGCTGACGTAAGGCCTCATGTCAGAACAAGCCTCCCATGCTGTCTTTATTTCCCTCTTTTTTTTACTATGACAGCAACATATTGAAGGCTCACAGTGAAAACAAGGCATAAACCTGTAGATTGAACATATATTGTGCATCAAACTAAAAGGATAAGCCAGAAAATGTCTTATACTTGAATCAGGAAAGGATTTGACCAACATGTAACATTTTTACTTCTTTAAAAGTGTTTTTCCTGCACATTTGACTTGAAAAACAAACACAAACATTTTCTTCATGATGTTGCAAGGCCATTTTGAGGTTGGAAATTAAAACAGAGGCATCTCTGAAACAAACAAGATGGAGACAATTAAGATAAATTGTGGTTTGCTATGGGGCAGATATTTGCTTTTCAAATAACTTGACTTTAGCTAACCCCTGCTGCAGCTGTGTTGATGCAGATTCTGTGGGAAGCTTTCTTTCACTGGAGATAAGTATCTAGCAACATTAAGAAATGAGGAACTAAACAAATCATGTTAGTTGTAGTGAAGCGTTATTCTCTGGTTGAAATGCTAAATGTCAGATATTTTCCAACAACAACACCTCATCTTTACTCGTTATTACTAATTCAAGACTTGAGCCATGATTCTCAGAAGGTCTAGTGTCAGGACCAGAGTACAGAAACAATCATACAATACTTTTTGAAGAACTTTAAAGAGACTCTTCAGCATTTAAAACAATGTCAAGGATCTTTCTACCCCCACTCCCACACACATGCACACACACCTACTCACACAGAGAGACTCACACAGAGCATTATGGTGCGTTCCAGTTGTAGTCGGGAGTCGGAATTTCCCAGTAGGAAATTTTATCTAGAACGCCCCCCCGAGCTCGGAATATCCAATAGAAACTCGGGGAAATCTCGAGACAATTGACAATCGAAGATGGATGCCCCCAGTGAACAGTTATTTAGCTCCTGTAATAATCAATTTATTTGCACTTCTGACCAGTGTGTGTTGCTCTAAGTCAGCTGGACACGTAGTATTGTTAGACTTATATTTACAAAAATGCTGCCATAGTGATAATCACATTCTTCATGTGATATTTGTGAACAACAACACAGGACATGCTAACAACGGCTAACAATACAATGGTCGATCGGCATGTTTTTTTCTGACTTAAACTGGAACGCCGATAAGTCGAAGATGACGTCACTCCCATTTCCCAGTTCCCAGTTCTGAGGTAAATGGAACGCAGCATTAGAAATCCTTTTTAACTTGCTTAATTATTTTCAAAAATGTGTGCTTAAATTCTCTTTTTGATGATGACAGAACTATTCATTTGGCTTAAAGTAGGTGACATGCGGAGACTTTATTCACCACAGGGACATTGTCAAAGTTTGACCAGTCATGTCACTGAAGGACATTAAGGTCCTCATTCATACATTTGTGTCTTCTATGGTGGACTTTTGTGATGTTCTTTTATCAGATAAGCCTTGGAAAAGTTTCAGGGATCTGCCGATGGCGTATAATGCTGTGGTTTTGACCGGACTGTGAAAGTTATTCTCATGGTATTACACCACCTTATTTGACTTACCAACTACACCCGTACCCCCTCCAAGGAGACAGGTTCTTGGAGTGTGTCAGGGCTATAAAATGGACAACTCATTAACAGGCTTTTCATGTTGTGCTCCTCTTCTACCAGACATTAGACAGGCATGCCCAGAAAAGTTGTTTCTGGTTTCTAGTTCTGGTTTCTGGTTTTGTTCAGCTCCGCCTCTCTAAGAAGAGAACTGGCACTGGAGCCAGGTTATACTTTACCATAGATGGGGCCAACGGCTTCATGTAATGCATTTTTGGTGATTACAAACTTAGAAAAAACTGTCTTGGGGTTATTTCACATAGCATTGAACACAATTAAAATGCTTTATTGTTTTGCCCAGCAAGCCTCTTTGGTACAACTTAAGCATACTGCATAGCCCTTGTCCCCTTCCGCCAGAGTAAAGTAGACCCAAGACAAAGCAACTTGTAAGCATAAATGTAAAGCATTGTTTAATATGTGTTCAGTGCAGTAAAAAGTAACACCAACTCTGTTATTTTTCTTTTATTTCAGTTTGCCCACTCTCGGAATTCAACAAATTATGCAGGGCTCTGGACAACGTTTAGCCTAGCTTCCACGCCAGCTCTCTCTGTATGGGGGTTCAAACTATCCAAACCATGTCTTTCAAGAGTCCATATTTTCATATACATATTTTGGATGACTGTGAGGTTATGATTCCAACTATTAATGGCCAAAACAATTTTACTTTTAATACAGAGAATACCTCTGACCCGGCTGTATTCTCAGTCTTTCTGAGACCCTCTGTTAGAGCTACCGCCCTTTTAAGGTTTGCTTCCCCATGTGGGCCCAATCTGCTCTAAATAGTCAGTCAGTGATTTGTCAGTTCAGATTGGTATATTGTCTTTCAAGGGATAGCTCCAGCTTTTTGAAGTTGGGTTGCAAGAGGCCCATGGCACGAGTAGGGCCATTAAGGAACTTGTAATCACTTTGTCCCTGGGGAAAAATAGCTGAGGGTGGACGGTAGCAGTACAAAGGGCCACCAAAGGCCTCATAAACGATCCACTCACAGGTTAAAACTACACAAAACATGCTGGCTTGACAATACACTGCAGTAAGATTCTTTACACCACCAACTTTTCCTCTACAAAGCCCATGTGTTTAGAAATACTTTGTGATGCAACGAAGGGCTACGTATCCTACCAACAGCAACTCCACTCATTAGATCAGGTAAGAGTGCTGCAGGCTGCAAATGGTACGGTAGCGGTTGCTGGAACACAGACAAATAAAATTGCAAAATTAGTTTTGTGGTTTAAAATACTGACATCCTGACTCATCCCTCTACAGTAAAAGACCAGTGTGTAAGCAGTGCCCATTTTACCAATTAGGAAATGATACATATCCTATGAAAAGATATCTTTTCATACCCACAAGTAACTAACAAACAATTAACGGGTTGCCATTACTAGTGTCAGAGTTGCTTGGTTTAAGTTCAGTTTTAGTGAAGTCAGTGTTTGCTGTTTCCTCTTAGTACCTGACAAGCGGCTGGTGGATGGCTGTAGCCAGGTATGAGGTCAGCGAGGTCCGGACCTCACCTATTTTTTCTGACTTTTTTTTTCGCCAAATATGCCCAACTGAATAAAACATACACTCATAAAAACTTGAAACCTCTCTGTGAAACGTGCTTGTAAATTGTAAATTGTGGTAAGCATCCATGGGCTTTGTGTTTGTGCCTGTGTGCGCGTTGCGGTGAACAGCTGTTTGATCAGCTGATGCAAGTACCTGCAAATGCGCCCTGTGACGCGCTTGGCAGAGGCCCAAACCCCATTCAAAAACTAGAGTGTTTTAATTATTAGCACTTTGTAGACCACATACCCGCCCACCTACGCCAAGGTGACCACAATAATTTTTTTTTAGATAATTCAGCACTAGTTCGGCCTGTCAAATCATCTGATCAAAGCCAGTTTATTTACTTTTATCCACAGCGCAGAGCGCGCCCGGCGCTTTTTTTTTTTTTTTTTGATGAGCGCCTGGCTTATCAGCTGGCCGAGCACACGTCACGATGATGCGACTACTCGAGGACCTCGAGTCACGTGACGCGTGCTTTGTTTTCAGCTCATATTAATTTTAATATACCCATTCCACAGAAATCAAGTCACAGAGAGCAGGGCAAACATGTCCAAGAGATTAAAACAGAATACACTGGATGCATTTCTGGCAAAGAAAAAGAAAGAAATTGATAAAGAGGAACATGAAACCAAAGAGGATGGAAGAGAGAACAGGGAAAGTAAGGTGGAGCGCAGAGAGGAGAGTCTTGTGTCTTGTGTGACTTGTAGCCTAAAAAAAATAACAATAAAAAAAAAAAAAAAAAAAAACATTGAAAATTTTTTTGGCGCGCACAAAGTGCATGCATCATGGACCTCACCTATTCCAAAATCCTGGCTACAGCCCTGCAAGGCAACTGGGCTGTGTTGAGGTTTGGGACGACGTTTTGCTTCTGACTTCTCAGAAGCTTCTTCAGTACAAACTAACCCTTTCACTGTTCATTCTACATCATGATAGGATGTTACACTGGTTGGTCCAGTTGGGGAGTGGCATTGGGCCGTTTTAGGCAGCTACTGGCATTTCAAAGAGGGGAAAGGGAGAAAGAAGTCAGACCTTTTAAAGTACTCTATCAAGTGGGGAAACATGGTTAAGCACAAAAGGCATATAAAACTTAAATAGGTAAGCTCTTCAAAGAAAAGCTCATAGCTGACTGTTGTAGTGTTTAATTTCTCTGATATGCTATGATAGCTTTGGCATTTTAGGCTTTTTTGTGTGTTGTAAAATGTCTATTTTTTCTTTTAAATCTATGCATGTATTGCTTTGATTAAAAGTTCTTTAGAAAGAAAATGATCATTTCAATAACAGATTAAGACATGGGGATCTTAAGGAAATAACTCAAATGGACTCTTAGTTTTAGCAAAGCAGAGTAAAATACAATACAATGATGTATGTCTGCTTAAGGTTTTCACGCAAGACTACACTGTTTGCCACTTTTATCCAAGCACTCTCTCTCATCCCAGTTTAAAAACTCAGCAATCATCTTTTGGGTTTTCAGGATCATGCTGACAAGATCACAAAAAGTGACTGTATAAACAAAAAGGGCTATCTGTCAGTCATTACGAAACCATTTTTTCTTAGTGTTGTTTAACTTGCTGCCAATGTAGCCCTCATAAATCTTGAAAAACAGAAGTAAATATGACTTGTTCGCTGTGGGAGAGCAGTTCTGAATTCAGTCCAGAAATAATGACTCCTCCTTTTGTTGTAGCTGATTTGATTGGGAAAGAAACGTGGGCCCTTGAAAAATGTGAAAGGGGAGAAGAGGGAGGAAAGAGAGAGAAGATTTAAAAGGGGTTTGGGATTACAAAGCAGACTTGGATCACAGAGCATAGAGCTGCTCAGGAGAGAGCTGAACTTGATGTCTGCAGTCTGCTGATCAACACTTGATAGTTTCTGTGATTAGAGCAGATATGTCTGTCTTCAGTATTGTGGCACTTCTGGTTTTCTTGGCTATCCCTGAGGGTGAGTCACAGTGTTGGTTTAAAAAAATGAAGTCTTGTTCTTTTCACAATATGCCTCACTTTCTTTGCCTTTTGGTGACGTTAGCATGCTGTGATTCACATGAAGTGCTCATTTGTGATCTACATTTCACCGTTTTCATTGTGCTTTATCTTGTTTCTGTTTCTCCGATGTCCTTCTTTGACCTCTCACATCCACAGGTATCAGCCTCAGTAATCAGGGATTCAATCGATGTCAGTGCATCACAAAGGAGAAGAGGCCAATTGGACGACTTATAGGACTGGTGCAGGTGATCCAGGCCAGCTCCCACTGCCAAGACATGGAGATCATGTAAACCTTTACTGTTCACACACAATGATAATATGATTATCTGCATTCAATTTTAAATATACCATTTGATCATAGAAGCCCACAATTATGTGTGAGTTGTTCACCAGCAGTAAAATAAATCTCGTGCAGGGTTGGGCAGCTGGTGGACATTAAGCTACAGTGTGGCCTGCAGGTCAATGTAAAATGAAGAACTTGTAAACATGACTCTTTTTTTTACCTAAGTTGCAAACACAGCACTAAGTTTAAAGACCTAATGCAAATGTGAAAATCTATCAAACTCTATAAGAATCTTTAATTACTGCTTTGTTTCTTTAAAGGGACTGTGAGGAGTTTCCAAGTAATTGCAAAAAAAGTCTCACTTATAGATATATGCCTGATCAAAATACGCACCCATCGATGAGTTTTATAGCATCAAAATAGGTATTCTATAAATGCTATTCCTTAGCTTCTTGGTCGGGTCGGACAGGACAGGGTTGGACTGGACTGGCCTGGTTACTCAACTTCGGGAACAAGACAATTAAAACTAGAGCAAATTTATATTATTCGGACACGTCTTAGAGCACCGGGCTGCAAGCAGCCATATATAGCCGGCTACAAAACTACGATACTAAGTTTTTCAATACTTGCTTGTTGTCACACGTCAGAAACTACCGCTACGTAACTAGAAAGAGATACATTACCTCGTCGCTTTGCATCCTGTAAGTTTTTGAAAAAAGAAGTTGTAAATCAATGCAGAGTTCTGAGGAAGGTCCGGGCTACAACACAACAAACACACACTTCAGCTTCGGTAACGTGTTGTGGTGCGTTCCAGTTGTAGTTAGAAGTAGGAATTTCCAAGTTTCGAGTAGGAAACTGCAGCTGGAACGCCCCCCGAAGTCAGAATTTCCTACTGGGAACTCGGTGAAACCTCGTCACCCCCGAGTTGACAATCGAAGATGGATGCCCCCAGTGTGAACAGTTATTTAGCTCCTGTAATAATCAAATTATTTGCACTTCTGACTGGGGTGTGTCGCTCTAGATCAGCTGTATACATTGTATTGTTAGACTTATATTTGCAAAAATGCTGCCATAGTGATAATCACATTCTTCATGTGATATTTGTGAACAACAATGCAGGGCGTGCTAACAACAGCTAACAATAGACTGGTAGATAGGTATATTTTTTTCCGACTTCAACTGGAACGCTGATAAGTCGGAGATGTCCCTCCCAGTTCCGAGGTTACTGGAACGCAGTATTACAACAGTCGCTGCGCGTGCTCATGGGTAGCAGAGTCTTTATTTCGCCGGTAATAGATTCTCCTCACAGTCCCGTTAACAATTAAGTTGTATTGCCAGTTTCAGTAAAACTGTCATAAATTATCAAGTCTTTTGGTCCCTTTTTCACATGCACATTTTTGTTTTTAAGGTTTTTCTTGTGTTTTTTCCATATGGCATGACACTTTTCACAAAGTAACTTTTGTTTGAAAATTGAAACTAAACTCTATAGTTGGTCTAAACTGCTCTGTGGAATGAAACTGATCAAACTAAGCCCATTAAGACAAAAAAAAAGGCCCATTTAGTACTGTGTTTTCTGATTTTATGCCCACCTGCCATTAAAGCATTTTATGTTTGCTTTTTATTTGTGAGTCCGGGCTTCAGAGTAGCAGTTTTTACTGTTTTGCAGCAGATGGCCCCGCTCTCCTTTAGTAGCACATGGAAAGAAATTCTGTTAGTGCCCAAAAGCCAATTTGCTCAAGAACTTTTTCTTTAAGATGACACAGTTAAAAAAAAAGTAAAAATTAACTTTTTTAAGCAATGACACATCACGGATTGTGTAAAGATAAGGGATATTTTGAAAATGATAAATAAATATTTTTGTGCACATCAATATTGGAAACATATTGTACAAAAATCCGTTTATAGAGGGTTAAATTCCTAAAAATAAATACTTCCCTGTTATTTTGTAGTAGTTGGTGAAAACCTGATGCCATGAAGTAGTAATTATTTTGATGATTTACAATTTCATGGATAAAATGAATCAAGTGTTATGTTCCTTTGTAAGCTGACTCAGTATAGAAATATAAATGTAAATGCTTTAAGAACAATTTTGCCAGTAATCACTGACATTAATGTGACAATGTTATTTGTATGGGAAAATTGCTCTTGTTAATTAAAACAGTTTATTTTTTAGTGGGCATTTTGTATACCAGCTGTTATGAAGCCATGTGTTATATGAAACTGTTTTCATTGGGAGATACAATAAAAGGCATTTGAGCCATAATCTATCTTAAATGTACTTTAATACCTGACAAACATTCTTTCTATTGCATTAACAAAACATCTCAGATGCTCTCTTACTTATTAAATCTAGCACTTCTACTGCATTTAAGTTTAAATTTGACTGAACTGTGTGATCAAATCAGACTTTTTTTAATAATGGGTAATAAAAGTTCTGTCATTTAAAGTAGCGAGCAATTTGTATCAATTTAGCCCTCTGGCAGAGAGAATAAACTAAAAGTGTCCCTCCAGGGACCCTGACGTCTCTGGTCTATTGTACCACAATAAATGATGGTGTATGTTTGTTTCTGCAGTGCCACTCTCAAAAAGGATGGGAGACTGGTTTGCCTGGACCCTTTTGTTCCTTGGGTGAAAAAAACTCTTGAGAGACAACAAGCTCAGTAAGTACATTCAGCTGTATTTACAGCTTGGTGGCACAGGAGAACAAACTATATTAAGGAGATGATTTTAAATTATGTTTGCTCTTTACAGAGCAGGATGCAGACAAAGGCTCCCTTTTGCTCACAAGAGATTTTAAAACATCAAATTGAAGAAAAGATAAGCCTGTTTCACGTGCAGGATGATGGTTAACTATTTGGCTGCACAAGCAGAGGGAGCCTGCAGAAACTCAGGCAAAAGCAACAGTCTAAAGAACAAAACTTCACTTTAACTTGTATTTAAAAATGCACATGGTCAAAATTCACCTTTGCCACAGTTGAATCCCCTCTGTTGTATTCATGTACTGAAAACTTATTGGCATGCTGCATGTTTTTTTCTTGTAAGATCACGTGCTGTGCTACAGGCATCTGTTTTCTATTCTCTATTTACGATGTGTTTAAGTGAACTCAGAATGCACACCCTACATGTATGTTCTTTTCTTCTCTGCAGGAAGACTCGATAAAAAATTTTTTCACATTTGACCCACTGGCAGAAGGAGCTTTTGGAAACATATTCATATCACTCCTCTCACGAAGTGGAAATACAAATTTTACTTAAAAGAAAGATTCACGTGGCAGCTGATGTGAGAGTTTGAAGGTTGAATGCAGATCACCACTTTTTATTATTCTGAGTGTCAACAGGCGAAGAGTGCAGGAAGACACAAATTTACAATCGGAATTACTGTACATGTTACATACTGTTACTTATAAATGTTAATTTTGTGATATGTAGCTGTAATTAATGTCTAAAGATCTGTGATTAAAGCTGTGAATGCTCAATTTTGTGTTGGTGAGTTTATGTTTTTGAAATTTCAACTGTTTTCTGTTTAGTTTGAGAAAAGTTTTCTGGTTTTGCAAAAACATACTAACAAAAAAAATCATTTTTTATTTCACTAAGGTGTATATATAATGTATATGAACAAGAAAATCCAGAAATTTTGGAAATCTTTGAAAGAAAACTGTTTCCAATCTGAAAATGCTATCTTTATTTAACATACATTTTGAACAGGACTGAGGAACTTCAAACTGAATTCAGCTTTAAGACAATTTTTATTTCTAGAAGTCAAAAATGTATCAAGCATGACATTCAACTCATGCTACTTTTTATGTTCAGAAATGCAAGTTAAAAAACTATTAATTGACATCTTAATCAAGATTTTTTTATTCTTTAATCAAACAGTTGATTTGAAAACCTGGGGTATTACCAACTCAGTTAATTCCAAAATTAGCTGTGGAAAAAACATTACATGGTTGTTAAGTACTATGTACACAGTATATTACACTGTTTTCTTATTTTCTAAAAGGAGCACACTGCCATAATTTCAAATAAACATCAGAATCTCTGTTTTCTCGTTCAAATAAAAAAATATATACATAATAGGATGTCTATGTATTGCTTTTTGGATGCAAAAAGCTGCTATATGCCTTTCAGCAATGAAAAATTGTAAATAAAGCATGAATACATTTTGTTTGGTTTCCATATTTAACCTACTGCACAGAGGTCTGGGGCAATAACTACAGAAGCACTATATATCCACTCATCACTCTACAAAAGAAAGCAATACGGGTTATTCATAAGGCGGGGTATAGGGATCATACAAATGCACTTTTTTACAGTCAAAATTACTAAAACTAGAAGACCATGTCAAATTACAAACTGCTCTGTTTATGTACAAAACAAAGGCCAAGTCATTGCCAGAAAACATCCAAAAAATATTACCTGGGAGGGATAGGGAATACAACTACAGGGGTAAATACATTTTCAAAATTAGAACAATAAGAACAAAAAGGAGGAGTTTTTGTGTGACTATATGCGGGCCTAAACTATGGAACTGTCTGAGTGTAGATTTAAAAGAGTGCCTGAATAAAAAACAGTTCATAAAAAAATTCAAATACATGGTGTTTAGGTCTTATCAGGAGGACTCTTAGAATCCACAGGGTGCGCTTTCTAGTGTGTGTGGGGGGGGAGGGGTATTTGTTATTTCATTATGCAGTTTTGTTTCGGGTTTTTTTTTTATTATAATTGTCTTGTTTTATTTATTACTACTATTTTGTTGTTGTTGCTGATTGCTGTTTTTTTTTTTTCTGGTGTCACTCGCGTCTGTATGATAAATGATGATGATTTATATATGCTGTAAACTGATATAGGCTATGAATAATATTATTGTATATATGTGTGTATGTATTTTCTGTGTATGTGTATGTGTGTATGTGAATATATGTATGTATATATAGATATATATATATATATATATGTATATATATATATATATATATGTATGTATGTGTGTGTAGGGATATGTGTATATGTGTGTATGCATGTGTGTGTAGGTATATGTGTATATGTGTGTATGTATGTATGTATGTATGTATATGTATGTGTATATGCGTGTATATATGTATGTATATATTTATGTGTGTATGTGTATGTATGTGCGTTTATGTATGCATGTATGTATATGTGTGTGTGTATGTGTATGTATGTATATGTGTATGTGTATATGTATATATATATATGTATATATGTATGTATGTAGGTATATATATATATATGTATGTGTGTGTTTTTGTATGTATATATATATTCGTATAAAGAGTGAATGAGCAGAAAAGAAATGATAAATTATCATTAATTATTAATTAAATGGGGGTGGGTATAAAAAGGATTACTTCCACTCACTCCTTTTCGGATATATGATTTATTTAATCACTTGATAAGTTTTACTGTTTTAGTTTCATGCGTTTGGCTTCTGTAAAGTATTTCCTTTTTTTTTTAATTTATCTTTTGTTATCTCAATCTACTGCAATATTCTATTTTTGGTTTATTTGTGATTATCATCATTGATATCATTATTATTACCTTATTTGTATTACTATCATTGTTATTGTTATTACTTTGTCCGAAATAAACTTTACTACTACTACTACTACTATTGGATATCCATGTGTTTATTTAATTTATTTGCTTATGTATTTATCAGTGTTGTCAGACGATTAAAAAAATTAATCAAATTAATTACCGGATTTATAATTAATTAATGTAATTAATCGCATTTTAATCTCATATCTGCTTAAAGTACCCAAATAAAGAATTTTAATTCTAGGATATTATAAAATTGTAGTGCAGGACTAATCAAATGAATACACTCGGAAGTGAAGATTTGTAAATCCACATTTTTATTGGTGACTGAACAAAACCAAAGTCAGGGCAACTTGTCCAGAAAATTCTAAGCTCAATCAGGCAACTCAAATTACACTTTAAGTGTGTTTCATAAATCAAATTCAAAATAAGAAAAAGGTCGAGGACATCCAGCAAAACAATTAGGCCTGATGCATTATTAAATAATTCATTAAATATAGATAAATAAATTCAAAAATAAAATAAAATAAGACTTAAATATGCCGTTCCTGTTGTCACCTGGGCTTTGTTTGGTTTGACTAGAGACGCATGTGTGAAGTGACGTGCCACTGCCATGTATGGGTCCTCCAGCTGGCCAATATAAAAATGTGTGCCATGATGAATCTTGCGATTAATTTTTATAACGCATTAATTTGCGGTGTAATTAATTGATCTAATTAATGCACTAAAGTGACAGCCCTAGTATTTATACTTTAATCAAGCATTTAAATATGGTTCAAGCAACTGCCGAAGTCTGCTTTGGGCTGTGATGCACGGTCCACTTATATGTTTATACATCACCTCTGTTTCATTATAGGCTTGTGACTCCTGTCCCTCATGTCAATCTCTCTCTCCCTCTCTCTCTCTCTCTCTCAGTTTTTGACTTTATCCTATTTTCTAGCTGATAAAGGCTTAAAAATGCCCTCAAAATCCTAAACATCAACAGACACTGCAAATTCAAACTGAGAGTTAAAGGGTCAAAATCTCACTGTTGTTGTTTTTTTGTTTGTTTGTTTATCAGGACTCAGGACTATAGCTGATGAAAAGCTGTAAGTGTCAGCAGGGGGTTAACTAATCCTTTTTTATCTGCAGCGCAACATTGTCTCAGAAGAAGAACACTGCCCTCTCTTGGACACATGTACACACCACAGGGACAAACTCAGGACACAAAAGACGTCCTAATTGTGTGTAATTTGAAAGAAAACATCTGGTTTCTCTGGAACTGGAACAAATCCCTAAGTGATGAAGAAAACAGACAAAAACAAAAACAACAGCAAATACTGCTTTTTCTGGCATCAGCTTTGATGATACACGGTCATTCTTTTAAAACAAAAATAATACAGATAAATGTTTTTTCATTTTGACACCGGTGCCTCCTCCAAAGGGTTATTGATGACATGTAGGGGTCTCCTGTGTTTTGTGTTGATTGTTCTTGAGAAACCAAAATAAACAGAGACAGGGGGAGAGCAAAGGAAGCAGACATGAATGATTGAATGAAACCTTTATTGCCCCAAGGGAACCACATAGGACAGCACATAATAACATTGACAGAAATAATAATATGACTTAATAAATTATGAAGTAGAAAAACATCATTAAGGGGTCTTAAAAATGCAGTGTGACAAGTTCATGTTGTGGGATCAGAGTTTGAAGAGTATCAAGAGCATGGCTGTATTGTGTTTCAATTACAGACTCAATTTAAAGCCTTTCATATCAATAATGTAGGCTGCAAATGTTCCTAATGGCATCTAATTTTTGGGGGTAAATACTTTTACCACATAAAAAGAATATTAATCCACAACAGACCTTTAAAGTAAACATAGTTTTGAATATATGATAATTCTTAAAATATCTTCATTCTGAAACCTTTATTAAATGTTGCACATCTGTTTTCCCTCTTCATAAAAGGTAGAAATGCTATTTTTTAAGAAACATAACATTGTTCGGGTTGGAAATATGTGGAAACCTAATAGCCAGTATTACAAGTTTTAAATGGAGATACAAAGCATAATGCGTGGTTTCAGGTTGTTTTGTTTCTATTAACTAACCGAAAAAATGATGTTAAGTTAAAAATTGAGAAAAGGTTTTACATATACATATACTTTTATTTGTATTTTATTTATATTTATACTTTTTCATTGAGTTATTTGCCAGGAATCTGTTGATAACGTTTTACTTTTGAAGAATCTTCAATATGTATAAGTGATAGATAGATAGATAGATAGATAGATAGATAGATAGATAGATAGATAGATAGATAGATAGATAGATAGATAGATAGATAGATAGATAGATAGATAGATAGATAGATAGATAGATAGATAGATAGATAGATAGATATACTCAACAAAAATATAAATGCAACACTTTTGTTTTTGCTTCCATTTTTCATGAGATGGACTTAAAGATCTAAAATTCATTCCAGATACACAATATTACCATTTCTCTCAATCATTTTTCACAAATCTGTCTAAATGTGTGATAGTGAGCACTTCTGCTTTGCTGAGATAATCCACCCCACCTCACAGGTGTGCCACATCAAGATGCTGATCTGACATCATGATTAGTGCACAGGTGTGCCTTAGACTGTCCACAATAAAAGGCCACCCTGAAATGTGCAGTTTTTTGCTTTATTGGGGGTCTGGGGACTCAGAACCAGTCAGTATCTGGTGTGACCACCATTTGCCTCATGCAGTGCAACACATCTTCTTCGCATAGAGTTTATCAGATTGTCAATTGTGGCCTGTGGAATGTTAGTCCACTCCTCTTCAATGGCTGTGCGAAGTTGCTGGATATTATTGGGAACTGGTACACGCTGTTGTGCGTGAGCATTTGCCCACTCAAGTCTGTTACGGCAACGATCTGGAGTCAGGTTAAGACCCCGATGAGGACGACGAGCATGCAGTTGAGCTTCCCTGAGACGGTTTCTGACAGTTTGTGCAGAAATTCTTTGGTTATGCAAACCAATTGTTTCAGCAGCTGTCTGAGTGGCTGGTCTCAGACGATCTTGGAGGTGAACCTGCTGGATGTGGAGGTCTTGGGCTGGTGTGGTTACACGTGGTCCGCGGTTGTGAGGCCGGTTGGATGTACTGCCATATTCTCTGAAACGCCTTTGGAGACGGCTTATGGTGGAGAAATGAACATTCAATGCACAAGCAACAGATCTGGTTGACATTCCTGCTGCCAGCATGCCAATTGCACGCTCCCTCAATGCTTAAGACATCTGTGGCATTTTGCTGTGAGACAAAACTGCACATTTCAGAGTGGCCTTTTATTGTGGACAGTCTAAGGTACACCTGTGCACTAATCATGATGTCAGATCAGCATCTTGATGTGGCACACCTGTGAGGTGGGATGGATTATCTCAGCAAAGCAGAAGTGCTCAATATCAAACATTTAGACAGATTTCTGAACAACATTTGAAAGAAATGGTAATATTGTTTATCTGGAATGAATTTTAGATCTTTGAGTCCATCTCATGAAAAATGGGAGCAAAAACAAAAGTGTTGCGTTTATATTTTTGTTGAGTATAGATAGATTTCCTCACATTTCCTCTAAGCCCCATGAAGTCTGTTTTCCCCATTGTCTATGTGTGTGTGTGTGTGTGTGTGTGTGTAAAAGCTCTTGGAATGGTAAAAATATTTAATTTTACAGATACATAGTTATAAACTTGACAGTCATGGCAGTTTGTTAAATTAAATCTACAAGTATCACTTAAAACTCTACTGTGCGAAGCCATTTTTGTACTGAGTGCTGGGGAGAAGCACTTTCCCTACAAGATAAGAACAAATTGTACAAGATGGTTAGAAATTGGCACAAAGACAACTGAGGAACAACCTGACAGAGACAAACACTGACACTGGCAAACAAGATCACAGCAGACCCACAGCACCCCCTTTAGTCTGAGTTTGAACTCCTAAACTCAGAATGAGGACTAAAAGAGGCATCACTTCCTTTATACCTGTGATTCCCAATCTTTTCGTCTTGTGTACCCCCTGAGGCTTTTTGTCATACCATGAGCACCTCCTCACTCTTACATGTTGAAGATTCTTCAAAAGTAAAACGTTATCAACAAAGTCCTGGCAAATAACTCAATGAAACCAGGTCCTTTACAGCAACACCAGAGCACCAAGCACCCAGGAAGTGTCTGGAAAAGACAATAAGCTGTGTCACAGGTTACCCCCTCACTGATAACTTATGCCACAGGTTATTGTCTGCACACTTACCATTTTATTGACAGGCTTATCTCGGTACTTCCAAGGTGGAAATACATTAATAAGTGTTTCACGTACCCCCTGCAATGTGCTGGGTACGTGTACCCCTGGTTGGGAATCACTGCTTTATACAATGAAGCATCCAGCTGCCAATTAACTCCGATTTCACAATATAAACTTGTCTCTCTGCACTTTTAAGATCACTTTGTGAGCTTTCTTTACTTACTAATGTATTCTTCTTATTATCACTGTGATTTTACGATTATTATTTTTGACAGTTAAGTGTTATTTTGTGCTGTCTGCTGTGGCTGTTGATGTCCTGTTTAGTTTTTGTTTTTTATGCTCTCTGTGCATGACAAATTCCCTTAGGGGGAATAAAGGATTCATTCTTTCAGCCTGAGCTTATTTGAGATGGGCTGACACAAAGTGAAAAAGTGTGCAGTGACCTGATGAGTCCACATTTCAGAATTGATTTCAGAAATCATGGACATCCATGTTTGCTGAAGAGGAAAATGGCCATCCAGATTGTTATCAAAATTTGAAAGCCAGCATCTGTGATGGTATGAGAATGTGATCGAATCCATGGCATGGGTGACTTGCACATCTGTGAAAGCACCACAAATGCTGAAAGGTACATACAGCTTTTAGAGCAACATATTCTTGATCCAAGCAATATCTCTTTCAGGGACATCTCTGCTGATTTCAGCAAGACAATGCAGCATTCTGCATCTATTACTATATTGTGGCTTTGCAGGTACTAAAGGGGCCTGCCAAATTCAAAATGAGTGAATGTTTGTGGAAAAAAAATACATTTATAAGTTTAAACATTAAATATCTTGTCTTGAAGTGTGTTTTATTGAGTAAAGGTCAAAATGGATTTCCAATTCATTGCTTTCTGTTTTTCTTTTCATTTGCATGTCTGAGCTGTTTTATAAATGCTTTCAATATACTACATGCAAAGTTTATTTTAAGTATTGCACTTTGGTATGGCGGTGTACATGACATGCACATTTAAGCATTATTTTCGTGTAGTGTCAAATACTCACACTCATATCCATATAGCCTCCTGGTGGAGAGTAGTAAAATGATCCATTCCAAGGCACCCAGATTTAATAAAATACATGTATTATGTTTAAGTGAGGTCAAAATTGTTGCATGGGTGACTTTAAATGCCACATTTTGCGCTTAGCATCATGTGCTGATATAGAAGTTGAGCTGGAAATAAGGTAAAAACACGCAGCTATGCCAAAATCGATGTCATATGAACGATAACAGACACAATTATCAAAAAAGATGTCAAACAATTAAGAATGAAAATGCGTAAAATGCGGTAAATGATGATGATGCCTCTCACTTTGATCGGCATCAGGCTGAACTTCACATTTCTCAGGTTTTGTCAGTGGTTACAGCGGCGGCATCAGCAGTCCATCCTCAGAAGGTCACCGCCCACTTATGGAAGCGGAAGAAGGACGAGCTCTGTGCTTTGGCAGTCTGTTGTAAACTGGAAACAGCTGAACTCCATTTCGATGGCACATCTGCACTCACAAAGCCTGTTGTGAAGTCTGCAGGCAGAGAGGACAGAGCCGCAGACATGTAAGGAAGAGACGACAGGACGCGCACCTCAACCTCGAGCAGACATGTGTTGAAGCGTTAACCATGGCGAGCTCTTAAAGGGTAAGGCTTTTCCTCTTGATGGTGAGATGGGCTTCGTGCTATTGTATGCTAACGGCGCACACACAGGCTGCCAAATCACTAGCGCCAGGTCACATCGCTTGCCAATAGTCGCAAACTTTTAACTCATCTCCGTTCAGTAAATGTGAGCTAGAGGTTTAGATTTAAAGGCAGTTTGTGTTAAAGTGTGATGCTCATCATTGTGTGCATTCCTGCGCGCTGTTTGTGTGTAGCAGTAGCCACAGTAGCCTTGACAATGCATGTACATCATCACCTAAAGCTGTATGCGGGCATACTGTTGTTATTGTGCAATGTTTAACGCAAGCAGTTCTCTGAAATGTGCTAACTGCGCTTGCGTGTGTGTGCACGTGACAGTCTTCAGGTGCCCCTCCCTCGCCGTACCTGTGCTGCCATGGAGGTGGGCATCCTCCCCGTGGAGCTGTGGAGGGTAATCTTGGCCTACCTGCCCCTCCCTGACCTGGGCCGCTGCTGTCAGGTGTGCCGTGCTTGGCGGGAGCTCGTCATCTCCCTGGACAACACCCGCTGGAGACAACTGTGTCTGGGCTGCCCTGAATGCAGACACCCCAACTGGCCCAGTCAGCCCAACCTTGAGCCCCCATCCTGGAGAGAAGCCCTGAAGCAGCATGCGCTGGCCACCAGGACCTGGACCCAGAACGGGCCAGAGCTTCAGCCCACCGCCTGCCTCCTCTTTTTCCGCCGTCGCAAGGACCGTAGGGTTTGGCACGTGGGGGCTGGATGTGAGTTTGAGACCCTGCGAGGGGCCCTTGGAGCAGTGGGGCCATATGACAGAGTTGTGCTCCATCCAGGGGTGTATGAGGAGCAGGCTGAAGTGGTGCTAAAGGTGCCTGTGGAGCTCGTGGGTCTGGGGCGACTTGGGGAGGTGGCCTTGCTGGTGTGTTTGGAGCAGCAGTGCCCAACTGCCAGGCTGTGTAATCTGGTGTTCATGCCACCCTGGTTCTCCACTGTGGTCTACAAGGTAAAGGACACTGGTCATGAGAAGTATTTCTATACAACACAGTCATCAGTTCTGACTGAGTAATTAAGACACCCCCATGAGTGCGAATAAAGAGCACAACAGCACGAGGACTTATTCCAATGAGTTATGCTCCTCTTCAGCCAGGGGTCCATTGAACAGACTCTGACACTAGCCCTAACCGCTGAGGTCTTTTCTTCTCAAATGAGAAACTCTGAGGCCTTTGTCATGGAACAGTTGATTTGATTTTGTTCAGTCAGCTCTGATCATGTGAAGTCATCATTAATGGAGTTAGGATACAATGACCCACCAGTAGATAATGATAAGAGGCTTTCAAACTCGATTTGGTTCAAACTAGATATCTTTCTGGAGATGTATTGTGATTTTGAATCTGTTTTCAACTAAAAACGCCAAATGAAAACTGTCAGCAGAAAGAGAGCATACCAGAGTATAGAGCATGACAACAATGTGATTTTATAGTTAATGTCATGAGCTCATCTCAAAGGAGTAAAATCAGCTTCCCAGACTTAAGTTTTAAATTTATCAATGCAACAAATTTGTGAGACTTGGGTCATAAATTCTGAGAGTGAAGTTGTTTTTTCAGCTCATAATTATAGGGGTTATTTGTGAAGAGTAAAATATATTTGTAAAGGGCTATACTGTATACACCATACAGATTTCAATTACAGCTTTGAGTTAAAATAATCGCTTCAAAACTTCTGTTCTGAAGATAATGATGCCAGAATTTAGCCAATGACAGTATTTTTTTATGGAAACAATTTATGGACGCCCAAATTAAGCCATCTTTTCTTAATCTACAAATAGAGAAACATTGCCCTAATCAACCCTTTACCCTGTCATGAATGGAATAAAATTTCCCCTTCGGTCACTGCAAACATTAGAATGTAGGTTTTAATGGTAAATGTTACTGATAATGTGACCAAAACTTGTGGAACAGTAGGCATGTGAAACTTAACATATCTTCATGTAGCTGAAGTGAAGTAGGAAAAAAGCAGGCTTAAAAAAATGGATTCGTTCACAAAGTGGTATTATAACCAGATGGATTGTTTCACATAATCATGGGATAGATTTCACATCCATCTGGGAAACATCTCAGAGAAAGTGATTAGAAAGGGAGGGACTTTTTTAAGAATCAATTGCGAGGATATTTGTCTGACACATGCTGAAGTAGTGCAGAGGCTTGAGGTCATTGCTCCCTTTAGACACAGCTTTAGGAGGGTCACACTACTGCATCTTTGTTTATAAAAGGACACTGAGAAGCCCAGTCATTTTCTGACCATGCACAATCGTTTCAACTTGAAGCTTTGCAAGATGGTCTACCTGATGACAGACATGGAATCTGGTTAATCCAGCTGCTTTGCAAGGTTATAAATAGTAGATTGATGGTAGGAGCTAACTTGGATCACATTGAATACACAAAAAACATTAGCAAGTGATCGTGATTCACTGGCTTTGTCTCTGTGCATCTGTTTTGTCTCATACATTCTTTTCCAAAGCCTACTAGAGTGTGTGTACACACTAATAGTCTAATGGTCAAAAACACTCTAGTTTTCACATATTAAGACCCAGCTGTGTTCTCAGTCTGTTTCAGAGGTTTTGTTAGAGCTCCTGCAGCTTTAAGGCTCCCTTACCTACAGCCCAGTCCACTCTGATTGGTTGACTGTTGTGCACTGTAGCGATGTTTTTAGTTCAGCACTGCTCAGCACCATACTGTTGATGTCTATGCATTCCTTCTACTGTCTATGCACTGCACTGTTCTTGCCACTCTGAGCCAATATCCTTAAACTGACTATGAAACAATAGTATGACATCACACTAGTAGGTCTTTTTATGTTTTTAGCAGCTACTGGTGCTGTAGATTGGGGAAGAAAGAGGGGTCCTTGTGCTGTTGGCTTTTTGACAGTCGTACAAGGGCAATATAACACGGTGCAGACATGTTTAACACAAAAATGGGCATATACAACTCAATGAAATCATAACATGGGCTCTTTAACTTAACATTTCACCACAGAAATATAATTCTCTGAATGTAATGCAGCAACTTCATCTACAACAAAAGGTTGTGTTTGGCAGCAAAAGTGGGAAACGTATTGTGCATACAGCTTAATATGAAACACTGGATTTTATTAGGAAATAAATATTGACTCATTATTGTCATTTGGATTGAATAATTAAATTGATGTCAAAATGCAGTTTTATTAACCAGGAAAATCTCATTGAGATCAAGAATTTCATGTACAAGAGTGTCATGGCCAAGACTAACAGCAGCACATTTATTAAGCAAAAGGAATAAATTAATGTGAAGGTGAAAATTAAACTGTTTCCTGCTCAGTGAGAGGGAGACGGGAGAAAAACTTTGGATCATTAAAGGAAACTTGTTCTCGACCAGGTTTTATTCACTGGCTCATCTGAAGTTACCTCTTTTTCTAGAATAGGTTAGAGTTACCCCTCTTTTTCTGGCTTAGGTTACTCTGTCTCTAAAATGGAAAATGCAGAGTTTCCCGCACATAAGGGTTAACAGACTTAGGGTTTACACAAAAACTGCTTCCTAAAATGTTCTGAAGTCTGTCAGAAAACATTTCAGGCAAATTCTAATTCAGTCATGCAGGTAATAGTAAGGCCTCCAATCAACAGTTATTAGGTTTATATGTTTATATTTCAATGTAGGGCTGGGCGATATTACCTAATCTCAATATCATGATTAATTGAAGGTCTTACCTCGATTACGATTCATGAATGATTATTTTATGCTATGCTGGAACACATTAGTGGTGATACCAATGGTCATCGACACGGTCTTTATGCAGTATTTACACTTAACTTCTTTCTGCTTGATGTCCTCTGCACACACTCCAAAATGTGCCCAAACAATTGAGACAGTATTTTTCTTGGCTACTAGGTCCTCTGATAGATTGGCGCTTTGCTGCTCAATGTTAGTGGTGCAGCCTTCGCTCTTGGCGAAAGTGAACGTAGACTATATGAAAGTGATCAAAATAATCGTCATGAGTAAAATTACTTCGATTATAGGGTCTAAATGTCGATTTCGATTATTTTTCGATTAATTTCCCAGCCCTATTTCAATGGTGACTTTATTGTAGTTAACATTGGATAAAAACATGTGATAGGACAGCTGATTCCTGTAAATTACAGCAGTGCTAATTTTCTTATAAACCCCCCTATTTCATACATTATTGCTCATCAAATGATCAGATTGACCTGCTCATGCCTGAAGTACAAATTGTCTTAAAACCAGGTTTTATGTGACGTGTTTCTTTCTTGCAAAATCTACCTCAGTTAATCATCCTTTTGTCTTTGCTCTAGACATCATGGGGCCATGTCCAACTTGACAACTGTAACTTTGAGGGGGCCCAGTTGCAGGTTCGTGGCCCAGGAACATGCCAAGCTCGATTCTGTTCCTTCTCACAAGGCAGCTCTGCACACTTGCTGGGTGTTGTCCTCAGTTTATTTGACAGCTGTGACTTCTCAGGCAGCGACACAGCCTCGGTGACCATCGAAGGCCCTCCAGCTTCAGAGAGGAACTGGGCATGTAAACACTTGGCGGCCCTCACCAGGACGTTTCCGTCTTGTGGCATGTCTTGGAGTCACAATTGCTCTTCATGTACCAGCTCCACTGGTGGTAATAAACAAGTTGGAGCAAATGTGAAAAAGGAGCCAGTGAGCCTGGAGGACTTTCAAAGGAGGACTGGGGTGGACCCGGTGTGTCAGGGCACAATGATTGAGGATTACTGGAGCGATGATGAAAACAGTGAGGGTGAGGAGGAGAAAAGAGACAACACAAAAAACTCAAGTACAGTGGATTACAGAATTCAGTGTGACCATCATGCCCTTTCTCATTTGCTCAAACCTCGACCGGATGGCTCTCTGCCACCAGCGTCCTCACGTGATCCTCCGTCTGTGACCCCCGAACTTCTCACCCTCCAGCAGGAATTAGACAGAGACCCAGAGGCTCAGATGTTGGCAGCATCCACTGTTGGCTGTATCCTCAGACGCTGCCTCTTCAGGGAGGGGAAGGGTGGCGTTCATTTGTCTAATTTTGGACAAGCTCGTCTGGAGGGCAATGTTTTCCGTGGGCTGAACTACGCTGTGCGCTGCATCCAGAACTCCACGGTAAATAAAATCAAACATCTTTCAGAATATTAACTTCACTGGAATCTATGAGAAAGCATTTCACTTTCAAATGACTTTTTTTAAGGTTTGAGTATTTATCAAGCTAATAGTAGCTCAGATCATGAATGATTAATTAGTGGTGTGTTACTCAGAGTTACCTGAGAAGCCCCCTGTGTCTCTCTGTCCTCCTTCAGATAGTGATGCTGAGAAACGAGGTGTGTGAGTGCCGTGCCTCAGGTGTGTTCCTGCGCCTATCTGCTCAAGGCCTCATCGCAGAAAACAACATCCACTCGAATGGGGAGGCTGGTCTTGACATCCGAAAAGGGGCAAACCCTATCATTGTGGTAAGGCTACCGCATAGCCAATTAAAGCGGATGTTTGAAACAAGAGACTTCTGACAACATAAACACTCAAAATTAAATATAATGTAAAAAATTATAAAACACACATACAAAATGGTCAATGTTTCTGAAAGAAGTATGACCATCTTAGGTACACATTGAATTGTGGCTGCTCCTATTCTCAGTTTCACTTTAAATGTCTTTTCATACTGTTCTTCATTTCACAGTGCAACAAAATACACAGTGGTTTGCGCTCAGGGGTTGTTGTCCTTGGAAATGGAAAAGGTTCAATTCGGAGCAACCAGATCTTTAACAACAAGGAGGCAGGCGTGTATATTCTCTTCAGTGGGAATCCTGTGGTCAGGTCAGTCTCCAGAAATATCCAGCTCTCCTAAAATTCAAAGTGAGGTGCTAAAATCAGGCAAATGAGCGCTTTGTATGGTTGTTACGTCTTATGAGTGAATTAAGTGTCAATGAGCTTTTTTGAATGTTCTCTAGTATGCCAGTACACCACTGTAACATGCATGGTTGATAGTTTTCACATGACTTCACTCTCATGAAATGCTTTAAAGGTTGGCAAATCACTTTCCTACAGAAACATTAATGTCTTGGTTGTCAACAATGTCTTTAATCTAGTCATTTTTTTTCTAAGTAATGCACTTATTTGTAAGTTGATGCACTTACCAATGAGGAGACAACCTGAGCTCAGACTACTAACGAGCCCCATCTCAGAGAAAAATCCCCGACAGGAGTAAAAAGCTGATAAGAGCTGTCAGATGCTCCATTGTGTCTGTAAGTCATAATGATAGTCATGCTGACCAGACTTCTTATTATCTAAACACCACCACCATCAAATTATTATTTACCTTTATGAATTATTGCAGCAAAGCAACGCTTTAAAGTGACAGCTGATTGTCGATCCTTTTAATAAATTACACTGACGAGCTGGTATTAGCCGATTACTTGTTAATGATAAATGATGATAAAACAACAGCATTACTTATGCAATATTTATTACCTTTATTTAAAAAAAGAACTTTTTAATTTTACAGATTGACCATCGCAGTTGCAACTGTACATGGCACAAATTTGAATATATGAGCAGAAAATTGTTTCAGACAAAAAGTACAGAACAATCCCTCAATCTAACACAAATAAACTTTGTTGTGTCCTTGTTTACCTCTAAATATAGTGTTCCCTGGAGAGTTTTGAAGAATTTCTTTCATGTTCCAAACTACGCAGCTGTATATGGAAAATTATGCATCAACAGTACTGAGAGAAATTGATGAAAGCAAATTGGAAGCACAAATGCTGGATATCACCAATGGCCTGAAGATGATGGTGATGTTCTCATTTGTATCTTCAGTGGAGCACATTATAAAATGCATATACAGAGCTGTGAGTTTTATATTTTTGCTGACATTTGAACTTGTAAAATGTCCAACTGGAGGCAGGCAAACCTCCGCCAACAAACCAGTTCTCTTCTTTTGCATTTATAGGGGGATAAGGGTCAGTATTCCATTCAAATTGCCTCACCAATCTCTTGTAGCTCAACTTTCAAGGATGTGATAAAACAATAAAACCCTGCATAGATTCTGCTCTTGTTCCTCTTATTATCTCCTAATTTCTCTCCTCAGTGGGAACCACATTTTCCAGGGCCAGGCAGCAGGGATTGCTATCAATGAGAATGGAAGAGGGTTGATAACAGGTTTGGGCTATTCCATGTTTCACATAAGTATGACAGATGCAAGCTGTGTTCATTTTCAAAAGCCACTCAACAAAAATAACAGCATCACCAAATCACGTCGGTTTAATGTCCAAAGTATCGTGTTCTTACAGAAAATGTGATCAAAGAGAACCAGTGGGGAGGAGTGGACATCCGAAGGGGTGGTGACCCAATCCTGCAGGACAACTACATTTGCTATGGATATTCAGATGGTGTTGTCGTGGGAGAGAGAGGCCGTGGACTTGTGGAGGGAAACCATGTCTACTGTATGCACTTTCAGCCTGCCAAGTACTGTTAGCATATTTCTATCCTGACATATAAAAAAAAAAACTCATCTTGATTTAACGTTTCAGGTAACAAAGGCTGTGGTGTGTGGGTCATGTCATCCAGCCTCCCGCAGCTCTTGGGAAACTACATCACCCATAACTGTATGTACGGACTGGCTGTGTTCTGTAGGAAGGACCCAGAGAGCATGGAGGCCAGGGAGGGGAACAGGGCTGGGCAGGAAAGGATTGGTGGAGAAGAAGGAGGGGAGAGGAGGGGAGTGGAAGGAGAGGGGAGAGAAGGGCAGGAGAACTTGAATGAGGAGGGGGAACTGTTTGCATGGGAGAGTGATCTGGATAGTGAGGATGAACGACACTCTGCCCGTCGTTCCATCAGCGTGGCCCTTGTGGAAGGCAACTGCATAAACTACAACGGAGGTAATATATTAACCTGTTACAACCTGACAATGTTCTTGACATCCTGTTGCTTGATTTTCATAAATCTCCTTAATCCATTTTTCTTTTGCAGCTGTAGGTCTCTATGTGAAGAGCAGTGAACCTCTCAATGTTTTCGCTAACCTGGTGAACAGTAATCGGGGTACAGGCATCGCCGTGCTGCAGAGCAGTCAGCTGACCCGGCTGGCTGCAAACTGCATTCTTGAAAATGGTCGTGGTGGTGTCACTGTGGAGAAAGACTGCAGGGTGGAGCTTCGTGGTAATGGCGTCTATAAAAACAGTGGCCATGGAGTCACTTTTAATGGCAGTGGACAAGTTGTGGAGAACGATGTGGTTGGAAACCGTGGTTACGGGATACAACTCTCTGACAGCGCTGACATTAAGGTGCGAACAACAAAGACGTAAAGATTTATTTGAAAACACGTAAATTAAAGGCTGGGAACAAAGAGTTATTTAAAAGTTTGACATAGTGTCTGGAAAACATCAAGTTTTTGAATTGATACAAAGGAATTTTATTAATTTCTAAGTAAGTAGTTGTAATGTCACAATCTTAAATGCACTACTATTAGAAATTTTAAAAGTGGAGGTGTAATGTGGATAGTGCACTGTCTTTTGGTCAAATTTTTTTGATAAAATGTGACTGAAAATCATGATGCTTCCGTGCTTTTTAGTAAAATAAAGGGATGGTGGAAAGTAATGGAGATCATTTTTTGAAAAAAGATATTCAGTACAATGGAAAATTTTGTACCTTAATTACATGGGAATGATCCTATTGTTTAAGTGCTAGTTTAGTGGTATGTTGACAGACCTGATGGACTGTTCAATATATGTCACGTCCATCTGGGCAGTAGCCCATAGATTGTATTTGGGAATGGGCAGAACCTTTCAGCATATCAGGTTGGGGATTGAATTGATTGATTCCATCAATCACATTCATTACAGGCCAGTCAAATAATGTAGTAGACAGGTGCTACTGCCGTGCTGTAGAATACAAAATATAGGCTACTCCATACAACAGACTCTCACCAAAACATGTTGAAAGTGGAGTGAAAATACCTTTATTTTGGCTACAACTTTTGAAACATTAGAAAACAGTTGCGCATTATTTGTTAGGACCTCTTTTGTTATCAAACAGGTTCATACAGTTCAGTTTTTACTGGGCTCATTTCAAAGTTTATGATTTGCCATTTTGACCACTTGAAAAAAATGTATATATAGCATGTATCACCCTCCTAGTTCCTCTTAAAAGACCTCTGAATGGTTCTTTGGCAAGATGTCAAATAATTCTATCAATGCATGTCTATTAGATCAGCAGGAACTAGTCATGGCCGCCTGTCTTGCATTTGCCATTCCAGGCTATGATTAGGGCTGAGGGAATTAAAAAAAGTGTTAACAGTAGCTGTGGCCAAAAGTAAAAGTAAGTTCCAAGTTTGACTTTTTTTCTTTCTTTCCTGACCTCCCATCTCCTTTGAGGTCTTGGCATGGTAATAAAACTTTTATCATTACTTGATGTACAGTTAGGTCAGTGGGTTATCCCCTTTCTGAAGTGCTTTAAAAACAGTGACCTCCTATTTTCGTCAGAAAGGGTGCATATTTAAAGAAGTCCACAGTTTTCAAACAGTGCTGTCAGAAATAGAAAATATTTCTTAATTCCATAGAGAACAAAGAACAACACTTAAACCAGTTTTCCATGGAGAAGATATTTTCCCCTCTTCAATATTGAGAGATGAAGGATGAATTAGCTCGTACTTTACTCCACTGCAGTAGTGCCAACCTACTTTGCCATCTGGTTGACCTGTAAAGTGATTGACGGAACAGACCAGGAATCCCCTTCTGGATGCATTTTTGAAAGATTCTACTTTCCTCATGCACTTTGTATGGGATGTTGTCCAGGTTATTTTGGGAAACATATCCCGCATCCAGTACATACTTCCGACGCTGCTCGAGTGGCAGCCAGTTACAGCAGCTCCTGTACTTTGCTGCTGTAACACTGTAAATGTCACCACATGGGACAAATAAAGGTTTATTCTATTCTATTCTACTGTTTATTGAACTATCTGGTATGTCAGGTTGCATGTCCACTGAAACAAAGATAAATAGATTTTCATTTTTTTTGTTTCATGATTCCAATCATAACAAGTGGGAGGGGATGTGTTCAGCAGGCCCATGTATAGAACTGAGCCCCTGCAGGATTGCCCCTTTCCCACTTATGGGTGGCCTTGTCATCTTCTGGCCAAAAAAAGAGGATTTTTTAGTTCCCAGCCCTTCCTCCTATTCAAACACAAGCATCACTTAAGATCTTTTTTGTGGTCTTGTGTTTTCCTTCTAGGTCATGCGCAACCGTGTCCAACCTGCACAGGGCTGTGCCATTGGTGTTCATGGGTCAGTAAAAGGTGTTGTCATGGACAATCTCTTATTCCAGGGCCACCCAGGAAACAAAAAATCACTGCTACATATGGATCCTGGCAATGAGAGCTGTGTGCTGCGCAACAACAGTGTTCTGAGGCATAATGACAGGTAACTAAGCAACTGAAAGAAAGAGCCAGAGATTCAAAGACCACCAGGAGCTTTATGGTCTTTGTTCTCTATTCTTCCCTGTGCTGACACACTGAAAATAGACTTGATGCTCGTGTATTAATAATGTGCTTAATGATAATTCTGCAGTAATGCCTGCACTTTGCTGTCACATACTTTACTGGCAGCTTCACTTTGCCATTTTGTGTGAAACCACAATTTAACTTTGTCCTTTGAATTTCATGGAGCATATCATCTAGTAGATCTGGGAAATTAATCAAGTTTTATCTTGATTACATTTACAATATCTACCATCCACAATCATTGAAAACTGAGTTATCGAGATTTAAAGATTACTGAGCCACAAGACACATAGAACTTTTTTCATTTTCCATAATATTGTCAGCCAAATTTTGAGGTATTTGTAAACTTACTTATATATTTCTATGTAATTACTGTTCTTTAATATTCAAAATGATGTTAAAAGCATTTTCTAAAATCCTCGAGCAATTGTGTTTCATCATTGGAATTTCAGTATTTTTTAGAATTATGAAGACCAGATTTTTGTCATTATCCAGCAGCCTTAGTATCTAATCTAAGAAATCTAGGTCAAGAAACAAAGTAGGAAACATTTATAAAAGAACACAGAAACTAAAGGGTTTGACATCATCTCTTTTGAGTAGGGCAGAGAATTGTAAAGCAATTTTTGTTAAGAATCAATAATTTGCTCAGAAAATCTGTATCATTACTTTGTTGCTTAACATTTCCCTTATTACCTCCAATTTGTCCTGCAGGCCTTGTAAATTAAGAGTGTCATGCTGAAGTCAGAGACAGTCAGTGAGAACAACAAAGTCAAATATTTAATCTTGGCAGGCAGGGCTTAGAAGTGGTAAAACTGCACCTCCTGATTGCAAACCCATTAGTCCAAATGGTACAGCATCAAATGTCAGGAATGCCATGTGTTTGGCATTTTGACACTAAATATGTTTGTAGTCCTACTTTTTCCAGGGCAGTACGATGACATTGGTTTAAAAAAATTGTGTCCCACCTGATGTGTTTGACAGTTTACATCGTGTCTTTGGTGTCTGATAAGCAAGAATTTGATTAAAGCTGAGTAAAAAAATGTAATGCCTCATTTCTGTAGAGGATCAGGTGCAGCTCTTGTTCCATCCCCTTTGGAAACGTTCAAACCTGAGAGGATGGGGAGGCTACAGGAGGCTATGATAATGAGCTCTGAGCTGACCGGCCACCCAAACGATGTCTGAGTGGAGGTGGGTTAAAGGGACAGTTCAGTTTTTCTGAGGTGGGGTTGTATGAGCTCCATATGGTCACTAAGTACATTACATGCAGTAGAAAGTTCTCTCCTCTCCCTCCATGAGCCACAATTTTTTAAAAGTTTGTTACACAGAACCAGCCATAAACAGGGAAGTATTGTTCCAAATACAAAGGGCATTGTCTCCACCTACAAGAACTCCCATCAAAAAATAATACCCCAGTTTAAGAGTATGCTGCCCAGAAATTTCTTTTGAGTGCATTAACTTTTCAGAAAATTAAGTCTATCTGGAACTAGCGGCAGCGCTGTGCGGAGGAATACATGACGTGAGTTCCAGATAAACTTACTTTTACGAAAAGCTAATGCAATTTAAAAAAAATTGGAGGTTACTTACTCGTAAACTGTGGTATTGTGTTTTGATGGGAGTTCTTGTAGGCGGAGAAAATCCCCTTTGTATTGGGTACAATACTTCCCTGTTTGCTGCTGGTTCTGCGTAACCAACTCTAACAGACTGTGGGTTACTGAGGGAGAGGAGAGAAGTTTCTACTCCATCTAATGTACTTAGTGACCGTATGGAGCTCATACAACCCCACTTAAAAAAATGAACTATCCTTCTAAGGCTACAGATAAAACTTTCAAAACAGTCATGGCGTCTGCCTGGGATGAGCAGAAAACACGTATAGGTGGAGGCTGTAAAGTTTCTGCATAATAAACTCCAGGAAGTAAAAAGGGATCGTTTAATGGGTATTTTCTATACAGAGGTATTGCACATCCCTCCATGAATTGAGAGTTTCTTATATGTGTCATGTTCTTCTGCTCCTCAAGTCCCTTCTAGCAACATTAAAATCAAAGAAAATTAATTTTGAAGGACATGGGACCTTTGGAACTGTATATGTGCTTGCAACTCTGAAGGTGATGTGGTCACTGCTTAACAAAGAAGTGTAAATTATAGCAGGTTTGATATACCTGCTTCTCAAATTTGCTTGAGATCTGTCTGATTAAGTTTTTTTTTTTTTTATCTCTTTGCCCTTTTAGCTGCACATCTTCTCCTCCCTGGGTTTTGAAAAACCCTCCCCCTCGCCCACTGGCCAGCTCCCCTTCTGGCCTCTCCTCATCACAGTTTCCCTCACGACTTGGGATTTCCATGACGACCAGGATCAGCGCCACTGTAGAAAGTGGTTGCCACAGTGGCAGCATGTTCTGCTCCATCCTGTGACAGTGAGCAAGACCATAAAGATTTTTAATGACTTGACAGAAACTTTTGAGGAGGTGTAAACCAAACACTTGGAGCATTTGGTGAACTTCTGAAGTGGTTTCCTGCGGAGTCTCTAGCATAAGATGTAGTGGGCTACTCCAGGTGTAACCAATTCAAGGAGGCATCAACCTTCAAGAGTGTCTGAGTCGCACAGTTTTGTAAATTTGATATCAGTCTTTCATAATTTTATGACACAAGTCCTGTGCATTTATCTAATGAAAAAAATCAACCATCTACACACCCTAACGTTTCTATACTTCTGTAAGTCTGTCTCATACTTTGGTTCACTAGTTTGTTTTTCGTTTGGTTTCGAGACTCTTCACCCAGGAGATCTTTCATAAGTCCTTCATTTAGGAGTCTTCAGTGGCGCTGGCTTCAACCATGTTACAAAGTAAAGCTGAGCATTGTCTGACTTTTTAGTCCATGACTGTAGCTTGGGAAAGGTTTTCAGTGTGAGGTGAATATGCAAAAAAGAAGAAATTAAAAGCCAAATAAAGCTTTGCCTCTTGCACAGAGCTGCTGTATCCTGCTGACTCTGTGTTTTTGTATCACATGCTGTTTTTTTAATCATGTAATGCACTTTAGCCTTCGTAGGTCAACCTTTTAAAAGCTATTCAACAGCGACTTACAACCACACAGACTCACCTGGTTATTAGCAGTTAAAGGTGAAAAGGTGTGTAATGTGCAATATGTGTGCCTACAAATGTGCCTATGTTTGTCTACGCTAGATGCTTTCTGTCATCAAGAGTTTGGTCATAGCCAACTTCTCTGATTTTTGTACTCTGCACAGTAAGCAAAAAAGCAAAGGTCACCACTTTATTTGTACACAAAATGCTTTAATAAACAACTCTTAGCTGTTGTATTTCTTCCCTCGGTTTGACTATGATATCTTTCTTCAGCGCATTTTCTTGCGTTTTCTTCTTTCCATGAACTTGTCATATTTTACCAGAGGAAGGACCAGAGAAGCAAGCCTGTGTTCATCATGTTGCACGGTGGCATCTGTTCTCCCTTTGTTTGGCTTGGAAAGGGTTAGACCCATCGATTTTGCAATTTCAATCATCCTGTAGGACAACAAAAACAATCAGACTAGAAAGAGCTTCACCATAATTCACCAACCTTCATTACTTCCAAAGTGGTTATTTGTATGTGAGGAAAGCTAAAGGGCTACAATTCATGGGTAGATTTAGAAATTCCCCTTTACTACTGCATTTCATGACTAGTTTGGGAACATTTTCATTCAGGTTTGCACCATTGAAAGCAATTGAAGCAGGAAGACACGTGTTCTGACACATCTCTGAAAAAAAAAAACCTGTCAACTGCTTTTAACTGAATATTAGGACCACATGTATCTTGCTTTTAACCCTAAAGGTGCATCTCGTATGCATCTTTTTTGTTTGAGAGTTACATTTTCCACCATTAAAATACTGACAACACCGATTTAAGTATGCATATCAGTTAAAAGGTTTCATTTTCACAAGTTCTCTGCAATGTGGCCTAAATCCATATCCTTGCTTTAATCAGACTTAACGTGATTGTTTTGATTAAAGTTAACATTTATTTCTAAAGATATAGAAAGTAAATCTCTCACCTATTCTTAAAAATAGTCTTATTTTTTTCTATTCATAACCCAATTTTAAAATTTGATCCAGGAGGTTGCTTTAATCTGAAGAAATACTTTTGAACACCTGGATCCAGGGTTTATAATAAGAGTACGTTTCTTAACATTCGTTAAACACATGTTTAAACAAAACAACTTTTCAGCATCTATATAACTATTTTCATTATATTTTGACCATTATGTATTAATTTATGATGCAATTCATTACTAAGGCTTAAGTAAATAAATCATCTTTAATGAATTGTATTACTTTGTGATATTTCTGAAAACTGCAATTATATCAGCCTAGATGGAGCTAAATCCTTTATTTTAGACCAGAATTCTCCATATTTTATAGTAGCTTTTAGAAACCTTCAAGGGATTTAATAAGCATACCGTTAAATAAAATATTATTCATAATATCAGTCCCAAAGAAGTTATGCTTTAAGCCTAACCCAGCCTTTCATGAACTGAAGGGTGTCATGGTCCAGTGTGAAACCTTACCTGGGGCCCAACAAAATCCTCATTCAACCACAACACAAGATTTAAATCAATTGGTGCCTTGCTTATTTTTATAAATGAACAGTTTTAGTGCGTAATTGTGCAACTGTACTTTAGTGTGTTTTATTCTCCAACAAATATACTTTGTGACTATGAAACCTCTTTCCAAGTGGCATAATGTCTGTAAGTGCAATGATAACTTCCAATTATTAGGAGGCCAGCTGCATAGGGAAATATTAATGAAGTGTCAAAACCGGTTGATCTGTGACAAATTCTTTTTATCAATCTAAGTTTAAATAAAATATAATATGTACAGTACATGTTTAAGGAGTTTTGTTTTTTCTGGGATACAAAAAAGTTGAAGTATGTTCAATTGAAATGTGACCTCAACTGAGGTTTTCATTTATTGCAACTGACCTTGTGGCCCACTAGCAGGCCTTGGCCCTCACTTTGGAATGCAATTCCCTAAACTAATGACTGCTAATATATAAAAAATGCATGACTGAATGTATTCATAATAATAATAATGACAATATGAATTACTAATACTTAATAGATGATGGATTATGTATTCACAAATGGTATGTACCGTTCTTTAGCAAGGGTTAATGTTTAAAATGTCTGCCTGGTGCAAGGGTTGAAATTTTTTCTCAGTGAGTGTATGACCCCGCTCTCCTACCTCGTCTCAGTGAGTCCAAGGTCACGGTGCAGTAATGTAAGGTCAGCTGTCATGTGACCCATATGCAGCAGCAGGGCAAGAGAGAAAGCTGCCAGTTTGATGCTCATGGATGAAGACACTTTGTTGTTGATCCTTTGAGAAAAACAGAAGTTTGAGGAAATATTACCATCATGTTTTGAGGATTTATGAATTTAATTTAGTAAAAGAGGTCAGTGGACAGAGTTGAACTGTGGTTGGGAGTGAGGAAAGTCAACAACAAAAAGAGCCACACCACAGGCGAGATGTGACCTAACCCTCCATGCTAGAGATTACACCTGCTGTACGCGGGGGAGCAGCAACAACCATAAGGCCATTGTAGCCCCATTATAATGGATCTCTATGAAGCTATAAGTAGTGTTGACTCAATAAAATCACAGCAGAAGTCTAGATATTATCACATTATTGTCATTTTAAAACATGTTTATGCAAAGTATGACTGCATATAGAAGTTGCAGCTAATTCCCACCAAAAAATAACATTCCATTTTTAAAGTTATTTCTGCATTTATTGCCTCAAAACAAACGAAAAACCCATTCAGAGGTTGTGACAAAGACACATTTAATAAGATGAGATGTCAGAATCATACCTTCCATTTTTGAAAGTCTCCACGGTGAATGTTTTTAACAGTTTGTTCTGAATGATGCGAGGGCAGCCTTCCTCCTGGCCAACTATACATGAAGACATAAAAGCCTTGAGCCTGTGCAGTCGGAACATTGGTTGAGGACGTTTTGATAGTAGAAATCAAAGAGGGAGATTACTCACACTTTCTGGTGATTTGTCTTTGCCGTGCCAGTTTGAGAAGCAGAGAGAGGTAGAAGGCACCACGTGCCGTTTTATCCCTAGCTTCACCTTCAGTTGGCAAGTTTTCAAGGAGCTTCAAAACACTTAAGCACCTTGAATAAGAATGAATCAAAATCAGGACACCAGAACACAAAATCTAACATCATGCAAGAACTGTGAGCACTTTTTAGAACATACCCCCCTTCATCCCTCATCTTCTGCAGCTCCTCAGAGGTAAGTGCTGCCATCTTTGAGCCAGCCTGGTCCAAAGCTTCAAACTCTGTCTGATTCAGGACTACAGATATTGTTAGGGAAGATGACCCAAAAGACTGTCTCAGCTGCAGATTTTAAATCAGAATTTCATCATGTCTTCCACATCTTAAGCTCTCTAAATGTCTTATTGAAAAACGTACACTGATTGGTGATAATTTAGTCCTGCAACATACTGTAAAAGCTCATTAGCTTTGGTCACATTTTAGTTGTTTGTTTTGCCAACAAAAAAAGAAAAATTCTCTAGCCAATGGAACATGATACCTGATAGTCATTACTTTAAGTCATAGTTCACCCTCTCTTGAAATGATATTACCAAACTGTGAAATGACTGTAAATGTACTAAAGCCATATCAATGCACCAGTATCAGCATCTGTGCTCATACCAGGTCTAGGAACTTGTGCTTATAAAACATGAAAGATACAACACTCAACAGTTTCAATATCTGCCAAGGGTTTACACAGAGACTGTCATGCACAACAAGATGGTAATGTAAATTGTAACATGGACAAGAGACTATACAAATGAGGCAAAAAAAAACATAACGCTTTCTCGACACATTTCTTATCAAGGACCCCTTTCAATTTAAAGTTTAGCACCTCTAATAAGTGTAAATAAAACTTTTTAATGATCTGTTTGAACCTTGAAAAATATTTTGTCGAAAAAATAAGTGCTTTGAAAAGTTAAGGATACGATCATCTAATGGGTAAACATTTACAGCTCTGTCAGCGTCTGCAGCGCGGGGGGGCAAGTGAAGGGCGGGGTCATCCTGAGACTCCTCGACTTCTTGTTGCAGAGCTGAGTGGAGGAAAAAGCAAATAAAGGTAAGACACAGAATCAGATTTAACTGAGCACTGAGGGTCATCAGAACATCTTTTTTCAGTTTCTGATATAAATAAATATTGAATTTGGATTATTTCATATTTTAGCATCTTAATGTGTGTCTTACCTTCCAGGCCTTTCTGATCGATCACACTGCTGGCAGCTTTAGCAACGGCCTGATGCAGGGTGTCAGTGCCCACCTGATTCAGCCTGCGAGAGCTCAAGGCTCTCTTTTGTTTGTTTGTGCCAAACGCCTCAATCAAAGAGTCAACCTAAAGGGAAAATGAAATGTAAAACTGTAACACTGATACCAAGATTATGGTTGTTTAACCAAAGTCCTGTTTCATCGTCTAAAAAAAAAGGGAAGCTTGCCTTGTCTCTGTAGGTCAGTGAAGTATCCTGAGCAGTCGCAGTCTCTGTCGTCTCTCCTGGTAAGAAACCATCTTTTACTTATAATGCACATGCCTGAATAATTTTCCACATGAACATCAGTTCTCAACCACCATCATTTGCAGAAGGATTGTTATTTTGTTTACATTCTTTTTATGGAACTTTTGATACAAACAATTGGTTGAAGGAGAACAAGAACAGTGTAGTCTTGTAAATTTTACTGAAGTACAAATATCTTTAAGAATCTTTTCATACAAATGTAAAAAGCACATGTATTAAAAGTAAATTACAGGGTGAATTGAGCACATTCCAGTGTAAGGCAACAAAAAAAAGAAACACAGTTGAGATAAGCCACCCAGTTACTTTATTTTGGAACAAAACAGTAAAAATTAGCATTTGATCCAGATATTAGTGCACTGTAATACTGGTAATGGTAATGGTAAATGAATGCCTTCAAAAGTTAATCACCATATCTGCAGATATGAACATAAGTGCTATATTTAGCCTTGGGGATAAGCTGCATTTATGCAAAGCTGCTGTTAAATTAGCATTAGCAAATTTAAACACATAAGCTTAATAAAGGCAGAGACAGTTTTCTGTTAGTAAGTCACTGGATTGATATTTGTATTCTTAAAAGCTCCAAAGCTTAAGAAACTTTACTTTGGTGTCACATCTCTAATATTTTTTGCATAGAAGTGTAGGTGTATTCAAAAACTATGTCCAGAAATTTTCATGTACCAGCACTGGTGTCGCTGAAATCATTTTGAAAACATCTGCCTATCAGAAATCGGCACAACATCCAATAGTGGGCATTCTCTCAAAAAATTAAAAAAGCAAATGGGAGCTCTTTTACTCAAAAAGTGTGGATCATTTTTAGCATGACACATTGTATTTAAACATGTTATCATAGAATGCCCAAAATGCATCAATATATGGTGATAATTTACTCAGATAAAGATGGAACCACTGTAACTTAGCTGATAGTGTAAATTTAAACACATTGTTGTTAATTAGCTGTTATTTTCAAAACATGACCAAACCCTACATATTTCTGTTTCTGATTCATGTGGAATTAAGCACTGGTCAAGAATTGTTTGAATATTGAGTGCCATGATCCTAAACTTGGTATTAAATTCCAATTTTACACACTTTACCTTTTATTTTGTGTAATTTGAAATCGAGTACAACTCTTTCAGTGATATTTCTTGAGTATAGGTAAAGGTGCTGATTTTTTAATATATGCTAGAACATTTATAAAAACACAAGTGCAGGAAAAAGCAGCTCCATCACAGCAAGAAAAATAAATGCAATGAGTTGCTGTTCAAGCCTGCAGAAAATCATCACCATATTTAGTTATGTATTGAGCATTTAAATCAAACACACTTTTAAACAGTTTACCTGGTATGACAGGTTGCATGTTGAAAAGCTGAGCCCTGTGCACCTCCATCTGCATGGTCTGTCTGTTCAAAACTCCAACATAATATCTAAAGAGAAAGCAGAACACATGCATTCACTTCATTCACATTAATGGTAACAATGTTCAAAATCTTACAAGATGGTGCATTAAAACTCACTTGCAAAGGCTGTTGCATTTCATGGCCCCTGATCCAAAATTATGTCCAACATAAGAAAGTCTGTCTGATTCTGCAACCTAGTGGGAGAAAAGCACACCAGTGCTCAAAACAACAAGTCTTAAATGAAGCAGCAAGGCTGAAGAGGGCTTTCTTTTGATTCTCACCACCATCCGTCTGCTCTTTTTTCTTGGGTTGTTTTCATCCATGTGTTTGAACATGGTAAAATCCAGTTGGTCAGCATTTTTGACAGTTCCATTTGAAAAGCGAACTGCAAGTAATAAACATATGATAAAATCTGTCACTTTTGTTCAAGAAACGGTGAACACATTTATGGTAACACATGCTGAAACAATGCACTCAGCCAACAATAGTTAAAAATGTGTAAACAACTTTGTTGTTCCTATCTACGTCCAGCACCTGAATATGCTTCTGGAGGTTTAGAGTTCTAAGGTCAAATTCTGTACATCCTAGCTTTAAAGTTCTTTTAGGGAATACATGTCCTTCGATCAGCCCTCACAGAGAGAGGAGGCATGGGGACGAGAGCCTCCAAAAATCCCATCTTACTTGTACAAAGAAGGACAGAAAACGATGCATGTAGAGCAGAACTTGGCCAATTTCCCCGAATAGACGATGTGCTAAAATTAGCACTTTAATGTTACCAATATTTGGAAGCATGACCCCAATCTGTCAAGAGCTGAAGGAAGTTCCCTGCTGGCCCAAAGGCTCTACCCAAATCACATGAGCCGGCCTGGAGAGCACCAGGACCACAGCAGCCTACCAGTACAACCAACTCAGAGTCAAGACCCCAACACCCCGTTAATCAGACCAAACAGACTCATTAACCAGCAGACAGACAAATGTATGTGAAATACTGGAAAGAAAACAAACCAAAACAAGAAAATGAAAATATTAATTGGACCTTAACAGAGAATGCAAATTGGTGGATAACCTGAGCTCTTCCAGTAAGGAAAGTCCTGGGGGGGTACAGACTCGATGACAAGGGTTGCTACAAAAAGAGCTGGCTCCTAGAGGAGTACAAACTCTTGACCTGCTGTGACATCCAACAGGTAGAGACAGAGCTCTATTCTTTACATGATGTCCCAAATATCAGGCTGTGAGAGAGGAACACCCCAAATAACAAATGCAGACCCAGAGACTGAGAAAGAAAATCTCATATTCACTGGGAGAAATGTAAAACTGTGGGATTATTGCGGCCAAACATATGCACTACTAAAGTGTGTAATATGTTAAAAAAAAATGTATATTCTGATGTTATCTGAAGCATGTTTAAACATAAACATTTTCATCTTCGTTTCATTTTAATCTGTACTACTACAAAATTACTATTCATACCATTCTAGATAGATAGATAGATAGATAGATAGATAGATAGATAGATAGATAGATAGATAGATAGATAGATAGATAGATAGATAGATAGACTTTATTTCAGACTCAAATAGGTCCATAAAAAACAAATACAGCAAAAAGACATACACACATACAGCAATACAGGGATAGCCTGGGTATCCAAACCTGGCATATCACAAGGTAAAAACAATTAAAAAACATATAGACATTTAATATAGACTTTGAATGTATTCATTATAAAGAAATGTGTTGGCAATAGTGCACAACGTTTAATGCCAGAAAGTTCTTTGTATTCTGGAAATTGTGAGTCTCTGACCATGTTAATTAGCCATAATAAATGATCCAAACCGCATAAACCCACTTTCATACTGCCCTGAAGTGGCTTGACAAACTAAGGGACGCTGGTTGCTGGTTCAAACTCTCATTCCTGACGTAATGAGCTGCTCGTACCCACGTGCGCAGAACAAAATGCTTAAAAAGCAAGACAAATACCCGGGGTCACACTGAAACAGACCAAGTAAAAAGATATACTTCTTTGGGACGTTTCTATCATGCATAAAAATGAATCACTGACCAACAACAGCTTTATCTGAATCGTTCTCTTCCCCACAACACACGAACGAGCAGGAGGCAGCCATGTTTGTTGTTGGTGGTGGGGCTTCTTCTTCTTCGGCTTTGAGTGACGGTTGGCAAACATCGTAGAAGGCGCATGACCGCCCTCTTCTGCTCCGGAGTGAAACACAGAGAATTCAATTCAGAGAATCTGTTCATCGAGGTCGTTTGATCAATGTGTAGAAAACATTCATGTTTGATTTATTCGTCTAATTTATTATAGATTTAATAATGATTTCCTGAATTCTGGTCTTTCTAAATTCCCTCTTCATTCGTGGTCTGGGCTGTTTATATAATTTCAGTCATATTTGAAATGTGTTTAGGATAGGCCCCTTGAGATGTGGATTTTCTTTGTCGACGGGGTCCCAACACAGATGCAAAAAAATGCATCATTATATAAAGCACATTGTAAGATGTCTCCTCAGCCGAACTTTGCTCCATAAACCAGTCTGATGCTTGCCAGTAATTTTCAATGTGTGCTTTAAGTTAAAATTGAAGTGACCTAATCTAATCCCAATCAGCTCTTCTCTCTGACATGGCGACTATTTGTTTATTACATTAGACATTGATGCAGGGGCGGAGCCAGGCTTGTGTGCGTGCGCACATGGTGTAATGTTGTCGTTTTAATCAGGGGGTCTATAAATAATTGGCTTTGCTGTTGCACACTAAAGTAAGACAGCATATTAGGCCCACTTATAGAAATAAAAAAAATATATGAAAACTAAAGACTTTTGAAAAAAAACCTAGAACTATTGAGAATATTGAACTACGTAATCTCATTGAGGAATTATTGACCCGAAATACAAGTCGTTGAGACTTTATACAGTAGTAAATTTATCAGTTTATAAAGCTGTAAATTTGCATCTTAATAAACTTTAAAATTTTGAGGTTTTATTTGAAATTTTGAGTTGTCATTATTTTTTTCCTTTTTCTTTAAAGAGGAAATATCATGCTGATGCATGATTTAATACTTACATATAATATAATACATTTGAAAACAAGACCTTACACCCCCTTAATTTTCAAAAAATTAGATATTGTATTTTTTCTGATATCCTAGAACGAGATTTGATGCCTTTGAAAATAGGTCATTGCGAGATGTCCGCGAGATTTCAAACGTCGTGACATCACGAGGTACCTTTCTTTTTATTGGAGTAATCTGATAAAACACTTCCTCCTCTGTGATGTCTGTTAGCCCCAAACCCTCACCGAGGAACACATCCAGCAGTAGGGTTATAAAGCTCCCTCGCTCACTCTCCTTCATTACCAGCTCTGACCTGTAGGGGGACTCAATATGTGGACACTGCTTTGAGCTTGCTGGAAAATATAGTAGAAGAATGAGGGCAGGCTGGCTCAGCCCCATAACTGACCAATCAGAGCACAAAGGGCTGTGACATTGCAAGGTAACTTTAGGTCATCCTTGAGACCAAGCGTTTCAACGGGAGCTTGATAATGGCCTAAAATGAGGATTTTGAGAATGCTATTGTGGGGCATTGAAAGAACTAAATGACTTGTACTGAGGGCAGAAATGCTTTACAGGCATCCTAGTCTGGCATAGTGAAAAGGAGAAATAAGCATGATATGTCCTCTTTAAGTGCCCCTAGTATGCCAATTGTACTAACGGCATTGGGAATACTGAATTTTATGTTGCGTTTCAGGCAACCTGTAATTACAGGTTGAAAATTAACTCAAAAATTTCCCAGTTGAAATCTGCGAGTTCCGACCCGAAAGCATTCCAGGCAAATTACGACTTTGGTTTGAGCACAAGGAATTCTGGTATGTAAATTAACCAACATGGCAGGCATTATAAGATTTACGCTTTATCAACTAATTCATTTGAATGAAACAGAAGATGGGAAACGGCGCATAAGGTATCAAAAGCTTATACTTTACAGTGTTTGTCATTATTTTAAGGCTGCCATATGTTTAGGCAGCGATGTGACGTCACAAGTCGTAACTCTGATGATGCGTTCGAGGCAACCCGTAACTCGTATATTTCCCACCTAAGTCGTGAAAATGCACTGGAACGACAGGCGAACTCGTAACTTACGACCCGTGAATTCGTACCAGATCGATGTACTCCGAGTTACGACTTGTGATGTTACATCACTGCCTAACCAATATGGCAGCCTTTTAATAAATACAAACACTGTAAAGTAAACTTCTATTATGCGCCGTTTCCCGCTTCTGTTTTACTCAAATGAGATAGTGGATAAAGAATAAATCTTATAATACCTGCCATGTTGGTTAATTTACATACCAGAATTCCTTGCGCTCAAACCGAAGTCGTATTTTGCCTGGAACGCTTTCAGGTCGGAACTCGGAGATTTTAACTGGCAAATATACGAGTTACGGGTTGCCTCAAACGCAGCATCTTACATCGATCTAGTACGATTTCACGGGTCGGAAGTTACGAGTTTGACTGCCGTTCCAGTGCACTTTCACGAGTTACAATTGGGAAAAACACGAGTTACGGGTTGCCTGGAACACAGCATAAAAGTCATAGGGTGGTAATTAGGACCACTTCCTGAGCATCAGTTTCAAAACAAAACCTGACAGACTGACATATGCTTCCATTTCCTTATGTTCAGCAACTTCTTGGTTTTGGTCTTTTTTCCATTTAATAGTACATTTATGGGTGGAGACTCGGTTATAAATCAGACACATTATTATGACAGTGTTTATATCACTGTATCAGATTTCAAAGTGTATTCAGTATATTACTCTATACTATGTATTTGAGTATGGAAGCATGCGATTTGTGACACACTATTACAGACTTACAAAGAATGAGGGCCTGTGACATTTGGAGGGGTGCTGAGCGTTCGAGCGCTCTGGAATGGTACACATGGGGAGCAGTTTAGGGCTGGTCTCCCCGTGCCACCATGGTAGCTCCGCCCCTGCATTTTTGATAGTTGATCTTACTTTATCCTGAAATCTATATCTGCCCGTTTATTTCTGTATCTCATTTCCCTTTCCATTATTTGTTTCTCTACTCCATAATTGAGTTTGAAGCAAAGCGACTGTGAAGTCTGGTTGTTGGGGCGACGGGGCTGAGGCAGCGACACCCTGTGGTGAAACGTAAAACTGCACCCCTCACCTCGCCTAGGTTACAACGTGTAGTGAAATACAGCGCCACCCTGTGAGTCTGGTAGGTACTGATCCGTCTGAGTGTGATAAATTACAACAAATCATAGCTAAATACGTTTAAAGCTGATAGAGTAATATAAACACTGTCATAATATCGTGTCTGGTTTATAACCGAGCCTCCGTGGATGACGGTGGCAGACGTGTCTCGACACGAACATGCTCCGTGTGTGACCTCACATCACCGTCTGCCAGCTTCCGCCTCCACCGCCAAACCATCACATGCCACAGAAACACCAGGTACTGAAGACCGCAGGGGGTGTGGGTGCAGCAGCAGCAATGCTATCAGGCTAAAGTTCTGACCCAACATCTGGAGGGAAACCTTTGAGCGGTCCCGACAGGTGACCGACTGTTAGCTGCTACCTCTGTTTTGGCTAACTCAGCTAACAGGCAGTTTTCTGGTCAGTAGCCAGCTAACTTTAGCCTCGCCAGGTTCTGGACCAGGCCTCGTTTTGTTTCTGCCCCTACTTAACCTTCTCTCCTGGATGATTTGAGGTAAGTCTGCTCATTCCTGACTTTCTCAGTATGACGTAAATGTGTGTTCTTACTGTCTGAAATAAGTAAAGGCTCACCCCTGGTCTAGCCAAGTTGAGTGCTTGCTAAATCTGTGTCTAACTTATTAAATATAATTCACAATGTTTACCTATGTAATGCTGAATTTGGATGAATTCAAAACTAAAAAGCGGCACACCTGTCATTAAAGTTATTGACAGGTAACAACTTTGCCAGGCACATTATAACATTCCTTTATACTCTTATTAAAATCTAGCCCAATGTTTTGGAGTTGTTGTTTTTTTGTTTTCTTTTTCAATTGTAGAAAATCCTCTGTGTCTCATTTCAGGAGCATCAAAGTTAATCAATCTATGTATCCATTTATTCATGAAGACTCCTTCAAGTTGTCCCACAAACATTATATCACTTGGTACTTTAAAACCCCTCATTTATCCCCATCTCTTCTCTTTACCTTCATTTAACCTGCATTAAATCACTTCCCAAGGTTGCAGTGTATTCTGGAAGCTTTGTATACTTTAAGCAGCCACTGGGTCCAGATGCCTCCTCCATTGGCTCTTATAAGAAAACAAGCTTATCAACTACGTTTTTAGAGATAAGTTGACTTAATATACCCAGGGCTCCAATTTGGCCGAGACAGTTTTGGTTTGTATTCAGACACAGTGCACTTTGGTCTACAGCTGACAGACAGTAACATTTAAACCTGAAGTCTCAGACAATGGCTTTTAGAGTGAGGGATGTCTCCAGCAGCCCTGAGATCCAAATGCAACATGTGGCAGGCCACTCAGGGATTTGTGGCAGGCCAGTCTTTTAAGTGAAACCTCCCTCTCATTTCAGGCATGTCACTTTCTCTTCCTCTCATGGCATGTTTTTTTTTTTTTTTCTAGAAACCTTTGCCACCAGAATGTGACATAGGACCTACCTTTACTCTTACACTTGTCCTAACTGTGAATTTCTGAAATAGGTTTTGAGAAATGTAAGTGTAATATTATCTATGTCCTATATCCACGCATTTCTCCACATTTAAATTTTTAATAAACCAGATTTCATAAATTAATAGAAAACCTGTTGTATTCATAGATGAATGTTTCCTGAGCTGTGCCATTTAAATACAAGTTTTACAGCCTCAGGTGCAGATATGCCAGTAGCTCAACATCATTTAGTGCACTGCAGTGTCACATTTTCAAGTGGCATGCCACTAGGTCAGGAGGCGGATGCAGAAGAAATGACATGCAGGTAAAAGACTGTTGGAAAGGTTGATCTGTTTTTCAGCTTCAGATTAAATACTACTTTAGAAGAAGAAAAATAAGGCAGTTGACATTATGCAGAAGCGTCATCTTTCATTGTTCAGTTTTCAACTTTTCCCTTACTGTACCAGGAATATGGATTTCCCGGGTCACTTCGAGCAGATCTTCCAGCAGCTCAACTACCAGCGTGTCCACGGTCAGCTGTGCGATTGTGTCATCGTAGTGGGCAATCGACACTTTAAGGCCCATCGCTCAGTGCTGGCAGCCTGCAGTACCCACTTCAGGGCCCTGTTTACTGTGGCAGAAGGAGATGCAAGCATGAACATGATCCAGCTGGACAGTGAGGTTAGGATCTTTTATAATAATGTTACAAAAAGAAACAAATATGACAGCAGGTAGTGCATATGCCTCACAGATAAAAGGTTGCCAGAACATTCCCCCGGTCAGGCAGGGCCTTTCTGTGTGAACCTTGTATGTTCTTCCTGTGCATGTGTGGGTTCCCTCCAGGCACTTCAGCTTTCTCCCACAGACAAAAAACATGCTCATTAGATTGACTGGGGACTACAAATTGCCCTGATGTATGAGTGTGAGCATGAATGGTTGTCTGTCTCTCGATTGGCTGGCGACCAGTTCAGGGTATACCACGCCTCTCGCCCAAAGTCAGTTGGGATAGGCTCCAGCCCCCGGGATCCCAGAAAGAATAAGAGGTGTGGAAAATGAATGAATGAATGTTATATTTAATACCAAGACAGTTTGATGCTTTTAGGAATCACTCTTGAATTTCAATGGTGGTCGCTGTGGACTCTAATCGTCATCTTAATTTTAGTTCTTCAAAATAATTCGACCGGCAAAACCGGTCTGCGGCATATTTAATACATTTTCAGTGTGATTTAATATTAATACAACAACACATGTAAACCAATCAGTTCGGGGTCGTCGCACAGAAAGACCTAGTGTTTCCTTCAACAGCTTTAATCATCTCTGAAATTATTTTAAGAGACCAGAACCTTCTGAAACACATTTTCCTAGCGACAGACATCAAGAGAAAGTCTCAGGCATTGATCACAGATGGGTATTGTTACAAGAAAAATCATCAATTATGAGGCGAGCAGATTCATTATAGATTATAGATGTACCAGTGATTTTGTCAAAGCGATCAAATAAGGCTGACCAACTCGACCAATGAGGAGACGGTGCTTTGAGTTATCCCATCCTTCCTGCTTCACGATGAACAGTAGCCAACATTGAAGACAGAGAAAAAACATGAATATTTAAACACTACTGCCATGGATATTTGACATAAAAGTAGCTTAAGTATGTTTTTTGCAGCAAAAGAAAGACAAGACTTATTTTTGAAATAGAAACCAAATCTCTGCTTTAACTTCTTTATTAGTTGCTCTATATAGATAGTGAATCAGTAGAATCAAAAGTCAGTAGAAAGTGAATTATCACTTTAGAATCAAAGGTATACAAATGCATATAAAATAGCTTACATATGTAAAGGGTTGTCACTGAATTGGAGAAATGATGTGATCAGTAAAATGTTGGAAAAGCAAACAAAGTGGTTGAATTATTCTAGTTGGCAAAATTTGAGCTACAATTCTGACAAAGTGAGGAACTCTGGCATAGATCTGTAGTTGACAGACTGGTCACTCCATTGTATTATGCCATCAAAATGGTCATTGGGCTGGGATCATAATGTGTCTTTTTGATGGTGTATTTATTGCAGTCAGTGTTGGCTCTCAACAGTACACATATGGTGCTATTGGGTAACAAAGCGACTTTCTGGGGTTCATTTGAGGGTTAAACTGTTTCTGAAGATCAGGGGCAGTCTTGGACGGAAAACATCTCATTGGGGCTCTAAAGTTTGGAGTAAGACGACTGAAATGTTTTAGATATTCATAAGCTCTTGTCATAAGCTCTTCAGATACATCCTCTTGGTGTCCCTGCAGGTGGTGACGGCCGAAGCTTTTGCCGCTCTTGTGGACATGATGTACACCTCCACTCTGATGCTCGGGGAGAGCAACGTCATGGATATCCTCCTCGCAGCCTCGCATCTGCACCTGAACAACGTAGTCAAGGCCTGCAAACATTATCTGACCACACGCACCCTGCCCATGTCTCCCCCCTCTGACAGACCCATCCATCACCACACTCAGCAGGAGCAGCAGAGGCACAGGCAGCAGCAGCAGGTCGCAGATTTAGCAGTAAACCCTAACCTGGCAGCTAACACTAACCTCACTGCAACCACTGCCTCTTCAAAGATGCAGCGCTCCTTCCTCCTGCAGCAGCTGGGGCTCAGCCTGGTGAGCTCAGCCTTAGGTGGGATGGAGGAGGACGGGGTTGGAAACAGAGTCGACCAGCGGGCCTCATTCCCAATCCGCCGTTTCCACAAGCGTAAGCCCTCCTTGGCTTTGGGCCTGTCAGAAGAGAGACCCAGGCAGAGGCAGAGGCCCTCAGGTCCAAACCTGGGGCTGTTGGGAGAAGGAGGAGGGGAGGTAGACCGAGAGGAAGGAGGGCTCCTCTCCCCAGATTCCCACAAAATGGGAGATGACTCCAAAAAGGATGGTGCTATCACCGGCCTGGTAGGTGTAGTGGCTCAAGATGATCCTCAAATGCCGAGCCAGTCAGATGGTGGGCGTGGTGAAGGGGAGGATTTGGGGAGAGTACAGGGGGGCGTAAACAAGGAGGAGGACATGGACGATCAAGACCATCAGGACAACAGAGCAGGGGTGAAGATCAAATCAGGAACAGAGGACGAGGCTGAGGAACAAGAACAGAAGGTAAATGTTTACATATACAAAGTTAACCGTAGACCTACCTCGCCATGACTCTCTAATGTCATGGGTGGTGTAGTAGACTATGATACCTTGGATGATCCATATTGCTCTATAGGCATTTTTGAAATTGGAGCTAGATGTAGCTAAGTTGAAACTTTTGACTTAGTTACTCTGAGGATTTTTCTAAGAGCTGATAGAGACTGAGACCCATTGACCTTGTAGACACCTTATTTAGCTCCTGTCTTTTCTCTAGGTCGTGGTGAAACGAGAGCCACTGAGTTCACCAGAGCCAACAGATGAAATCAGTGATGTGACATCACAGGCCGAGGGCAGTGACCCGCCTGAGCCCGGAAGCCGTGAGGAGGAAGAGGAGGAGAAAGCAGAACTGAGTCCAGAGAGCAGCGACCGCAGTTTCACATCCGAACCCCATCCAAGCTCTGACTCCCTGCTGCAGCACAGCTCCCAGCTCCTCCTAAAGAGCAGTGTGGGAGGAGGCAGCAGGGGGAGAGGGGGTTTTGGGTGCAACAGTGGACTGGGTGGTAGACCAGGTTTCAGTATATCTAGTTTCCTGGGCCAGAAGGATTTTGGGAGTGATGGTGCTGGAATGGTTGCAGGGGAGGATGAACTTCCTAACACGACCACTGGTGATGCTGTAGCACATCACTTCCTGCTCAGACAGGAAGCCACAGGTCCATCTGGCTCTGCTTCGTCCTCTCTTCTGCAGTCAGGCCAGCTTGGCTCTGAGAGCCGTAACGGGTTTGGAGACAATTTGCAAGATGATTCGTTATTCCTCCGCCCCTTACATGAGGGTTTAGGAAGTCCAAGAGCGCCTGGGGGGAGTGGTGGAGGAGGGTCAGATCCCTTCAGTTTGGACTTTCAGCACTCCAGTCTGGGGCTTCACTCCCTCAGCCGACCTTCACGAGGTACAGGAGGAGTAAGCTCAGTCGCTATGGGTTACCCGGGTTACAGGCGTATCGCTCCAAAAATGACCACGGGCATGGGAGGAGAGGAAGGAGTGAACGGTGTCCTCCAGGACGCTGCCTCTTCTTCCTCAAGCCTGGCCAGTCCTCTGCTTCTTAACAAGAGTGGAGGGTACGAGATGAACAGCGGCAGGCCGACCTCACTCCCCCCTCAACTGACCCGAGCTTCAGCTGACGTCTTGTCCAAGTGCAAGAAGGCTCTGTCAGAGCATAATGTCCTGGTGGTGGAGGGAGCTCGGAAATACGCCTGTAAAATCTGCTGCAAAACCTTCCTCACCCTGACTGACTGTAAGAAACACATTCGTGTGCACACAGGAGAAAAACCCTACGCTTGCCTCAAGTGTGGGAAGCGCTTCAGCCAGTCGTCACACCTATACAAGCATTCCAAGACCACCTGTCTGCGCTGGCAGAACAGCAACATGGCCAACGGCCTGATGTAGGACTGAGGATTTTGCACTAAGGCTGACAATAAAACCATCAGAGGTATGAAGTCCTGAAAAGATTTAGATTTTTCTGGAGCTGAGGCAAAGCAGTGTGGTCTGATCAGCTGTTTCGACCAAAAGAAAAACCAGTCCTGATCCTGGACCAAAGAGAGGGGTGATCATGTAACCATGAACGTTTTTATTCAAAGAGAATACAGTCTCAAAATGACCTAAAATCTAGCCAGAAGAATGATTAATAGGATGCAGGACGAATGGAAAAATCCCCGATCCATCATCTGTGCTCTCCTTTAGTCGAGATATCATAGAAGTATTTTAGGGATTTGTCATCATGCAGCCCACAGACTTCACAAATCATTCCCTATGCTAGTCCTGTCAGTCATGCTTTGATAATGAAGCTGCCATGTGGTTGGCTATCTGAATTTCTTGGGACGTCTTTAAAGAGGTGTTGGGGTGAGTCATTCATGCTGATCATCTGTAGTTTGTGGTGGAGTGAATGAAGCATATTTATTCAATATCAAAACATTCAGTCCAAGTGTTGATAGATCAGGGGCAGCTGTACAGCAAAAATATCAACGAGAATGCTCAAGCAAGATAGAGTGTCCTGTATGTTGATTTTTTTTATCACATATTTGGAAAACATGTAGCATTTTGTTTAATCAGACTGTTGAATCATTTAAGTAGACACACAGACTGTGCCTCATTCAGTGTAGGGACAGCAGTCATACATAGAGGGCTAACTGATTCAGAGTCAGTCCTGGGTAGTTTAAGTGGACTAATGTAAAGTACTGTTCATGGATGTGTTCTCATAATAAGTACTGTACTGTAGAAAAGCTTGGATTGAATCAGATTCAGTCCTGTGATGCGGACTTTGGTAATGCCAATTTCCCTTTATAAATGTATCACTATTATTGTTTTAATATATCTTTAAAGCCTGTAAGAGTTCAATGGATAGAAATGAAGAAGTGCCATGTCATTTTAATTTGTTTATATGCTGTGGAAACACTGCTAAAGCAACGTGTGATTTTTATTGACATACATACTACAAAATGATCTCAGCCTGAGATTCATAACGCTGTTTCCACAACAAACCCTTCCTGAAAAGAAACAAAGACCACACGACTCATAAAAGTGTAATTAGTCATAGATGGGAGACTTTAGGGATACGTTGGATTTCTTGCTGATATCCTACATGGTGATTTTCCCGTAGTCATTTAAGCCAATACCAATACAGATATCGATGTATGGAAATAATAAAAATTAATAGTTTTTATTACACCTACATTATATGCAAATACATACAAATTAATTTGCAAAAACTCTGCATACTAAATGTTGACGGAAAAGGCCATGGTATCTGCAGCAAGTATAAGATGATATCACGCATTCTTAAACTTCAATTGTTGCCTCTTAATGAGCTCTGTTGAAGTGTTACTGAACTCAGTTCAACTTTAGAAATTGATTGGTTTCTTGACACTAGTTGGGATGGTGCGAATTCATTCAGTGCTATAGTCACATGTTTTTAAGAAACTTTGAATATTTGTCATCAAGCTCTCACCCGGTTTATTCTGCCAGATATAACTGCAGCAGTCATGTTGTGTTGTTTACTGGAGATAAACAAGTAAAACAGTCCACCAATATCTTCTTACATTTTAGAAAAAAGAGCTGTTGACATGGCCATTTTGATACCCAAATAACACCGCAAAAGAACTTATTAAAGTGCCCATAAACTTGTTTTATGCCATGATGTGAACAACTTTAATAAGTTGTGATTTTTTTAATCTTATTGATGAAAGTGCATTAAGGTCATCACCCTGCTTTGACCCTGACCACAGGAAGGTTTGCTGTGGCAAGTTAACTTACTGTCCTTACAGACATCAGAGTGGCCGTCCTGGTCACTGGTTTATCAACGTGTACATTTTTTATTTCCCCAAAAGAGAAGCTGTGCTTTGTGATACAGATTTATAGTTGTTGCACTCTTTTCGTGAGTTTTATCATTTTCTCTGAAACAAAACTCTGAAAGAGTTTTTGTAAATGATTGTTAAGGTACTTTATAACAGTTCTTTATACAACACATCTATCTTTATACTTGTAATGTTGGGTTCGCTACAAAAGCACTTAAAACATTCTTTTCTCTTACTAATGATTCCTGGAGTGTAGGGCTATGGGGAAAAGTTGCTGCAGTTTCTTTTTTTTTTTTACTGATCTGGCACACAAGGGTCTTAGTTCACAAGCTAAGAATTGTAGCATCTCCTCTTCTTCGGAAGTTGAACAGCTTTACAGACAAAACTATGGCTGTGCATTCCAGTCGCATCATGAGAAAATATATTTTTTGCTGTTTTTCTGAATTAAAGAGGTATTTAACTCAGAGTTCTAACATACTTTTTCACTAAAGTGTGTACTTCTGATAAAAAAAAATTTCTGGATTAATATCGGTGGTCTCTGAAATATGAGGTCACTTTGAAAATGAATTTCTTTTCTCTTAAACACCTTAGATTCTTATGTAGATTGTTCAATGAAAACAGTCATGGCCCAAATGTTAGGTTTGGTCGTGTTAAATTTTGTTTGTCTGACACGTTGGACAATTTCTTGTGTCCGCTAGCACCATATAATTTAGGGGTGAGAGAAAAATTGATTCACATAAGTATTGGGATTTTTTGTTTGAGGATTTTTAAATCGTTTATTCGTTTTTTCCAAATTTAAATGCTTCATTTTAGTCTGTGTTAATAAGCCACTTTTAATTGCAGTCCAGGCTTTTGAAGAGAGAGTATAAACAGCTGATTAAAATATATTGCTGAATAATTCCTAAAAACAGACTCAGATGTGATGTGTATTTTTCCTGATATAGTCTGTAGGCGTCATTATGTTCATCTTTTTCGCTGGTGTTAAAAAAGCTAACTAAAGATTGCAGAAAATTGGCAATAACGTAGAATTGCAATTTAAATCGAATCGGCACCTAAAGAATCATTAAAAAATTGAATCGGGAGAAAGTGTATCGTCCCAGCCCTAATAAAAATGTTGGTAGTCTATTTTTTTTCAGGAACTGAAACACTGCACAGTTCAGACAGAAAATTTGTTGTGATCTGCTGGACGTTGCATTGTTTTTCCACTAACAGAATACTTTTTCCATTAGAAAGTAACTTCTTATTATCAACTAAGTTAAAAGTAACACAATACATGTGTTGTTTTTTATGTAACATGTAATCTTGAGAATAAAATCTCACTCAGAAAAACAAAGTAGCTTTTCTGAGAATAGTTATCTCATAATTCTGAGATACTTATCTTGTTAGTTCAGAAAAACTATATTTCTATTGTCACATGTGAAATCAGTACACCTCCATCCACAGATGGCGAGAAAAATGAAGCTGACCACTTCAGTTTTTGTTACGAAGAGCAGTTTTACGTGTAGAAAGTTTGTATGTGGAGTCAGTGTCTTTGCAGTTGTTGTACAGTGAACCAAAATGAAAAAAAAAACACTTTGAGTACATGTTTGCCTTTCAGTAGACTTCTCTGCTTGCTGTATTGTGTCGTCTTCACTGTCCATGAAAAACATGCCGTAATTTCCTTTTTTTTTGTCAGCACCTTATTGTACTATAGAGTCATGACACTGTCAGCCTGTACTGAGTGAAGACACATTATCGATAGTCTGAGGAAAAATGCCTTGTATCATACTCTGTGAACATAAGCTAACACAATTAACCCTAATAGTTTTCATAAAAGGAAATTAATAGTGGACTCTTACATATTATTCATGAACACTGATAACTAAATCAGACTTCTAAACCCAGTATTTTTCAGCCTCTGGGATATCTGTACCCTGACTATCACATATGTACAAACTGTGTTGAGCTAATGAGGCGAAAGAGATGCTTTCCTCCTAAAACAAGGGCCTGTCAAGGATTTTATGGTGCTGTCATCTAAAGCTGTTATGCATAAAGAGTTCATGTAAATCGTAAAGAAATGCACTGACTGTATCTCACCTGTATAAATATGCCAAAATGTTCGACTATCCAGAAGGCCTGAATCAAACATGTTAGTCATTGCCTTATGCCCTGAAGCCGAAGAAGCTGGGCTTATTGTTAATATGCCAAATCAGAAGTATTTCTGTGTTTTTCTGTACACCTAACAAAGTGTAGACATGAAAAGACTTTAATGTTTGTCTCTTTACTGTTGAAGGCTTTGAAGATTGTATAGTACAGGGGTGGGCAACTTCCGTCCTCTTGGCCACACAAGGCCCTCCTATTGGTGTGGCCCGCCAGCCAATGTAAGATGTTAAAAAGAGACATTTCAAATCTACCTTAAAAGAATCCCTTTAGCAGAATATCCACTAAATTGCAGATATAATTGGCACTTTATTCAAATTATATATACTTTATTAACAAGTAAATACTCTGAAAGTCAAGAGTATATCAATCAATTCTTGACAGTTTCACCCCCTGGCATTGAGGGTAACATCAATGTGGCCTTCTAGATGACCAAAGTTGCCCATCTCTTGTATAGTACATTCAGTTGTTGTAAAGACTGAATAAAAATATGTGAAATCCAGTTTCATTTCAGAAGTGCTTTTTATGAAATGAGCTACAGTGATGAACAAGAATATGAACTGACACGGTGGTCCAGCTCTAAATGTACATAGAAATTAGATCTGTTGTTGCAAACTTTTAAATCCTTGTTTCAGGAAACCCCCAATGAGGAGAAACTCAAAGTGGCCTCTGCTGGTTTTCAGAGATGAACCGGTGCCCTCTCACAGTTTGAGTTCTTTAATCATCGGCTCCCCTCTCAGGCCAAGGAGGAGGTTGTTTGCTGCCAGGGAGGACATGGCATTACGGGTGCTGTAGGAGGCACTAGCAATGTGTGGAAGAATCACTGCAGCAAAAGAAAATGAATGATGATCAGAAATGCACAAAGAAAAATAGTGAAAAATATGTTTCCAAAAGGATTTAATGCTCCTATAGGAGACTTTATGAAACACTGCATTGAAGTGTTATGCCTTCCTGTGACCTAAACAAGTGAACAAGCATGGGAAAAAAATCTACTACACGATTTTGAAGTGTTGCTTTGTCCACAAGGGGCACAAAAATCATCATTAAAGCTCTCAGGAGCTTTAATATCACTTTCAGAGAAGATAAATCTGAAAAACTCACCACAGTTCTTTAGGGTAAAGAGAGGGTGGTTTGTAGGCAGTGGCTCAGGAACCGTGACGTCTAACCCAGCTCCTGCGATCTGCTCAGCGGACAGAGCCTCATACAGGTCGTCCTGGTTCACCACCCCTCCTCTGACAGCATAAAGACAAAAATTAAAAACACAAACACGATATTCATGCATCAGTATACATGTGACACATTCTTTCCTTTCAAACCCCACCAAATACTGCAGGATTTAATGTTAGGAACGCCAATGGATTATTCATTTTTACAGATACATTCCTGCTGGTTCAACAGATGCACCAATTTTATTGTAAATGAAACTATGGCTCACAGAATTTAGCCATTACTTGAATTGTGACAGTCTATTTGTATTAATAGCCATCATTACACTTGACCCTGCAAGAAGTGTCAGGTATATTTACCATTAGCAGTTTGCCTATGTGTAATCATATTTTGCATATGGACAAAGAGAAGTGAATGTTTCTATAAGTCAGCCTTCACATTTATATTTCTTAAGTATTTCATTTGTAAATCTTTGTGTGCAGCACATGTATTTGTGTGTTGACTTCACGATTACCTGCTTGTGTTGATAAAGATGGCGTTCTTTTTCATCTTTGAGAAGAGGTCCTTGTTGCAGATCTCCTTGGTTTCTGGTGTTAGAGCGCAGCACACAGCTAGAAAATCTGACTGCTTTGCCAGCTCATCAAATGAAACTGAAAGGAGAAGCAGAGCTCTCAAAGATCTCACTACATGGAAAGATAATGGGATCAAATCTGAATTAACTTACAAAACACTGACAACTTCAATATAGACACAAGACCAAAGTATTTAAAGTCAAGTATGTTAAAATGATTGTCCTCAAACATGCAACTCATTAAATTGTTTCACATCCTCCTTTTGCCTTGTTGACTCTACGCATGAATCATATTTACAGTATGTTATACAAGTAGGCAGTTGTCTGGGGCCTTGTGCATCTTAGGGCCTCGAGGCATTAACAAAGACTTTACCAACAAATGTGGGGTATCAACATATGTAGTCTAAATGACTTAAATGAGATAAGTAGAGGGCCTAAAATAGCAGAAAAGTACTGGATGTTTCCATTATGTAGATCTTAAAACTTTTGATATGTGGAGACTTAATTCATATCAGTCTTCTTCACCAAAGTGTGATGAGCAAATACTGCTGACTCACATTTGGTTCAGTTCTCTAATCTGTGGTTTTATACCGCACTGGTTTTGTTAATTAACAAGAAAAAGCTTTAGATATATATTTCCTCAGTTATGATTACCAAAGCAAAAAGTGAATTGTCTTTATATTTGTATTGTCATGGGCCTCCAAATTACCAAAACTGTCCCTAATTTTAAAAACATGACTGACATGATGCATCTTGACAAATAAGGCAAACAAGTCCGCAGTCCTCACCGAACTCTGCATTGATGGAACTGGCCAGCTCTGGTCTGGGTGCCACGTCTGTGTAGATAAACTTCTTTACTTTGAAAGGAGCCAGGCGTTCAGCTATGGCCACACCTAATTCAGCACAAAGACAGTGTGAGAAAAAAAGTTTTACAGAAATTGCAGTTTTATAAATGTCAGCGGGTGAGAAATGAAGTGGGTTTAGAAGTGGGACAAGTCTCCTCACTGTTCCTCAGCTCAGGACCAAAGAGGAAAGGGGCACCTTTTAGTTTCTAGGCTCCTCACCTGTGGAACAAACTACCAGAGACTTTCTACATCTATGAACTCTTTTAAAACAGGTCTGAAAGCATTTTTATTTACTTCTACTGAAGTTCAGCTTCTTATTGTCCTCCTCTTTCTTAATTACATAAATATACATTCATTTCTAGATTATCTCTGATTTTTACTTTGAAATTATATTTCACTATCATTTTGCTATTTTAAGTCTTTAATACTATTAATGCCATGTTATATCTGTTTTTAACTCTGTAAAGCACTAATTGCTGTAATTATGAATATGTTATATAGATAAGTTAGCCTTGCCTATTGGGATTTTTGACACATCAGTATGCTACAGTATTTATGACAACCGTAGACCGAACATGAGATGATCTGGGAAGACTGTCCACCAACTGATCATTGTGTAAACCAAACTGCATCGTAGTTATTCAGACACACTCACAGAACCCAGACGGCTCACCTTTGCACTCATTCAGGTAAGCTTAGGTAATGCATTCATGTTACATTCATCACATAGGGACAGACATCACACTGGCCCTGGAGCCCGGCTGCACTCTATAGTTGAACTTGTGTAGCAATGAAACAAAGTCCTGTTTACCAATCCTCCCCAGGCCCAGGATTCCCACAGTGCTGTCTGCCAGCTCATGTCCACACAGCCACAGAGTCCTCCATGTACCCCACCCTCCACTAACACAGAGAGACACAGAGGGAGAAATGTATGTGGGCAGGGGGTAGATAGATGGTAATGTATGAGAACACTTTACCTAAGGGTCACATTCATATGCTTAATTAATGCTACATATTGCATGACCCAAGATGATTTAATACATAAACAAAAATAGGATTCAAGCGTAGCCACAATGAGTTTAATCAGTGAGCTCTCTTTTAAACCCAAACCCACTGGATAATTTCATAGTGACACTTTTGGTCAGTGATGAGTAGCAGGAAGTACCTATGAAACCAACATTAATTCTCAAACTGAATCATCATCAGTCATGCATTATTCACTATGAATTAAGCATATGAATGTGACCCTTATAGTAAAGTGTCAAAGTTAGCTTGTGTGTAGCAGTACGTCTTGGCTTCATGTGTGGCCTCTATAAGCCTCCTGGATGTTGCAAGCAGCAGAGCCACAGTCAACTCGGCAACTGAATCTGTCAGGACATCAGGGGTGTAACCCACACGGATCCCTCTGAGAAAAAAGCACAGAAGCCTTAGAGACTGAATACCTTCAATAATATCTCTGACTCCAATGAAAAGATTTGAGACTTGAAAGTACAGTAGATTGAGATGTGCACTCAAAATATCAACTTTGTATATTCTTATGGTTATGTGTTGCATACAAACATAAATAAAGCAGAAAAGGTGACTGACAGAATTGCACCAACACAATGACAATATTTTAGTGTGAAAGTATTATCAATATATTATCAATATATTTGTGTTGTTTAAGTAATTAGTATATATTTGCAATTTCTTCTTACTGAAAAAATAATATTCAGTGCCTAATAATCTTTTTATACTGCTGATGTATCAAGATGTTGCCATCGTTATTTAATTTTTACTCATGGCAGTTTAAAGTTTAAGTAACTAAATAAACCACACATAAACACTTTTGTGCAATATTAAATATTTATCTGATTTTACTAAAAAGCACTTATTACCTATCATCCTGACAGAAATACAAGTAGGGATTACCTTTTCTTCAGCTCTTCCAAATTAAGATGGTCAAAGCCTACTGACATAGTACTGAGGACCTTTAAGTTTGGACCTGTGTAAGTACAAAAAATATATATAAATGAAAAATTTAACACAGTATATCATTCAAATGGCTTAAAATGATTGCTCTCAGACCTGCAGCATCCAGTAACTCTGCATCAATCTTCTCTGTTAGCACACACAGAAGACCGTCAACACCTTTGACCTTCTGCAAAAGCTCCTTCCTTGGCACAGGGGCATCGTCGGAGTCCCACAGCTCAAACTGCACCCTGAGAGAAATGAAAAATAAGACCAAAAAGAGAAGTGAGCATTCTGGAATCTTATGAAGCAATTTAGTCTGTCCTGTCTTAACCAGTCCTTTAACAGCGCTGCCTCAAAAAGCTTTGAGAGATTTTTAACTTAATAATAAACTGATTATATTCTGAAGAGTCAAAGGCCAAGCTCACTGTGCCTCAGATTTATCCCTTGTTTGTGAACATATCATTACAAAATGGAAAACTTTAAATAAACATTGCAAAAATCAACTCCTTGGTGATCTTTTTGCATTTCGAAGGTCAGACGTTAAAGTCACTATGTCTGATGGATGTAAAATCTCAAACACTGTAAGAGATTTTAATTAAACTTTGCACATTTCATGCTGACTTAAACAAAATCTAAATAGATTGAAGGTACCAGGTCAAAGGGTCTCATATTCTTCCTTGCATAAGGATGCAAAACTTCAAAAAAACTTTTAAAATTGTCTCTGAGCTTATCTCAAATGTCCACCCCGGACAAAAATGGACATTTGAGAACCAGAAGGCCAAGGTCAGTGGGTCTCAGATATAACTCTAATCTGGTGATTAAAACCTAAAGAACGCTTTCACACAGTTGTCTATAATGAACCTTGTTGCATTCTTGCAGTTAAATATCATTGTCACTGGGTCCTTTTTCCAGCCCTTACTTGTGGATATCCATTTTTTATTTATTTATTTTTTTGAAAAAGACTTGAACACTTTAGTGCGTGACAAAACAAATTAAAGCCAGAAAATGCAAAACTTTTCTAGCTGAAATGTTTTTCGCTTTCAACTGAAATCCTAAAAAAAATCTAAATTTCTATAAAATTCAACATGTATGGGTTTTTTTTGTATTGTTTGTATTGTTTTTTTTTTAGTAATTTGTAGATCATATTGATTAGATAGATGCATCATAAAATGTGTATCAAATATGATACAAAAGGCGTTAAAGGGTTAAGAAGTTTGATAGAACACTGCATCAATGTCCACTCTGACTGAAGAGCTAACTCAATTTTGGGGATTAAAGGTTGAGGTTGTAGACCATTATATGCTATAATAAACTCCTGCTTGTTAGCAAAACATGTCAAGATAACTTGGAACATTTCTAACCTTTGTTTGTGAATGCAATATCTCAAAATCACTTAAAATTTATTTTTAAGATTTGTATGAATGCTCACTGTGTCATCACACTTATTCAAACTCTGATCTAAGGTTAATTAATCCGGTTTTTGAGACAGTAGGTCCAAAGCCAAAGTCATAGGGCCTCATACTCATCAGTTACTTATGATTTTTATACTTAAACCAACCTTGAAGGATTAACTTTTACTTTTTTATTTATTCCAATCTGCTTGGGGATAACTACTGATATTCAAGGGGTCCTATTTAAAGGTCTCTAGGTTTTATGTTCATCCTTTCCTTGTGACAAAGACATTATTTTAAGTTTTACACTAACACCCCCTCTGACTAAATTATAAACAAATCAGACTTTTTTAGGTCTTAGGTCACAGTTCAATGAGATTGGGTTTCATATGTTTTCATTACTGATAGATCGATGGTTCATAATGTCAGTAATCAAAAGGTTGTAGGTTCCAGGCTGTCACATTGTAATGTATCCTTGGCCCGACATTTCACCCTAAGAGACTTGTAATGGGTATAAAAGGGTAAGGATTTGTTGGGTAATACTGATAGACTTCTTACATGAAAATTAGAACCATCACCATCACAAGTTCAATAGGTGTAAATGAGTACGTGTGACCTGTAGTATTAAGCTGCTCTGAACAGTCCAACATGGACTAGATCAGCGTTTTATAATCTCAGATCCATTTACGTTTAACAATAAAACCCTGTTAATGTAATAGCTCACAAACACTGAAAATAATTTTGCTCAAACTTTGCACAACCACTCACTCTGACTCCAGGATGAACATTTTCATTTTTGAGGTCAAAGATCAAGGTCAATTGGCCTCAAGTTAAACTTTTGATTGTGCGAGCAATCAAGAAAGCTTTTGGTGATAAATTAATAAATAAATTGGATTTAAGGACAGATCGAAAACATACTGGGGGCACAAAGTCTGGCCAGTTTGACCCCACAGCTTGTTACAAAGCACGAGTCTGTGCTCTCATGAGACTTTTATTCTTCATGCTGCCACAAAAATTACAATTTCTTCTTCTTCTTTTTACCCAACAAGTTATTTTACTGACAGGCAATTTTTAAACTTATGGAGGCTGCTCTGCTCTCCAACTCTGCTTCAGGGGAATACCCCGTAGGCTACCAGTCTTATCTAACTAACCTCAGGGCAAACATTAGCAGACCTGCTTACTCAAAGTAAGCAATGAACTTCTCAAAACAGACGTTTAAAGTTCATAAATGTCTCACTCATTGCAGTTCTATTTTATATATCATAAACTGGTCTTACAAGATCATTTGAATCAGGTTGTTTTTTTAAGACTCACTGTCCTGATTCTCTGAGGATCTTCAGGCCGTCTGGTGGGATCTGTCTGGTGACATACACTCGCTGCATGGTTGACATCTCCCTTTGCACACAGCTTGTGAGACCCCCGGTGATATTCAAAGGAGCAACAGCAATCCGCTGGAGCCGCCGCAGTGCCATCCGACTGCACCACATTTCCAGTAAAGCACAAACCTGAGGGCAGTCGTCTGGGAGGTAGAAGAGTTGCTCTGAAGTTTAGAGTTTGCTGCTTGCATGTGAGAGATTTTGGCTCTGGCTCAGGGGGAGGGTCCTGTCTGTTTTTGACCAATATGATAAGAGGGAGAGTTCCTCTACAGCCTGGAGTTTAACACTGCAAACAAGATCATTGAGTGAAATCTTCACAGTTAAGTAAAATTTTACCCAACTTCATCTCAGTCAAATGGATTTTGGGCAACAGATTCAGACCTTAAAGGGAACAAAAGACATTACTCCGATTTTTCCTCAGAAGACCATCATCAAAAATGAGAGTGAATAGGATGTAAATGTTTCACTCAGCAGTCGACCTTTGCTTCTTTAAACAGTGGAGGGTCCTGTTTTTCTCTTTAGTTGTACCTGTATCAACACTATAAGTGTTTAAAGACTTCTATCTCTGTCACTAGTTTAACATAATTACATATTATACTGGAAAACAACCTTACAACAAGTCTCCAAAAATAGATATAGACAGAGATTCCTCACAAAACATCAAAAGCCTGACAAATTAAAGTTTACAGAAATTTTGGACTTTATGTCTTATGACACTGATTATACCCCAGTACCAGTAGTTGAACTCTGTTAAATACTTTTGTACATGAGGTCACTTTGACAAACACTATTGTTATTGCTGGTTTGAGAACACAATGTCACAGTTCAGTTTCATACACACTGTCAAACCTTTATGTCTTTGATATATTCAGCAATAAAAAGTGGTAGCAAATATCCTTTATAATCACTTTGGGTCATTTTTTTTTTTACCCTTTTTCTAAAATGTAAAATACACTTTACTCTGAGTCTTGACTGTCTGAAACTGATTTGTTTATTTTAGATTCTTTGAACTTCCTTGCAATACTTAGCGACTGATTAAGACCTAAAGAACGCTTTCACACAGTTGACTACAATGAACCTTTTTGCATTCTTGCAGTTATTCAAGTGTTGGCCTCTCAAAATGTAAAAGGGCTGTCAAATTTATGGAAATGTATTAATTTTTCAGTTCTGCTCAGTCAGAGATTTTTGATTTTGTTTGTGCTTTCCTCCAACAAAATCTGATTTGTTTCATCTGGATTTTCTGCTTTATAGCGTAGTTGCTCACTGATTTTCCGAGTTTTGCAACATACGAAAGGTTCCTGATTCAAAATGTGACATAACTTTTATTTTGGATTTGTAAAAAAAAAAAAAAAAAAAGTCAAGAATTAAGCAATATGTAACTTAAACAAAGGAAAACAAAATACTTGCTAAAATGAACGAAGGAAACTAAATGACAATATGTTGCTATTTTCTATGGTGCTGGCACGCCGATCAATGATCGATTGTTGGGTATTCGTGTGCATGGGGGTTGACTGTTTTGAATGCATGTTGTATTGTACATGCTCCGCAGAAATGAAGTTCCTAACAGATAAATAAAGTTCTTCTTGATTTTGATCTTTTTTTTTTGATTGGTTAGTCTTCAAAACAAAGTTCTGAATAATATTACTTACATGAACAAAACTAAAATGTTTTGTCTCCTAAAGGATCCGAATACTTCCAAATCAAAATAGCAATCTGTCATTATTTCATCTCACTTTAATTACTACTCACTGTTTGAACTGACTGTTGTTTTTTTTATTCATTATTTCATTTTTCACTGTGTTTCTGTCTTTGTTGTCTGGGTTAAATTACATGGCAAGCGTTTGATTTTCATAAAGGTGCTATCTAAGAAGAAAATGAATAAGAACTATAATCAGCATTGTCACTGATGAGGTCTGCTGAGCAGCTTCACCTTGTACCTAAAACAGACTAGAAGCAGACAAAAGCTTCAGTGTTGTGGTCACTAAATTATGGAACAACTTACTTCTTGGAATCAGAATGTCCTAAAATCTACCTACCAATAAAGCTCATCTTAAAGCACATTTTTACAAGTTAGTTTTTAATTCTGCTTTAGAGTTGTGCGGTCTCTGTTTTCTGTTTTTATTTTAACATTTGTTTTTTTATGTTTTAATGTGTTTTATATGTATATATTGTTTTGCATTTTCCAAGTTTTATTGTATTATTATCGTTTTTATTTATCTCAATTTTATTAAATTTGTATTTCTGTTTGGTCAATGTACAGCACTTTGGTAAACTTGATTGTATTTTAGAATGTGCAATATAAACTAAGTAGGATAGATTACTGTCTATATAAAAGGTCAATATTAACATTAAACCCTGACACAGTCCACATTTATAAAACATTATTTTCATCTTTGTAGTGTTTGATTCTTACACTGACTGTTGATGATTGGATGACCTCAGTCACGTGACTGTTGTTACCCGGAAACAGTTCTGATTTTTAACCAGTCACAGCCATTCATTCAGTACAGCTCGTCGCACATACTGACAGGTAGCATCGTTTGCTTATTTGTCTAATTTTAACAACATAACCGACTGTTGTTTTACATTGTGTTTTAGAGTGAGAACAGTAAGGACAGCTGTCTTCTTGGTGATGTAGCTGACTCTGACGTATGTGTCTTCACTTTTTAATGAGTTGATAGAAAGTGTCCTCGTCACCGGCATCAACAGCACTCTCAGTGCTAGCTAGCTGTAGCTGCTAATGCTGAGCCTCTCTCAGAGGGTTAAAATGTAAACCAGAGTTCATGTGTTGGCATTAATTGGTTAACGATATCACATTTATTGATACAAACCCGTTTCACTACCTTACGTGCGACTGTCAGTTGTCACAGCAGCAACAGAGCAGACAGGTGGAGTTAGCCTGCTCTGACAGAAGTTAGCCATGCAGCTAGCTAAGTCACAGCAGGGCGGTGGTTTAAGATTATCAGAGCTCACACTCGCCCGGTTTACGACATTTATTTCACCTTTGTGTATTGTCATGTGCTCCAACAGGTGTAGTCGTTATCTATCAGATTGTTAAACTCCCCCTTCTCCCCTCCCGGCATGGCTGCAGACTCCATGGAGATTGACGACTCTCTTTACAGGTTAGTCTGTCTGTCCGTCTCGGTCTCTGTCTGTCTGTCTATCTGTGCATCTAGCTGTTTATATGTAGGGCTGGGCAATAAACCGAGTACATATTCAATTACTATTATGGCTCTCCACAAAAATGGAAACAAGAAAATAGAGAGACTATGAATGTAACACAGCATGATGTGTTTTGTCATGTGTGGTTAAAGTTTCTGTTGGAGTTGTTTTGTTTTTTTTTCACCACCACCTCAATCACATATCCAGTCTATTTTATTTCTGGATTAATATTGAACTTATTGCTTGGGCTTCAAAGTTTTTAAAACATCAGGTTGTTCAGACTGTTAAAGTCAAACAAATGGATGTAACACAATCGAGGAAAAGCGATGACTAATTTAATTTGATCAGCAAGATCTCAGTATTTATGGAAAAAACTTTTACTGCGTCTTACACAGCTGTCTTAAACAGTTTTAAACAATAATGACTGTAAATATATCCAGTTCTTTCTTCAGAGGACTACTTATAAAATCCAGTCTTTAGTTTTGTTCACTGCAAGAATGCACACAGCTTCAGATGTGTTACCGATAACAACACTCGTTACACCGACTGAACTGAATCACAACACAGATTTTTGGGCTTTGTTTAGGTTACATTCACTGAATGTCGGAAACGAAGATGCTGATCATATATAAATGGGACATAACAAGTGTAAACTTAAAAAATCTATTTTTTTCTATTAAAAGTATCAACTCAGGAGTATTTACCCCCTTTTATAAGTTCTGATTTAGCACTAATGTTGGATAAATAAAAACTATTCACAACCCTGATCATCACATTTGTATGGCTAACACTGCCAATTTTAATATCATAATTGTTTTTGCTTTTACTTTACAATGACTCTGCTATACAATCATGCAAGTCTTTATATAGCTCAACTATGAGTACTTATGAGTTATATATATTTTTTGAACATTTTTATTCAGTTTATGATATTCCCACATCTCAAATGTTTAAACACAGATATAACTTTATGAGAAATATTTACAATCCGGTAAACATGTAGTATATAAAAATAAAAAAAATAAGAATATCAAAATTCAAAATTCATGGCAACATCTTCACCCATATAAAGAGGAAATATGAAAAAAATATATATATGTATAATAAAAAAAGAGATAAAAAAGATAAAGGGGGGGGGGGGGGTCTTTAAAGTGGAAATCAAGTGTGTCTCTCTATAAATACATCAAAGCACATCCATTATCCTTACACACACATCTCATTTAGTTGGGTATGCCTATTGACACAAACAGTCAACCAACAAAAATACCAATACTTTTTTTCCTTTCCTTTTCCTCCCCTCTTTTTTCCCTTCCCTCCTCCTTCTTTCCCTTCCTTCTTTTCTACCCTTTTCCTTTTTTTTATCACCTCCTCCCTTTTGTTTCCCTCTTTCCCCCTTCTCTTTTCTCCTTCGAGCTGTATATTTCTAAAAGTAGTATGCAGGTACAAATGTACTGAGTGTCTTCATCTGCTTAAGCAAATTAATATAAAGAATACTCAGCCAGTCTAACCCTGCTGACTGGAACCCACAGAGTGACCATAACCTTTCACTCCACTGCCACTCCAGCCCACCAGTCCTCAGTTCAGTACTTTATTAAAACCTCATTGTTTTTGTGGCACTTACCCTTACACTTACTTTCCATTTTCCAGCCGCCAGCGATATGTGCTTGGCGACAGTGCTATGCACCAGATGGCCCAATCCTCAGTCTTTCTCAGTGGAATGGGGGGACTGGGAATTGAGATAGGTATGAGTATCATTATTTATAAATAATGCTGAAGTTAACAGATGCTTTGTCAAGTTGTTTGTGCTCTGCGTTTGATTCTGAGGAACTTGTGTTTTTACAGCAAAGAATATTGTCCTGGCTGGTGTGAAGGTATGTACTTCCAATGAATAAGCATCCAATCTTACATGACTGTAAAAGCACTGTTAAAATAAAAAAACACAATGTCACAGCAGTTGGAGAAGGTCCCCCTCACCTCACAAGGAGCACCCCAGACATTGTTGGAGCCAAACACTTTACTGAGCCACACTTAAAATTCTATAAATAAGTTAACTCAGCAAAGCAAACTCATTTTTTCACTTTGATTTTAGTAAGCTTTTTCACTCAGTCATCATTAAATATTAATGATGACCATTGTTTTTCTGTTCTTACCAATGAAAGCAGTGTACATTAGCATGGATATTTTGTTCATCATGATCTCATGTGTGATTCTAGTGTCTGTTTTTATCCATTTATTTATTTATTGGAGGATATTTTGATGTAGTGTCTTATTTCTCTTCCTCTGTAAATATGTCCTCTGTGTGTTTTTGTGCTTATACAGGCAGTCACTCTTCATGACACAAAGCAGTGTGACACCTGGGATCTCGGTTCCAACTTCTTTATTCGAAAAAATGATGTGTTGAGCCAGAGTAAGAGGTAAAGAAACATCTGTTTGTTTTTAACTCAAATGTATTAACAAAATACTGACTCCTTTCTGGAATATACATTATATGAGTGGGGAATATTGCACGATTTTAAGGTGTATCTATATTTTTAAATGAGATCAAGTGTAAAACAGGATGCCAGACACAATACCCTAAATAAATATTGTTTACAGTAAGAACCACTGACAGAAATACTGTAAGCTGATTGGTCATAAAACGTATTGCTTTAGTTCCGGTGTTTTGTCTAGATGGGGAATCATTGTGTTTTATCACTAGCGTTTTTATGTTATTCAAGTCCATGTTAAGAATGTGCAGCTTACTGCTAATAGAAGTATATATTTGACCTTTAACCTTGGCAAACTTTACAAAGAGCTGACTTTTTTCTAATTTGTGTACAGAGGGAATTCTGTGGTTATTTATTATGTACTCCCATCTAGTTAAACAAATGAAAAAAGAGGGATATTGTTTGTGATCCATTTTTCCTTAGCCCTAATACAAATGCAAAGCCGTCCTTTCAGGTGAATTATTTACTCTGTTTTAACTTGTTCCTTCTCTGTGTTTCTACTCCAGAGTGGAGGCAGTGTGCCCTCGAGTTGCAGAGTTAAACCCTTATGTCCATGTAGACATGTCCTCGTCTGCCCTGGATGACAACACTGACCTGAGCTTTCTCAGAAAGTATCAGGTAAGGTCTATGTTCTCTGCATTTGGATTATGACCCACATTTGAAGGATGTTTGATTTTTAAGAGAGCTACTCAGCAGTTCCTTGATACGAAGGGTTTTGATATGAGAATTTACATCCCAGTAATATTTGCTTAATGCTAACACACAATTTTTCATCAAAATATGTTTTGTGTGTGAATAACAGATGGGTTTAACAATGCCTTAATTACTAACTTTGGCGAAACTGGTAAAAATGAAATTTCATTTATTCTTGCTGGGTAAAACTATGACCCAGAAAATAAGTCTTAGACACCAATTTAGAGAATTTTTCGCTCATAGCAATATTATCTCCGACACATTGTCATTGTTGTAGAAAAGCTTCAGTTACATTTCTACATATTGATATTGCTAATGGGTGCCACACTTAAAGATGTTTATTGTATTGCTCAAAGTGATAACCTTTTTTCATGTAGTGAGGATTCCTTGGCTCCGGATAATTCCATCTTTTTTGTGTTGTTTTTTTAAAGATAGCCTGTCAGTGTTGGTTATTGGGATCAAGAAATTTCCCAATACTGGAAGTTTAGGACAATCATTGGTGCATGAGTATTCACTGAAGCATGTTGCATTCACATCAGTGATACAATTTTGCCATGTGTCTCTGAATTAATAAGGTAATTGCAGAGTCACAAGATATGTTTTTAGTAAAACAATATCTGTTTTTTTTCTTAAACAATGACACTTATCTTGAAGTAAAAAAAGTTACAATGAACTTCAAGGCTGATTTATCAACCAGCCACCTCAGGTTCTCAGCACAAGTATTTATGCGGGATGGTCAATGAAGCAAGCATGGCCTTATTGCTTAGATTTTTTGTATTTATTTGGTTGAACTGGAGCCACAAGACTTCACATAGTCTGTTTTTATCATGAACATCAGTATGAATTGTACTGATGCAAACAGTGTTGTTTTATCTCAAGCTTATTATGTTGCAAAACCTGATTAGATGTCGCGGTTAAAGGCTTAGGAGGCTTCACGCCAGCTCAGCACGGCCAAATCTGATCACCAGCAGGGCCACATGAAACAAGTTTCCCTGCTGGAAATGGGGAAAAAATATGTATTAATAAGCAAAAAGACAAATATAAAACTGTCAGAAAATGGCAAACACAATTAATTTTGTGTAATTACATGAGCATGACATAGAATTGAAGGCATTTAAAACTTCCTCTCTTATGCAATAAAACAAAGTTTAGCCATTTTTGAAACACAGATATTTTAGTTTTACCATTTTATTGATGTAATAAGTAATACTTAAAATCGTATTCTAATGTGTTATAAAAGAGATTTAGAGAAAGAATTATGACAAAGTAAAATTTTAATTATTTTAGAAAAGTGAAGTATGAGTATATCAGTATATTGTAACACAGTGTGTGTGCACAGTGTTGTGTTGGTATCTCAGGCTGAACTACGTTTTGAGTATTGTGTCATGTTTGGTCATATTTACAGTTTGTTGCTTTTTGAAAATGACTTGCAGGGCACATTTGGCGAGGTGGAGGCCCTGGGCCACCAGGTGCCCTCCCCTGAGCTCACTGCAGACTTGCTAATAGCTGTTGTGTTTTTTCCTCCAGTGTGTCATTCTGACTGAGGCAAGACTGAGCCTCCAGAAGAGAGTGAATGAGTTTTGCCACTCACAGCAACCCCCCATCAGGGTAGGTCTGCTGTTCCTTAAGTGGTTGTACCTCACAGAGCATATAATAAGCCATATCTTTTTCTTTTTAATGCATGTCAGTATCATCCAAACACCATCTGAGATGTGTAGTTAACAGGTTGTTTCACTTGTGTCTTGACCAGTTCATCAGCTGTGATGCGTATGGCATCTTTGTGCGGGTCTTCTGTGATTTTGGAGAGGAGTTTGAGGTGTCAGATCCCACAGGAGAGGAGCCAAAGGAGATTTTCATACAATCTATCTCTCAGGTGAAATGAACATGTCAGAAAATGTTAATGTTTTTTTTTTCTTAGAGATATAGATTTTTTCTAAATGTTAGCATGCATGAACAGGAGCATACAAAAACAAACAGTTGACCAACATAAAGAGTCAAATTCATGCAGGCTATTAATCTTAGGCATTGATTTAACCGTAGATCCTAGATACTATATTATAGGTCTGACCCCAGCAGGTTTGATAAATAGTCGGAAAAAATATATATTGCACGTACTCCTACCGATTGCAAGGAAGATGATCACCTTAACATGGCGTAAGCCGCACCCACCCACAATACAACAATGGCATAAAAAGATAGTATCCATATATTCAATGGAAAAAATAACAGCTAAAATACATGTAAAATTTGATGTTTTCTTGAAAAGATGGAGACCTATAATTGAATATTTTAGTTTATCAATGTTATTTCCCCGGTCTAGGGGAACCCTGAACACAACATGCAGAGCCCTCTCTGCTTGCCCAGTCCCAACAAAGGCCAGAAAGAACAGTTTTCAATTCACAAAATCAGTTTTATTAACTGACTGAGAGCCATGCCCAAAACAACAAACAGAACACGCTAATAACTCTAATCTTACCTGTGGGAAAAGAAAAACAATGAGAAACAAATTACAGATCTCTTACCTAACTATAATCTACGAAAAAACAGGAGAAAAAGTTATTAAAAGAAAGAGGGCTTTTCCCTACTACTAATTTGCCTTCTTGGCTTCACGCAAAGTTATATACAAAGTCACACACAAAGACACAATTTGCTCTACGGCGTCACAGAGATGAATTGCGGCGGACCGTGGCTCTTTGTTTGGAGAGGCCAGTCAGAGAGAGAGGGCGGGGCTTCCACCGGCTTCTTAAGATGGAGATGTCCGTTGTCCCCCAATCGCAGCTCTCTCCCAATCCTGTCCTCCAGCAGAGCACCAATCAACACTCGACTGTAGAGCCAATCCTCAATCTCCACCTGTGCAGTTCACTCACACACGCACTCACACACAGTGGAGACAGACAACTAACAGTGAAACAATTACTAAAAATAAATACATGACAGAGGGTCATGACAATCAACTTGAGTTCTTTTGGTCTAAATTTACTCTTAATCGAATACAGGGTACCTACCCCATTAAAGGACGGATGAAAAAAGATTAGCCCATGAGCTAAATTATGAGTTGATCTGCCTCTACTTATTTATTTAGTTATATGTATGTACGTGTAGGCATATGTCTTTGGGTTGGTACACACTTTGATGTATATATGTAAACATTTATGTAATTTTGTATATAAATATAAACTTAAGTGTTGACCTCGAGTCAAGATTGGAATTTTTGTTGTCTGAGACCCGACCTATGACATGATATGATTTTGTTTTTGGTTCTTTTTCAATTTCTTTATAGTTATAAACATATAAATATCAGTACGTATGTGCATATATATGTATACATTTTTTTTCTCTTCCTCTCCCTTTCTCTGTTTTCTTTCTCCTTTTATACCCATTTATCTCACCTTTAGAGGCTAAAGTAACTATGCCAATATTTTAGTTACTGTACATTTTTTTCTTTTTGTTGTTACTCTGGTAGACGGAGTAAAAAAAATCAGAAAAATTGTATGTATGTGATTTCATGTAGAAGAGACTACCAAAACTGCCACGATGTTGTACACTTTGGGTGTAATTTAATTATCTACGTATTTATTTACTTATTTGTTTCATTTTCCTTTTTCCTATTTTTGCCTGTTATGAACTTATATTTAAGCATTTAAATGGTCTATGTTTGACCAAAAAATGAATTTTATTTATTTTTTTATTTTTTATGTTGTGGCAAATTAAAATAAAATTTAAACATTATGTTCAAAAAAAAAAATTCATGCAGGCAAGAGGCTGAGGGTCAGACTTCAGGTATTGAGTCACATTTTTAGGAGTAGTTTCCAGATTTACATCACAAACATTTTTGTAACATTAAGGGTCCTCATGCTCTGTGAAAGTGTGTAAAGACAGTTTCAGATTATGTAGAGAGACATTTACCGAGACATCCCCAGCGGATGTGATTTTTTAAGGAACCTTGTCTGTAAACCAGTTAAACATAATACAGCATTTGGCACAGATGGTCAGTATTTCAAGTTTTTCTTCTAATATTTGGATGGTAAATATATCGGGTAGGAAAAGAGATGGACCACCGTCTTTGTCAAATGACAGTTATTACTGTCCTGCTCCAGGATCTGCAATATCACAGGGAATGCTTGAGACTTTGAATTTCCAGTTTGCTCCTTTGACAAACTGGGGATAAATAAAGGTGGAATTCATGATGTTTGGAGGAGGGGTGTGAGCTCTGTGTAGTTTTTGTTCAAATTTGGGTATATACTTTTTGAATTTAAGGACAATCCTGGGTTGGTCACCTGCATGGACAACCAACCACACGGCCTACAAACAGGACAGAGCATTGTTTTCAGAGAGATCAATGGCATGGTGGAGCTCAATGGCACCTCTCGTCAAGTTTCAGGTATTCATTTGAAATAGTTTATATGATCAGCAAAGGTTTTTTGTTTTTTTCAAAATAGTGCTTTTAATATTAAAACACCAGCACATAATAAAAAAAAACATTTGACTCCTAAATTAATCAAGTTCTGAATTAAAGTATGACACAGTGCTGTTTTAATCCAGGCCATTTCTGTTTTCTCTTTGTGTTTTTGAATGTTCTTGTCCTTCAGTCCTGTCCCCCAACAGTTTTGCAATAGGAGACACCTCTGGACTTCAACCATATGCACATGGGGGTTTCTTTGTTCTGATGAAGACCCCCAAAACATTCAGATTTGTAAGTGAATGGTTTCAGGGTTAAACTGAAATGATCGAAGTTTAACAAAGAAATTATGCAGAATATAAATCTGTTTGTCTTTTTTTGGTTTATTGCAGGAGACATTAGAGAGACAGTTGTGTGATCCTCAGGTCATGACTCCAGACTTAAGTAAACCAGAGGTGAGAAATCCTAACTGCCTCTTAAATGTGCTTGACAACTGCTTAACTGACTGAGTTAAAGTGTGATGGATTGTTTGGAATTAATACAAGACACGTCAGGGATTCTTTTGTCCTCATCCCGCGTTTACTAGCCATTCAACGCTCAATTTGCAAAGCTTTTTGTTTGTTTATATACATCAGAGTAAGATTTTTGTTTTATTTGTTCCTATACTTGAGACTGGGAAACACAGAACAACACACACATCTTAATTTTTTTAGCAATATTCATTTTTACAAAGATACCGATAACAAAGTTAATTCTGAATTAATCCACATGGATTAAATGCACATTTTTACCCAGACACCTTCTGTAATGGTCAGCTGTACTATGTCAGCATGTAAATGAAAAACAGCTATAAAAGTAGTACACATCTATGAAAAACAAAACAGGGAAAGTGCTTCTTAATAAGATTATAATAACTAAATTGGTAATTTTCCATTGAGGCTAAACTTTTAAGTAGTTGAAATCTTGAACAGTATGCATGTTAATGCCACAAGGTCTGACTCTACACAATATTTTCTCTGTAGGTATTTGTCCAAGCGTCCATATATTTTTTGAAAATCAACAACATAAACTGCACTCTGACAAATGGTACATCTTGTTTGAAATGTATCAATATATATTAAAAATATCAATATATTTTGTCACCTCACCTAGATAATTTTCTGCATTAGTTGTTTATTCTTTTGTCATATTGCTCAGTTCTCAAATTCTTGTTTTTACTTGAGCTTTCAAATTTCTAGTACCTTCATTACATGCAACCACCCAGGTTTTGAGGGGAACAAACAAAATCACTTAAGGAATTTTGTAGCTAAATTAAAATTTAGGTACAAAGTGGTGTATAAAGTAATTATGATCTTAGTATCAATAGATAGATAGATGGAAACTTCTGTCACACAAGTGACAGATATTCATCTTTGACAGGCTCCTTTACACATTTAAAAGGGACATTACAAATAATTGAGAAGAAAAGTAAAAACAACACTTCAAAAAGTATCAATCAATTGACAGTCTCCCAATAGAGGGGGTGTTACAGCAGCATGTGTCTTTTTCTGTTTGTTCAAGGTTGCTATAGCTATATAGCTGAGGGATAAAAGACCTTTTGAAGATGCTTCTCTGGGTCTTGTGCTCATGGTTTTTGCCTTAAAAAGCAGCCATACATGTATTTTGTTGTTATCCCCACTGCAAATCTCATTTCCTTTGTAAAACCGGTAAGGTGAAGTTGAGATGAAATGCATCATAACTGATCAAAACTATCAACCAATGAGATTACTGGGATAAACATATCGTCATACCTCGAGTAATCCTGCTTGATCATAGATGGTGCTGTTACACTAATGGCTCAGATAAACTGTTTTGATCAATAACTGTGTTCTTTTTTTTGGCTTAACTGGACACTGTGATGAAAAGTAATATTTTAATAGGGGAAACTGAAATGAAATGTGAGTCAAATATGGAAAAGAAAGCATGGATGATCATACAGAGCAAGATGAAGCACTTTCTTATTTAATCCAACTTTTCCCCCTTATATCATTCATAGTTAGTAATTCCAGCCTTTTAGTTGTTTTAAACAACAACAATATTTTACTCAACCATATTTTAACTTTTTATTATGAACGATATACCTATCTAATAATATTACAATTTAATACTAATGTTTATATCAAATGTATGTCTTCACTCACATTAATGTTATAAAATATATAATATTTGTTTAAATTGTCTAAATACATTCATAAATCAAAATAGTTATTTCATGCCAGTTTTAGAGACCCGGTAACCCAGTTGTGTTCACATCATCTTACTTTCACAAATGTGTCACTACTATCACTACTGTTTAAATTTACAGAGCAGTTTCCTCGAAGGCCTGATGTTTTTAAATTACTGTTTTAGGCCCCACTGCAGATCCATGTGGCCATGCTAGCTCTGGACACCTTTCAGGAGCAGCACAGTAGACTTCCAAACATCGGGTAAACAAAATATTTTACTTTTCACCTTTCCAGATTGAATCTACTGCTCTGTTTTCTATATTTCTCAAATGTGAGCATAGAGTTAGTCATCACTGTGGTTTCTCATGTGCAAAGGTGTTAAAACAAAACCATGAAACTGAGCAGTCTTCTTTTGATGCTATCAGATGTTTACAGGATGCTGAGGTTTTACTGAAGCTAACCCATGATGTAAATGCTACTCTCAGGAATAAAGTAAGTGTGGTTTTTAGTGAACATTGTGCACCTGAGTGTGTTCTTTTTGACAGTTTCTTAAAAAAACATCCCCTCCTGTCTCCCTGAATATTCTGTTTTCTCTTATGTTTGTCAAGACTTCTGTAAATGCTGAGTTGGTGCGCTGTCTGTCAAGAACAGCGAGAGGAATTCTTCCTCCCTTAACAGCAGCTGTAGGCGGTCTCGCCAGCCAGGAAATCCTCAAGGCCATCACAGGGAAATTTGCACCGCTGCAGCAGTGGGTAGGTTTTCAGTGTTAGGCCTCTCTTTCCCATATTTCAACTTCTTAGTAAAGTCGTTATGACTTTTTCACAAAGATTGGAAAGAGTGACATAAGTTTAACCTGATATTTTCAGGCTAAACTGCTTGTGTGGAAAACAAAATTGTTTTAGAGCCCAGCGGAACATTTCACAGGAAAATTACAGCCAGAGGACAGGGATGGAGAATGACTGTGTTTCCTGTTAGTGATGTTTAGCTAAAGACTATCAGAGGGCGAGTGCAATTTCACCAGAGAAATAAGATCACTACATTATTTAATGCTTCATCCTTTTGGCTTCTGTTCCATTATTAGCAAGCATTTTTATACACTTTTATTTTTTAGTCAGAAAATAATCAAGCACATCATTCAACCACAAACACGATGTTTTCCTGTCGAGGAAGGCAAGTAAATAACTAAAATTTGATCAAGAATAATAATGCAATTCAAACTTTATCTAGATTTTTTTTGTCAAGTATTCAATCTAAAATTTATTGGACAACAATTATAATGAAATTTTAGCATTTGAAATATTTTGGTTAAATATGTTGCACATACTAGTGTGTTGGTTATCACAGAACATAAATGATTTTGGTATTTACTAATCCTGTTAAATTAGGACAGTTATGGTGTAAACTTTACTTTGGATGCTGGTCAAATAAAATTGTTAAGCACTGCTTATTTTTACAAATACTAATTGGGTATCAGAAATAAAAAAAGTGATATTTTGCTCTTTTAACAATTCAGTCTACATAATGACTGAATACAGTGTTGGAATTTTGCCTAAATGTGGTGTTGTGGGTATTCTTTGGCTTTGTCTTTCATTTGTGAATGTAATATTTCCAAATTAAAAAGTACTTATATTTTAAGAAAAATAATTTTACAGTCCATTCTGTAAAATAGGATGCCACTTTCCTTTAAATGGCCACTTAACCCTTTGGTTCTGCAAAGGACTCTATGTTTCTAACAACTAAAAAGACAAATGACTTCATGTTTATTTTTACAGAAAACACATTTTAACCACATTTCCACTTTTTACAATAAGCTGATTAACTATTGTTATGATTTTAAAGTTGACATCTTGAGCTTTGTGAACTTGTTTTTCAAGTTTAATCAGTGGCTTGTTTTACATTTTTAAGCTATAACCTTCACAAGTAACTCTATTATCTATTTCCTAAAGGTTCAATAAGACGCTCAACCCTCAAACTGTTGACTTTGCCTTCATCTTTGTTTTTTCTCCCTGTTTAGTTTTATTTAGATGCCATCGAGGTCGTCAGGCCTCTTCAGTCTCTTTCTGCTGAGGAGTTTTTCCCACGGGGTGATCGATATGATGGGCTCAGAGCCTGCATTGGTGAATCGTTGTGTTTAGAACTGCAGAAGCTCAGGGTCTTCATGGTAAGACCTGCGTAATATATTTTTAAAAAGTGTATTTTGTTGTACTTTATTATGTTAAGACTTGTAACCATAGAACATGTGATTCAGGTGGGCTGTGGGGCCATCGGCTGTGAGATGCTGAAAAACTTAGCTCTTCTGGGAGTGGGATTAACCAAGAGCTCGGGAGAGGTTGGATTTCTTCAGAAGTTTACCTCCATTGTTTGAAGTATTGTCCTCTTGTCATGATGTGTTCTTAGTTCACTGCTGTGTGCTTTGTGTCTTTTTTAATTTCCAGGTGTGCATCACAGATCCAGACCTTATAGAAAAATCCAACCTGAATCGTCAGTTCCTCTTCAGACCACATCATATACAGGTGAACAGAACATTCATATTTGCTCTGCTTCTCTTTCATTTTTATGTCTTTGTGTACGCAAACTCAAGTGAATGCTGGAATTTTAATGCCACCCTTGAATTGTGGTATTTGCTCAGTTTGACCATTTTCTAAAAGAAGTGATCTGTTTTAATGCAAGAAACAAAATAATGTTGTGAACCTCAATAAAACGTCTTGGTTTGTAGTCGGAGTCTCAATGAAACTGATCAAAATCGACTAAACAGTATATCGGTGTCTTTTTGTGCCAAAGAAACCGAAGAGCACCACAGCTGCAGAAGCCACTCTGGATATCAACCCAGACCTGCAGGTGGATGCTCACCTAAACAAAGTGTGCCCAGCTACGGAGAGCATCTACAGCGACTCCTTCTACTCCCGCCAAAACATTGTGGTCACTGCACTGGACAACGTGGAGGCTCGGAGATACGTTGACAGGTCGGTGCTGATGTTAAAACTTTTGAAGGTTTTAGCTCTGTTTTGGTTTTCTTCATTGAGCATTTATATTGATTTTATTTATAATACCTAAAAGAAGGAAGTATTTTCACTAAAATGTATGTCATGTTTCAAATGACTGATCTTGTATTTCTCCAATTGTGTTCTTTTCAGTCGCTGCTTATCCAATCAGAGACCACTCCTGGACTCTGGCACCATGGGAACTAAAGGGCATACTGAAATAATTGTGCCAAACTTGACAGAGTCCTATAATAGCCATGTGAGTATGTGTGAGAGTGTGTAGCTGGTGATGATAACACTGATGTTTTTGTCTCGGTACAGTGAGGTGTATAGTAAAAACTGTAAAACCTGGAGACACATTTTTCATGCAGAATTTTCTGTCCAATAAGTTGCTGCACCTACATACCAGTGAGACTGTTTTAATAATATTAGGTGTTAGACATACTCATAGCTGCCCACAGTAAACTCTTCAGTATTTTAAGTGGCAGCTGAACTGCTCACAACACGCCTGGATGTGTTGCAGCTTGTGCTGATGTCAGACAACAGATTTTTTTTTTTGGTCGTTAAAGTTTGTCTCTGTGTCAGATAAGTCCGTGGTGCGACTCTCCTAACAGACATGAAGTGAAAAAAACAGCCATGCAGCGCGTCTGCTGTCAATTAGACCCCAGTCTGCTGGCAGTGGGAAAGGAGTCACTGCTGATTGACAGAGAAATAGCCCGGGTTAAAAAAAAAATGCTTTAACTCGCTAATTTTAGTGGGAAAGCGGTATTATTGCTGGTCAGATATTTTTAAAAGATGCGTGATCTTAGTTTGTAGGAGGCAAGTCAAAAATCAAACATGCTAGAATTACTGACGGGTAGTGATGAAGCGTCCTGGATGAGGTCTCAGTTTTTGGGGCTGATGGGTCCCAAAAACCTCTGACCTGTACGTTGGACTGTAATCTTGTTTAAGTTATGAAGCGAGTTCTCAGTATTAGACTGAATCTAAAGAACTGATAAACTGTCGAGCTCAGGAACTGTGAGTTGTGCCGTTTTGTTAAACACAAACTCCTCTACCAAAGACAAGTGGCCAGTGAAGGTGGGCAGCGCAGCTTGTGGGCGTTGGGTCTCTACTCTACAGCCACTACCATGGACTGAGAGCTTGGACCAAGTTTACATGGCAAAGCGGACATTACTTAAAGAACCAAACAGTTCCTCAGGACGTGTTGTGGACTTTGATGAACAAAATGCACAGGAAAGCTGCTTTAAGTCTCTGTTTCATTATGAGACCCATAAAACAGACTTCATCTGATTTATCAATGTTATTAATGAGTATTTTTAAGGTAAGTCAAGAATAGACATGCTCCAAAGACACACATTTCTATCTGCCTGGTTTATTTTGTCTTTAACTCAACAGAGGGACCCCCCAGAGGAGGAGATCCCATTCTGTACTCTCAAGTCTTTCCCTTCAGTCATAGAGCACACCATTCAGTGGGCCAGGGACAAGGTCAGTCTGCATAAAACCTGACTCAGGGACTTTGCTCATAATTTTGTTTTTCAGATTACTTTGAATGTTAACGCTTTTTCTTATTCTTTTTAATTTTGTAGTTTGAAAACACATTTGTCCACAAGCCCTCCATGTACAATACATTCTGGCAGACCCACACCTCCGCTGAGGTGGTGCTACAGGTAAGAGTTTATCACAAGAAGTGATGAAGATCATTCTGGCTCATTTCAGTCATGGCTGCTATTTCTTCTGTGTGTTTGTGTAGAGGATGCAGGCAGGGGAAAGTCTGGAGGGGTCGTTCCAGGTTATTAAGCTGCTTAGCAGACGGCCTAGTCAGTGGGAACAGTGCGTCACGATTGCACGTCTGAAATTTGAAAAGTATTTCAAGAGAAAGGTAACAAGTCTTCTCCTGAAAATGAACATTGTTAAACATGTTTGTTGCTGCGAGTTGTATACATGTTGTATTTACTCTTTCACAGGCTCTTCAACTGTTGCACTCTTTTCCCCTGGACACAAGGTTAAAAGATGGAAGTAAGTTTTTATGAGTACATGCAACTGTTTGTTGACAGGCATAGAGCTGAGAGGGCAGTGTCTCGATTGCAAAAGTCCTCTAAGACACTTTGGTATCCAAATGGTATTGGATTGGTGTTCCCAAGAAGCAATTTGCTTTCCAACTGATATCTACTCAGGCTATATACATTTGTGAAAGAAACAGCAGAAAAACAGAAACACATGTTGTATTTTAAACTATGGTATGTTGCCAACAAATGTGTGCAATGTAAACACTGAGTAGAAATTTCCTTGTCTTTTTCTTAAAAAAAAACATGAAATCTCCTGTTTTGTGGTAATAAAATGGGTATCGCTGACCATTGTAATTGCACTACTTCATTGTGGCTCTGAAGTGTAAGAAATTACCACAAATAAGGTAACATAGCAACAAATCAAAAACACGAGAATCATGAAACATAAAACAAAAATTAAAATGTAGTGATTATTATTATTATTATTTTTAAGATTGTTTATGTGCAGTTTTTGGCCTTTATTGACGGGACAGAGAGAGACAGTGGATAGGTTTGTGAAAGGGGTCCTGCAAATGGGCCACAGTCTGGATTCAAACCCGGACTGGCAGAAGCATATATTTAGAACGTGCGTGGTTGCTTACCACTCTGCCAAACCAGCCCCAAAAATAATACAGTGATGTAAATAAAAAACATTGTGCTTAAGTGAGAAAAGATGACAAAAAATGTATTGGAAAACTTCCCAGTAGAAAAGTAAAAACAACAATTTGGAAAATATAACAACATATAAAAAAGAAATCAACAATAAATAATAAATAAATACAATTACAAAAAGAAAACTACAATAAATTGGAAATTATAGCAAAAAAGAGAATTGGTACATAAAGATCATATAAATTTAAAAATGCACACAAAACCTTTAACAGGAAGTGACATATCAAAAACATGTTGAGAAATAAAAAAACACATTTGCCAACAAGAGGACCAAGAGAAAAAGGATTGGTGGTGTTTCACTTGGGCTGTCTTTGTTATCATTGTTGTGTTACTTGTGTTCTGTTTTATTTTTTTAATACTGTTATTTATCACTGTTTGTTGTATTTTTCTAATTGAATTTTGTAATTTTTCATTTGTTGTGTTGTTTTTTTGTTGTTGTGTTTCATGATTTAATTTTGTTTACTGTGTTGTTTTTAATTTGTCTCATTTATTGTGTTTTTGTGAGTGTGTCTATATGTTTTCTTATCTATTATTGTGTCTTGTACAACAGGGCTACTGTACCACTCCAATTATAACTATTTAGTAATCTAACATAAAGGGGATGTAAAGAGAGCTAAAACACACATATTTTTCTTCCTCAGGTTTGTTTTGGCAGTCACCAAAAAGACCTCCAGCTCCTTTAGAATTTGACTTGAAAGACTCTTTGTGAGTAGAAACTGTTGCAGTTTAAGTATTTCTTAAAAATTGTGTTTTGTATAGAAGCCCGCCAACACTGCTCTGTCTCCACCAGGCACTTCACTTTTATCGTCAGCACTGCCCGGCTCTTTGCAGAGATCTATAACATCCCTTACTCAGAAAAGGTAGTTCACTCACAGTCAAGCAAACACTGCCTCAAAAACACAAACAAACCAGCTGACCACTTTTTCCTCCTCTCTCAGGATCTGTCAGAAGAGGCGGTGGCCGGGGTTCTTTCAGACGTCAGGATTCCTGAGTATAGGCCATCAGAGAAAGTGAGCGACTCTATCATTCTGATCCCTGGGTCCCGTCTGAGTATGACGTCCCCATCATGTTGATTGTGTGAATGTTTTCCTCCAGTGTATAGAGACTGATGAGACGGCAAAGAAGCCCGATCAGATGAAGGTACCCCTGAGCAGTGAAGAGGAGAGAGAGGCCATCACACAGTTAGAGCAGGCCATTGCTACTGACAACGTCAAAGCAGGTACGCAATTGATAGAAGGAACATAAAATCTACAACAGATATGAACGTGCCAGATTTTAAATGGACAGGAGGTGACTGCTTAAAGAGGTCATACTGTATACGTGAACTCAGCTTCTTATTGTTCTTATTGTTGTTTTAAGACTGCTAGAGTATGTTCACAATCATGTCAAGAAACTGCTAGATTTCACACCTGAAGCATTCTGATTCACCTCTATTTTCACTCTGACTGAGGCTCTCTGTTGAAGCGCGTCACTTCAACGCCTTTGTATTACCCACGTGGGCACAGTCTGTTCTGACTGGTTTACAGATCTACTGTTATTATTGGTCTGCTCAGTACAATACTCTGAACAGCTTCACGTTCTTTCTACAGTCCATACTCTGCACTGGGCTTGTCATCCTGAGCTGATGAAATGGAACTACTGATGTAACAATAATATGTCAAATGGGGCTTGGAGGTATCATCAGCTTGACTCAGCTCAGGAGTTGGGTATCTTGGACATGACATGTCTCCCTTTGCCTGCTCCATAATGTTATTTGACTTCCCAAACTCTCTTCAACCTTACACAGTATGTTGTTTTGCTGCCTGTAACTGTGTTTGGAAATAAATTAATCTCCTCTGCATGAAAAAAGCCACATAGCTGCTGGCTGCCTCCACTGTGAGGATGCTGTTTATGGAAAAGGTAGAAACCCTGATGGATGAGATACATGTTCATTTTCTTAAAAGTCTGTAAAATAACATATTTGGCATTGTGATGTTGACTTTATCGGTGATGGTTTCACATTAGGTCTACATAAAACCCGACTTTTACATCAGCTATGAAACTTTTTTTGTTTATCTGATCATTTTTAAGCAAGTTTCTTCCTCATTTACACAGATGATTCACACTTTAGAAACACCTTACTACTGCAGCAGTAAAGCATTTGTGACTGTTTATCAGTGAAATGTCATTGAAGGCTTCATTGGTTAAATTTTAATCAATCAGTCAATCAATCTTGATTTGTATAGCGCCAATTCATTACAATTGTTATCTCAAGACACTTCAAATCTAAGAATAAGCTACACATCAGACAGTTACCACTATCAGTAAAGCAGGACGAAGAGTAGCTGAACATCTGACACATGGGGCAGGACAGAACAGGAACGGAGAGAGGAGCCATACTTAGATGCTAGGCTAGGCTAGGCTAGGCTAGGCTAGGCTAGGCTAGGCTAAGCTAGGAGCAGAAGAGAGTAGAACTGAATTACACAGATATAGAGAGGCTACAGTGCTTTTTGTAAACCTTAGTCGTTAGATCAAACGTAAGTCAAACAAAACAAATGTGTTATAAGCTCAAATAACAGATATTAAGCAGTTATAATTAGCGTTAGCTGAACAGAGAGAGGACACACTACAAACAGCGCTACACTGTGAAACAGGAAGTGACGAACAGAGTGTTGGAGTCTCTTGTAGGAACCATAAGCATTCACTCGTGCTTTAAAAGTGTATCAACAAAGCATATGTAATTGTCTTTTTATAACAGATAGTAAGTTTCATATTTACTCATGCTTTACCACGATAATAATGTGTGCTTTTACAAAGTGTTAGCAATCACTTTTGTTCATTAGCTGTGATGTGTTTCCCCATGAAGAGAGGTTACAGATGAGTCCACTGCAGTTTGAAAAGGACAACGACAGCAATGGGCACATGGACTTTGTGACAGCAGCATCCTCTCTCAGAGCCCTGATGTACTCCATTGAGCCCGCTGACAGGCTCAAGACCAAACGCATAGCAGGCAAGATCATCCCTGCCATCGCCACAGCAACAGCTGCAGTGGCTGGATTGGTAAGAGATGGTGTTGAAGTCTGACGTCAGTACAAACTTAAGGTGATAGTTTTGTGATAGGGTTGTTTGAGGCACATGTCAGCTGTAAATTCTGTTGTACAGTAGCCATGGTGAGCTCTTATGGCCCTGAGAGGAGGGAACAGGTACTAAAGCAAGGCTGTACAAAGCTGCAAAACGAGGCCAAGTGCTTTACAAAATTAATTGAATAAGCGAGAACGAGCTTAGAAAATCGGGGTGAGCCTTTTCAGTGCTGGAAACATTTATGCTTAATTTCTTTGCTATTGAGCTCTCTTAATGCAGAACAACTTCCCTTTAGGCAGAAAGACCCAGGCTATGGCGCATGCCAAGAAGCACCAAAACAAAAAAGCATTGTTAATGTGGGGAGTATGATGTATAGTAACAGAAACACCGTTTTCTTCTATTTTTAAAGCTTCATTTCATCCTAAATTCACCAGTTCTATGAAGCTCTTTGCCCCCACAGCTACAATGCTACGTCTGCCTTTCATGTCAGTTCTCTCTGACAGGGACAGAGCAGGCAGCCATCACTGAGACTTACATTTTAAATTTTGGCTTGTACTGCATATAAAAACTCACAAACCAAACTATTCATTTTTTCAGGTTTATTACAAATCCTTGTTTTATTAGACATGTGAAGTGTTCACATATTTTAAACCAATGTTTTTATGTTCTCATAAGCTGTGAGCTGATTATTATGAATTTGAATTGATCAAACTCTAAAGGATATTTCAGGTTTTTTTGAAGCTGGGTTGTATTAAGGTCATGTCAAGGGTAAAAACATCAGCCACATTGATTATGATAAGCTCTACCATTGTAAGGCGAGAACCAGGATGGAAGAGAGGCCATACTTTGCTGCAGATGGGGCCATCAGCGATGCCTATTTTAGTCAGATTTAGAAGAAATCAGCCTTAAAAAGCAGCATTAAATTGATTGCTCACTGCACTAAAAGCATTTCCCTGCTCTGCTTTTCAGTCAGCAGGCCTTTTTGTTTTGGTTCTATTTCACCCCAGGCAGAAGGACATGTAAGCTTAGCAATGTGCTAAAGCTGTATCAAAACAAATGGGCTTACGGAAGTAAAAAATTATCTTTGAAAATCTGCACAATACAGTATATAATCAGCCCATTGCATTTTTGTTTGTTTGTTTGGGTTAGAATAAATAATTTTGAGCTTGTGGCCCCATTTGCAGTAAAGTATAGCCCATCTTCTGGTTCCCTCCTTAAATGGTAATTCCTGATCACAACCAATTTGGCTGCTGTATCTACATCTGAAATTAACCTCTTAAACTCTGTTTAATAAAAGAAATATCATTTTCTTTGTGGTGATTCAAGAATAACTTGAAGTATTTGTCTGTGTAGGTTCTCATTCATCCAGGTCATGGTTATCTTGAAGATTCAAAATCGAGTTTTAGAAGACATTTCACTTCTCATCCAAGAAGCTTCTCCAGTTCCTGATGAAACTGAAGAAGCGTCTTGGATGAGAAGTAAAATGTCTTCCCAAAACTTAACACAGTCCTGTCACCTCAGTTTTGAATCTTTGAGATAATCTGAAGTATTGCTTTTATTTCAAAGATAATCTCCCTTTCACAAAGTACTCAAATAATATATTCATAAACGTAAAAAGAGATTGAATCACTGATTTTCCTTTTAATATCAAATCAGTAATTTCATTTGTTTTGTTGTTCTCAGGTGGCCCTGGAGTTGATTAAGGTGGTTGGAGGATATGAGTTTGAATCTTTCAAAAACTGCTTCTTTAACTTGGCCATCCCTGTGATGGTGCTGACAGAGCCCGCCCCTGTGAAAAAGACATTTATAAGGTGGGAGGCATGTTAACAGTTCTCAGTACAACTGTAAGACAATCTTAAAAAAAAAAAAGTCCCTTGTTTGTGTTTTCAGTTGAAGTGAAACACTTTATGACCCTCTGTTACTCATCAGAAAAAGGAGAGAATCAGTCAATCCCTCTGAGACTGTGAAACTCTCTGGTGCCCCACAGCAGCAGAGTGAACATTTGTCTGCTTTATCACACAAATATAAAATCAACCATGTGTGGATTATTTCTCAGGGACAACATCTACTTCTCCATCTGGGACTGCTGGACAATCTTTGGCCATGAGGATTTCACACTGTCTGACTTCATGAACGCAGTGAGGGTGAGGGTCATTTACCGGTGTTGCATAGTTCTGATGCAAAAACACACTGACTGTTTTTCATGAATGAGGGACTGACGGTAAAGACTTTATCTTTTTCAGTAATATTTTTTGCCTGCCTTTCACACAGGAAAAATATGGGATTGAGCCCACGATGGTGGTCCATGGTGTGAAGATGCTCTATGTGCCCGTGATGCCTGGACACTCAAAGAGACTCAAGCTAACGTAAATATTGGCGACTGTTAATTTTTTTTTTTTAGTACCATAGCTTTCCCTGTGAGTAGTCACTCTCGTGCACCATATGTGACTTAGACCTTACCAGAGCATCACATATTGTCTTTACTGGAGCTATGTTTTTTTATTTTATTTTTTTGCCTTTTGGACTATATACACATGTGGACAAAATTGTTGGTACCCTTCATTTAATGAAAGAAAAACCCACATGGTCACTGAAATAACTTGAAAATAACAAAAGTAATAATAAATACAAATTACTGAAAATCAGCTAATGAAAATCAGACATTGATTTTAAATTTTGGTTCAGCAGAAATATTTTAAAAAACAATAATGAAACTGGCTTGGACAAAAATGATGGTACCCCTACAAAGGATTGAAAATGATGTGACCATAGGGACATGTTAAACTAAGGTGTGTCCTGTAATTATCATCACAGGTGTCTCCAAGCTTGTAATCAGTCAGTTTGCCTATTTAAAGGCTGAAAAGTGGTCACTGTGCTGTTTGGTATCATGGTGTGTACCACACTGAACATGGATCACAGAAAGCTAAAGAGAGAGCTGTCTCAGGAGATTAGAAATAAAATTATAGACAAGCATGTTAAAGGTAAAGGCTATAAGACCATCTCCAAGCAGCTTGATGTTCCTGTGACTACAGCTGCACAGATTATTCAGAAGTTTAAGGTCCATAGGACTGTAGCCAACCTCCCTGGACGTGGCTGCAGGAGGAAAACTGATGACAAAATGAAGAGACGGATAATACGAATGGAAACCAAAGAGCCCAGAACAACTTCAAAGAGATTAGAGGAGAACTCCAAGGTCAAGGCACATCAGAGTCAGATCACACCATCTGTCACTGTTTGAGCCAAAGTGGACTGAATGGAGGACATCACTGTTGAAAGCAAATCATGAAAAAGTGAGACTGGAATTTGCCAAAATGCATATAGATAAGCCACAAAGTTTCTGGGAGAATGTCCTTTGGACAGATGAGACAAAACTGGAGCTTTTTGGTAAGTCACATCAGCTCTATGTTCACAGACACAAAAATGAAGCATACAAAGAAAAGAGCACTGTACCTACTCTGAAACATGGAGGAGGCTCAGTTATGTTCTGGGGCTGCTTTGCTGCATCTGACACAGGGTGTCTTGAATCTGTGCAGGTGCAATGAAATCTCAAGACAATTGAGACATTCTGGAGTGAAATGTGCTGCCCAGTGTCAGAAAGCTTGGTCTCAGTCTCAGGTCATGGGTCCTCCAACAGGATAATGAGCCAAAACACACAGCTAAAAACACCCAAGAATGGCTCAGAACAAAACATTGGACTGTTCTGAAGTGGCCTTCTATGATCCCTGATCTAAATCCTGTTGAACATTTGTGAAAGGAGCTGAAACTTGCAGTCTGGAAAAGACACCCTTCAAACTGAGACAGCTAGAGCAGTTTGCTCATGAGGAGTGGGCCAAAATACCTGTGGACAGGTGCAGAAGTCTCACTGAGAGTTACAGAAATCACCTGATTCCAGTGATTGACTCAAAAGTTTGTGCAACGACACATTAAGTTAAGGGTACCATCATTTTTGTCCAGGCCAGTTTCATTAGTTTGTTTTTTAAAATAATTCTCTTGGACTACAATTCAAAAGCAAAATCTGATTTTCAGTACATTTTTATCTATTATTACTTTTGTCAGTTTCAGCTTATTTCAGTGACCATGTGGGTTTTTCTCTCTTTAATGGAAGGGTACCAACAATTTTGTCCACGTCTGTAGATATTTGTGACTGTATGTGGTTGTCCCCAGAGTTAAATCCAGAGGGATTATGCTTTTTATACTCATTTAATTTATAATATAAGGTAAAAAGACTCCCTGATAACAATATGGGTATCTCAGGTCTCTCTTGCCCTCTTAACAAGTACCCAAGCAAATATTTTATTCATGTTAAATGAACAAAATTAAGTTCACTTTTCTTTTTTTTCAACATACCAAAAAACTTTGTCATGGCAAAAGTTTGTAATACTAAATGTAGCCAGGCATCAGTTACTATTTGGCAGGCCTGTTATTGTTGAGTTTTTTTTAACAAGGTATTCTTTGTTTTTTAAATAGCACAGAACAAAAAAAAAATAGATAACACTCCAACTCTGAATTAACAGCCAGACAATGCTACAGATAATAACATATATATATATATATACATATATAAAAAAAACATAAGTCAGGTAGATAAATCAATAATAATTATAAAAATAAAATAAACAACATAATATAAAAAATGCTCAGACCAAAACAGGTGTACATTACATGCTTAGATTGCTAGTTGACATATTTTTGACAAATGTTTTAAATGGTGGCCAAGTGGTATGAAGTTTTCTGGTACACCCTCTGATTCTACATGTATTTTTTTTTATAAAAGGAGAAGATACATGACCTCCTGTATCCACTGACCATGTAATGGGGGAACAGAGTCCCTCCATTTTGACAGTATGAGTCTTTTGGCTAAAAGGGAACAGAAGGCAATCATATTTTCTTGACTCCTGTTGACAGAACTGTTTATTGGCATCACACCAAACAATGAGATCAGTGGAGATGGATCAATTCTTGTCCCACATATGCTGGAAAAAGTCTTAAAGATAGAACACAAAAACCCAGAAATCTTGGGGCAGACCAGAACATGTGTAACAGAGTGGCAGGGGCCAGTTTACAGCGATCACAGGCTGGTCGAGATCTTTCTTAAACCTAGCTAATTTATCTTTGGACCAGTGTAAGCTGTGTGCAGTTTAAACTGAAGGACAGTGTGCTGTTAACATGTAGAAGATCTTCTCTATAATCCTTTCCCAAATATCTTCTAAAATTATTTCAACAATTTCTTTCCCACTTATTCGTAAGATATTTTTATTAAGTTAATTTGTCCTTCTCCAAGCTAAACAAACTCACTGAGCCCTTCTGTCTCTCTGCAGGATGCAGAAGCTGATCAAGCCATCAGTGGGGCGCCACTATGTGGACCTCACTGTATCGTTTGCACCAGAGGCAGACGGAGACGATGACCTCCCTGGTCCTCCGGTCAGGTACTTCTTCAGCCGCAATGGAGAGACTCCCTGACACCCTTTCAGATGTCATCATCTCGCCTCTCGTGTCCTTACTTCCCTCCTCTCATGTAAATTGTAGTACCCTGATAACCTGGGCCAGGACTGAGAGCTTGACCTCGGGATGATATCTGGCGAAGGAAAAAGCTCTCAGTCTCAGCCCGACCTCCCCGTGTACTTGATGGAGCAAGCAAAGGCAAGTCCTGGTTCCAATATTTCTTGCCACAGATCTAGCCAGTGGAACATGAAGCTGCTGAAGTAGCACTTAACTGTACCTGTGTACATATATTTTCTCTCTTGTTTTATACCTAGGTGAAATGCACAGTTCTGCCTGTGTCGATGCCTTAATTAATTAATAACTCTGTTTTTTGTTTGTGGCAGTTAGTCTGAACAAAAACTTTGTTTACAGAAACCTGCGTACTCCCAAAACATGTCAGTTTTATTTTTGTTGGTCCACAAAACCCTGAAGGGGGGAAGTGTGGTAGGACTGTTGGGGCAGTGAGGTGGACTCACAGTTTGAAGGCATCCTATCTTCTCTTTCCCAAAGTCCTCAGTGGCTTTAAATAAATGCCAACCACATGTTTGCCAGTCATCTCCCTGTTTGGTGTTTCATTTGAAAGAGAAAATATCAGTCAAAAACAGCAAAACCACCAAAGACACTTTGTGTGTGCAGATGACTATATGATCACTTTGACTGCCTTAGAAATATCATTAATATCACAGGGGTGAGTAATTACCTAGTATTACTGAGCAACAGGCTCCAGCACCATCTTAATAAACTTCACCTCATGTTTGTGTGTAGTGTGTGACATTTTTGGAAACCAAAGGGGTCTTTCTAAACTGCTCCCTCGACACTATGACTGTAGAGTGAGTAAACTCTGATGTTACCACAGCAAAGAGAAGCTCCCTCCGTTACAGTGTAGGGTTTAAATTTAGCAGGCAGCTTTGTGGGTAAACTCCAACAGATCAGGGAAGTATTGACTGGGATTTTATGTCACTTAAACTAAGTTTTCTACAAAAACATAATAAGAAAGACTAATAAAATTACTCCACATTTCCATAGTACCATCTCATATTTAGTGACTTATAATAAAGACACTTTGATGTCAGATTTACATGTTTCTGTTTTCAAGACTTCAATGTTAAATCCTAAATTTTTTTAAGCTTGGCAACTTCACATTGGTCCCATATGTCCCCTGAAATGTTTTTAACTTTTGCCTGAACATCTTCTAAAATATGTGATCTGGCATGCCTACAAACCCATCAAATGGGGATCCAAAATAAAAAAAATAACTAAAAATATATACTTTGAATTGTAACATTGCTCAGAGTGGTCTATTTTATTGTAAATCTTCATGGGCCCTTAAAATATGGTTGTGATTTTAGCCATTAAAAGCTTTGCTCTAGTGTTTACTGTGACTGAATTCCTCATACTGGAGCCATTTGTAGGCCTAACAAATGCCTGGCTTAGGGGGTGGTGTCGGAATTTTCTACTTTGGAAGTCTGACGTCTTCAGGAAATGACTTTGCCAGCTTGTAAGTGAAACATGTTTAACTGGGATGTGATATAATTCCCACTTCCTGTTTCTGAGTTGCAGGGGGTAACACTGAACTTAGTCAGACCGTCTCCCATGAGAAACAATTTAAGTATTGAGCCCGCTCATTAATGTCTGCCATGATATAGACTCACAGCTGGAGGGACCCCCATGAGAATGTGCAGATGAGTGGAAGTCTGAAGGTTGAGGGTAAAGGGAGTAGTTTGTGAAAGCCCTAACTGCTCTTTGAAAGTAACCATCCCTCATTAATCATACAATTTCATATAATGGTCCTCACCTGAATCAGTGAAGATGCTGTTGCGTGTTGCACTCAGTACTCTAGGTAATACCACTTACTCATTGTAGCTGCTTGTTATACTTGCAAGGGAAATGACAGCCTGGCATAATAAACATTGGTCTCCGTGTATATCATACATAACAGCATGAGTTCATCTGTGTTTGGCGCACATTAAAAATCATTTTTGCTGTCAGAATTTAACATCTGTATTGTCATCTGGGATCACCCTACTGTTCTTTTTAAAGGAAATACTGTTCTTATGTGGATGTGTCCATGACATGTATTTATTTACTTGTTGTTTCTCAATTTTGTCACTTTTTCTGTGTCAAACTGAGCCTGTGTTAATGAGCTCTGTGGAGTCATGGTGCACTGGTTAATTTTAAATCAACATAGACCAAAAGTAATCTTCAAATTGTTCATCCAGGGATGATTCACCCTCTAATTTGTTCCTGGAAATGGCTGAGAAAGTAGTCAACATTGACCTTTACTAGTATGTTGACAACAAAGCCAGTGTGGTTTTGAAGGAATGGTTAAGGACCCAACTTTTGGTTTCTGATTGTTTTGAATTTTCCAAAACAGTGAAGACTGAAGTTGGCCAAATTGTTCCTCAGCTACATTTAATTTCTTCTCCATGACCAGACGTGATGATTTTATTTCTCTAACCAGAGTCTCATTAACTGATATTTTTTCTTGTGCAGCAAGTCAGTTAAAACAAAGCAGTGTTAAAGAGTGACTGATAATGTAGGTTTTTGTGACAGACAACTCAAGCAATGGTCCAATAAAATGTAAGATTCAGGATGTCCTCAATACCAAAGCTGCTCTGTGTCTTTCTTTAACAAAACAGTCTTTAACAGTCCCAGATGGAGTAGGTAACTGTGATAGGATGCCACCTGTGCAACAAATCCAGTCGTGAAATTTCCTCACTTCTAAATATTCCATAGTCAGCTGTATTATAAGAATGTGGAAGTGTTTGAGAACGACAGCAACTCAGCCATGAAGTGGTAGGCCATGTAAACTGATGGAGCAGGGTCAGCGGATGCTGAGGCACATAGTGCGAAGAGGTCGCCAACTTTCTGCAGCCAGTTGCTACAGACCTCCAAACTTCATGTGGCCTTCAGATTAGCTCAAGAACAGTGCAGAGAGCTTCATGAATGGGTTTCCATGGCTGAGCAGCTGCATCCAAGCCTCACACCACCAAGTGCAATGCAAAGCGTTGGATGCAGTGGTGTAAAGCACAATGCCACTGAACTCTTGAGCAGTGGAGACGCATTCTCTGGAGTGACAAATCGTGTTTCTCTATCTGACAATCTGATGGACGAGTCTGGGTTTGGCGGTTGCCAGGAGAACGATACTTGTCGAACTGCATTGTGCCAAGTGTAAAGTTTGGTGGAGGGGGAATTATGGTGTGGGGGTGTTTTTCAGGAGCTGGGCTTGGCCCCTTAGTTCCAGTCAAACTAAGGAACTCTGAATGCCTCAGCATACCAAGACATTTTGGACAATTCCATGCTCCCAACTTTGTGGGAACTGTTTGGAGCTGGCCCCTTCCTCTTCCAACATGACTGTGCACCAGAGCACAAAGCAGGTCCATAAAGACGTGGATGAACTTGACTGACCAGCACAGAGTCCTGACCTCAACCTGATAGAACACCTTTGGGATGAATTAGAGCAGAGAATGAGAGCCAGGCCTTCTCGTCCAACATCAGTGTGTGACCTCACAAATGCGCTTCTGGAAAATTGTAAAAAAAATCCCATAAACACTCCTAAACCTTGTGGACAGCCTTCCCAGAAGAGTTGAAGCTGTTGTAGCTGCAAAGGGTGGACCGAAATCAAATTGAACTCTATGTATTAGGAATGGGATGTCACTGAAGTTCATATGTGGGTCAAGGCAGGAGAGCGAATACTTTTGGCAGTAAAGTGTAAATGAACAACACTTTGATGGAGAGATGTCAGTCTAATCATCTCTGTTTTACAATTATTTTTTCTTAAATTTCAGCTCACTTTCAGTGTTTTATCCACGTGGGACCCAGAGAGTTCAGGTTCGAGATAATTTAATTCTAGGAGATGGACAACACCTTTCAAAGTGTATTCATCAAAAAGAGTTCATTTGTCCTTTGGATATATGGAGGTAAAATAGTCATTATTTCCATGACTTCTTTCAAGATGCATTTTAAAAGCTTTTACATTTTAAAATTAAAGTTTTGTTGTATACGTTATGAGAACAAAGGGTTCAAAAAAGTTTTTCATTGTCAGGGTTTTAAAATCTCAAATTGGACTTTAGAAATTGTGCAGGAAACTTAGAGCCCTTTTGATGTAGATGTTGCAGCAGACTAATGATAAAACATCGAATGACAAAAATAATAGATGTACAAGCAATAATAATAAAGAAATAAATTGTTATTTCCACTGGTTGTCCATAGATAGTCACACAATTTCATATGTTTGACTGCGATAAACTCACTGTATAGCATTCCTCCCAATGAAAGTGTTACAGTGGAGCCAGTCTGTGGTTACAGAGTCTGAACCTCATCTGGATTTTTCTTCATGTTAACTCTATAACAATCCTGAATTAACCTGCCTATAAGTATTCTCTTTTTAGAAGCCAAACACATTTTGATTTGCCTTTGTTTCTTTCTTAATATGTCATTTATACTCCACTTTTTGTTGGTAAATAATTTGGATGGTTTCAACCTAATTAGTGGAGGTGTTACTGTTTTCCTGGAGCTTTACTTTAATTTAAAGAAAACTGATACCTTCATTTTTTGCACTGCATTTAGTCGAATTTAAACTTTGAATGAGGCATAATTAATTGAAATAAAATCAAATAGTGGATCCAAAAACATATTTATTGATGAGAACCGTTGACCTTTGTAGTCAAAACATTTAAATACACAGGAGCACAAAATACATTCAACTGAAAGATTCATATGTATTAATATATTAAAATACAGCTGTGTCTTTGTAATCAGGAAAAAAGATAAATACATTCAGTAATTCATTTACAGCTCATCTCAGATCATTTTATTTTCACAGTCAGACTGTAGAGCAGCCTCAGAATGTAGGTTTATTCTGTGTCATTGTAGTTCATGTTTTTAAAAAATAAAAGCTTTTTACACACATCACATTATTAGCATACATAACAAAACATAAGGCCATTAGTGCATAGTATTTCATCTGTTACCACTTGTCAGACTTTCAGATTAAATATCCACGTCCTGCAAGTTACCCCAGCAGGGTCCTACTTTGACTTTGGCTTTGAGCTTCACGTACAGCTTCACTGCCGTCTCCATCTCTCTCTTCACGATCTGAGCAACCTGACGGACAGAAAGGAGGGAAAACGAAATCAGTCACTGGTATAAAGGGCTGTTTCTGTAAGGATGCCTTCCCATTTCAACAACAATCCTCAGACCTGTATGAGGTCTTCCTCTGTGGTTTCATAAATGAGCTCATCATGCAGCTGTAGCACGAAGAACGCCCCCCTGAGGTGAGGCCTGCGCAGAGTGCTGCCTGTGGGACGGACATTATTAGACATCGTCTGGATCTTTCCAGTGAAATGACAGTCTGTCCTTTTTTGCACCTACATTTGAAATAATGTGAAGATGAAGTCACCTGAGTTTGTGTGCTGGTGTGAGGGTGGAGCAGAGGGGTATGTTCTTCTCAGCCGTTTCTGGATGTTCACAGTGGCCAGTTTAACAATGTCTGCTGCTGATCCCTGAACAGTGGTGTTCACTGCCTGCCGCTCTGCCTGGAAAGGAAGAAGAAGAAAGAGGGAGGGATTCCTTCAGGGGAAAAAGAGTCTTTCATGCACATTTATAACTGGATTTAACATAGGATCAGGTCAGTTATGAAGAGGAAAAATAGATGGTCTAATACAGTTTATAAAAGGTCAGGCTGGAGCATTGGTGTCGCAGTCTGAGAGTGCACTTGGTCAGTAATCAGGAGGCTGAAGGTTCGAGCCAGGTGTCACATGGCGATGTGTCCTTGGGCAAGACATCTAACCCCAAGTTGCTCTTTTTCGCTGTGTCAGTGGCGTTTAAATGGGATGAAAGGGCTGGAATATGTTTTTGATGCTGATGAATAACCGACAAAGAAACTCCAACCATCAGTGAATGAATGTGTTTGAACAGGTAAGTGTGGCCTGTGGTGTAAAGCTGCTTTGAGAAGTTAAAGAGACTAGAGAAGCTCAAGTCCATTTACCACTTTCATATCTTTGAGCAGAGGGCAGGCTGCCGGCAGGGTCTTAAACAGACTAAATTAGAAATGTTTTTTTTTATTACCTCTGCCAAGGAGTTTATGTTATTGCCCGCATCTGTTTGTTTATTTCTCTGTTAGTAACATAACTCAAAAAGTTATGGATGGATTTCGATTACATTTTCAGGAAATGTCCGGAATGGGACAAGGAAAAAATGATTAGAATTTGGGAGTGATCCGGATCAGCACAGAAAAATTTGATTTTCTTGACAACTAACATAGATATCATTTTAAGTCCAGTTGCTAATGGCATGTTTTCATGCTCAAGGAATCTAAATATTTAAATGAAATAAAGGTAGGGCTAATATTTATGGTGAAAATCACAATATGGGTGAGGACTGTGGCGCTGGCAGAGGTCTGCACTCTCTGAGTGCTTTTTAAGTTTTACATACTTCACTTCAGGCAGCATAACTTCTGTTCATCTCTAAGATGCAAGACGGATTTGGTGCAAATGGTAATGTTTAAACTTTAAACACTCAGACTTTTTCACTTATTTTGAAATGCTGGTTTTTGGACTCGTTTTATTAGAAATTTTGTATGGGGTCATTTACTCAACTCAATTATCTTGCCTTGTTCCACCCAAAATGATTTTTCCCCCTCAGTCACAGAGATCTCAAACACTAAAATTGGTCACTTATGTTAACTTCAGAGCAGCGACTTTGGCCTTTATATAACTACTTAAACATTTTAGATGCATGGGGGGTAACATTACATAACATTACTCTTGACAGTTGAAAAGATTGAAAAAAATCCCAAATAGTATGAAAATGAAGGTGCATAATCACTTACATGTGCTTTTATGTGCACATTGGTGTTGGTGATCCCTGGTAAGTATCTCCTGCGGCCCATGAGAGTCTGAACATAGCCGTTTTTCACACAGCTCTTCACTGTTTCTTTGAGGAATAAATTTATCCCTGAAACACAAAACACACAATGTACATTCCATATTTCATCTCTTATTCTGGATGTAAAGTCGAGCTTTTTCATACAGCATCTATTCGACTGTTTTTTTCAATGTTGTCTAAAAAACTTTTACCATTTTTATTGATCACTATTTCATTATTTATCACTTTAGCATCTGGACCCTCTACCCCCTTTAAATGTGGAATATCAACCCAAATTTAACAGAAAATTTATTTGCTTTGCATTTCTAACTGCATAGTTCACAACACTGTCTGCAGCAGCACATCCTACCAAGGCAGGATGTGGTGATGTGATGAAAGAGACAGTCAGAGGGCTTTTCAGATAGTCAACAACAAAACATGCATAAAAATAGATTATTGACTTTATGAACAGTTACATGTATGCATAATGCATTCAACATCAATGCTGCCAACAATTTGCAGAAGCACACAAACAACAATATCATTCCTGCAGCTGAAATAAAGTGCAAGAGAAAATATTCAAACCTGTGTACCTTTGTATCTTGCTTTGAAGCTCTCTATGTAGCAGGCTGCATCGTTCTCCTCCACACCCATTTGATCCCCCAAAGACTTGGCCCCCATCCCATAAATAATGCCGTAGCAAATCTGACAAACACATGAACCCAGTCGTGAGCATGGCAGTGAAAATGAATCTGTGTTTTGAAATGCTCTCTTCCCTCTGGCACCTGTTTTGCCTGCTGCCTGAGGCCGTCGTTCACAGACTCTGGGTCGACGCTTTTCCACTCAGCAGCGATGCAGCGGAATACGTCTGCTCCTCCATTCAGCACCTGTGGACACGGACAGACACACAAACACAGACGCACAGATCTCTTATTCACTTTGTTTCAAACCTTCATGTCCCATAAAAAATTCAAAAGACATTGTGTCCAAAAAGTGGGCACAACAGAAACATGCTCTTTAATTATTGCATGTTAATATTATTTTCTATATTTAAAACCTCAAATAACTTCACAAATATCAGTCCTGCTTATAAATAAGAAAAATGAACATATTCTTGGAACTACACGCTTTATATGCCACTTTGAGCACATGTACACTTTGTCATTATCATGGAAATTTTCGATTTAAAAATGTCAAGAAATTTTTGATATTTGTTTTTTATTGTTTCTGTGACCCTGAAAGAAGAAGCAGGATAGATAATTGATGGATGCATGTTTTGTTTTGTAGTGCAGCATCCAGCAGCAAATTGGCGTCAGACATTTAGCTATGTCATCCTCTCCCCTCTGATACATTTATTACTATTCTTTCTATCACTGGGATAAACAATTAAGTTTATAAATATTACAGGAACCAGGCTTTCTATAAATAACACTGACAAGAAAGTAAACTTTTCCAATTATATCAGGGGTTTTAAATACATATATACATATATATACATATATATACATACATACATACATATATATCTATATATCTATATATATATATATGTATATGTATATATATATGTATACATATATATATGTATACATGTATATACATATACATATATATACATATATACATACATATACATACATATATATACATATATATATATACATATTTATATATACATATATATACACATATATATACATATATATACATATGCATATATATACATATATATATACAAATACAAATACATATATATACATAGATATATATATATATATATATATATATATATATACATATATACATATATATATATATACATATATATATATACATACATATATACATATATACATATATACATATATATATACATATATATATATATATATATATATATATATATATATATATATATATATATATAAATATATATGTATATATATATATATATATATATATATATATATATATATATATATATATATATATATATATACATATATATAATTATACAAGGTATACGCAGCATGGTGGCGCAACTGGTAGAGCACGTGCCTCACAGCAAGAAGGTACCCGGTTAGATCCCCGGGTCAGACAGGGGCCTTTCTGTGTGAAGTTTACATGTTCTGCCCATGTGTGCGTGGGTTCCCTCCGGGCACTCCAGCTTCCTCCCACTGGTGACTCTAAATTGCCCTTAGGTATGAATATGAGTGTGAATGGTTGTTGTCTCTCTATGTTGCCCTGCGATCGACTGGCGACCAGTTCAGGGTGTACCCTGCCTCTTGCCCAATGATAGCTGGGATAGGCTCCAGCCCCCCGCAACCCCGAAAGGGATAGCCGAATGAATGAATATATTTATACAAAAATATATATATAAAGATTAGTCCCTTTACAACAATGCTAGAGTGGAAACCTTTTGGATGAACACTGTTTTGTAAAAGGTCTTTGTCAACATAGATTTTTTTTATTTTTATGCCCTGTGCAGCGCCATTCTTTAGAAAAAAAAAAATAAATATATATATATATATATATTGACCATACAAGGAATTGGTTGGGTTTTTTTGGGGGGGGGGTTGGGGGGACTAAAAGGAGAAATTCAGCTATGAGTTAGAAAATAGGGGAAAAAAAATACAGTTTGAAGCCTCCAAATTAAAACCACATTTTGAGACATTTCATGTTTTTATGATGAAAGATTCACATAATAAAAAAATTACATTATAATGGGTCACATTATTAATTCTTTTATATATATATCATAACTTCTATAATGGACATTACTGTTCTGAATGGGTTGATTGTGATCATTTTGATTTTACAGAGAATCATAGATCATGTGTAGCATATGGACTTTGGACAATATGGACAATTCCAAAATGTGTATAAGATACATGCACATTTCTGCCAAATGCCATGTCATATGGAATTAGTAAAGACATAGACATAAACCTTTATAAAACCCCAAAGCTAAATTGTGAGCTTCCTAACAGGGACCAGTGAGGATGAGGTTTAATGTTTCTTTGATATTCAGTGTGCGTCCACATCACTGACCTGTATGAGGCGTTGATCCTTGGAGAGGTGAGCCAACACTCTCAGCTCCAGCTGAGAATAATCAGCTGCCAGCATCATCCCACCTACAGATCAGTACAGCGTAAACAGACAAAACGTATTTAGTTGACTACGTCAGAACAGAAATTAGAAGAGATGATAACCACTCTCTCATTCTGGTCACCTGGAAAAGGTACAAAGGCGTGCCTCATGCTGACTGAGAAGGCTGGGCCTTGTTCTGCACCTCCAGCTGAAGGCGCCACAGAACGCCTCTTCTTTCTGGATCACAATAATAAGAGTAGAAGTGACTCAAAAACAACTTCCAGTCATGACCAGTGAAATCAAAGAAAAGAAAAACAGGTCTACTTAAGGAAAACTATAAAAGTAACGAGCATTTCAGAATATTAATAGCCTAAATGTTACCCTTGAGCATCAACCACCTCTTCATCAGTGAGTTCTCTCTGCTTTTAGAGTAAATTCATTTTAAGCCTCTCTTAATCAAATGACTCCCTGACAGTAAATCAAGAGTTAAACATATGTAAGCATTAATTTGCAAAGTCCTTTTAGTTCTACAAGAATGCCGTTTAAAAAAAACGAACAGGGAAAAGGATCAGAATAAATACAGACATGGGACTGCCCCTGTAAACACTTTCAAAGATTTTTTTTGGGGCCTCTTATTCCTTTATTATGTTATGTCATGACAAGAGGCCATGGGGCATTTAAAACAAAAATCTGTATAAGATACTATAGAAATATTCACACTGAAAAAGAAATAAACTACCACTAAAGCAGCAAAGAGTATGATTTTTAGATTAAATGTAACTGACTTTTCTGATGCCTTACACTTTACACTTTTGGTCGACTAAATTTATAGTCAATATTTTCAGCTAAAAAGCTGTGAAATTTCATCAACTTAAACCAGACTAAAATTAAAACAATTCAGATGACTAAATTATGAATTAAACTAAAACAATTTTTAAGCATAAGACTATAACAAAAAATAAATGAAAAAGTGCAGTCAAAGCTAACACTGGACCTTTAAATTGGTGATAAGAACTCATGTGTTATGTACCCTCTTTCTACTCTGACTTTACCCTGTTTTGGTGATCATGTGGTGGCTGTCCTGTGACGGGGGGCTCTCTCCCACCACTGTGGCCATGTGGATCTCAAAGTCTTTGGGGACGTTCTGTATGTTGGGCTCTGTGAAGCTCACTCTGCCTAAAGACAGAATGAATCCGGTCAATCAAGCACAAAACTGCACAAACATGTACATGTTTAGGTTTTGTTTGGATTACATTTTTCATCTCCAATCAAGTTGAGTGTGTCTGTGTGTCTGACCTGTGGCTGTGTGTGTCTGGGCGATGGGGTATATTCTGTCCATGTTCAGTGTTGGGTGGTGCTGCTTCTCTCTCTGCAGAGGGAACACCACTTTGGTCAAAGCGTTAGTGATCCGCCTCCACTCAAGAATCACACCTGGTAATGGGTGCAGAGGGCGCAGTTTCTCCAGAACATCCTGTAAATATCATTTAAATTCATATTAAACACAAAAAACACTCATTCAAATTACTTATATGTTTGAAAAAACAAAGAATATAATGTCATCTGCTGCAATAACATAATCCAACACAAATGCAGTCTCACCTTAGTGGTGCTGAACTGCTTTCCAAGTCGCACTCTGCCAGCTCCTCTCCTGGTGTAACCCAAAGTCTTTTTACTTTTGGACCCGCTCATGTCTCCGTTTGGAGGCAAATGAAGCTCTAAAAATAACACCTACCAGACAGCAGTTAGAAAATGGGTATTGAGCCCTTTAGACTTTGTGTAAAAATTTAAATATCTAAAGTGCTACCGATCTCTTTGTGTGGTAAACACAGGCATGCAATTTTGATGCTTTCATATCAAATAGCGAGTTAAAATGATTATGTAGAAGTGAGACAGGCCTCTACTCTGACAATGTTCAAATCTAGGCTCAAAACAGCTCGATTTAACCGTGAATATGACTGAAAGAATCTTATCTGCACTCTTCTTTTAAAATTTCATCTTATAATGATTATTGTTGTTTTTATTATGTATAGAGATTTTATTGCATTTTTCTTGTTCTGTAAAGCACTTTGAATTGCCTTGTGTGCAAATTGTGCTCTACCAATAAACTTGCCTTGCCTATAGGTTATAGAGCAAGACAAATGCACAATATGTACAAGTACTGAATCTTTCTCAGGGTTAAGAGAACAAAGATTTACAAGGATTTATTACTTGATAAATGAAAATATTTAATAAAATTACAATACATGACCTAAAAAGTAGAAAACTGCATACCAATTAAATTAAAAAGACCCCATCCACCCTCACAGTTCACATACAACACACAAACTAAATTAATCAAACAAAAAAGCAAAAGCATAAAAAGGAAATTCTAAACAGAATAAAAGAGTGAGGAAGACTGAAGAAATGCTATCTTTAACTAAAAGTGAGGAAACACAGGAGCTAAAACAAATTATAATCTAAAATAATAAGAAATTGGATTAAAAAAAGACTATAGGGAAAGAAAGGTTAATAAATAAAAGGGCCAAAAAATTGAAAAACTGCATTTAATGGTCCAAAGCCATAAAAATGTTGTGTAGTGTTTACTTAGACTCATCATTTAGTCTCTAATTTCATCTGAAGAGTGTTTTCTCATTTGTGTCTTTAAAAAGATTTACTTGGCTACTAAATTATGAGTTCTTCATTAAAAAAATATAACATCAAGTTTATTATCAATTTGCTTTATATATACTTGTTTTACCAAACTGCGCAGAGCTTGTTTGGGATAAGGCCCCATCTGATATCTTTTCATCGGGGCTATATGTAATAACTGGCAGCACCCTACACCATGACAGCCGGTCAGTGTAAATGGTGTGAACACAAAATCTGTCCAAGGTGAGGAGAAAAAAAAGGGAACCACTGCTTTAATCATACAGTATCAGTGAATAGGAAGATGGGTCTGACCTGTGCGATATCATCAACGCTGGTCAGGGAGAACGTGTGTCCAGCCAGGTTATAAGCCTGAGTCTCCAGCGCGGTGAGTTTGGCCTGCATCACATGTTTCTGTCGTTCACACTCTTCCACACTGAAGCCGATGCCATTAAGCTCCAACAAGGCCAAACACACCTGAGAGGGCATCTCAATTCTCCGAAACACATCTGGAACATACAAACCACAACATCTAAACACTTTACAGCTTTAATACATTTCTACCCATTGCTGGTGTGTACATGTTAGGAGTACAATACCCAGCATGCCGTCTTTCTCCAACAGGCCAGTGACATGGTTCATAACAGCACTGACGAGAACACTTTTAGTGGCTGCTCGAACACGAGGACAGTGCGAGTGGGGATTTCCGAGTCCTTCCAAAAGAGGTATTTCTTCAGGGCAGTAGACAGTCACCATGTTGGGCAAAGTTCTCTCCTCGCTGCTGGGGTCCACCAACCAGCAGGCAACCTGTAATCCACATTCAGACCAGAGTCAGCCTGCTGGATTATGACATTTGGTACAAAAATTATACATGTAAATAGTGCCGGCTTCCCTCTGATGACTGTTCCAGATCTTATATGTGAAATTTAAGGGACTGAAACAGGATTCAACACACATATCGTTGCTGTCGGGCACAAACCTCCTATCTCCAAAATTGCCACCTTTCAGGGAATAAACAATGCTCTTCTACTGACCAAATGCTGTATTGTCCTGATTAGAGATTATGTTTTTGTACTTTAATTTTAAATTTGGTTAAAAGTTTCTAAAACCCAGTCATCAACATTGAAATTGACCAAAAGCACAATTTTTCTTTAAAAAAAAGTGGACATCATAAGAAATGGTTTGTTTAAGACAGTGACGATGCATGTGCACGTTTTCCCTTACCTTTGGGTCTTCACAACTTCCTTCCAAACTCAAGCCACAGCTCAGGACAAGTGTCTTGTAAACCTGGATGATGTCATATGTGACGACCACTCCTCTCCCATGACCTTCCCTTGACATGCTCAGACAGGCCTTCACCTTCTCCACCCTCTCACTCACTGACAAATCATCATCCAGAGGAGGAGGAGCCAGACTGGCACTCAAACCTGAAGACAAACAGATATGCTGATGCTCTGAGGAATCACTTTAAAAAGTTGTGCTTCCATCGCATTTGTACAAATGTATGTGCTGTACCTCTGCTCTGCTCCTGCTGCAGAGATATGTAGTACGCATCTCTTGCTCCCCAGCAGACGGACAGTCCAATCAACACCAGTCCATCACTGTCTCTTACTGGAAACCCATCAACCCTGGGGAGCATCTGGTCAGATGCTGCTGCTGCAAAGCAAGTGTATGAGAGGAGTGCTTACATGAAAGGTAATCTTTGAGGTGTTAGGTGCTTGTGAGGCATGTTGGATACACATTTGAATCTACAAGTATATTAATGGAAAAGCTTTGAATCTGACCCTCTAACTTTTTCATTGTCTTTACCAAATAATTAAAAAAAACATTTTACTTACTCTGCAAGATTGTCTCCAATGATTAGAAAGTGGATAGGGTAGTCTCTTCATATGGGGAGCAGCTTAAGCACTGGGGCAAACTTTCCTTTTTTAAGTATGCCATGGCCTACTTTATAGACTAACAGTCATCTAGGGTCAACTAAAACCCTTATGCAATCATTACATAAAACTAAATCTTTTATTTGCTGTATCAACTGTAAATGCTTACCTTTTCCCGTGCAGTGCAAACAAACAAGTCAATGCAAATAATGCAGAGTAAATCTTATATTCTAGCTGCATAACATGACAGCAAGTTTTAACAGGAGTGTAAAAGTCCTGCCTTAATGAAAAAGGCACAACTTCTCCATTAAAAGATACAAAAAATTTTAACATAATGAAACAAAATAATTTTCTGTGTCAAGCCAAACACTCTTTTATTTATGTTTATTTATGTTTAAGACTACATAACAATTTAGTTCACCACAGCCAAATTAATTGCCAAAATTGCCATAATAAAAGTTAGGGTTTTAACATAATATAAAGTACTGTCCATGTTTAGAGCGTACACAAATACGCTCTAAAAATAATATAAACAGACAGCCAAGTGTTGTATGATCATTCAAAGCAACAACATTTAACCTTTTCTTCTTTAAATCTTGCTCACTTCTCTTTGGAAAAGCCCTTTTGCATCTCTTTGCACCAACAAATGTTTGAAACTCTGCCAAGAAAGTAAACAGGCTGCTTCTCAGTTGCTTAATTTTAGTGTATGAACTCCGTCATAAAGCTGTGCACCCTGGACATGGAATGGAATTCAGTCCCTCACTGTTGAAAATTATTGCACAATCAAATTCACTGTTACTTTAAGAGGTAAAACTTTCTCATTGCTGCTTGAAAAAATATCATTTCAATTTTAAGTTTTTTTTTTCTTTTAACAAATTCCAATGAAGGTGGAACGGTAGTGCAGCAGGTAGTGCATGTGTCTCACAGCGAGAAGGTTGCTGGTTTGATTCCTGTGTCTGTCAGGGCCTTACTTTGGGGATTTTGCATGTCCTCCTCGTGCATGTGTGGGTTCTCTTGGGGTGCCCTGGTCTCCTTCCCCAGAACATAAACGTGCTCATTAGGTATGAGTGTGAGCATGATTGCTTGTCTGTCTCTCTATGTGGCCCTGTGATTGGCTGGTGACCAGTTCAGGGTGTACCCTACATCCCCCAATGTGAGCTGGTATAGGCTCAAGCCTCTGTGACCCCAACAGAGATTAGCTTTAGTGATAATGGATGGATGGACAACCTCCATTACATAGATATTTCTGCTTTATTCTTTGCTCTGTTGTTGCAGCATTTTAGCTGACGGACATCTTGCCCTGTTTAATTTCTTTTTCTTGCTTCATTTTTATATTGAACAGATGAAACTTGAATTTCTTTTGGGGCCAATAAAGGATCATCAATCTATCTATCTACCATGTATCACAGAAGCAAGAAAGAAGCCTTATCCACAGTACATCATCTTTTGTAACAGCAACACTCACTGAGATCATATTTCACATCCACTCGTGTCAATCACTCACCTCTCCGGTGGTTCCCTCCTATCCCCCCTCCAGGCTGCTCCCTGTGCTCCCTCTTCTCACAGGCCAAGGCCAGAGAGAAGCGCTCCTTTGTTTTCCACTCTGTGGTGAATGTCTCAAAGAGCCGCCTGTCACTTGCCACATCTATGATGGAGAAGGCCCCTGAGTTGCTGGAAGGGAGTGAAGCATCCTGGGACAGCTGCAGTGAAAAGCCTTCGTCATATATGGGAGAATCTGCATCAGAGGGAGGCCTGTGTGGAGGGGAGGCTGGGGGTGATGCTGGGTCTGGTGGAGGGCTGAGATTCTGGTTGGAATGTGGCGGGGGCATATTTGGGCAGGATGTAGGTGCGTTGTTCCCCTGTTTGTGTTGATTACTTGATGTGTAATTAGGATGTCTGGGGTTTGTTGCAGCCTCAGGTGGACTGTTATTGTTTTCATGTTGAGGTTTGATACATTTTGTAACAGCCGTTTGCCGTGTTGAGGGTGTTGATCGGCTAAGAGGCTGCACAGCGATAGGCGACTGGACAGATGAGGTGGTCAGTTTGACTCTGGGTGTGACGGGCAGTGTCTCCTGAGTTGGGGGGATGAGGTCAGTAGCAGAACCTGGTCTATCTGTTTGGTTATTTTCAACCACAACCTCCATGTTTGACTCTGCCCTTTTTCTGTCTAACTGAGGTAAATCTTCTGCAGCTTTTGCTCTGTTTACATATGCATTACAGGCTGTGTGGTTTATTGTTGTGTTGTACCAGGGCTGGTCAGACATAGTTGGCCAACAGTCAAATATCTCCTGTAAGCCAGGACTACAGTAAAGAGTGCTTTCAGGTGCGTTTTGAACAGTATTTTGTTTTAAAACTGCATTATTTGATGATGAAGAGTTTGTTTTCCTCCCATTTTTAACCTCTTCATTTATTGTTTTCCCACTGATATCTGATTCTTTTGTACTGCTTTCCACTTTAGTCTTGCATATAAGGCCTTGATCATCACCAGTGTTGTCATCGCTCTGCTCATTCCTGGATGTAGATGTAGGTTGTGCCTGTATGTGACCAGGATTTTCCTCATGCAGGTCGACTCTGTTGTGTTTTTGAGTTTCATCATGACTCTTTTCTTGCTCTTTCTCAGTTCTTTCTGTGTTTCTAAGAAAGCTCCGTCTCTTCATGAAGTGTTCGCCCACATAGAGTGAGTCACCCCACTCTGAAAGGTTAAACGAGGACTCGCCCCATTGTATCGCCTCCTGCTCTTCTGCTTCTTGATTGGCCAGAAGTTCGCTGCGTCGTCGCTGCTGTGTTGAAGGAAGGGGTAGCTGATCTCTGTTCTCTTGTCCTGCTAATTGGTCTTCCTCCCTCTCCTCCTCCTCTTTGTCTGATTGGTTAAGACTATGTGGTGGGCTCAGATCAGCTAGTAGAGAGCTGCCGTACAGGCTGTCAAAGAGAAAACTACTGCTCCTGTTTGCACTTTCAGATGCTGCCTGATTAGGATTGAGGGCCCCGTTCTCATCAGCAACATCCACTCTCTCTTCTGTTGCATTATCAGCTGGACCAGGAGCAGGAGAAATCTGGCAAAACATCATGAGCAACACGGAAAAAGTTGTCAGATGTAAAATTTCTGTCTGTAAACAATCTGTAAAGAATTCAAACAAATCTTCAGTGCAGGGATGCACAAATGCTGACAATGCTTTGTAGCTCATTATTGGTATCTGCATCTACCAACATTTCTGCCAATATTTAGTTCCATTATATTGGCTGCTTATTTCAGCTTTAAAATTGCAGTGTGTTTGCACCTGTTGTTCAATAAGGAGTCTTGGTTTCGGTTTTAGGATAAGGCCTCCACTTAGAAGGGGCATATTTTTATAAAGAGCTGAATGTGTGTCACCAGGCTGTCACAGTGTTTTTTTTAGCTCACAACAGGGCAGCTGATGCCCAGTTTACTGTCTAAAAACACAATCAGCATTTCATACGCATGTATTCCAAGGAAAGAACTTCCAGCTTTTCATACACACATTAGCCACTTTATTAGACACACCAGTTTAACTGCTCCTTTGGCGCAAATAGCTAATCAGCCAATCACACCGCAGCAACTCAATGCATTTAGGCATGTAGACACGGCAAGACAGAGTTAGTTTAAGTGACTGAATGGTGCATGGTTGTTGATGCCAGCTGGGCAGGTTTCAGAAACTGCCAATCTACTGAGATTTTCAAGATAAAGCATTCTAAATTTAACAGAGAATGGTCCAGAAAAGAGAAAATACCCTATGTGTTGCAATTTCCTGGGAAAAAAAATGTCTTCTTGTTCCCAGAAATCAGAGTAAAATGTTCAGAGTGGTTTGAGATAAGAAAATACAATAAATCAAATAACCACATGCATAAAGTGCATTTGGTCATTATGCAACAGCCTCACTTTTAACAACAAACACTGCCAATTGATAGAGTTAGTGTTTCTTACAGGTGCTATGAGGAGAATCTATTCCCGGCGACATAAACACTCTGCTACCCATGAGCACGCGCGGCGACTGTTGTAATGCTGCGTTCCAGTAACCTCGGAACTGGGAGTGACATCATCTTCGACTTATCGGCGTTCCAGTTGAAGTCGGAAAAAAACATGCCCATCTACCAGGCTATTGTTAGCTGTTGTTAGCACGCCCTGTGTTGTTGTTCACAAATATCACATGAAGAATGTGATTATCACTATGGCAGAATTTTTGTAAATATAAGTCTAACAATACTGTGTATACAGCTGATCTAGAGCGACACACCCCAGTCACAAGTGCAAATAAATTGATTATTACAGGAGCTAAATAACTGTTCACACTGGGGGCATCCATCTTCGATTGTCAACTCAGGGGTGGCGAGGTTTCACCGAGCTCCCAGTAGGAAATTCCGACTTCGGGGAACTTTCCAGTTGCAGTTTCCTACTCGGAACTTGGAAATTCCTACTTTTGACTACAACTAGAACACACCAAAAGACGTGACCCAAGCCAAATCGTGTGTTTGTTGTGATGCTAATGAATGCAGCTCGGACCTTCCTCAGAACTCTGCATTGCTTTACAACTTCTTTTTTCAACAACTTACAGGAGGCAAAGCGACGAGGTAATGTATGCTCGAAGACGTGTCCAAATAATATAAATTTGTTCTAGTTTTAATTGTCTTTTTCCCGAAGTTGAGTATCCAGGCCAGTCTAGCCCTGTCCAACCCGACCTTGAAGCTAAGGAATAGCATTTATAGATAACCTATTTTGATGCTATAAAACTCAACCTAAAGTGTGTATTTCGATCAGGCATATATCTAAAAGTTAGACTTTTTTGTAATTACTTAGAAACTCCTCATAGCATCTTTAATGTAAAGAACACCTGGGCCTACATTCACAAAGACTCCTTGTGAAAAAGAGCTGCTCTTTGTTATAAAATGCTTGGTACTGCTGTTTGTTGTGAATTGTGATGGAAACCAAGAAAACATGTTCTGCCATGCCTTGCAAATCAAGGACTTCATTCTCTCATCAGAGGTATTCACCTGAAATGATTAAAGGAAGTCAAAGATATGTTTATAGCAGCCAGGGAACAGAGAAAGTCAAATTGTGGCTTAAGTTTTCACAAAATGACACTAACTGCACAACATCTTCAATGTGTGTCAGTGTGATTTCAAGCAAGAGTGAAAACAGTAGCAACTTGCAGAGGCACTTATGCAGTATGGCCTTATATTATTGGGAGTGTCATGTTTAGGACAATGCTGTGTAGGCTTGCTTTCCTTTCACATAGTTTGAGAAGATGTGTTCAAAATGGTAGCTCACATGGATTGGACTCAAGAGTCCCCTTTTGTTAACCAAATGTCTGCATCAATCAGGCGCCATCCAGTTTCTTCATGCTACATACAAATGCAAATACCAGTAAAAATATGACCCACCTGTTGGCTGGAGTTGAGGATGAGCTCCATCTGGCTGTCTGTGAGAGAAATATTGAACCTGGGACATGCATTTCCAGAAGCCTCTAACGTAGTGCTCTTCTCAGTAATCTCTCTATTTGTTTTTTCAGCAGCCTCCTCTGTTACACCCCCTCTTTTCTCTTTTGTACCTTGATCTCCATCATTTCTGTCTCCTTGTTGGTTATTACTCTGAACCATGATCCTTTCTGTCTGAGTGTCCAGTTCAAAGCTTTCACCAAAACTATCCTCTCTTCGTTTAACATCTCCATCAGCTTCTTCTCCTCTCTCATTTCCTTCATACAGTTCAGGTGATGAGAACTTATCCACTCCTTCACTGTCCATCCTCCTGCGCTTGGCTTCAGGAGAGAATAAAGGGGCTGAAGCTGAGTTTTTGACACCTGCATTGTTTGGGGTAGATACACTTAAAGGTTTTTCTTGCATGTCATCTTGTATGGCTGCAGATATTTGGCCTGGAGACTCTAGATTTTGGAAAGTGGAGGGTTTTGAATAAGGTTGTGCTGCCTCTTGTGGACTTTTGTCAGTTTGAATAGACTGTAGGACTTTACTTAAAGCTTTTGAGTGTTTCAGTCTACCTGGGTGCACAGGAGAGGCAGCAGACCCAGTGCTGCAGTTTCCGTTGGGCATTGCATTGTGCTGTCCTTCTACACGGGCAACTGGAGCTCTAAATCGAGGAGGGGGCATTGGGGAGAGGGCAGGCTGAGGACGTAGGGTTGGTCGAAGTACAGGAGAGGACAAAATCTCAGCCAATTCCTGTGTCAGGCTTCTTTCAGGCATAGGATGACTCCTTTGGTGGACTGAGTTCATCTCTGTCTTTGTCTCATTTTCTTTTTCTTCTGCATGTTCTTGGTTTCTTCTTTGTCTATCAGTATCCTCTACCTCTTTTTCCATTTGTTTTTCTCTATGGGTCAAATGTCCTTCTGTCACTTTTGGTCTTTGTACTTGTTCTTGGTTGCCTGTTTGTCTGTTCTCTGCCTCTTTCCCCTCCTCCTCTCCATCACTCCCAGCAGTGGACTTCCCATCCTCATGATCTGCTTCTGCTTTTTCATCTGTCTTTTCAGACATTCTTTCCTTCTTTTCTCCTCGTCTGCTCTCACTTTTCTCTGCCCTGTCTTCTTTTCGGTGTATGTTGCTGACCGTTTGTGCTTCATGATGGCTGATATCGGAAGCAGACGATGTGTCTGAGTCCCCGCTGCGTCCACTGTTCGCAGCGTGAGTCTCTGGAGGAAGTGTTGCCGGGTCCCACTGGATCCCCAGCTGTGCCAGGTCTTCCTGAAGGAGGAGTCTTGCCTCTGACACAATCTCCACAGCTGCTTCCTGTTCTGTCAGAGCGCGGCCACCAGCAACCCACACGCAGCGGAGGCTCCGTCTCTCTGCTGCCTCCACCTCACTCTCATCCACTGCCCGCTTAGAGCTGAGGGAGACAGAGTGACAAAATACACTTGACATTTAGGGTTGTGTTTTCCATATAGCAGGGTGCGTTCATGCTATTTTAAATTCTATGCTGATTGTTTTTTATCTACATAAAGGCTTTGATATGTTTTTGCACTTCCTTCCTTGCACTCTGACTTTCTTGAATTTAAGCACTTTTTGACTGAGTTTTGTACATGAGCTGTGCAAAGAATTACACCAAGCCATTTCATTTAGACTCTGGAATGCTTTTGAGTTTAATTTGTAAATGTTTTAAATGTTGTCTCAACCTAACTTTGGATCAACCTACTAACAGATAGCTAGGCCGGGCTGAGGCAGGACTCAAGGCTGTCTAACAAAAGTGTTCCGAACTATCCAAAACTGGAAATCCTCGATTACAACAAAGCAGGCATGATTAAATGTAATTAAATACTCAGACCTGGAGGTTGCTGCTTGGTTTTGTACTGTAGTCTTTGTTGGTTGTGGCCAAATTCGTAGCCTCTACCAGCTATTTGACCGGCCAATGGCCATTTAGTTGAGAATCCTAATTTCTCTGAAGGAGTATTCCAAAGGGATCAATAAAGTTCTATCTATTTACTCTAATCTATTTACCTTTTCAGAGATTGGTTTTATGTAAAAATAAAGGTTGGCTGTGTTATTACAGGCTGTTGATAGCTTTTTGCAGTTTTCTTTTGTTCATTTTTTAAGGTCACATATTATGCAAAACACTTTTTTAACTGAAATCATGGCTTTCTACAACATGCCATGCCCACCCTCAATAACCTCCACTAGATGGGAGACACTCCCTTAACAGGTCTTAAGGCTATAGAATTAAACAGCATATTCAAATCAGGTATGAAACAGACCAAAGGGAAGTTGTTAACACAGAGGGAAATATGAGACACTGGAATCATGAGATAAACTGACTTTTCAAAGAAATAAGACCAGCAGATTTGAATATAAAAATATGGATGTTATTTTTTAAATGCATGGTTAGGATTAGAGTTTGAAAATTAATATAATTAACATCACTGTTTGAAGTAGAGGGACAAAAAAAATCAATCTTTAAACCATTCTTCTAGAGTGTTTCACTACCATCACTGGCACTTAATGAGAGGGAAGCTCTTAATAAAGATATATGGCCTGTTGTGATGTAAATGTGAAAAAAAGATGTGGTTTAGAGTCAAACTATGAGGCAACTCTTTTATTTTAAACAGACAAGCATTAAGAGTATATGGAGTATGCATTAAAAAGCTCTTTATCTGTGGTAGGGCTATACATATAAGAGCACCAGGATCCATTAATAACTGTAAATCTAGGCATTAATCTATAGCATTAGTATACTGTGCTTTAAGCATCTGCTCGGCTTATTTTCTCTTTGTAAATGCTCCCACAGCAGGCATTAGCCAGGGCCAAAGGCATTATCTGAACAAGTTTTATATCCATCCCCCGGTCCAGCCCATTTTTGTAAAACCCACATCTTAAAAACACATCTGGGATTTTCTCAGACTTGGTACAAATTTGCATTCTGATTCAAAGATAAACTTACTAGATTTTTAAAGTCAGAGTTCAATGGTGAAGGTCACTGTTCATATCCTGCTTGAGAATGGGATATCTCAAGAACCAGGGAGTATATGAAGTCTTAAATAGATGCAACACTGTCTAATCAGTTTACCAAAAATGAAAGCCCTTAAAACCAACAAAAACCTTAAATGCAAAATTATAAGCTACTGAAATGTTGCAGCTCAAAAAGCACAATTTTTATCATGACCAACAGGTGATTGAGTTTTTTAAGAGTTCGTCTTTTATTTCAACAGCTTTTATGATATTTTTTACCTTTCTTCATAAACATTGCATTGGGCAAGTTGCTCTCTTCAGTTTTTCTTGCATTGTTTTCCAAATTCTTACAACAGTTAAGAGACGTTTTCACAAACTGCTTTTGTTAAATTATGCTGTCCTGGTAACAAATAATACTTGTGTATATATAACTGTCTCACAAATTAAACAGCGTCTCTGGTGCATGAGTTGTGCTTGATGAGGGAAAGTTGGCTGCTTAGGGAACGTTTTATGTAATCTCTAAACCACTTTAAATGAATCAGCTGAGACTGGGAATAAACCAAGCAATTATTGAACTACAGGGACTATGAGCTTTAGAGAGACCCAGATCCTTATTTACCCTGAGTCATTGTGCATTAACACTGTAATGAACATATAGATACACACCTCTTAAACGGCACAGCATTCCTCAAGGCTTTCTCCACGTCGGCCACAGAGGCTCTGGCGAGTTCAGCCACAGTGCAGAGGCCCTGAGCATACAGCGTTCTGGCTCGTGCTGCATTCAGAAGAGAAACTCTAACAAGGTCAACCAGCTCCCTCTGGACCCCAAAGCTCAGCCTGGTCTGGTACTGAGACAGCAGCAGCTCCATGTTGTGCCAGCCCAGGCGCTTACAGAACACTGTTACCATACCTGAAGAGATGGCAAAAAGACAAACACACAGGCTTCTTAAAAATCTCTATGCAGCTTGATGTAAGCTAAATTTACACTCTGAAACGATTGATACATGGCTCTGAGAGAAGCGTGAATGTGCTGGAGCATTAGCTAATGGAATCCAGGATGATTACCATTCAGTTAAAAGTGCATCTACCTCTTACAACAAGTTACCTTCCAGCAAATGCCCTCTGATTATAGTACAGTGTCTTGTCTTCCACGCCATACATACTGTACTGTATATTGTAACATGAAACCTACCTGCATAAGTAGAGGCAGACTGCTGGAGAGACTGTAACTGACCACGGTTGCAATTGTATTTAGATGCCACTGTTGGTAAAGGGACCTCATTCACAAGATCCTGTAGCACCAGAGTGGTAAAAAACCTGAAAGGTCAACACAAAGAGGTAAACCTAGAGAGGTTGTATTAGACTTTTTAAAAAATTTTATATGCCCTTTTGTTTGTTTCACATGTCTCTTCTTTGTGATAGAGAGCCTCTATGTGCAAGACAAGACAGTCTATGGCATCTGGATTTCCCTTCTCCTGTGAAAAGCACCATTAGCTGCCTAAATCAGCCAATTCCCTTAAGACCTGCCTGTGCAATCACTTACCACTGTTATGCCTGTATTATAAAGTCCACTAGCTGAACCCAGCGCAAACAAAGCATAGACTTTATAAAAACTGAAACACTGCCATGGCAAATTACCACTGAGTTGACCAGTAAACCTATCAGACAAGACTGACCCCACATGGGGAAAGAGAATCTTAAAGCGTCAGGAGCTCCAACAGAGAGCCTTAGACAAAGTGAGAGCAGAGGTGGATCAGGGCCTGGGGTGCTTTAGTGACTGGAAACATACTCTAGCAATCAACAAAATCAGATCTATGAACCCGAGGAATGACAAAATCTGACCACTAAAAAGAAAAACAAAAAAAGTTATTTATAATTTAAACACTTTCATTCTGAGCTGTAATCTAAAAGTGACAATGTTGGAAAGAAAACCCAATAAGACAAAACAGCATCCAGCTCTAAACAAATTTGTTTGGTTTGTGGTTTTATGTTTTGCTTAGAAATTTTATTTACTCTGTTGTTGTAGCTTAATGAAAGAAAATAAGAAAATAAGCAATGTTTTACTTTTCTAGATTAGTTCCTGTGTCCATCCTAAAAAAAAAAGACACCAAGACTTTTATGTCAATGGTAAACTTCTACACAATACACCTAATTCTTGAGTTGAAAGGATAGTTTAAAAAACATCATGCATGAACTAACACTGCACAATCTAATATTCTAATTGAGATTTTAATCCTGAATTATCTTTAACTATTAGTTTGTACAATAACTAGTACAACCGGCTGGATGTTATTAACTTCTACACATTCTACAATTGCAGCTATTAAGAACAAGCAAGAAATGTCTGTCTACTTGGGCCATTCTTATCCCAAAGAATGGCCCAAATCAGGCTATTGATGGCATGGAGGCATTATTATTTTAAAACAAGAGGTACAAAACACAAATTATAGGCATGTATACACATGTGCATCACCTTTTATGGATGGCCATCTGTCTGCGCTGCCTCTCAGTCTTGGAAACAAGCTTGCCGCTGACAGATCGTGCAAGGAAACCTTCCTGAACACCCACCAGCTCTGCAACCCTCTTCATGGATGAGGAGAGCTGCTCCCACAGACAGAAGAACTGATACCAGTCTATGGAGGTCCACTCTGCGTACAGCGGTGTAATCTAGTGGTATTAAGGTGCAGAGTTATCGTATTATGTAAAAAGTTGAAAGAGAAGTTATAAAGACAGTAATCATATCAGATATGATGTCTACCAGGTAAAGGATATGCAGGTCATTCTCCAGAACAAAGCCCTTCATGGCTCGCTGGAGATCTGCAAATATTCCCAGAGCTTCAGGAGGGGAGAGTGATGATGAAAGGGTGGCAGCACCCAGCTGGGTTGGACAGTACCGCTCCTCTGTACATGCAGAGACATTAGAGGGTTAGTAGATGCAGATAAATCCATGTACCAAGAAGGCCTGTTCTTAATGCCAGTGTCACCAAATAAAAACAAATCACGGTAAACACAGTGAACCACATCAGACACATAAGTTTGTTAGAGACAACAAATTCATTTCAAATGGCAAATGTGATTCATCTTTATTTTTCTAACTTTGTAACATTGAGATGTGCTATGCTGGGAAACAAAAAAAAGTGTTTGATTTAAAAAAATACTTTCTGAAGTTTATAAAGAGGTTCATTGGTCTCACAAAGGGCCAAAGGGATTATGCTTATAATTAGGATTTTGGTAAATTTTGCCCTACCCGTCCCTCCATTGACAGACAAGAAAACAGCATGAAAACTTCAAAGTATGAACAAGTAAATCAGGATATTCTGGGTAGACTACAAGAAAATTTAAGAGTTGCATGTGTAAAAAAGGCTGATGGTTACTTTAATTGAATCAGATTAAATGGCACTTTTGGGCTTTTTTTTTTCAGTTTAAACATTTGCTTATAATTTTTTTCAATTTCTACATAACCCAAATTATAATAAAAAACAATATAGTAACATTAAAAACCTCAAGTAGTGCATCTTTATTTTGGATTTTAAACCTATACTGAATATTCATTAAAATACAGGCGTCTTCGGTTTTATTTAGTCTGTTAGTCTTAATAAACTTTGCATTGGACTTGACTTTTCTTTTGCTGGTCCCGCCCAAAAGCCTGAAACATACAGCAATGACCAAGAGATACCACAACTTTTCAGCAGTGCCATCCTTCATGGAGCATAAATTACACAGCATTCATTATTGCTGTTGTAACAGATTAGCAATCAAAGATGGTAAGAGTCTTTACATGCCATTAATTGAAGAGAGTCCTAAAAAATGAGTTAAAAAGTGTCACAGTTAAGCTCATACATTATATCCTGTTGTTATTTCTAAGTAGTCAAAATCATATATATGTCAAAGGTAAAGTTTGTTGCTTAAGACCACCAGATTCTCCCTCAAATGCTAGGTGCTCATAATGATAAAAAACAACATCACTGACACTACCTTGCTCCTCTCTCTGGATACTAATAAATTCATTCTCCATCAGCCACTCCACACAGGCTTCAATAGCTCCTTTGTTGGTCTCTTCACTTGATTCTTTCTTGTTGTCACAGTTCATGCTGGCAGCCAGAAGAGAGCAGGAAGCATACAGCTTCACATCATGAGGGGTGCTGGCTACACCTCCGACTATGATCTGCAAGAAAGAATTTATTTTGATAATTTTTCTCCTGGCTTTTATTCTTCAACATGCATGCTTTGACTCAGCCTAACCTCCAGGATGGCTCTCAGCATACTGGTGGAGACACCTTCTCCCTCCCTTCTCACCAGGCAGCTCCTGATTGGCTGAAGAGATCCTGTAAGGAGGCTCACACCTTTCTGCCGCTCTGCCTCCTTACACACTAACACACTCTCTCCTAAAAAAGAAAAGATCAGAGTAAGAGGGGCAAATGCAAGATGTTTGATTTTCTGAAAAAATTAACTGGCAGTCCATATATTTTATTTAACTTTCTGCCCAATTCTTTCCTGCACACCTGTAGTATCCACTCCTTTTCTTCCTGCTCTTCCCGCCATCTGTTTGTATGTGAGTGGGTCAAGCAGGTGTCCATTGAAGGTGGGTGTGCGAATGATGACCCTTCTAGCAGGGAGGTTAACCCCTGAGGAGAGGGTGGAGGTGGCAGCCAGAACTCTGAGCATACCCTGACGAAAAGCTCCCTCCAGCACATCACGCTCATCAAACGTCAAACCTAAAGACACAAAATTTAACCTTCTATCATACCCTCCTTCAAGGGTGTGTTTTTGTTAAAAGACTGTGTGAGTGTGCTCACCGGCATGGTGAAAGGCCACCCCCCATGGCACTGTGCGCTGGAGGATTGGGTCTAAACCAGCTGGAGTCCGTCTCAGCTGAGCGATAACATCTACGAGTCCCTCTTGATCCAAACTCACTGGCTCAAGCTGTGCTTCACCCTGATTCTCTGAAAATATGAGAGAACAGCTTTAAGGACAATAAATTCAAAAATGTCATTTACTGAGTAATTTCAATGAACATATTCAAAATGTGCATAAATGTTTATGGCTGTCCTGGTGTTGAATCATCAATTACTCTTTACAGCAGAACTGTGAATTCCATTCAGCTGTAAACTTCCCTGTGAGACCTGCCCGTTGCTCTAGAAATCTTTAGATGTACTGCTACATTTGTGCAGATGATCAGTATGCTGATACCGAGTTGCTGGAATACAAAATGGTGCATAGTAAAAAGTAGTTTGGTGAATTATACCGTCACTTCCAGACAAGTATAAAAAGTTAAAAATTAAATCCAATCACTCCACTGTATTTGTATAATTTAAAAAACAGTGCACAATTATGACTAAGAAAACAGAAAAAAAGACTAAAAACACATAAGAGCTATGATTTTATCCAAAATTGTAGATTATATCTTCTATCAGATAGAAGTATCATAGTGTTTTAACACTGAAATTTAAGTGTATCATATTATATGGTATAATGCTGTATTTAGACACTACTTGTATACTGATACATAAACTGTATCACCGTATGTTGTAAATGTACAACATGTAAATCATATTGTATCGCGTTGCATCAGTGATGTAGCAAAAAACCGCTGTTATTAGGTTTATTTGACAGCTTAACTTGGGGCCTCTGGATATTTGGGTTATTGATTCCATGTTTACGGGGTTGACCTCCTCTACATAAGATATCAAATAAATAAATAAATCTTTTGCTTTCTTTGCTTAAACCAACAGCATTGTACTTCAAAAACACAAATACTTTCCGGCAACATGGCCCTGCTTCATTCTCAAGTGTCAATATGTAATGCCACACAATGTTTCCAAAGTTCTTTGTTTCAATAAATGATGAAGTCGTATGAATTCCTTCCTGTAAGAGCTTGATGTTAGGCACATGCTTGAGACTGAGTTCAATGTGAGTCTAAAAACTCAAAGAGCCATTGTAATATACCACAGTGCAGTACCTCTTGTCATTGACATTTTCAAATATCATATGCACAAAGAATTGATCATTTTTTTGTATTCAAATCAAAAGTACCAGCATGTCTGAGGTTGTAGAACTCTCTGGCGATGCTGTCAGCCAGTTTCTCACACCAGTTTTTGGAGGGACAGAACAGCAGCACAGAGCGGCTCTCTCTCACCGTCTCATAGCACAGACTCACTATATGGTCATCATCCCCCTGAAAAATAATAAAAACACACGTTTAAAAAAAAGTATGAGAAAAACATTCATCTTCCTTTTTCTTTAGTTTCTCTCCTCCCTCAAGGAAATAAGGAAGTAGGGGAGGAAGATTCACAGCCTGTTGCAGCATGCTGAGTGATCATTCCAATACAGGCACCTGACCTTGGCACTATTTTACCAACCTCTTTCTCTACTTTCTTTGTTTCTAAACTACTCTGGTTCTTTTTGCCATTTATTTAAGTGTTGTTTTTGAGGTTGTAAGAGAACTGTCATGACCTGGAGCTTGAAGTCTGATGGGGTGGGGGTTACTGTATCATATAGGGACATCCTCATGTAAAAACCCGAGTGAAATACTTCCTTTTGCTGACATGTAGTCCAGATGGTTGACTTGTGGGCCCACATAATGACTAAAAATTATCTTTCAGTTCGGATACACACATCTTGTTTTATTGAAAAATAAGAAGACACTATCATATACTGTACATGTTGGATCATATCAAAATAAGTTCTTCACCTTAATGTGAAGTGCAGGAGTGAACTGGCGGACCACAGCAAGGCTCTTGTCGTAGATGTTGCAGCCCACTTTGAGGTGCTCCTGCAGGGGTACCGGCCTGTAGTCTGTCTGGTAAAGCTCAGCGCTCAACCAGCTCGCCAAGAGGGAAAGGTTAGGCAAGGTGGCACTCATACCTACAATCTGAACGCCCTCAGAAAGAGATCTACAGACAGAGTTTTACAGATGAAAGTTGTAACATCTGAAGCAGAAAAAAAAGATTGTTTTCATACATTAAACAAGCAACGTCAGACAAAGGATGGGGCACATACTCTGTGGTTTTCTGCTTCAGTGAAATGAATCGGATTTTGGTCAAGAGCAGCTCCAACAGGTAACCTCTTCCAGAATCTCCAACCATATGTAACTCATCCACCACCACCATACCTGGTAAAACACATATCACAGTTAGAAAAAGGTGTTGTATTTCAAATATCCAGGAAAACACAATGTCATTGCAGGTGTTTTACCTAGCAGATTCATACTGTCCTCTTCAATGAGTCTGTTGATGAGTGAATTAGCCTTCTCTATGGTACAAACAGCCACATCTAGAGCTTTGAACCCTCCTGCAGCTGAGGTGCTGCCCATGTATCCTTCCACACGAACTCCTGCCTCTTCAAACACACTCTAAAAACAACAGATACAAACCGTGTTAGATCAAAAAGACAAAGTGCACGTAATATTACAATGTCCATCTCTCTCACTTGAAGGTAGTGCATCTTCTCTTTGGCCACAGAGACAAACGGCAGAATAAAGAGAGCTTTCTTTTTTGTCTCCAAGACGCGCCTCAGTATCAGCAGCTCTGACACCAGAGTCTTTCCAGCACTTGTTGGAGCTGCACAGGAGAACTTCCAAAGGTTAGAAAACAGTAGTTGACTGTAGATCTCTTTGCTATAGGATGCTCAGTATCTTACCCGAGTACACCAAGTTTCCTCCCTGTAGCACCTGTCCAACAGTGAGGCACTGAGCCTGCCATTCAAACATGCGAGTCACTCCATGTTTCTGGTAGCGCTCCAAGACAGGTTTTGGTAAACCCCAGCTGGAGAGCAGGAGCTTCTCAGCTTGTCCTTCAGGAGCATGCAAGGCGATGCCTGAAGAGGAGAACGAGGAAAGCTGGTGGTGTTATTTTGAGCAAAGCAAAGAGAAGGCTTTGTTCTTATATGTTGCAAACAAAACTGTGGTTTAAGATAATTACCAAACAGTATATCTACTAATATAGTGACCAAGTTTGGATCTAAGAGAAGCTGAAAGTGAAAGGAAAGTCAGCTTTGATCAGTGGCAGAAAGAGTTTAAAATATTGAAAACTAATAAAAAATACTGTTACTCTGCTAAATTCTATTCAGTTTCAGGTTAACATGGACATCTGTGAATCTATTTGGGTAAAGTAAGATGTACTTCATTTAGTATGCACCCAAAATATTCATTTTGACACTTTTCTGTGTTTTACAGAACAGTTGGACCATATGGGTTTACCATTCATTAGTTTGAATCTCTGACTCTGAATAGATTGTTTCCTATTTTTTAATCTGCATTTGTAATTGTTTTATTTTTGTATTTTAGTCTGCATTTTGTCTTAAAAAGGACGCTCTTATTACTAAGATTCTTAATCTCAACAATAGTTTCTTGGTTTGAAAGAGTTTAAATACATAAAAAATAATAATAAAGCACAAATACCAATGTACCAAAACACTTAAGTCAATTGCAAAAATAAAAAAAATTATAAGTTAATGTAATTAATTACTAGTCACTCTTGAATTTAATGGAAAACCAGAATCACTACCAACTTTTTGTGCCCATAACAAAGTGGGAAAAGAGCAAATAGCAGAAGCAGGAAGAAATAACCAAAACATCATTATTAACAATGTTTAGATAATCAAAGGCCTAACCTGGCTGGATTGAAGTATCGTTCAGAGTCGTGAGATTCAGTCCACTAGGGATCGTGAGCACAGAGGCTGAATGATTCTGTATGGACTGCTGCAGTTTGGCCTTCTTCATGGCTGCTGCAAGGCGGGTGGGGCTGAACAAGATGTAATCTTTGGATACATCCTGAGGTGGATCAACATTCATGTTGGTCCCACTTTCATCACTGCTAAGAGGGGAGCTTTTTCTTCTGTTGGTATTTGTCTGTCTATAGAAAAACATAAAGTAAGAGACAATAAGTAAAAAACAGTTTACATATTGTGTCGAATAAAAACATGAAAACTTGTATTTTTTGTGTGGCATTAGTCTTAGCAGACTGTGTTTGTCTATTCATGTGACTTAGATGAAGATCAGAACATATTTTATGACCAATTTAAACAGAAATCCAAGTAATCCCAAAGGGTTCACGTACTTTTTCTTGCAACTGTATGTGTGTGTATTTCTACAGACATGAATATGTGTGCATATTATTGTATTATGATTTTGTTATTCATTTTGTTGCATTATTGGTTTATTGTTTGTTCACTTTAACCTTTCTTTTTTTATATTTCATTTATGTTTGAAACCAACTAAACTAACGTAATTTCAAATGGTCCTTACTCATGTCAAGTCTTAACCTTATAGCCAAAGAAAATCACATGTGCATGTAAGTTCAAACTTACTTGGTTGGGATGCTGTTTTGTTGATGTTTTTTACTCTCTTGTTTGTAATCCCTGGAGTCCTCGCTGAAGAGAAGTCTTTGAGCAAGGTCTTTGCAGTCATCCCTCCAACCTGGTCTCTTACGATCACTGCCACAGCCAGAGACCACCTCCTTAATACTGGAAATGCTGGGGTCTTTGTGTGTTTCTGTTGGCTTAGGGGCTTTGTCACTGCCCTTGTTATTTCCTGCCACAGGTTTAAGTGGCCGTGATGGGGCAAAGACAGATGAGGATGGTAATGGCTCTTTTGCTGGAGGGATGGGCTTATCTGCAGGCTTCACAGGGTCCACAGCATCCAACACCTGCAGCATCTCTTCATCAAGAGCTAATGTGGACTCGACCAATGGTAACGCAGCTCCACCAGCCTGGGGAGAAAGTAGTGCATGTTATTTGTGAAGGAGAATCTGAAGTAAGTCTGGGAAAACTCAGGCTGGCTCCCTCACCATGTGGCTGCTTCTGCTCTCCTCTGATCTGTTTGTACTGTCAGACAAACATCTGCTTTTCTGCATCAGTCTGTCTCCGTCTGGTGGCTCACCGGGAGCTGGGAAGCTGTGTTTAGACAGACGTGTTTACATCACAGGTTGGTATAGTGTCCATTAACAGGATGTACAATGTATGGAAGATGTCGCTTGGCAACATTAAAAATCTGCCGAATTTAAAACTGACGGAAAAAACACATGAGCTCACCCTTTTTTCTTCTTGATCTGGTGCTGCCCCATGTAGCTTTTCTTCTTCAGAGAGGGATCCGAGGTGCTCATATTGAACAAATGTCAAAACTTCATTTAGCATGACATCTGTGTGACTCAAGACTCGAGCCTATAAACATCATGCAGCGACAAGTGTCAAAATAAATCACTAAAGTAACACAAAAACAGCAAAGGCTTCCTTGTTTTGAGTCGACGGTATAAACATATTACAGCTGTTTTTGTCGGCAGTGAGAAAAAGAAAATCAAAAAGTCCGCCGAAGCGCTGCCCCGGTGCTCCATAAAAATAGTTCGACGTGAACAAGTGACGTCGTACAATGGTTCCTTCTCTCTCTCTCTTGTGTTCCGCTTAGGTTTACAACAAGAAATTAAGCCTGATTAACACCGTTTGTTATGGGTCAGGCTCCTGCTGTGTTCGCTTTGTTTCATTCAAAGAGTAAAGACATTTATACTTTTCCAACAAGAGGATTTTGTCTCCTTATTACTGACACGTCTGCAAGGATCAGTTTTAGTTTTTAATTAAACCAATTCCAAATTTACATCAAACGGAATCTGTTATATTTAACCTCAAGAAGACTTACTTAATGCAAAATTTCCTCATCAAGTCAATGTGCGGAAGCTTTCAAATTACTTGGTTTATTCAGTATGTTAGAATGAGTAGAGTCCATCAAATCAATAAACCAACTGATTTGCTTTAAAAAAGTAATGAAGAAAGGTGATAGATGAATTTTAAAAAGAAATAAACGACTGTCCTCACTTGCAATGTTCAATAATGACTACATAAAGAAGAAAGTGGCTTACTCCAAAAAGTGAAATTGCATGAATGCATAGCATGCAGACTTCAGGGGAAATTGAAAACTAGAGCAAGCCCACTTTGCTGCCACTATTTATGAAATGAAGTTTATGGAGTGGAGTTCTCAACTTTTGACTAAAGCTGTTGTTGCAAGCTTTAGAGTTTAGAAATCTATAGGTGGGCATGGATGAGCACAGGGCCACCAAAATTTACAGGTGGCCCACCCAGTCAGTCATGAAAACAAAAATGTATGAATAAATACATTTATTGATAAAACAATGCATTAGTTAATTTTTGTTTAGTTTTTCTTTCTTTATAAAATACAGATTTGGATAAATGCAGGACGGTTAAATTGATTAATATTCGGGACATTCTCGCTGTAAAACGAGATTTTCAGTTAATTTTTATATTGCAAGAAAAGTATACCAGCTTTTGAAGAAAGTTTGTCCAACTACTTGTGTGTTACTGTAGACGTAAACATGCTGAAAGTCCTAAAGTACTGCTACTGAATATTAAGGGAGTGGATAAACTGTCTCATTACAATTTGATAAGATGGTTAGTTCAGGTGTGTCTAAAGAGCAACATTATGAAAATGTGATGTGTGAAAATAAGAGATAAAAAAGGAGAAAAAAACTGAGCGCTGATAAATAATACTCTGTGTCCTTCACTGCGTTACATTAACTTCAACGGGGTCCCGGGTGGGGGCTGCCCGTGGGCGGGGCCTGCGTCTGTCCCGGGGTACAGGCTGGGCGTGCGGCGTGCGCGAGCGGCTGGTGGGCGCGCCCGCTTCGACGTTGCGGAGGCTTCAAGATGGCGGAAGCCCTGACAACTCAGGAGCAGCTGGTAAGGCTCTCTTTACGGAATTTTTCCTGTTCTTTCCTAGGTGTGTGGTGTTTTGATATTTAGGCTCATTACACAACTCTAAATGGCGACTTCATAAATACATTTTGTCAGGAAGAACAGTCCTCGGAAAGACTCGGGCTCGTAAACAGTCTTGGGCCGTCCAGTCCACAGACTGTGGTGTGACTGACAGCAGTTAGCATGTGTGTTAGCATGATGGCGTTTGCTAGTAGAGGGGAACTCTTCACCGGCTGTACGTCTCAAATGTTCACTCCCTCACAAACTAATATCAACATGGACCACAAAGATATGCCCATGACTCGTATGTTAACTTGCGACCCTTTGTCATACACGATATGCTCCGAAAAATGTGTCTTCGTGAGTCTTTTTCCTGCCGTTAGCCATACAGCTGCCACATGTAACCTAGCCCGCTGGCTAATGCTAATAGCTATTGTTGACTTGCAGGGAATTTCCTCGAACGCTATCTTGCTGTGGGTTTTAAACATGTTTGAGTCGGTGTGAAGGTCAACGATGTTAAAACGACGAATGCTTTACGTGCAGATTGCAGTCACACGCACTGACACAGTTGAACAGCCCTGGATCTGACATCTCTTCGTACAACGCGAATGTTTAATGTTGTGATGTGCCCCGCTAGCAGAGTCCTGCCGAGCAGATTCACGGTCGAGAATTCACAGAAGCGGTCCCATGGTTCCTAGCATTGTTGTTGTCATCGCTTTCTAGTAAAGGGGTGGGCCTTACACTGATAGCAAATATCAGATGTCATCCGGATATTCTGAAGAAATCTTCACCCAATGCTGCAGCTTTGATTCCCATTTAGCATGGACAAGGTTAATTGATCAGTGCAGCCAGGGCATGTCCAAACTGGCCGATGTTTTTTCCCGAGTTCTTCCTTAATTCATCCCGGTCTGCCAATACAAAATTATTACTCTGAGGGGTGTGAAAACTTCAAATCATGTTTCAGTTGAAAATGAAGCCCGCCACCTTGCACCAGAATCCGTGTATGGTTCGTTCTTTCGTTATTCTGTTACAAAACAAAATCAAAAAAACGAAAAAACGGTCTTGTTTTTTTTGTTTTTTTTCTAATGTATTCTTTGGGCATTTTGTGCCTTTATTGATAGGAGTGAGACAGTGGATAGGCTTGTGAAAGGGGGTGAGAGAGTAGGGGAAGACATTCTGCAAATTGGTCACAGGCGGGATTCGAACCTGGACCGGCAGAAGCAAGTACATGGGGTGCCTGATTGCTAACCACTCCGTCAAACGTACACCCCGTTTTTTTGTTTTTCTGTTTTAAAACCAAAACAGAAAAACGGAATAACAGAAAACAGAAAAACGACGTTTTTCCTGTTCTGGTTTTAAAAATGGAAATGAAAATGGAAAAACGAAAAATAAACATATAAGATTTTGTTTAAATTCTTTGTGGGATATTTTGATTTTAAACATGGATGAGTTTTTTTCTTGAAGTTATGAAACTAATCAGTGCACATCTGATTAACCAAAGTGCTTCGGTGGTGGTGAGAGAGTTTCAAGGCTGACGTGAAGAGGGTCTAAATAACACGAAGAAACCAAAAACATTCTGCGCAATGTTGGAGAAGTTCACATAGCACAATCTGGTGTTTTTACACCTGATATGTCACATTAAGTGAGCTGACACTGAAGTAATTATGGGGAAAGGCTATTTTATTTCTGATAATTCTAAATGCCTCTTTACTGATGAGAGAGCCCTGTGGAAGAGAAAGGCGCAAAGCCGTTACGCATGAAATGAGTCATAGCGCGCGGAACAGGTGAAAAGCGAGAGGAAAAAAGCTTATTTTCATCATCTGTTCTGATGTTTCTTGGTTTATCTGTGAGCAGATCAGACAGTAGCAGACTGTGCACTGACTGATGCTGTCTCATACACTCACGAAGTCTTGCCAAATCTTGGGATGAGATGGAGTGCAGTGGATCGTCAGCGACCTGTTTCTTATAAAAAAGCTCAGGAACATGTCTGTATAAACCTTCAGTGTGATATTTGTCTTATTTTTATATAAAGCTGTTAAAAGCCGCCTTCATTAATTTTCCTCAATACTGCAATAGCCAAAATCCACAAAAAGAAAGAATATAAACAAAATTTTATTTTTTTTTATTTTTCGTTTTTCCATTTTTGAAACCAGAACAGAAAAAAGTCGTTTTTCTCTTTTTCTGTTATTCCGTGTTTCTGTTTTAGTTTTAAAACAGAGAAACAAAAAACAAGTCAGTTTTTTCGTTTTTTTTATTTTGTTTTGAAACAGAATAACGAAAGAACGAACCATACACGGATTCACCAGATAAACCAACCAAGGTATCCTTCATTCAGACTCTGCTGTTCATAAATCTATGTCAACATAAAGAACACACAAATCTTTGTAGAGCAGATTTACTACATCTATGCAGTGAAGTATTTAACTAACAGAAGAAATGCGATGCAGTAGGAGGTTTATTAGGTGGGACTATGATATGATATTCATGACAAAATGGATAATGTAAAAGACAAAAGGGTCAAAAACATGCTTTAAGCTTTTCCATCATAGCTGGAGGCTTCGTCTGACAATATGCTGCACCTTTGCCTCTGGACACCTAATGCATAGACCATTAAGACATCATAAGAATTAGGAAGATTTATCTAAAGAAGAGGCATTAAACTGACTAAGGATAGCATAACAACATTCTCTAGGAGAATATACAAGGAGTATGTTGGTATGTTCCATTTACCTCTGAATTCAGATGTGAGAAGTGGGTGTTACATAAACTTATACATGTTCCAGTTACAAGCTGTTTAAGCCGGGGTAGCTGAAGAGCATCCGACTTTGATGTGGTAAATTATGACCAAATGGGGGCATTCCCAGTGACATATCTAACTTGTAGCTCATATACTCCAACCATAGAGATCAAGTGGAGAGCACTTTTTGTCTTTTATCCCCCAAATGTCTCTTTTTAGTTTATTTATGAAAATCAACGAATACCAATGATAGAATAGTTAAATGTTGCTAGTTTGGTTTGGTGCTTTGATTTTTTAGGTCTTCAAGTGTGAAGAAGACTGTCTCTGTGAGTTAAGGATGCAAAATATTTGATTGTTCTGAAAAAAAAATATGGTAGATAATTAAACAAATATTTCCATGTCAAAAGTACAAAGTCTCTTCTTTTCTAAATTGGCATCTTCTACTTATGGTGACAGTTTATTTGTGTTAGAAACTAGGTCTTTGCTTGAAGTATCGATATGGCAAAGCGTCACCTCTTACTCCCTGACAGTATTTTTTATGAATCAGTCTTTATTTGTATGTCACCAAATCATAACAAATGTTATCTCAAGACTCTTTAACAAAGAGTAAGTCAATGCCATACTTTTTATTTAGAAAATATTTGTAATATTTCAGTTCATTTGTGTTTATGTGTGCACACACATGTGTGTTCATGTGTGTTATTCAAAACCCAACATCAATTCTTCATGATACTGAATTTTTTTAACAATTAAGGTGGGGAAAAAGCTTCTGTTAGGCAGCAGGAAAATCTTGAACAGATCCAAACTCCTGTTGAATAGCATCCACTGCTGCTGTAATGGGGTTTTGAGTGGGCAGAGGAAGTTAGGTGGGAGTCATATTTTTATGTACTGAATTTAAATTTGTTAGAGGTCTGCCCCTTTAGATGTGGCATTGTGTTTTCAAGAAGGTCCTCTTCCTCTCTAAATGGTTATAAAGATAGTTATGATGGAGGTAGAGAAATAACAACCATGGATATAGAGCTCTATTAATTATTAACATTAACAGAGTATAAGGTAAAGATGATTGATGATCAATATCACAGCATTGGTTTAAATCATTTTAAATAAATAGAATTAATGTTAAATGATGCCATATTTGTGGATGGTTGATGTAGAGTAAAGCACTTCGATTCAAGCTGTCTATACAGATTAACCGCAGTTGCAAAATACAATATCTCACATGGTTCAGCTCCAAAGGTGGTAATAGATGCCAAACAACATGGCACAGTGCACATTTCAAAATTTAGTTTAGGTCTTGGATCTCTGAAGAACTGAAATTTGCACATCTCAAGCTGCAGGATCCTTCAGATATTTACCATTCTGTTTTAGAATTAACAATAAAACAAGAACACTTTGATGAATTCCGTGAAAGGTGTAATCAATGCCTACACTGTAGATGGAGTGGGGTATGTATCATGAGGTATGCTGTCTCCATCCCTATCAGAAACAAACGTGAAGCAGGACAAAAAATATATTTTGTTTGCCAACAGTTTAAACTGTTGATCTGTAGGCATTCAGCAGGAATAAAGTGAAGCATTATGGTACATTTACACTCTTTGCAGTATTACAGAGGATCTATCGAGTATTTATGGCAGATATGAACATTTCATGGCTCCACTATTACCTGTCAATACTTATATCTTGCCAGTAGTATGTGAACTGAAAAAAGATTTCGTAGAGCCAAGCGTTTTTTTTCTGCAAATTCTATAAAACCCAAAAGCCAAATCGGTGATGATGTTTTTAACAGAGGTGATTACCTTCTATTCTCTGCACATGCTGTGAGCATCCGTTTTCTTTCATAATACAGGTGAAGTGGAAATGTACTCCTTTTTTAACACAAGGTTAGAAAAGATCAAATGTCTCTTCACTACTACAGGTTGTTTAGATAACAAGCAGTTATTAAATGACAGTGAATACTTATGACAGCATTAGCTGCAAAGAGATTGCAGTGATCACATTTCTCATTCATTTTTTTTTTTAACCACAATGCCGGAGGTTAATTTCTTAATTTCAGTGATGGGACCCCTCACATGTAAGTGTCATCTAAGGCAACATAATGAATTAATGCTCTCACTATTTTCATTTACTAAGATGAAACACAAGCTAGACATCAGCTACCCAAAGAGTAATTGCTACAACTTTAGTTGTTAAAAAATCAATTTAGATCAGTAGCAACACGTGCTACATATGTCGATGACTAACACAGATTCTGTAATGGGATGGTTGTAAATTTTTGCACATTACAGTTAGGGGTGTCCCGATACAACTATTTCACCTCCGATACGATACCGATATTGCAGCCTTGAGTATTGGCCTATACCGATATCAATCCGATACGATATCAGCAGGAATCATACAGACTTTTATTACCTATTTTGTAGTATGGACTGTAAGAAAAGGCTTGATCAGGTCAGATTATTCAAACAGAGAACAGTAGTCAGCAATAGTAGGTATGAGAAAAACTGACCCATTTGTGTATTAACCAATAGGTTAAATAAATTTTAACCTTAAACATAATATACTACAATTAAAACAACATGAATAAAAAATATTAGAAGACCCTGAAAAGTAGGGCTGGGACGATTCACTTTTCTCCCGATACGATTTATTGCGATTTTTTAGGTGCCGATACGATTTAAATTGCGATTCTACGATATTGCCGATTTTTGCAATCTTTAGTTAGCTTTTTTAAAACCAGTGAAAAAGATGAACAATGATGATGCCTACAGACAATATCAGGAAAAATACACATCACATGTGAGTCTGTTTTTAGGATTTATTCAGCAATATCTTTTAACCAGCTGTTCATGCTCCCTCTCTTCAAAAGCCTGGATTGCATATAAAAAGTGGCTTATGATCCCTTCAGGCAACAGAGTTTTTTCAAGAAATATTCAGTTTTGCTATCAAGATTTAAAAAGGCTATAGTTTCAAAGTGGTTAGTTTTCCCAGCCATCATCATCACTGTAATTTACGGGCCGAGCATGAACGCCTCTGCTGCCTGCACTGTTTACCCCCGGCTTCTCCCTCGTTTGACCAGAGCTCCGCAGTCTCATTCTCCGCTAACACCGTCAGTTTTCGCGGTGTTTTGAGCTTCCCTGCATCCCAGACTATGTACACTCTTCGGGAGTCGCCAGCCAGGGAGAGGAAAAGCTCTCGGTATGTACTGCTCCGGGACTGTAATGGCGCGAGCACGCTCCGCTCTTGGCACTCGCTGCCAGTTTCTTCCTCACTGGACGACTGACCGTCATCCTCAGAGAGTAAATATTCCTCAGATTCAGAGTCAGACAGTACTTGTCAAAGTACTCTCGGCATCGTGAGTACTCTCTATCACTCTGTGTCTCTCTCTCTGCTCCGCTCCACAGCCTCTGCAGCCACACTCGCGTCCCTCGCTCCGGTGTGTGTTTCAAAATAAATACACGCCAAAACTTTGAATAGAAACCAGTAGGGCTGGGACGATTCACTTTTCTCCCGATACGATTTATTGCGATTTTTTTAGGTGCCGATACGATTTAAATTGTGATTCTACGATGTTGCCGATTTTTGCAATCTTTAGTTAGCTTTTTTAAAACCAGTGAAAAAGATGAACAATGATGATGGCTACAGACTATATCAGGAAAAATACACATCACATGTGAGTCTGTTTTTAGGATTTATTCAGCAATATATTTAAACCAGCTGGTTATGCTCCCCCTCTCCAAAAGCCTGGACTGCATGTAAAAAGTGGCTTATTATCCCTTCAGGCAACAGAGTTTTTTCAAGAAATATTCAATTTTGCTATCAGGATTTAAAAAGGCTATAGTTTCAAAGTGGTTGGTTTTCCCAGCCATCATCATCACTGTAATTTACGGGCCGAGCATGAACGCCTCTGCTGCCTGCACCGTTTACCCCCGGCTTCTCCCACGTCTGACCAGAGCTCCGCGGTCTTTCTCATTCTCCGCTAACACCGTCAGTTTTCGCGGTGTTTTGAGCTTCCCTGCATCCCAGACTATGTACACTCTTCGGGAGTCGCCAGCCAGGGAGAGGAAAAGCTCTCGGTATGTACTGCTCAGGGACTGTAATGGCGCCATGAGCCGCTCCGCTCTGGCCGCACTTTTCGCTGCCAGTTTCTTCCTCACTGGACGACTGACCGTCATCCTCAGAGAGTAAATATTCCTCAGATTCAGAGTCAGACAGTACTTGTCAAAAGTACTCTCGGCATCGTGAGTACTCTATCACTCTGTGTCTCTCTGCTCCGCTCCACAGCCTCTGCAGCCACACTCGCGTCCCTCGCTCCGGTGTGTGTTTCAAAATAAATACACGCCAAAACTTTGAATAGAAACCAGTAGGGCTGGGACGATTCACTTTTCTCCCGATACGATTTATTGCGATTTTTTTAGGTGCCGATACGATTTAAATTGTGATTCTACGATATTGCCGATTTTTGCAATCTTTAGTTAGCTTTTTTAAAACCAGTGAAAAAGATGAACAATGATGATGGCTACAGACTATATCAGGAAAAATACACATCACATGTGAGTCTGTTTTTAGGATTTATTCAGCAATATATTTAAACCAGCTGGTTATGCTCCCCCTCTCCAAAAGCCTGGACTGCATATAAAAAGTGGCTTATTATCCCTTCAGGCAACAGAGTTTTTTCAAGAAATATTCAATTTTGCTATCAGGATTTAAAAAGGCTATAGTTTCAAAGTGGTTGGTTTTCCCAGCCATCATCATCACTGTAATTTACGGGCCGAGCATGAACGCCTCTGCTGCCTGCACCGTTTACCCCCGGCTTCTCCCACGTCTGACCAGAGCTCCGCGGTCTTTCTCATTCTCCGCTAACACCGTCAGTTTTCGCGGTGTTTTGAGCTTCCCTGCATCCCAGACCATGTGCACTCTTCGGCAGTCGCCGGCCATCGATAGGAAGAGCTCTCGGTATGTACTGCTCCGGGACTGTAATGGCGCGCGGAGCCGCTCCCGCCGCGCACACTTGCTGCCAGTTTGGTTCTCACTGGACGACTGACCGTCATCCTCAGAGAGTAAATATTCCTCAGATTCAGAGTCAGACAGTACTCGACAAAGTACTCTCGGCATCGTGAGTACTCTATCACTCTGTCTCTCTCTCTCTGCTCCGCTCCACAGCCTCTGCAGCCACACTTGCGTCCCTCGGTCCGGTGTGTGTGTTTTAAAATAAATATACACCAAAACTTTGAATAGAAACCTGTCACCTGTCCACTATCTGCTGGTGAAAAGTAGTAAATCTACTCAGCACTATTTTAACAGCTATGGCCTATTTTATCCAGCAATGTCACCTGCCACAGTTTGGCGACTTTAGCGCCTATAGAGTGTGAGTGTGCGTGTGTGTAAGGGGGGGGTTATCGATTTTTGAATAAAAATATCGATTTTAAAATCGGCAGACAAAAAATCGCGATACTTAGGTGTATCGATTTTTTCTCCCACTCCTGGAAACCAGTCACCTGTCCACTATCTGCTGGTGAAAAGTAGTAAATCTATTCAGCACTATTTTAACAGCTATGGCCTATTTTATCCAGCAATGTCGTTTGCCTCAGTTTGGCGACTTTAGCGCCTTTAGAGTGTGAGTGTGCGTGTGTGTAAGGGGGGGGTTATCGATTTTTGAATAAAAATATCGATTTTAAAATCGGCAGACAAAAAATCGCGATACTTAGGTGTATCGATTTTTTCTCCCACTCCTACTGAAAAGTGACCTCAATAAATCAAACAAAAACATATTTCACCAATTGCAAAATAACCACTGTGTTGAAGTTAAACATAAGCATATTCTACAACTGAATAAAATAAAAAATAAATATATTAGAATGGACTGCTTGTATCGGAGTGCTGATATCGGAGATTTAGGATGCAGGCCGATATAATCCGATATTTGTTTTTTTGACCGATATCAATATCGGATCGGGACATCCCTAATTACAGTGGCAAATGGTTGAATAATATTGTATATCATAATTTTCTCTTTGTATTTCTTGTCTCATGTAAATGTGGTCTTAAAGTCTAATATGGCTAAATTATTCATGGAGGATTTTAATATTGTTGATATTTTAGCCCATAGGAAATTCCTGTATTCATCTTTATGAATTTAATACATTCCTTCACACTTCACAATATAGATCACAGAAACCAAACAAGGTCACTTTAAGGTATTTTCAGACCAAATTACTATCCTTTAAATACCTTGTCTGGATTATAGAATAATCAGTATTGTTTCTACTATTTGTCTGTGTATTAATATGTCCAGAAATCAGTTGTCAAAGAAAAGTGATCATCGTATATGCCATATAAAAAGCATTTACTTTACTTTTAAATTAAAAGCAATCACAAAACTGACCTTATTTGAGTCTGAAAGGTGTGCCAATTAATAAAAAGAGACTTGCTGCTTTCACTTCAACTCTTCCCACTTCTGCCATTTTTTTCTACCCCTCTCTAATTTAGGGCTGCCTTATTATGGCAAAAAAAAGAAGGTAGACACTCAAATCCTATGTATGCTGGATCCAAAAAATTTAGCATGAAAAGGTATATAAAAATCTGTACACCAAAAAATAGCTCCCTTGATTTTCTTATACCTTACCATGCCTTATTATGGCAACATTTAGAAATATTATTTTGATTGATATTGGGATCACAATTATTGATTGCATTAACCCATTTATTTAATTTGGGTATCATTTGCATTTATTGTTATAAAACATACTCAACATAGCATTCCTTTGAGCACCCTGAAAGTAAAATGAAGATGATAAACATATAGCAATAATATGTTACGCGGACAAATACATATAGACACATTTGACTATTGTTCAGTAATTGCTTGAGTCTCATTTATATTGTAATAATTGTGCGATAACATCATTGAAATTGAAAATCGATCCATTGGGTAATTACAAATCCGTGACTTCACACGCAAGCATTTCCCATCATTCCCACTAAAACCACCAGTTAGTCCACTTGATGAGTGTCTGAAGATTAAGCCCTACCTATCTGGTTATGTGACTCGCCTGTATCGTGCTACTCAGGAAATGGAAGGTTTTTAGATTTGTTTATTTTTAAAAGATGGGACAATACATGTTAATGAACATATAAATGTGAACATATGAGATTATAGCCGTGTGGCTAATTTCCATCTCTAGTCCCATTGGCAGGTTGGTGTTGTACGAAACATTTATACACAATAAAAACAATACAAGACAAAACAAAACAAAGACAAAGCCAAACAAACAATACTCGGGCTGGGTTCGTGAAGTCATGTCATCGCGGTTACTCTCACCGGCACCTGAAAACACGGTGGGAAGAGGACTTAGATAAGGAAATTTCTGATGAAATCTGGCAAAGAGCCATCAGGAGAGTACATACTAGGGCTGTGTATTTCCTACAACCTCACGATACAATATGTATCCCGATACTAAGGCCACGATACAATATGTATCCCGATGCACGCAAATTGTGAACATTGACTACACTTTAGAGCTGCAGCTATCAATTCTTTTTGTAATCGATTACTCTATCAATTTTTTTTGTCGAGTAATCGAATACGGTTCGATACATTGCGATCACTGCTTCTTTTTTTTTTTTTTTTTTTTTATACATTGAATCCGTACACATTGTCATTATTAGTAACACACAAAGCAGAAAAGCCAGGTCACTTAAATTAACAACTTGTTTTTCTTATTTTGAACATTCTGAGCATAAATGGGATCTCAAAATCAAAATCTATACTTTTATTTTTACTCTGGGCCATATCTTGCTTTTTTCAGTATTTTTTTTAAAGTTTGGTTATTTTTATTTTATTTGTATTCATGCTTGGCCCTTTTTGCTAAATTATTGCCTTTCCTACTGTACCATATTGATGATCTTATTTTGCTTACTTTACTTCTAGAACCAAATAATCTCATACTTAGATACTAAGATCATTAAACTAGCTAATGTACATTTCTATAACATATGAAAGCATTCCCTACACCTGCTTCCTCTACTCACTGTCAGTGTTTCCTGTTCTATTCTCTGCATTCAAATTAAATGTTAAGTTATTGGATGTGAAAAGTATGTGATCAAAATACACATGATTCTGGGCAAGAAGCCTCCGCATTGATTTATGTTCTGAACCAGCCTTTACACGTAGCCATAATCAAAGTAGGTTATTTACAAGCCCATATCTCAGTTATTGATCACATTAGCTGCTTCTGTTGATGTATCATGAGTGTCATCCTGTTGTGTCGCTCTGATTTGATGCACAGACCGGATGTTTACTGTTGAAGTGCTGCAGCAGTGCCAACGTGCTATCATGCTAAGCTACGTGCTGAGCCAACTCCGTTTGGCATCAGACACACTGCACTGTGTTTTCTTTTCGTCCCTTCTTGTAGTGACCACACACTTGGGACACTCTCTGCCATTTCTTCTGCAGACTCCCTCCTTTCTCTCCCTCTCTTTTCTCTTACTTCATGATTTTACACGCCGCGCAGGCGCGTTGTGCCACAGAAATGACCGTCCGTGTCAAACACCATGCACTGTATAGTAGTCCAGATATATATTTTATATGTATAATTATTTATTAAACGAGGCTTCGAGGCACACAATTCCTCAAAAATATTTCGCAATCGATTAATCGAGATTATTCGAGGCATCGTTTCAGCTCTACTACGCTTTAAACAAAATTCTTGACAGGTTTAGTTTTTTCTTATAAGAAGAAAAAGAACAAGGATGAGTTTTAAGTGGTTCTACAACTTGAGTGACATAAAATCAGATCCTCAAAGATGGTAGACCTAAGTTCAAATTTAGAACATGTGCTTCATTATGTAGCTTGTCCTCTACCTTGAACTGTGCCGTTGTTAACATTAGCCCAAGTGTATTGACAACTGTCAAAATATTTAGGCCGTATCGATTCTGTAGAATCTGTATCAATACACGTATCTCAAAGGAGTGTGTGACGATATTTTGCTGTATCGATATTTTGAGCACAGGCCTAGTACATTCATCATCAATTTTGTGAGACATGGATTATTACAGTTTAAGTTCCTTAACCGCCTTCACTTCTGTAAAGCTAAAATGGCCAGAATATTTCCTGGCACTGACTCGACCTGTTACAGGTGCCATCAGGCCCCTGCTGCATTAGGCCATATGTTCTGGTCGTGTTCAAAATTGAGCACATTCTGGTCAAACATTTTCAACACATTCTCTTATATATGTAAAAAGAAAGTTGACCCAGACCCTATTATTGCAACTTTTGGCGTCACCCCTAGCAACTCTGGGATATCCAAACACCAATCAGATTTAATAGCATTCTCAACACTCTTAGCACGCAGACTCATTTTGCTTGGCTGGAAATCACCAACCTCTCCATCATACTCGCGCTGGGTTTGTGAAGTAATGTCATTCCTCAAACTAGAAAAAATTAGGTGTACAGTCCAGGGTTCAGTACAAAGATTCCAAAACATTTGGAACCCCTTCCTAGACTTTTTTGCAAAGAAATTTGATGCAAACGCCCTAGACTAATAGCACTCCCCATCTCTACCCTTACCCCCTCTTTTACCCTCTCTTTCCTTCCCTACTCTTTTAATTGAATATACAATTTAATTTGCCTCATTATACTTACATTGTTGGCATTAGAAAAAGAAGTAATTTATAGACAGTATGTATGGAAATATGTAGCATCTGTCTAACATTGTATTGAAAACTGAACCAACAGAGGGACTTTTTTTCTCTCCTTCTCTTCCTTGTTGATATTGTTTTATTCCCTGTTGTTGCAGCTTTCTGTGACTCTTTTTTTTTGTTATATGTAAAGAAAAATCAATGAAAACACTTAGATATATAAGAAAATCAATCCATTGTCCAGTCTTACCCTGAATGTAAATCCAAGTTTTGTTTAAATCAAATTGGTTAAACCTTTTTAAGATTAAGACACTCTTTATGCTTGATCTGGTCATTTTATTGTTTGACATGTCTCACTTTTACATTTATTGGCTTATCGTTCTTTGCAAATGATTGCTTTGATCCAGAGCATCCTCCATGCGCACAGCCTGCTGCTGCCTTCTGTATCACGTTGTACATCAGGCACAACTGGGTCATAAAACAGCCATCATTTACATGTCACAACAACACTTCCTTATCTCTCTATAAAGCTACACCCTGAACTTAGAGCTTTTGGTGTACTTTAATTGTTTCTTTTGGAGTCATCAAACCTTTTCTCTCACATCTCCTCTCTCATGTTGGTCCAGGCTGTGGAGGAGTTCCTGAGTGAGGTGCGTAGCAGGGAGCAGCCTCACAGTGCTGGGCTCGTCTCCCAACCGACAGCTGTAAAGTTCCTTATGGCCCGCAAGTTTGACGTCACCAGAGCCATCGATCTCTTCCAAGCATACAAGGTACGGCCGTGCTTTTATTGGAGATAAAACTGAGATCACTGACCACAGGGTTTAGTAAATGCTAGAGAAATCTGGGAAACAGATTCAGCAGCCCAAACATTTTCAGAGCATTTGTTCTGTTATTTGATCTCTGCTGTATTTCCTCAGACTGATTTGATAGCGTTATATAATAATGGTTCTGTTTGGGAAAAAAAGACAGTTGACTTGTTTGACAATTAGAGCAAAATATTTTAATGTGAAAGTGCCTGAAAGTCTCCAGTGGGCTCATTTTAAGATAGGTCTGTTAAAATATTTATCATGAGGCACGAAGATATAATGTACTCTTCATTAAAAAAGTTTGAAATCAAATGTGAAGGACACTTGCTCTGTAGTCCTACTAATGTTAGAAAAGCAAAATACTGTCAAGTTCTGTCAGGTTGTTGGATAATATGACTAAAAAATGTACACCAGTGACCCTGAAAGAATGCTTGAAGGTTTCATCAGGCGTCGTCTACATGTTCCAGCTGAGAACTGATTTGATATTTATCGATGAGTTTTACTCAGATCTATGTGCTTTGTAAAACGATGATGCTGCAAGTTAAGGAAGTAATCACTGTTGACAGTAGCAAGTGTGGCTTTATTATACAAAATGGCACCAGCAGTGCATCATATAGTGCCTGACTCTGTGTGATTTCAAGCAAGAGTGGAAATACCAGAAATATGAAACAATTGTCAACTCAGCATGTCAAATATCAGGAATGCCATGTGTTTAATGTTATTCACGTAAAAACTGTGAAGATGGGATTTTTTTCACTCACAAAAGAAAATGAATAAGGAACTGGAATCTTTAAGCAGATGATAACAACATCAGTACAACTTAAATCTTATAAATTCCCATTTCTACGTATTACATGCAATTATATGCTTTCATAAAGCTCCTTTTCACAGCTGCTGTGCTGTTACTGACAGTCAATCCCGTGATGTGTGTTTGCATAACCATACTAGAAAAGGCATTAAATAACAAAGTAAAACCAATTCAAACAGCCCACCAAGGAATGTTACTTCAATACTAATGCTTTAATAGACATTATTTTGGACAAATTTACTGATTAGTTGAAGTTGTTGGAGTTGATACATCTACCCTCTGTCATATGCTAGTGCCATTTTATTCTCATGACATCTTCTCCAACTTAATGTTGATGAAAATGGTACAAAACATAATTTCACATTCGCATACAGGTATTGATTGAGCCACTTTTGTATGGCTTGGCTAGTGCCAATGCTTACCTCAAAGAACAGCTAACAGTAATATGCTTATTGCCCAAATGTTTTAGCAAAATAGGGAATTAATACTAGTATTTTTCCCCCAAGAAGCACTTTAGAAGCAGTAAAAATTTAAATGATATTGGGAATGATGCCCATGACTGTTTGTTATTATGGCAAAAAAAAGTCCTTAACACCCTGTAAAGGGTAGTTTGTTCATCCTTCAAATTTCATGCAGACTCCTGAAGCAATGTTTTGCTTCTGGCAAGTTCCACTCACTTTCTGAAATTTTGCAAAAATACATTATGTCTTCAATTTAGGCAGTATTCTTGGAAACATGTAAACGGTAGCTGAGCTTCTACATACTGAAACATTAGTCATTACAGAAACATAAAAATGATTTTGGTAATCACCAATGCTCTGGCATAAATCTCACACAGGGTTGTGGTCTAATAAATGTGCTAGGCAGTGAGTTAAAGGTATTGAAGAAATTATCTTTGCATAAGTGTTGCTGATTTTATGTACAACTTAATTTTTCCTTTGTTTTACATTATAACAAAAGAAAAACATCCACAATCTTCAGTTTCAAGGTGGTCTGTTTTTGTTCCTATGTTATTAAGCAGGTATTAATGTTTAAAATCCAGCAGAAAGTCTTCTGTTTGGTACTGTGATCCCCATTTCTATTTTTTCACCAAAAAAATATCCAGATAAACTGTATATTTTCATTTAGCTGATTAAAAAATGTCAAGAAATTTTTGTGGGTCTATACTGGCAAATCTCAGTGTGAACATTAAATTATATATATTGTCCAGCCTTAATTGAAATCCTATTTGTCTGAAGGAAAACTACTGTCCAGATAATTGGTACTTTCATAAAATAAAATGATATATATGGTACTTTTTTCTTTGTTGAGGTTTGTTTTTGTGCCATTTAAGCGAATGTCTTTGCCATCCTCTCATGTCTCCTAAATCAAAACAGAACACAAGAATCAAAGAGGGCATCATCAATATCAACCCTGACGAGGACCCCCTGCGCTCTGAGCTGCTGAGCGGGAAATTTACGGTCCTGGTGAGTGCAAGATACACGTTATTCTAAGTGACTTCAGCTTTCATTTGTAAGTCACACACAAGGATGCCCTCTAAAATGGCATCCATGTTGATGATTAAAGAGGAGTTAGTGGTTTTGTCTCTTTATAGATGAAGTTAATCTTTTGATCCAGACAGTTTTATGTCCTTGACCTGTACTTCTGTTTTTATCAGCCCGGCCGTGATGCAAAGGGTGCTGCTCTCGCTCTCTTCACTGCTCGCCTCCATCGGCCAGACGTCACCACCCACAAAGCTGTGCTGCAGGCCATCATCTATCAGCTGGACAAAGCCATCGAGAGGTGAGGGGGGGTTTTGCTTTATTTGACAGGGCAGTGGAGAGGGAAAGATATCTGGAGAAGAGACACTTTAAATCAACTTACTCATTCATTTTGTGCTTGTTTTTATTATTATTTTCTCCTGATTGTTATTTTTTTTTGTTTGTTTGTTTGTTTTTTGTCGAGTCAGATACTCATACAGTCACGGCCAGATTGTGTTAAATGTTGTTAAAATTGTTTAATAGTAGCTTATACTAGTGAGGTAATCAAGTATATTTTTTAATTCTGTCCGTAAGTGTGGTATTTTTTTATGTTTATATGACATTAATGGCTGACCCATTTAGCTGTGCTTTTGAATTAATGAAGTTATTATTTTCTACCCAGTTTACAAACTCAAAGAGACGGGCTCATCTTTATCTACGACATGACCAATTCCAGCTACAGCAACTTTGATTATGAACTATGTGTCAAGATCCTTAATTTGCTGAAGGTAACATCCTCTTTTTCTCTTGAATCTATTTGCATTTAACTTCTTTTCGAGTAAGAATCCTCTAAAGAGATTGTTTCCTTATGTTTTTAAGGGAGCCTTTCCAGCTCGACTAAAATGTGTCTTCATTGTGTCATCGCCTCTTTGGTTTCGAGCACCTTTTGCAGTTCTTCGCCTCTTTGTACGCGAGAAGCTTAGAGAGAGGGTATGTACTTTTGTGGGTTACTTTCAAGGAGAAGTTTTTGTAGAAGCTCTGCCATTTTGGTTCACAAATGCAGCCCACCTTGGTTAATAAGGAAAATGTATTTGTTTGTACTTTGGCACATGTGATATTAAACATGCTGAAAAGAAACAGAAGATGTCCTTTGTTTACTCAAACAGTGGGATTGCCCAGATTTCCAGGAAGTAACAGGTTTGCGAGTGTAAAAAAGTATGGTTGGGTATAAATCTCTGTACTCTTTTCCTACCAGGTGTGCACGGTGAAGGCTCACGAGTTGGCCAGTCACATCCCAGTCTCCTCCCTCCCGGAACACCTTGGTGGGACGTCACAGTATAGCCATGTAGCTTGGATCCAGTCCTGTGTTAACACACACACAAACACTGTTCAGGGTGACACACAAGACCATGACACACACGACTGTGTGGGAAACCTGCTGCGCTCCTACAGCTTGGAGTGCAGCAACACGAGCGCAGGCGCTACACTGACCCACACTCATATCAACACGCAGCTAGGCCCTGAGCATGCCATGGCTAACTCTAACTGCTACGATGACAGCAATGCTAACCCACACAACCACTGTGGTGTGGTGGAGGGCAGGACTCGAGGGCAGTACCAGTACAGCCTGCAGTCTGGGACAAACAGGCCACAGGGGAACCACCAACACTGGAACGGCTCAGCAGTGAGCGGGGCTAACATGTCAGTCATTGGCTCCAGCCCTAATGCTAATATGAACGGTCCTGGCCGCCAAGCCCCTCCGCAGTCAGAAACCCCCCCTGACACGCCACTCTCCCAGGCTGGTGATGGAGAAAGCAAGGTGACAGACTCTGCAAACAGGCCCCAGAGCGATGATGTAAAAGAGGAGGACACTGAGGAAGAGGAGGGGGTGCCTCCATTACCTCAGAAATCTTTGCCCCGCCCACCTCACCAGCCATGCTCCCGGTCTCCACCTTTATCCTCATCGTGGGGTCCTGATGATGAAGACCGCTGCATGGAGGTGTCCATTCACATGCCAGAACAAGGAGGCATGTCGGTGCATGAGCTGGTGGAGTATGTGAAGAGAAAGAAGAAGAAGGGGATCTACCAGGAGTACGAAGAGATCCGCAAGGAGCCACCGGCAGGAACGTTTGACTACTCCAAGTAAGAAAGAAATTATCTTTCCTCTAAGATTATGCATTTTAATTGAAACATATTTTTGTTTCTCTGGGAAGATGTCCTGACAGATCAAGACAACATTTTGTTTCTGTTTTAACAGAAAACTGTCCAATCAGATGAAGAACAGGTACAGCGATGTTCTTTGCCTCGATCACTCACGGGTCAGACTCTGCGAGCTCAGTGATGACGACGATGAGGTAAAAATGGAATCATTGAATCACAGTTATCTCTCTTTAGTAATGATTTAGAGATATTCTCTAAAATGTATGACCCAATAGAGAATATCTTTTTTCGCAACCAAATTTTTATTTTATATACATTTAGTTTATGCTGTTTAAAAGGTGTTTAGAAACCCCTTATTTGGTTGTCTGATTATTTTTATGCATGTATTCTGATGAAGTAGCAAGTTCATGGGCAGTTCAATTTGTTTTAGTAAGAACAATGTCTTTCTCTCCTCTTTGTCCATCTTTTTTCTACATACGAAGTGATTTGTGTGATTTATTGTTGGAGCAGTATTGCATGCTGTTCTTTTGTCTGAGTAAAAGACAGGTGTAGATTTTGGATAACCCTTTTTTAAAAAAAAAGGATTTCTCTTCTAATTGTGTGTGAATAAGTGTCTTGAATATAAAATCAAGCCTTGGTTATAAGAGTTCCTTCAGGCAAGATAAAAAAAAAATTAAACAAATGTTAGTTTTGGCAGCTAAATGACTCTCATGAAATGAAGAAACCAAAGATGACTAAATCTGCCGTGTATTGAAAATGTATGAATTACAGTTTTTTGTGGTCTATGTCTGGTTCCAAGTTTGATCCAGCGTAGAAGTCTAAAGCGTAACTAAACCCAATCTTTCAATTCTAAGGTTGCTACACTGCCTCAGACTTTGATACTTTTAAATAACAGTTTTAAAACTCTACAGTCTTGATTATTTTAAAGGTGATTATTTTTAAGAGTATCAAAAGCTCAGAAACATTAACAGTCCCTTTTCTGCAGTTTAACACGGATCCTTGATGAAATGTTAATGATAGCTTTGGTCCAAAAAAATCAATGAAAGAAGCACAGCTGCATTCTCTCCATAATGAAATAACCCCTCTGTTCAGAACAGCTGGTTTTGAGGGCAGTTGCCTTCATATTCTAATGAGCCAGAGAAAAGCAGCGTACATACTGTCAATTCATGATCGTCCTGCAGTGTTACTCGAGCAAAGTGGGTGCTGCAGCCACACACAGCTTACAATCATGAACACACACACAAAACATTAGTTCATGCTCTTCAACAGGCAACAGCGATCTGGTTTCCCCAAACATCACAGGCTAATGCACAACATGTTAACCACAGTGGGATTAATTCTACATTCTACTTTCCGGGCTAAAGTTAGTACAAATGGAGGGACCTTAGGTGGGGTCAAGGACTGATTATATTCAACCAACCTCTGTTGAGGACTGTGTTCTCTTCCTGAACACACACAACCCAGAAAAATCCATGCCATGTAACAGATAACAGCAATTTTGTTTCCCCAAACATCACAGGCTAACGCACAACATGCTAGCCTCTGCCTAATTACTGTAGTGGGATACTCAGGTAGACAAATAGGTTAGGTATGCAGTTAAAAAATATTTACTTTTCCATAGCAGTACATCCACAGACTCAACAGCTCGCCAAGTACTTTGAGTTTGCATTCATGTAGACTGATGAACACAGGGTTTGTTGTCTAATATAACATTTTGTGGTCTGGGAGGAAGGGCAAATACCCCAAAATGTGTTCAAAAGTGTTTTGGCATAATATGTCCCCTTTTAAATAAAGAAATAGTAGTTTTATTGAATTTGTATTTGTCGCTGTGAATACAAATTTGTTGAAACCGTATCTGATTCTCTAAATTAAGATCAGAGTTTCATATAGTCCTGTGACTTCAGTAAGCTCTGGCAGTAATGTTTGTCATCTACCGCCTGAGGGCAGTGCATCCATCCACTGAGCAGTACATCTTTCTCCTATTACTTTGCATTTCACAGACATCAGATTACATTAATGCCAGTTTCATGGATGGGTACAAGAGAGGCAACGCCTACATCGCAACTCAGGGTGAGTAACTGTTCTCCAAGTTTGTGCCTACTTCCAACAGTTTGTCTTTTTCTCATTGCAGCTGTCTGACTGATTGGATTTTTTAACCCTCAGGTCCTTTGCCAAAAACATTTGGTGACTTCTGGCGCATGGTTTGGGAACAGATGGTACTTATCATTGTCATGACCACCAGGTGAGACTCTTTCTATGAAGGGCCTTTTGGGGGATTAGGTTTTGGAAATGGCACAAATTAAAAGTTGTCGAAGTATTTTACTATTATTGGCTGAGGCAAGATTAAAATGGCATGTGCTCTGTGTTCCTCAGAGTGGTGGAGCGTGGACGTGTGAAGTGTGGACAGTACTGGCCCCTTGAAGAGGGCAGGACTGAACAGCATGGTTACTTCTTAGTCAGAAATACGCACATCCAGACATTTCAGGACTTCAAACTCTCCCATCTTGAACTTTACAACACACAGGTAAGTGAAACCATTCACACCAGTACGTCCAAAAATGAATTTACTTTTGTTCCTAATCGTATGGTTAATTTTATTTGAAAAGGTTCAACTATTTGCTTGACAGTTGGCCTTTTTTTGTTTTTTTTTACAGAAATGATCAGTTGATTAAAATTGACAGGTTATCTCTTAGATCGAATCACCGGTGGTACATTTGTTGTTTTCTGATGCTGAGCATACAGCACCTTTAAATGACATCCTGAAAAAATGTTGAAATCTCCTCTGACTTGCCAGCTGCAGCTCAGTCAGCTACCTTTGACAGCAACAGCCAGTGCTTAGGTTACAATCCTATTTTTTAAAAAAGGTTACCAAATGTTGAAATACATTTTGACATCTGTAATATTAGCTGCCCTTATTAAAGCAAGGTAGTTTACCAAATTAGGCATCATAATGTCCTTAGGTGAAATGACTTATAGGCAATGCATTAAAGGGCCTGTCAGTAAAATTACTGTAGCAAAAGAAAAAACTAAATATAACCACTACTGAAAATAGTTTATCTCACTCATGGGTAGTTGATATCAGCTTCAATAAAATGGACTGTGGTATCCCTAATCAAATCTCTGTTAATATGACATAGATGACTTCAGCTGCAATGGTGCTCTCTTTGTAATTGACCTCTGTGACTTTTCTTCAGTCTGGAGAGAGACGGGAGGTGTGTCACTACCTCTATGTCAGCTGGCCAGACTTCGGGGTACCTAAAAGTGCTTCAGCTATGTTGGACTTCCGTGAACACGTACTTCAGAGGAGGGAGGCTGCAGTTCAGAGTCTGGGTGCCAGCTGGACAGGGGCCCCTGGGGGCCCTCCTGTGGTTGTGCACTGCAGTGCCGGCATTGGCCGAACAGGTAAACACAGTTCTTGTTACCTCTGTTTTTATCCAAAAAACATTATCCAATGAGTCATTCCAGTTTTGTCCTTAAAGGGTTGAAGATGGAAATTAGCTATTAACACTTCTATTTGTAAAGACATTCTTACTGTTCCAGCATTTTTTTGCATTCTGCCAGCAGGTTTGATTACATTTCTTTAATACTCTCACAATCAAAAAGAAAGGGGGTTAAGGGGTGTTCAAAAGTGCTTTAAAAGATGTTACAGTTTCTGCACACTATATCTGCACAGGCAGGTTGTTCCAAAGTTGAGGAGCTTTGATGAAGAAAGCTCAGTCAACTTTTGTTTCAAGCTTCAACTTTGGAACAATCAGGAGGCTCGAGCCTGAGGAACGAAGGTCCTGGCCTGAGGATCTGAGGCTGCAAGCCTGTTCATAAGGGATTAATAGCTAAGACATGCAGTCAGGAGCCAGATCGATTGCTTTCAAAGTAATGAGTAAAATCTTCAAATCAAGTTTAAAACTGATGGGAGGCCAATGTTTGGAAGCTAATATCAGGGTAATGTGATGTTGTCTTTTAAGACCACTTAAAAGCCTGAGTGTCTGCAGTTTGAACTGGTTGGAGGCTGTGTGATTTGTGATTGATAGTGGGGAAAAAGTAAGTTACAGTAATCTGGCCTGGAGAAAAATAATGCATGAATAACTTTTTCAGAACGGTGTTGCAAATATTGGAGAAGCATTACTGTACAACTTAATATGGTCAGTGACTGAAATTCTCAAAGAGCTTGTTTTCAAAACAGCCAAACGTTAGGTAAAAACAGTAACTTTGAAATTAGTCTAGAATGATGAAAATCACAGGGATCGAGGTTTAGTTTCTTTAGAAGGAGTTGAACCACTGCATTGAAAGCAGAGGGAAATACTCCCTCTGCAAGAGAACTATTTATAGTGGATAGAGTGCTGGGCCCAACTGTGTTAAAACCTCTTTGAGAAATCTGGTGGGAGTAAAATCAAGGCTGCACGTTGCTGGCTTCATGTGAGAATAAAATCAGAGAGTAAGGATAAGGACACTGACTCAAAACTGTTAAAACAAGTGTGGATTTCTGTGCTTGTGTTTAATATATATCTGGTAAGAGGGATTTTCTGCCTGATGATGTCTGAAGTATTCACTGGAGCCTCGGTGACCAGGGCCATAAAGCATTTGGAGAGGAAGAGCCGCACTGGAGTGGGAGTCATGTCTATCCTCCAAACATGCTGGAGTATCTCTGACCAGGCCTGAGCTGCATTTTACCTGCTGGACAGCTTTCTTTAAAGCTTTTCATAAGGCATAAACTTCAGCGACAGTCTTTGGATCAACTTGTTGTTGCCCTTTCTGTTTGACCACTAAGATGTTTGCAACTGAATACTCAGCACGGGAATGTTTACAAGGATGGTAATAATGTTGTAAGGTGCATCATTCCTGTTACTTCTCTTGATTTTCTCATTTTGATGTTGTGGTATACACTCGTTGATTTTTTTTCCGAGTAAAAAGATTAGTTTGAGCTTGCTGTTGTGACAGATGTTTTGATGTGGGTGCATAGGAGACTCTTTTCCACTTGAGAACCTTTGCAGTTGTTCATGAGGATGGAAAAATCAGCTTCTTCCTGTGCTAAAGTTTCATGAGACGTGTCTTTCCTCATGATTTTCTTCTGCGCTTCCTAACAGGCACGTTCTGTACACTGGACATCTGCCTGTCCCGGCTGGAGGACATCGGAACAATAGACGTGCATCAGACGGTGCGGCGGATGCGTACTCAAAGGGCTTTCAGCATCCAGACCTGGGACCAGTACTATTTCTGTTACACAGCAGTTATCGAGTATGCTCAGCGCAACGGGAAACTGAGCCCGGTGCAGTGGTCCGACTCAGACCTCGAGACTGACAGTGAGTGAGAGACATACATATCAGCAGAATAAAGCAAACAAACTGGATATCAAACGAAGCAGAAGTCATAGGAACAAGAGAGAGGATGAGACTCCTCTGCCATAAAAGAGCAGACACAGAGGATGGAGATCTTGTTTTGGCTCTTGATGAAAGGATGCAGACTCCCTGCAGGCTCTTCTTTTCATGAATGAACAGCCAGAGGAGTGAAGAACTGGAGAAAAAAAAAAGCAGGGAGCAGAGACTGTGCATTCATCACTCATGGTAAAGCTGTCCTGCCAATATCCGAGCCCCTTTTTATCGAGCAGACTACATGGGGACCCGGCCTGCCCTGAACCTGTCTTGTTGATAAGAGAGTTGTACGGCTTGTAGCATTTTTTTTATTGACTTGCACATGAGGAATGACGGACTTGAACTTTACCCCTTGAAGCCCTCCAGATCCTAGTCTTTGTTCCTTTTGTTTTTTTTAATTTCTTGTTCCTTTTCAGCCCTGATCAAGTCTGTGACACAGATCAAATGTGAAGGGTAGGAAATGGTCAAACTTGAAAACATTTTTTGTTTTTGTTTGTTTTGAAAGGAAATGGTTCTGCGTGAGAAAATGGTTGTATGTGAAAGCAGAGTGTGAGCCATTTTGTCCATTTCCTTTGAGTTTTTTTTATTTTCATGTCCTTTTTTTCTAAGGTGCATTTTCTACGTGTGTATCATATCTGTGCATATGTAGACTAACTTTTCAAAGCCAAAGTCCTCACCCTGAATGCTTGGATGTACTCCTTACTGAGATATTATATCGACTGAAGCCCGTGTATATTCATGTAACATACATTTATACATTATTGTGTGTAATAACAACCTCTGACATAGGAGCAAAAAAAAGCCTTGTTTAAAATAATTGACTTAACATGACAAGAAATAGCCTTGTAGCAAGCCAGGCTATGACACACTATAGAGAGTTCTGGTATTTAAACTGATATCATTTTGCAAATCTTTTGGGTTTGTCAGGTCTAACATCCTCTTTACTGTCGAAGCGTTCTAATTGGACAATCTTAAGTAGTTTGGCCTTAACTTGATTCACTGCCTCGTCGTTCTCAGACCTAAACCACACCTGAAACTGTAAACTTCTTTATTCTTTCCCTTTTTTGAATCTTACTCCCTTGAAACTACAAACTGTTTGATTCCTGAGGCGTCTTCTTCCTCAGATAATTGTGCCTTCAAGTATTCCTTAGCTCAACGTCTCGCTAGTGTAGTAATAACACCCAAACCAGTGCACTTGAGAAGTACACACTGACTATGTGAAACACAGGACACCCACATTTTGCCTACAGTCCTGTACATGGTTCACTGCTTCTGAATACACTCGGAGCAGCGAGCTAGCTGGGGCTAAGCTCTGGTTTGAGACACAGCTATTCTTTTATCATTTGACCTCAGGGGGTAATTCTAGTGTTTTTTGCCTAGTGTCAAAGATCTGTTTCTGGGTTTGCCTCTGGTAAATTATCATTTAAGAAAAAGAAACTATATCAACTTTATTTTGTATTTTTTACTGTATTGTAACCTTCTATATTTATGTCTTTGTAAAACTTCTACAATATTGAAATCAGTGAATGTTGGTACGATGCTACAAAGAAGACAAAACCAGTTATTGCATTTGATAAGCTGAACAAATCACACGGGGAGTGAAATATATATTTTTTGTTGTCACAATGAAATTTTGGTGGAAATTGTCACATGCCATTGTATTTTCAGAAACTGACTTGTATAAATGTTGATTGTTCATCGGTCGGACAAAAGGGGAGGGAGGGTTGTGGAGCTAACGATTATGTTTTTAGAGAGCTTATTGTTAAAATCCTTCAATAACAATTACAGTAATGTCTTACTGTGTGGTACCCAACGCCAAGGACAAAGCAAAAAAAAAAAAAAAAGAACCGTCAAAAGAGCAAAAAAGAGCAAAAAATACAAGTGGCTGCCATTTCTGTTCACAAAACCCCAGCTTGGTGTCTTTGATGAAAAAATTATATCTATATATTTAGAATGAGTTAAGGTTTATCAGCATGGAAAGAGAGCCTTGAATGTTTTTGGGGTAATGGTGTCCGAGCATTTGTATTGAAGACAGACAGATATTGTTGGTGAATGTGGACCCTGCATCCCTCAAAGCCAAAGGCCCAGGCTCACCCCATCACACATCCTCAACAGCCTACTAGCATGGACCTACCAATGCAGCCTTGCATCCACTGACACACAGAGTGACTCGGGAGCACCTCGGGAACATTACTAAAGATCATGTATAGCTACAAAGTGGGAGAGTGTGTCTGTAAAAGAGTCCCCATGTGAATTTTGATATGTTTTATGAGTAACAGAGAATGCAATGTGCATTTCAATGTTCATTTAATGTTCCTGTGCTTTAAGTTCTCGTGATTGAATTATGGCCTTTTACATGCTGTCAGCCCAGCTGTCCCATTAAAGCAATGGTATTACTATCTCCAATGAGTACAAGGCTGTTGTGATTTGTTATTGACTGTGATGTAAATCAGGGTTCCTGCAGATCCTTAAGAAGTCCTATCAAGTATTGACTCGGATTTTAATGAAGCACAAACCAGCGTTACGGCTTTAATCAAGCGCAAAGTATTTTGGCATCTTCTGTCCCGCTGTTTCATCAAAAGAAAAACTGTTAGTATTACAGTCTATTTTTGTTGCCTAAATATGTACTTTAATTCTGCAGCTGTGTCTCTCCTTGAAACTGGAGAAGAAAAAAAAGTGGAACTGCAGTTTAGATAGTTGAGAGGCATTTCTTTCCTGTTAAAGGGAGTGGTTTCAACACAGCTGACTCAAGCTGAATGATTTATGTTAGCATGAAGTTTGACCTTGTGGATATTAATGATCCTTTGTTCACATGATGGTTTTTGACTAGTCAGCTGTTGGATCTCTCAACTCCTTCAAGAGAGATTACAATCAAAATAACTAAAGCATAAACCTTCCAAGATGGACATTTATTTCTTTAAAAGTGCAGTTGTAGGGGCGGACATTAGCTCAGTTGGTAGAGCGTCCGCCCCTTGTACGGGGGCTGCCAACCCCCAGCAGCGGCTGTAGGTTCGAATCCCTGCCTCAGCCCTGTGCTGCATGTCGTTCCCCCTCTCTTCACCCGCTTTCCTGTCATCTTCAGCTGTCCTATCAAATAAAGGCCATAAAAAAAAGCCCAAAAAATAACTTTAAAAAAAAAAAAAAAAAGTGCAGTTGTAGTTTGGACGTGTGGCTTATCTAAACAAAGAGACCAACAAACCTATGAAAAAAAAATTTCATAGGAAGACAAGCATTCAGACATTTTTATTTAACCTGCTTTTCTATGATAGTACTTAACGAAAATGAAGTATTGAAGAGAACAGTGTTTTCCTCCAGATAAAAGAAGACAAAAAGGCCTTGATAAAACACAACTCAATTTTTTTTTCATTATTATTATCAATTTTAATAATTCGTGTTTTCTGAAGCAAAATAAAGTTAGTGGGTATGTCCACCAACTGTGTTCAGCATTTTCGCTATGATTTTTTCATGTGCGTATGTAATCCACCGAAACACCTCTGTGTCCCAATTTCAGTATCCAATCAAAAGTGAATCACTGGTTTAACATTAAAAAACACTCACCGGTCATTTTATTAGGTACACGGTTCTATTACCAGGCTGGGCCCTGTTTTATCTGTAGAGCTGCTTTCATTCTTTTATAGCACAGATTCAATAAGGTTCTGGAAATTTCCTCAAATCCTGGTACAAACTGGCATGATAAAATCCCACAGTTGCTCCAGATTAGTTTACTGCACATCCATGATGTGAGTCTTCCATCATCCAAGAGGTGTTCAACAGGATTGAGATCTGGTGACTACTGGAGTTTAGAAAAATGATTGTTGTATTATGAAACCAGATTGAGATTGTCTGACCTGAGTGACATAGGGTGTTGTTATGCTGAAATTAGCCTTTAAAAGATGAGTACACTGTTGTTAAAAAGGGACGGACATGTCAAAATACATCACTCAAGAGGCTGTGGAGTTTAAATGATGCTCAGTGATACTAAGGGGCCCAAAATGACCCTAGGATTTGAATGTAGAGACAGACATTGATACTCATCAGACCAGGCACCGTGTTTCAATCTTCTATTGTCTGTTTTTGGTGGAATCTGGGGGAATTATTACCTCGGTTTCCTGTTCTTAGCTGCCAGGAGCGGCAGGATGTGTAATCTGCTGCTGCTGCAGCCCATCTGCCTCAAGATTTAATGCATTGTGCATTCAGAAAAGTCCTCTGAATTCCTTGGTTATAGTGAGTGGTAATTTGAGTCACTGTTGCTTTTCTGTCTACTAAAACCACTCTGGCCATTCTTCTCTGACCCCTGGCATCAACAAAGCATTTTTGCCCAGTAAACTGCTGCTCAGCGAATATTTTCTGTTTTTTTAACCAATCTCTAAACCCGAGAGATGGCTGTAAGTTATCATCCAAGTAGAACAGCAGCCTCTGAAATATTCAGAACAACCTATCTGGCCCAACAATCACACCATGTTCAATGTCCCTAAAATCAACTTTCTTCCCCAATCTAATGCTCAGTTTGAACTCCAGCGGGCCGTCTTAACCATTTCTCCATGCCCAAAAGCATCAAGTTGCCATTCATGCAACTGCCTGATCATTTATTTGTGTCCATGAGCAGTAGAACAGGTGTACCTAATAAAGTGGCCAGTGATTGTACATGAGTCACTCTACAGATGACTTTTCCAGTGCTTGGAGAGCAGCAGTCTCCTCGTTGTGTTAAGCCTACCTCAGTTGTTTTTCTTTTCTTTATTTCTGAAAATAAAGTTATGTATTTACAAAAATATTAAAATTTTCTAAAATTCTTTTGCTTTCAGGTTGTTATCAGTCGAGGCCAAGGCTGGGTTTTTTGCATGCGTAAGTCTGTGTGTCTTAAGGTCTTGCATACACAGGTTTCTTAGTTTTTGACCACGTGCCACTGTGTTTCAACCGAAGTCATTACATTTTGAGAGTCACAGGTAAAAGGTATTGAAAGAGTCTTGTGGTCACCCTTTTGATTGTGAACCCTTCTTTTTAACTTTACACAAGCGGCCGCTCTGTATCAAGGATGAAATGATTAGATTGTGGAGTCCGAGTCACTGAGCCTGATGTTTATCTACCATTAACTGAAGCTATTGTCTGGAAATGATATCACAAGAGTCAAAGATTTGATTTAGAATTTGCAAAAATGTAAATCATGGAATGAAAGATGAGATTTTAGAAATCATAAGTCAAGGTCATGGAGCTTTGAGTTGCCCTTTGCTTTTGAATGTGAAATTTCAATACTGATACGAAGGATGTTCATTAAACTTTCATCAAATGTCAACTTTATATTAGGGTTGGGCGACATTACCTAATCTCAATATCACGATTGATTGGAGCTCTTACCTCGGTAAATGATTAATGAACGATTTTTTTATGCTGTGTTGAAACAAATTAGTGGTGTTACCCATGGTCATTGAAACCGTCTTCCTGTAGTATTTACACGTAACTTGTTTCTGCTCGATGTTCTCTGCACAGAATCCAAAATGGGCGCAAAAAATGGAGACAGCATTTTTCTTTTCTATAAGGTCCTCTGATATATTGTTGCCTGTCTCCTCCATATTGGCAGAACGTCCATGGCTCTTGGTAAAAGTGAACACAGACTGTATGGAGGGGGTGCCGTCACGTGACATAGGAAAAATAATCAAAATAATCACAATGAGTAAAATTACTTCAATTAGAGGGTCTAAACGTGGATTTTGGTTATTTTTTTATTAATCACCCAGCCCTACTTTATATTAATAATAAGTAAATCAGTCTTTGAGAGCCATGGGTCAAGATCATCAGTCCCATCATCACTCTGCTTAAGAACACTTTTTTGTGAATGTGATATTATCACTATGATGCTGATGGGGATTATCTACACAGAAGTATACTGACTAGAGTTTGTAGGTTAAAGTTCAAAGTGTCAAGGCCCCAGAACCTCTTGGTCATTCTTGATTGTCTCAGAGAAACTTAAGACTTCACTATCCTCAAGTTTGGATACATGCCATTTTTTTACTTATGAATAAACTGATTATATTTTGATGGTCAACGGTCAAACATTGCTCGCATGTTTATTTGGACACAACACCCTGCCATCAGAGTTTTTAAAGTCCATAGGACAAGGACCTAGGTCCTGGAATCTAATGACCATGTTTTGCTTTTGGGAGGCAGTATATCAAAAAGACCTGAGGGGGTTTTATCCAAGTCTGAGGAATTTCCTTCTGATTTTTTACATAACACAATTATGAACCAACCAGGTTTTACAGGTCAAATGTCGTGTCATGGAGATTTCTGGTCTTCATTTTCTGCTTTCCTTTGAACAAATTATTTAATGGAAGCATCTAGGGATGTTTGTCCTCTTGCACCACAGAATGACCTGATTGCATGTTGGAGGTCATAGATCAAATCATATCAGCTGTTTTTTGACCACCTGCTTATGAATTAAATATCTCATAAACACTTTCTGGGATTTTCTTTTGAATGTTGCACAAAATTCAACATTGACTGAAGGATAAATTGGTAAGGTTCTGGATTTTCTAAGTCACTTGTACATGGACCTCATGATCATGGTTTGCTTTTGAACTTTGAATTCTGTCTGACTTTAGGATAAACTTACCCACCACTGTACTGTACAACATCAAGGTAAAATAAAGCAATCGAGTTTTTGTGAGACATTTTAATACCATGAACATCAAAATAAGGAAAATGCACTTAATACAGAATAAATAGACATCGCCAAATAAAACTTGTATAGTAAAATTACACACCAACAAAAGTCACACATGAAGAACTCCTTTTGAAACGATTTGCTATTGTGTTTGTCAATAAGAATGTTTCAGTTTATTGTTATTACTTTGAAGAGTCACTTAATATATGATCCCATACTTACAGCAGTGTGTCCATGTTGTGTCGGTGTGTAGCAGTATTCAAAAGAGAGCATCTGATTACTGAGACATTGTCCTTGTTATCCAAGAGACTGGATATTACAGTATATGTTTGATATTTATATTTTCACAGTGCTGGTTTTTAATTGCTGGGTGACATTAGGTCAGTTTAACAAACTGTTGCTTCATCACCTGGGGATATAGTTCTTTTGAAATGATTTGGGATATGATTTCTGGTAACGCGAGCAGGAGTCACAGCAGACGCTTCTGTAGTAGGGATAGACACAGAGTCGAGCTTGGACCACCACCACACAGTTATGATACTGGTCACTGCAGGATGGATCTGTGGAAGGACAGAGGGAATGAGAACAAGAAATACATACAACAGTGGAAGAGGAAAGTCGTTTCTGTACCTTTACTCTGTTTGACCTTCTATTGAGGTTTAGGCTACAAAAACAACTAGGTAAGAATTTGGAAGGTACCATAAATTTGTGCTAAATTAATTTCGAATGATTGCCTCTGATTTCATATTGGAACAAATTTCTTCAAGTGGAAGAGCTGAGGGTTGAGTATGATGTCATTTTATGCTTTTCAAGCTTTCTACAGCCTTTAGTGTCTTTGCATGTCTTCTTTGGATGGTAGAGTACTTTTATGCACAAGACAAAAAGTCTGTAGTATCAGGAATTCTTCCTTCTTTGTTTTCTGTGAACAAAAACAGTGCTGAGTGGATCAGTTACCACCAAGCAAAACCGGCCAACCAGTTAGGGCTGACTGGACCCTGTGGGGAAATGAGCAAACCTCCACACAGTCTCAGCCTGAGAATAGAGGTGGATCCGGTGGATTCGATACATGAAACAAGATTTTTTAATGAATATTAAGGAACACACTCTAGCAGTCATCAAGGTAGAACATGCAAACCCATTTTAACCAACACGTGAGCTCTTAAACTTGTTCCATGACCCATGTTGATCTAAACCTGAACACCAAAAATCCCTCTTGACCATGAACATTCAGGTGAAATACCATTTTCACAAACTTGTATAGTACTGTTGCATCAACTTACTTATCTCACTTGCACAAGGTTGTTTGTTGCATTCCTCTCGGCTCTCTGGAGTCATGCTGCTGTCACACTGGTCACTTGGTACAATACTGTCAGTAAGACAACGCACCTCACGCACTCTGTAGCCACCGTTACAAGAGCGTGAACACTAATGTGAGGAAAGAGAGAGAAGAGACAGGGATAAAGATTTATGTGGTGAAATCTCAGGTTTGAATGTGAACATAGTTCTCATCCATACAATTAGATTGACAGAATATATGATAAGCTGCAGCTTTTAGTCATATGACCGGCACTAAGGGCTGGTGAGTAAAAAGAATGTCAGCTAGCATTGAGTAAGCTGTGTGAAGCTGCAGCACAGGCTTTTAAATGTGTGCCTCTGCAAAACTTATATCATGTTAAGCTGCAGACTGAGACATTAATATGAACTCTAGGTTTAAGGCCCAGATGACCTTTTTAATTCCTGGTCTTCAGCCCCTGTTCAGGTGTATGTGGGCTGTTTTATGTCATTTTAATGTGTATGGATCAATTATTATGGTGAACATGAAAACATCAGTGCATTTTCTGCTAACTTTGTCTTATTTGTTTTTGTTATTGATAGTATATGGGTCACTGTCAGCTATCACTTTTAGTCAGAGTTTCAGCTTGAGGCTTGATGTCAGAGCTTGAATAAGAACTGTTATGTCAAATAAGTAAGACTTTTCAAACTTAAAATCATTTCAGTGACATTTTTCAATTTATTTCTGATGGAGCAAATACTTTTCTGTTTACTCGTAATGTATTTGGGGGAAAGTTTCACACAATTGTGTCAAATTTATACAATTGCTCTCTGCAGCTTGTTTTTAGATGCATGGTTCACAGGCGTTCTCTTGGATACTTACTGTACTCCAGTCTGTGACGTACCACTGGACACCACATGGTTTCAGTCTGCAGGACTGGGCTGTGATTGGCTGAGGGAGACTGGAACATTTTGAATGATCCACAACCTCCATGACACCATTGTTGTTTAATAAACAAACCACACTGCGGGTCTGTGTGCCGTTCCCGCATTCTGCAGAACACTTCACACACACACACACACAAACAAACAAACACACATGCAATTACACATGGACACACACAAGCAAACACATATGAGTGAAATGGTCAAACTTCAAGTTAACAAACTGCACTGGATTGTGTCTATATGTAGACATGTGAGTTTGTGTAAAATTACCTGACCCCAAGGTCCTGTGTACCACTCAAGGCGGTCCTGACAGGGGCCTGAGTCACATGATGTCACTTCTGGTGGGCGGTCCCCTTCACAACTGCCCAGTGGGAGATCAGTCACATGATCGGTCAGACATACTGTTGCCCGAGTTCGATTGCCTTGACCACAGTCTGCTGAGCACTGAAAATATCAAACAAACACGCTCAAAACTCCTTGATAGTCACGTTAAAGATTTTCCTTAATTTACTATTTTTATTGTGTTACCCGTTGGCTCCAGGAGGAGGTGAACCAGCTGCGAGCACAGGCTCCCATGTCGCAGTTCTGCAGTGAGTCTGGCTTTATGTTCATGTTACATTCTGTATCATCCTCTACTTCACCCTGGTTACTCACACACACCACTTCCCTGCTTCGCTGGCCAATCCCACAGGGCACCAAACACTGGATTACACAAGGTGGAAGAGAAGAAAAAAGTCTCTGACAAAGCCAGTCAATGTGGACAGCAAGGATAGTAGCAGGTCTCTACCTGTGCCTCAAAACATTTTGAAGAGGGACATTGCCATTATACTTCAATTATTGTGACATTTTGTGCAAATCTCAATTCCAATGAAGTTAGATCATAGTGTTAAATGCAAATAAAAAGAGTACAATGATTTACAAATCCTTTTAGACCCATATTCAATTTAATACTCTACAGAGACAAGATACTTTTTGCTTTAACTTTATTGTTCTTTGTAAATATTTCCTCATTTTGAATTTTATGTCAGCAACATGTTTAACATTTTTACCCCTGTGTGACATTACATTTTTCTTTCACAACACTCAATAAGTGGGAAATGAGGGCACTAATTGTTGATGCTTTGCAGGTGGACTTCTTTTTTATTCTTGCTTCATGTACAAGGTTTCTGTCTGGTATTTTGAGCTTCAAATGTATGTACCTTTCAGCATTGATGCTGCCTTTACAGATGTGCAAGTTACCCATACCATGGGCACTAACATACCCCCACACCATCACAGATGCAGGCTTTTGAACTTTGCTTTGATAACAGTCTGGAAGGTTCTTTCCTCTTTAGCCTGTAGGACATGACATCCATGCTTTCCAAAAACAATTTGAAATGCAGACTAATCAGATTATAGCACTCTTTTCCTCTTTGTGAAGGTTCATCTCAGATGAGCTCAGGTCTAGAAAAGCCAGTAGCATTTCTGGGCGTTGTTGATAGTATATGGCTTTTATTTTGCATGGTAAAGTTTTAACTTGCATATGCAGATATAGCAACAAACTGTAATGACTGACAATGGTTTCAAAAGTGTTTGAGAGCCCTTGTGGTATTATCTTTTACAGAATTATGTTTTTGAGAAAGTGCTGCCTGGCGGATGAAAGGCCATGAACATTGCAGGAATCAAATTCAAAATGAGTATTTGCAAAATAGATAAAAAAAGTTTATCACTTCCGCACCAACATTTACAACTGCATTATAGAGCTGGTAATAGTTTTAGTTTTTAATTATCTGATGACATCTACAACAACATGATCAGAGAATGTGTATTTATCAGATAAATTTAAGTGCAGAGATTAAGGTGTATGTGTGTTGTTTGTGTTTGTGTGTGTTCTCACTGGAGTCCACTCAGATCTGATCTCCCACTGGCTACAGATCTTCAGCTGACAGGTTGACTTAGTCACTGGCGTATCCGACAGCCCACACAACTTTGGTGGCACAGTTACAGAGGTCTCCGTCCCATTGTCATGAATGTGAGTGACCTGGCGGCAGATAACCTGACGCTGCTGAGTGCCAGGTCCGCACCTCCTAGTGCACTCTGACCACTCCCCAACATCCCAGCTGTCATTCAAGCACAAGACAAAGACAATATCAGAGGTGATACAAGGTAGCAAAACATTAGCTTAACATTAGCACCCAGTTGACCCTGGTCTTTAAAAAAAGTATAACCCTCTAGTGCTCTCTATTAAGATATTACTAAACACACATACATACAAAACATCCGAAAAGCCAATAAGTGGTTTACAAATTAATATTTTTGTGCTGTTTTATCAAAGTTGCTTCATTGTACGGGTTTCTAGATGTGCTGTTTTATTGTTGTGTTGATGTCTAAACATCTTTAGTAAATGTTTACTTCAGAAGATTAAAGATGCTGTTTAAAGCATGTGTCAATGTTTCATTAGGTATATATGTATAAGAATGATAAATAAGCAAAATTTAAAAACAGTTGAAATTCAACTGGACGAAGGAATCTCTATTTTTGACCTTGAAGCAGAAGAACCTGCCTTATTCAGTGTCTATTATCAGGCAGATCCATCTTGCCAAACTCTTCAAGCTACAACAATTTTGAGCAGTCCAGCTGTGTCCGAAATGGCATACTAACGTACTACTCATCCTAAGTGTGACGTCAAAATGAGTATGTAGTGTGTTAACATTAGATAGTATGAAAAGATCTGCATTTCCTTCACATGCAGGAAAAGGTGACTATGAGCGAGATGAATGCAGGAAGTGACTGCTCAGCGTGACTATGAGTCTAATCAGATTCACATGCATGCACCTGATGTATGGGACATCAGGTGTGCGTTTAGGTATGTGTGTGTGTGTGTGTTCGTGTTGCTCACTATGCGGGACATGGCTGCATGTTACATTCTTCCTCCTGATGTGTTGGATGAAGAGCAGGGTCACACAGGTCAGCAAGAACAGCAGCTTGGGACACAGCTTCAACACATTCCCACAATGCCTGACGCCTGCCTGGCAAGTGTGCAGACATACACATGAACACACATACTGTATGTACATACACAAAAACTAGAAAAAAATTGTGAACAACTACCATTTCTTTTTGGAAAACATGTATTTGTATAACTACACATCTGACATTAATTAAAGTAGTAAATAAAATTTAGGCCAACAAATTTGACAAACATTCTCAATTCTTAATGTGTGTGACAGCCATCTCTGACAAAAATCTCAGTTACATATTTAAATGGTAAAGGGGCTTAGCATTGTACTGTGTAGTGTGCTAGTTACCAGATTACTCAAAACTTTTTATGCTGCCGGGCACACTTACTCATTTACACACGTGTGGTGGAGGCTTCCAGTATCAGCTAGTACTGTTCATGTACATTCACTGTTTATGTACAAAACTGGGACATCAAAATGCCAAATAGACAAAGTAGCCACAAGTGTTTCCTCACCAGTGCCGCACGTTGCACTGCACTGTGTGTGACCACTCTTTACCCAGGTGTAGTTGGGCTGAGGCGCAGCAGGTGTACTTGGTTCAGAGGGTGCATGGTTTGGTTGGGGTCTCTCCTTAATGATGTCATTGTTGGTGGCATCATCTTGGTTGTCCTCAGCTGAGTGTGATGGAGCTGGTGTATGGACTGTATGGCAGATAAAGGTTGTTAGAGTGGAGCAAAAACATGGGCAGTAAAGGAGAACAGAGGAGTGGTCATTCCAAGTATTGGATTGATAAAAAGAATAACACATCCAATTAAATAGCAGTGTACATCCATAACTGAACTTTTAATTTCTCTTTTTTTTTAGGTTTAAACAAACATATCACAGCAATTAAAGCATGATCTACTCAGTCTTATTATACAAGAGAGTGAATTATTTTAGCAGTGTTCTAGCTGTAAAGTGAGATTTAGGAGTTAGCTTTTACTTGTTTAATTTTAACATAAGCTATCAACCACTGATGGAAATTATGTTAGTCTCTCATATTCTTCTTGCCTACTTTCAAATAAAAATGCCATCTTTTTGGTTTTCTTGCAAGCAAGAAAGTGGCTAAATGCAATCGCTAACTTTTGATCAAATTGTTTGATATTTAGGTCTCTGAATGCTAACTGAAAGTAATGTAGGAAATGTTCAGTGTGAGCCATCGCTTTTGCCTCCGGTGGGTTGTCAAAATAATTTTTCACAAGAACATTCTTTTTACTCTGTCTTGCACTAATTGTGTCACATTAATTTCAAAAGAATTCTTAGAACACTATCCAACAAAAAACAATTGTACAAGCTGGTAAGTGGGTAAATTCTGACACAAACTTCTGATATCAGGGGCCTAATTTATGCTGACAGTATGATGTAGTTACAGGAGAGGTTGAGTGCTCAACTTTTGTCTGTTATTCTTACAAATTAAGTCTCATTAGATAGATAGATAGATAGATAGATAGATAGATAGATAGATAGATAGATAGATAGATAGATAGATAGATAGATAGGTAGATAGATAGATAGATAGATAGATAGATAGATAGATAGATAGATAGATAGATAGATAGATAGATAGATAGATAGATAGATAGATAGATAGATAGATTTAGATATACAAACACTTAGTTTTAATGTCGAGTTAGCTGGACTTAATTAATTTATATTAATTCATTAAAACAACTTGTTTCTTCATTTACTGTATTTGGTTAACAAACAAAAAGAAAAGAACATATAAAAAGTGTGCAGCTATATTGTCTCAGTAAATGTAAAGGCAGGATCTGGCCTTGGAATCTGCAGATATACATTATCTAGATAGATAGATAGATAGATAGAATAGATAGAAGATAGATAGATAGACATACAACACTAAAAATAGATTAGATAGATAGATAGATAGATAGCTGGATAGATAGATGCTAAATGATAACATTATCAAGTGGTTTGACCACTGTAATATGAAATACAACCATGTTAATCCTAATTTTTCACAGTTCTTTGCCTTTTTTGTTGCTCTACATCTGGACCAAAGACTTGGCAATCATGTTTTAGATTTACTAAATTTAAAGGACTTAACAGCATCCCCCCCAGGCAGAAATGCCAGAGTTAAATGGAAAACATGTAAATATGCTCACTTCACAGCATTACTCCATCAAGATTCAGGATTCTGTTCAGCAACAACAGTTACAGACCAGCTGTTGAATGTTTGTAGAGCTTGAGAATATTTGTTATTTTTGGGGTGGTCCAAGGAATATTTCAACATTGAATAATTATTTTTTAAGTATCAAAAGACATTCAGGCAATTTAAGTTTACTTCATCAATTCTTGTTATTTGGAAATGAAATCAAATCTGCCCAAGTGACTGGTTAGTGCTGAAGTGTGAGGTACGGAGCTGTGTTGCCAGGACAAAAAATTGGCTGCACTTCTGTATCAGATGTCATCAAAATCCTAATCAAATTTATAAACAAATCATTTAATGAGAATGATATAATGTGGCGTTAACCATAACCCTGTAGTGAGATCTGAAGTAAACGCACACATACACTGCTCTACATACAAATGCACACACACACACATGCCATCTGTTGTGTGTTAAGTTCTCTGAGAAATGGCACTGTAGCCATTATGAGTCATTCTAATAAAGTTTCAAAGCATGATAGTGTCTTTTTACTCACCCAAAGGCTGAGTATCAGTGGGTGTGATCGGTTCAGGGGTTGGGTGTGTGTTTTGTAAAGGCACACTGTATTCATAGTACACACTGGGACCTGGCTGCTGGTAGATCAACTGTGGAAACAGAGAGCAAGTGAGAGACAAAAGCGTTGTGGTTAGGTTGATCCTGTACAATTATCTTCTTTATGGACATCATATTTAGTGTTTAATGCATTTCTTTTCTTCATTATCAATGCAAGATGCATCACTCACCTTTTGGGTAACTAATTGAATGTGGAAATTTCTGCCAATATTTATAGCCATAATATTGGCCATACATGTAAGCCTCACATATATACATCACCTGTTGTATTGGCAGGATATATAATAATGATAATAATGGATTCTATTTATAACACACTTTACATTTGTAGGCAAATCTCAAAGTCCACTGTCAAGAAAACAATAAAAACAATGATAAAAACAATAAAAACAGTAAAAGCAGTCAGCAATAATGATAAACAACAAAATCAGTCAGGAAAAGCAATACTAAATAAAAAGGTTTTTAGTCCTTTTTTAAAAGAGTCCACTGTCTGTGGAGCCCTGAGGTGGTCAGGTAGGGCTTTCCATAGACATTAGGACTAATAATATCTCATTTTAACATTGCAACTGCAATGTGTGCGTTCGCAGTGGCCAAACTGCCGTTCGTGCAGAGACAGTCACATGACCTAAGGCACATCATGAGGCCATGTTTGTGTTGTTTGATGGGAACCGAAACTGACTTTTTTTCTCGTTTCCTCCCTCTTCTCTAAAAGTCTAAACTAAAAACGCAAAACGGTATCATATTTTATGACATCCGAAGTTTTCGTTTCACTTAGAACACAAAAAACTGACACAGAGAGTGGAATAGGTCAGTTATTGTACAGTAGAGATTTGGCACAGGAGTGTGCATACAGTTACAAAATAAATTTCCTAATAGGAATTTTAAATTGTTGCTGTATTTGATATTGGCTATGATCTATCTCCACTTACCACTGAATCAGAAGGGTTGGGCATCACAGAACAATCAAAAGACAACAACCCAGGTATGTTCATATTCATATAAAGCTTCAGTTATCGCTCTCTAATTTGTTGCTCTTCTCTGTATTCTGGGTTAGAACAGACATGAGGAATACTACACTGTCCTACAATGTGTGAAGGGCTTAAATTTATCTTCAAAAGGATTCAAATTAGACTCATAGTTATCACTAAGCAGATTTAAGAGAATCATAAATATTGTGTTGATTGAGGATTCAAGCCGTTCCCGTCCTTACAAAAGTCTGTTTCTGGTTGTTGGAAATTTTCAGTGTTACATTTTATATATTCAAGTTTCAAAGCAGAGAAAATCGCTTAAAAGTCTTGGTCAGCCTCACGTTGTCATTGAAACAAAAAATAAAGTCTCAGTACTGCTGTACCTTTGAGTCTTCTTGAGGGCCAAAACTTTGTGGTTTGTTCCAATGAAAAGGTGTTGCTGAGTAAGAGAAGTGCACTGGATCCTTTTTTTAGACTATAGACTGCAAACACCTCATTTGAAACTCAATGTAGATTTAAAAAAAAAACATAATCAATTTATTATTTTTATGAGTCATATTTATATGCTTATAAGCAATATGTGCATACAAGAGACAGACAGGGTCATCATAACAATTAAGATAAGTGAGATCCTATGAGTAAACATGAAGGAGGTATGAGTCAGATAAAATAAAGAGGAGGATGTAAAAATTCATGCTTTTGCAGTCACATTGGCAGTCTTTTGTTTCCATGTTTAAGTTCCCTTAAGTCCTGATTAACCATTTAAGATTAAGTTAAAGTATTCTTGGACAAACTGTTTGAAGAGTATTAACATAGGAGTTCCAGTTTTTAAATTTTCTTCACGTCTTTGGTAGCATGTCACGAGGATTTGTTCCACCATGTAAAATAAATGAAATATTTCCTTTCAATCTGTTATTGCTGGAGATTCTCAGTTTAGACGTTTACTGCTTCTCTGCCAGTGCAGTAATTATCTGTCCTGTATTTTGTGCCAAGTTGGCATATTTCCTAAATACAGGCTCAAGGTACAGTATGTTTACCTGTGGGTGGGCTTATTATTGAATGGACTGCAGTTACAACATCCACCCAGCAGGGGGATACAATGAGCCATTCTCAAATGATATCAAATTACCCAGCATATTGTCTGTGATTTTTTGATTCTAAGACATCTTAAATATTTTTTCATAATTTATCTCAGAATATCTTATCTGGCATTTTTTCCACTAAATTTAATAATATATAAAATAATGATTTTAAATGGCTGCTAAGTAACTCCTTAGTATTGTAAATCAAAATAAAGTACAATAAATTGAAACAAGAGTCATGGAAAGCATCTCACATAAACATGTATGTCCTCAGTTAGTGGCCCTGCTGCAGTGATGGACTCGCCATTACGTGAGCGGATTTCGTTGGGTCGTTGATAAATCAGCTGAGTTCCAACAGCTGTGAAGATCCCTGGCCTGTCAATCACCCAGTTTCCATTAATGATGGAGATACCGCTTTGTGTCTGTAGAGCTGAAAGAAACATACATGTTATTCTATTAGATTTTAGAAAATGTCAGTAAAATTTTGTAGAATCATAAAATTTCAGTCAGTTGTGAAAAATGCTGTAAAGAGTACTTCCAGAATAAAACTGTATTTTTTTGTAAATTAACAAATGCAAAGTGAAAAAATAACAGAATAGAAATATAACTCAAATCAATATCTGTTTTTACCAGTTTTTGCCTTAAATCCAACATCAGTTCTTGTAGTTTTACGCCTGCTCAAAGTCAGGACTTTGTATGGTGTTTGTGTAACCAGTTATTTACCAAACTGGTGCTAATGATCATCATTTTCATAGATTGAAACACAATCAAAAACTGAAATAGAAACAACTGTGTAGGTGACTTCAGACTGAGTGAGGATCTACCAGATTAGTGTGAGCTACAAGGGTGAGTTTGTAGAGTGTGTCATAGACTATGGCAAGACTGAGCACAAGACACAATACTACATCAGCAAAGTCTCTCTCAGGCAAGGATTTCAAAGCAGACTGGAGTTTAAAGATGTCTTTTCAGGCTCTTTGACAAAAAAAAATGCTTAGGACCATCAAAGAAGCGGTCAGCCAAGAAAACTTAATTCAGAAGGGGAAAGACATGTCAGGCTTGATTCACTTTGAAATCAGAAGATGTTCACCAGTGTCATCAGCACAAAACTGTCAGAGACCAGCATGGTACAATCATCTCCCATCTGAAGAAGTCTTTCCAGAAGTGGTCTTAATGGAAGAGTTGAACCAAAAGGCCATAAATAAGTCTGACATGTAAACAATTATATGCAACTCAACAATGCAGAAAAACAAAGAAACTGGAGTTCAAAGAAAGCAAGCAGGTTTTAGACTGATTATTCAAAATTTGAAATATTCTGCTGCAGCAGGAGGCAGCCTGTTAACCAAAGTGCTGGAGAGTGGAACAATAATGAGTGTCTGGAGGCAACAGTGAAGCATGGAGGGAGCTCCTTGCAAATTGGAGCTTCATTTCTACAAACAGAGTTGAAGATCTGGTCAGGATATATGGTGTTGCTGAGAACTACAAGCAGATTCTTATCCACCCCAAAGTTTTCTGCAGCAGAACATCAATCCAAAACAGAGCCAATGTCATTAAAAAAACTGTGTTAATCAAAAAAATAGAAAGGGATCCTGAAAGTGATGGCATGATACCCACTGAGCCCTGATCTGAAGGTAAGTGAATGTGTCGACATGAGACAAGGGATTTGAACCAGCCTTCATCCACACATGATAAGTTTTCCAAAATGTCTGGGAAAACCTACCCACTGAGTTCCCTCACAAATTTTCCAAGTGCATCTGGAAGAATTGATGCTGTTTTGAGGGCAAAGGATTGTTCTATCAACTACTGCTTTGATTTAGATTTCTTAATGTTCTCTCTTTTGCATTTGTTCATTGATAAAAACAAATAAACATTTGAAACTTCTATTTGCAAGAGCATTCTTACTTCACACCTGCCTAGTTTTGCACAATACTGTAAGTAATACTACTCTTAGATGTGTGTGTGTGGGTGTGTGTGTGTATACCCAGGTAGTTTCTGCTTTTTATTGTCTCTTGAATGCTGATGTTGCGTGCTCCTGCAGGAATCTCTACAACCTTATGATAGCCAACACGGAGGAAAACTCTGGAGAAATTCCCCTTCACCACCTCAAACCCCTGCCAATACACACAAACAAAATCACACACAAGCCAAGGTACAAACACTTCATGTGAGCACACCTTTGGACACAAACTGCACTATTTAAGTGGCAACCATCACAGACTTATCCCTGGACAGTAAATCCTCAGTTCTGCTGTTTCACATTAGAGCTATTTTCTCATATTTTTCTTCTTGTTTTCACTCATACATCCTCCTCTCTAACTCTCTCCCTCAGTCTTGCTTGAAATCCCACAGCTCTCTCTGTCTGGTCCAAAACAGTTGGTTTGAGTTGGGGAACTTTTCCGCTCTACTTTTCTACTCTCAGCACAAATCTTTACTCTGCATGTTTACCTCCTCTGCAATTTTTCTGTCTTGTTTTTGTCAGCCTCTACCTCTTATTTGATTGCTTTTCTGATTACACGATTAAACTAGATGTGCTCAAATGACAATCCAAAATTCACGATGAGGCCAATCACGTATTTCCTAATCCCCTCTTCCAGATTTTTTTCTCTGTCTTGTTTTAAATGAGGAGAGTATCAAGAGAAAACAGTTAAGATCTTAAATACCCTCTCCCATATTTAAAAGACGAGGCTACTGCTCAAAACATCATCACAAATTAGCCTTACCACATTTCTTAATTTTAGAAGAATTAAACTTACATTTTTAAACATGCATCTGTTATTACATCTTTCCATGACCCACTACCCTTACCTCCAGATGTGACGGAAAGACCCCGGGAAGAGCACCTGAGGGTGAATAGAGAGGACAGATGAAGCAGTGGAGGAGAGCCAGCTGCCAGCCCAGCCGCAAAGAGCAGGGCTGCCGCCACAATCCAGCCATGGAGAAACTGAGGAAGGAGGACACCCTAACACACACACATGCACACACACATTTCATGGGGGAGTGTGTATTTGTGAGGTGGGGTTGGCTTTAGGGGTGGGAGGGCCAAAAGGCAGCTTTTGGGAGAGACACTGAGAGAAAAGTGAAAATTTTTGAGACATTTTTCTGAAATGATTCCAGTCAAGGTCTCTTATATTTTGAGAGAAGAATGAATGTTGTGACAGCTCATGAAGTGTGTTTATGGCAGGAGAATAAACCACTTAATTGCACCCTGAAACTGTGCTCAAAAGCAGTACATTTCAAAGTGAAGCTTTGGATAAGCATATGTCTCGATTATTCAATGACTTTTCAACCCTTCTCTTACTTTTTTAAAATTTGCCTTGGTTTGAATAATTCCTTTTTGCCTCTGTTCCAGCAAAAGTTAAGAGCTGGGGCATCGTGTTTCAAGATGTCACCTGTCATCAAGCTATAAATATGAACATAATATCTTAATAATGTTTTCAGGAATTTTCTTCAGAATTTCCACTTATGTCCTAATTGACTCAAATATTATGTAATTTTGATTTTGGGGTTCATTAATCCCTTGGTTGTGTACACATTATTTCAAGAATGTCATAGTACTTTCTTCAACATACATGTATACCAAATCCTCACTCTGCCTTAAAATAACTTTTTCATTTTCATCAAGTTGTGGGTAAGATTGTGATGATGATCATCATAATCTTTTGTCAAAGAAAACACAATCATCAACTGAAATAAAAAACAGCTGTGAAGGTGATTTCAGACCGAGTGAGGGTGAGTTTGTAGAGGAAAGTGTTACATCATGTGCCACACACCATGGCAAGACTGAGCACAGCAACAAGACACAATACTACATCAGCAAAGTCTCTCTCAGGCAAGAATTTCAAAGCAGACTGGAGTTTCAAGATGTCTTTTTGAGCTCTGTTGACAAAAAAAAGATGCTTGGGACCACTGAAGATGTGATCAGCCAAGAAAACTTAATGCATCAGGCAAAAGACACATCAGACTTGATTCACTCTGAATAGTAAATGTTCACCAGTGTCAGCAGCACTAAACTGTCAGAAGCCAGAGGGACTCATGGTACATCCATCCCCAGCCTGAAGAGTCTTTTCAGAAGTGGTCATAATCAAACAAGGAAAAATCAAGGCATATCAGCACTATGTGAAGACATAGGACAGTGCACCCTTCTATTCTGCTTTATAAAGCTTGTTTTGATTTGAATATTTCCTTTTTGCCTCTGTGTCAGTAATAGTCAAGGACTGGCACTTAAAGGAGACATATCATGCTTGTTTCTCCTTTTCACTATGCCAGACTAGGATGCCTGTAAAGCATTTCTGCCCTCAGTACAAGTCATTTAGTTCCTTCATTGCCCCACAATTGCGTTCTCAAAATCCTCATTTTAGGCCATTATCAAGCTCTCGTTGAAACACGAGGATCTCAGGATGACCTACAGTTACCTCGCAACGTCACAGCCCTTTGTGCTCTGATTGGTCAGTTCTATCGGGGGTTGAGCCAGCCTGTCTTTCTTCTTCTACTGTATTTTCCGGCAGGCTCAAAGCAGCGACCGTGTATTGAGTCCCCCTACAGGCCAGAGCTGGTAATGAGTGAGTGTGAGCTAGGGATCTATATACTGCTGCTGGACGAATGTGTTCCTCGGTGACGGTTTTGTGGCTAACGGACATCACAGAGGAGGAAGTGTTTTATCAGATTACTCCAATAAAAAGAAAGGTACCTTGTGTCGTCACGATGATTTAAATCTCGCGGACATCTCGCAATGACCTATTTTCAGAGGCATCAAATCTCGTTCTAGGATATCAGAAAACACACAATATCTCATTTTTTGAAAATTGAGGGGGTGTAAGGTCTTGTTTTCAAATTTATTATATTATATGTAAGTATTAAATCATGCATCAGCATGATATGTGTCCTTTAATGTTTTTGGTCTGATCATCATTCAGTAAACTGCATATTTTAAGGGTTTATCTTAATCTTTGAGGGATTTTCGTCAACATTTCCATAAATGTCTAATCTGACTCAAATGTAATCTGATTTCAACTTTGGTCATAGGTAAATTTCAAAGGTCATGGGCAATTGCTTGTGAATGCAATACGTCAAGAAGGTTGTAGGATATTTAAAAAATGTCTCCTCTAACTTGTAAAAGAACTGATTTGTTTTTGATGTTATGGGGATCATCCTATGCTTTTGTTATCAAGTACTTTGAGAGGCTCACGGCAATCTTTGAATAAATAGTCATGCTGTTTAAGAAATAACTGATTACATTTTAAAAGATGTAGTTCAACTGCCCAACATTTGTTGGGTCTCATGTTCAGCTCCTGATTGTGAGTACAATTTTATAGGGATTTTGTCTAGAGTTTCCCCAGGGGTCTGTTCTGTTTCAGGATGAACCAGTTTGAATTTGAATGTCATAGGTCAATGGTTAGGGTCAACGGGCCTCGTGTTCCTCAACTGCTTTGAAATATGATCTACAGAACAATTTCAGAGACTTCCTATGAGCTTTGAATGACTGTCCCTCTGTTTCAAGAATGAACTCTCCAGGGGTGCCGGTTTGGCGGAGTGGTTAGCAGCCAAGCACGTCCCATATACATACTTCTGCCGGCCCGGGTTTGAATCCAGCCTGTGACCAGTTTGCAGAGCGTCTTCCTCTACTCTCTCACTCCCATTCACAAGCCTATCCCCTGTCTCTCTCCTATCAGTGAAGGCACAAAATGCCCAAAAAATACATTTAAAAAAAAGAATGAACTCTTTAGTTTTGGGAGGCTGTCAGTCAGTGTCCAAAGTCTTTGCTGCCTCATGTTAATCCCTTGCCAGTGAACACGATTTCTCAAATTTATTTGAGATTTTTGAATTGGGACTCATTGACCAGATTGCCATGGGCCCAGCAGGTATAGTCCATGTGCCTCACAGCACGAAGGTTGTCGGTTCGATCCCCTCTCCAGGCAAGGCCTTTCTACAAAATGTGGAGTTTGCTTGTTTTCCCTGTGTATGCATAGGTTCTCCCTGGGCACCCTGGTTTCCTCCCACAGGCCAAAAGCTCATGCTCATTAGGTTGACAAGTGACTCCGAATTGCCCAAGGTATGATTGTAAGCATAAATGGTTGTCTGTCTGTCTGTCTCTCTATGTGGCCCCACAGTCAGCTGGTGACCGGTTCAGGGTGTACCCGCCTCTCGCCCAGTCTCAGTTGTAATAGGCTTCAGGCCCCTTCAGGCACAAAAGGGACAAGCTGTGTAGATGATGGTTGATGGAGTCATAGGTTATTGTATAAGGTCCCTAGGCTCTATGTTTATCTCTTGCTAATGAACACAACATCTTAAAAATACTTTTCCAAAAACAAACTGAAATCTTCACTTGCTCTAATGGATCATCTGATTAATTAAAAGTTAAAATAAAGTTTAGGCTGTTGGGCCTCATGCCCTTGCTTGACCCCAATAATGAAAGCAATGCTTTGAGAAACGCTCTTAAAGCTTTAAATTGATGTCCACTTGGTTTCAAGAGTGACCTCATTAGATTTTAAAGATTGTTTCCACTCTGATTTCCGAAAACCAATTAAACTTTTGAGATCAAGTTCACAAACCACCACAACCTTTCTTCTCGTCCAGCAGTTGTTTACTCTGTAGAAGAATATCACCTCTAGGCAGTAGTTCTGCTTCCATTTCACTGATGATAAAAAACAATGGCTGAAAGTCTGACAAACTACTTCAGTACAAATGGCCTGGATTCACAATAATCGAAAGAATGTGTAAAAATTATTCTCAGCTTATCACCTCCTCCTTGTCTCTTGTTATACTGAACACAGTCCATGTAAACAGACCTCATTTTAGTTGTGAATTAATGTTTTCTCTCTAGTGATTCGAACCAAAAGGATGCCAACTTAGCAATGACTCAGATCAACAGCCCACTATGTCGGGAAACGATAGCATGAATTCAGAGATGACTGTAAATCCACTGGCCAGGGATCAAACCTTCAGGCTGTGTCACACTCCCTCAGGAGAGGTTACGGTGATGTTTCCAGGGACATTAATAATTGGGAGGCATAAAAATCCACATGGAGGCAATATGCTCCTGTGACTGATTGTTCCAGTTTTGGCCAGAGGACCCTCCTAACAAACAGTGTAAGGAAGGGGGATTGGCGTTTAGAGCTTTCCACTGTTTTTTTGTTGTGAAATAAGAAGATGTAAGGGCATCGCAAAGTTTAAAACTTCACAAAGTTAAATCTTGACTGTTCACTAAGTATTACAGCAAGGGGGAAACTGTTTAAGATTGCTGAGGGATTAAACTTTATTTATCTCAAGTTATCAGTGCTGAATACGATCACCAATTCTCATAAAGAGACAACATTTTCTGTCATGTTTGATCCTTAAAACAAATCAAAATGCATAGGACAGTTTTTTTCATCTACTGGATTAAAAAAAATCCAAATCAGCAGTGATAGGAATTAAAATCTACTAACACCAGTTCATGCCCATAATATGAGGATGGCTCAATGTGTGTAAAAAGGGTCAGTATCAGCCAATACCAATCTTAAGCTAATGTGTCAATGCATCCCTACTTTATTTACTTCTTTTAGACTTGAAATAAATCTCAAAGTCCAAAATATATGAGGTTGTTCCACTTGTTGATTGACACAACAGCTGTTTGTATCATGGGTGTAAAATTACAATGGCTGAAACTTCTCCAACTTATCTAAGTACCTTAGTTTCTTTGTGGTTTGTTAGTTTCATAGGTTATGTCTGGAGAGTAACAAAAATAAATGAGGCACACATGTGTGAAAAAAAGCTGTAAAAGATGATGCAATGTTCTTAATTGAGGATGAAATGTTTGGGAGTGTAAAAGCAGCAAAAAAAGAAAAGACAAGTCTCTTAAGGACAAGGCAATGCACAAGTAGAGAGGCTTGTCTCTATTTGGATTAAGTCGGTCAAAGTGTTAGAACAAAATATTATTAGGCTTTATAAGGAGCTTTTCACTTACGGAGGAACAAATATGTTGGCAGTGTTTAAACAAATCGGTAAACATCCATTGTTCTTTAACAATTTAAACAATGCCAGCATATTTGTACAATTCAGAAAATGGAACATTGTGATTCCTTTATATTTTCTTCAGCAATGATGATCTACTTTTCTGAATTGGTCAAATATTTTGGCGTTATTAGAAAAAGTGGTTTAAGGGACCATGCCGTTTTCACCAGCTTTCCCAAATCTTGACAGTTTGTATAATTCCAACAATGTGTATTACATTGCATGCATTATTATTAACAAAAATAGAGAATCCAAAATCTTATTGTGGCAAAATGAATGAGCTAAAAACCAAATTCTATGGAAAAATATCATTCTATAACAAAAGTTAACAATTGTCTTGATACCGCATACAACTCACAACTAAGTTGGCACTATTTGAACATGTGGTGGATATTGGCCCACTTTTTTGTGCAGTTCAGAAAGTGAGCAATACACAGCAGCTGTATTTGCTATTATCGACCTCTGGCAAATCTGATTCTTAACTGATTCCTCCATCGATTCCTGTGTATTTGAAAAAGTCAGCCAACAAATATTTTCAGTGGTGACATTGTCACACACGTGGTACTCCTGATATTCATTATTCATTGCATTGCCAAATGCTTCTGCAAATACTGAAGTTTCTGTTCTTACTTGAAATCATTCAAACAGTTGATATTTCACATTATGTGTAAAGTTAAGCCACAGTTTTGTCCACCTCAACCTCTGGTCTGTCATGATTATTTCTTTGACTTCTTCGCTATTGTTCTGCTGAATGCCTCTGAAGAGAGCATGATATCCTTCATTTGTAAGGCTTGTGGCACAAAGTTGAAATCATTGTTAGGGAAATTTTGATCATAAAAGTAAATGATATCAATATTTTTGAGCTAGTTGTCGATATTCAACTGGAATTGGTTTTCAATTCCCATCCCTTATCTGATTGAAAAACCTTTAAATACCATTCTCTGGGGCACTGGGGGCTCTCAGCGAGTTTTGACATGAACTGCATTAACAATGATGTGTTAACCTATAATATTTGTGGCCTTAAATAGTTTTGCCTCTTATGTGACCATCAGGGATACTGAATGATACCAGAGTATCAGAGGAGCACAAAAAGCAGTCAGACTCAACAGGGTGGAGTTTTATAGTGTGTGACTGCTTATTCTGTGTATGTGAAACATTCATCATGTCCCACTCTCTGCCCTCCTTTAATTTGACATAAATATCACATCTTGTAGAATGACTGCGACTGTCTTGATGTGTAATGACGAAAGACCTTATGGTGATTTTGCAGTGTGGAAAAACCTATTGAGAGGGATGTTGCAAGGTGCCTTCCAAAGAGCAAAAAAACTTTTAAGTGATGTTAAATGGTATTCTATATTTGACTTATTGTTAAAAATATACACATAAAACAATTCTGATTTGTATTGAAACCACAGAAAAAAAAAAAGTACATCAAAATTAGGGTGGCATGATGGCACAGCAGGTAGTGTATGTGCCTCACAGCAAAACGGTTGATGTTTCTATCCCGTGTCAGGCAGGGCCTTTCTGTGTGGAGTTCGCATGTTCTCCCCATGCATGCATGGGTTCTCTCTGGGTACTCTGGTTTCCTTCAGACTCATCAGGTAGATTGCTGACTCCATATTGCCCAAGGTATGAGTGTGAGCATGAAAGGTTGTCTGTCTCTCTATATGGCTCTGCAGCTTTTGGCTGGGGACCATTTCAGGGTGTATCCTGCTTCTCACTTAATGTCAGTTGGGATAGGCTCCAGCCCCCTTGACCCCAAAAGGGACAAGCAGTTTAGACAATAGATGAATGGAATATATTAAAATTTAAGTTATACATACATAAATCTTTGAAGTGTAAATTTATTTGTGTTCCTTACACTACAGTTGAGAAAGACGTACTAGAGAGTGTAAGTAACTGTGTGCAATATTCCCTTAGACCTCCTCTATGGACCCCATTCTCTGGGTTTCCTCATGAAAAGTCTAGTGACCCTCACTAAGAGACAAAGATGCACTGAATCACACACTAGCACTGAATACTGAATATCAAACCACAAAAATTCTTTTACATCTCTCTCTTCGAAACCCATACAAATCTGAGATGCTGGTACCCTGCAGTGAAAATTGGTTCTGTGACACTGAGGCATTCTGGGAATTTCCAAAAGTCTGTCAGGACTGGGATTTAAGTCCAAAACGTCTGTCTTCTTCTGCGACAGCTTAATAACTGTAATTTCTGATAACACACAAGCCATGAGCCTCTGACAGCAACTGAAAGTGGCACAGAAACTCCTGAAAAAAACTGAACTCCTCATACAGGGATAGATTCAAGCATAAAGCCATTTATTTATACCAGGGGTGTCCTTTTTTTTCTTTGAGAGCCACATGCAAAAAGGGTGATTGGGCTACATTTATGTATCTATCTTCAGAGCATTGACTTTCATTAATGACAAGAAAAGCAATAGCCAGTTATTACTAAGAATTTGGAGATGACATATCAGATTTTAGGAGGTCCTGATTAGCCCTGACACTGTGTGCAGGAGACAGGGATGTGCTGATGACTCGCCTCTGTTTTTAGACACAAAATGAGAACAAACTGCATGGACCCTCCAAACTCTGAGGGAGCATGGATGCTTGAAGACGATTAGCACAATTTCACTCTTCATTAATTGGACCATGGAGCAGAGGGAAAAGCAGTTGATTGTCGCTGACAGATGATGTCATAACTCATTTGTTTAAATCAAAACATAAGCCAAATTTCATTTTAATCTTATTTGCTGCAAGTCAACTTAAATTGGATAGCCTAGGCACTCCTTTATACATTTAAAGTGACAGACTTTGCCCTGTGCCAAGTATGCAAATACATACACGCATGCAGGTTTCTCATAAGTCGATCTACTTTAAGCTTTTGCAGCTTTACTAACGATTACATAGTTTTGGAAATAGTTTTCCCTAACTGCCAAGAATCAGTCCTGAAGTTTGTGTTTGTGACACTTAACTGGCAAATCCTCATCCAAATACAGACTGGTCCTGGCTTTGGAGGGCCTCTTGAGTCTGTAAAAGCCATTGACTGTAACAGAACTTGCCTCCCCTTAATTTTATTCCCATAGGAAGGAGAAAAACATTTCTCCTCAGTTGCTTCTTATAAAGGACCCGAAGGGGGAACACCCACTGGCTGACACTGAGTTACAGTCCATTAAAAAGATGTTTTAACGTGCATCAAAATTTGTGAGCTCATGCAGATTTTGGAATGTAGAAGCCATTACTGATAGATTTATTTTAAGTGATCAAAGGCTAATTTGATTTGTTAGAGTTTCTTCTCAGGATAACATGTGTGACTATTTAAGAATCAGTTTAGGTCAGTCTTCCTCTTTCGTAGCCACACTGACCACAGATAAATTTAAAGAACAAAGGAGGGGGAAATGCCTAAAGACACAGAGGATGAACAGCCTTGTCAAAATAAATTCAGCTAGAATGTAAAATTTCATGATTTTCTTCGTTCTCTTCTCTCCTTTGTCTTTCTCTTTTCATTGTCCCTCTCTATGCCCCTCACACTCATCTCACCCACTTCTCTCCTGCAGCTGTGGGTTGTTTGATGTTGCCCTGTCCCGTCCTGGCCAGCTGCCTCTGAAACCAAATGAGAGGTTCTGTCGTACCACTGACACCTGGATGTCCCAAAACCCATGCTTACTTACTTAATGGCCAACTCCCTCCCTAACAACCATGAGAAACACTCAGCAACTGTCTATCAATCACTGAAATTCCTCTGCAGCTGTCAGTCAGTGTTGGCAGAGTGTCTGGATGTAATACTTTTGGACAATAAACAAGTCTTTTCTTACATTTTATAGGCTAGTGCATGATCAAGGTGGCCTTTTCAAAGACCTGAGATCTGTGCTGCAATGACACTCTTTCTCAGTTTGCAAAAACAAGCTCACAAGATAAGATTTAAGATGTTCCATTTGAAATCCATTAGACATCAGGCAACAACCAACAAAGTAAAAGCAGCCTTTAGCCTACAGCCAAAAAAGAAAACTGTGACAGTGAGAGTGGTTGTTTACAGTCATTACAGGTCTGGTAAAATGCATCCAGTGGTCTCTGAGCTCACCTCTCCCCTATTCCTAATTACAGGCCTGAGAAGTTGCACAGGTGAAGACACACACACCTTATGAGATGAAAAATACACCTTTCTGGTCAACAGCTCATACCACATACCTTCGGGGTCAAGCAGAGCTCACAAATTGCAACACAGGGTATAATTTCCATCCCTTGGAGTGTATACCTGCCCATACATTTACATGGGAGTGACCACGACAGCATTGAAGGGAAACGCAAAGGCATATGGACGCAAAAATGAGAATAAGAGCTAGGGTGACAAATTCTGACAAAAAAAAAAAAAAGTCAGAATCCCCTACACTGGCAGGGTGCCGACCCAATTGGCCCATTAGGCAAATGCTAATGGCTCCATGGCCTCCAGAGGGCGCCACAAAATTGGGGGACAATTCACCTTCAATATAGCTATATTAAAACTAGTTATTACTACTAATAACTACTAATAACTACTAATAAGCTAAAAATGTAAAAGCTTACATTGATTCAAACATAAAGCAATGCCCAATTAATGTTACAACAAATGACAATGCCAAAGTCTCCCTTATGTAGAGTAATTGTTTGCCAAGTGTGTGATAATTCACATTTTTTTATGTTGATTGTTGTATTTATAATTTCTTACTTTTATCATTAATTCTCTTATTTACATGTACATTACATGTACTCTGTTGTATGGGTATTTATATTGTATTTCAGATTTTTTGTGTTTATTTGTAATTTGTTTATTGGTTAAATGTTATCTTATTTATTGTAGATAATACTCCATTTCTTTTGTAAATAAATCGCCAACAGAGGGGGCATTATATAAAATTCTGCCTTGGGCGCCACATTGGGTAGGGCTGTCTCTGGCAGGATGAACACAGTCCCTCTAGGTACTTCATTTGTCTCCATTCATGTGTCATTATTAGGAGTGGGCCTCTACCTCACTATATGTGGCCCAGCGGTCATGTCCAAACATCAACAAATTGTAAACATGACGAAAACATGACACGATGCACCAGACTTTAACCTGTGACACAAATGCAACACCATGCACAAATTGGGATATGTGAGAAGTATTTCTACTTAATCTAGATTAGTGACATGTATTTTATATTTTTGAAAGAAGTGTAAGAACTTATTTTGCTATAATTGGTTCTCAATTTTTTTAAGAGGCATTAGAATATAATGTTAGGTTTTACTCAATACTACTTTTAGAAATGGTAAAGCTACAATATTTGTTCTTCTAAAACCGGTAAAAACTATTTTTAATTACACTTTAGTGTAATTAACTGCTATGTTAGCTTTATGTTTGCTCTTTTTGTTTATTTGTATTCATCTGTTCCCATTGGCATTATCCGTACCGTACCATACCGTCTTCTTTCACTTATCTGTGGTCGGGTCGCGGGGGCAGCAGCCTAAGCAGGGAAGCCCAGACTTCCCTTTCCCCGGCCACCTCGTCCAGCTCTTCCCGGGGATCCCGAGGCGTTCCCAGGCCAGCCGAGAGACATAGTCTCTCCAGTGTGTCCTGGGTCTACCACGGGGCCTCCTACCGGTGGGACGTGCCCAGAACACCTCACCAGGGAGGCGTCCAGGAGGCATCCAGACCAGATGCCCGAGCCACCTCATCTGGCTCCTCTCAACGCGTAGGAGCAGAGGCTCTACTCCGAGCTCCTCCCGAATGACTGAACTTCTCACCCTATCTCTAAGGGAGAGCCCAGCCACCCTGCGAAGGAAGCCCATTTCGGCCGCTTGTACTCGCGATCTCGTTTTCTCGGCATTATCCATCAGTGTGAATCAATGCAGCCTTCAGACAGGGGAAAAGCTTCATGTTGTCCTCTTGGTGATCACAGTTACCAGTTCAAAACTGAAAATAAGCAAGCATCACAATCCATTCACCGATGCCACATTAATGGAAGCATTGCATACACATAACAGAAACACTTAAAAATGAGGAGAGGAAAAACCTTGGGAAACATTGAGTGTTTGGAGAAGGTACCCCCAATTTACACCCTTCTCACTGTCCCCACCCAACTCAACTAGTAGACGGGTGGGCAGTGACATTTGAGTGGGCTGTTGAGTGGGAACCTCCCTTCAATAAAGTTTCACCCAACTAGTCCCACAAGACTTTTGGGAGGCTGAGCAGTAAGCTCCAACATTCCAGGTCACCCTTCTCCATGCCGGCTCTTACTGACCATGCTTTTAAAAGGTCAGAAGCAAGCCAGTCAACCCCTCCTGATGTAGGGTAATTTAAGTAAACGCTGTTCTTTGCTCTTTATGGCACTTAAGCACCTGTCCACTTTTCATTGGGAATGCATTTGTAAAAATCTGTGATCTGTAAGCATAATAGAAAGTACAACATGTCAAACCATTCAACTTCCACTTTCAACTTTGTTATCCTGATGTCAATTCTATCCATAGGGTGCATAAAGCACACAAACAAGAAAACTTAATTTCAGTTTATCAACACAAATCCTTTTATATGTACAGGTATCAAAAAAATATATATTTATTTTGCTCAAAATACAAAAATTAATCTGCTGTCTTACTAACAAATGCATTCTTATCACTATTTAAGCTGTTTTGTGTATGCAAGTTGCACATAAATACGTCAAAGTTCACAAAACACTTGGAAATGTGGGGAAGAAACATTACTTCGTTGCAGAGTTGACAGTACAAGATTCAACAATTACGATTTAACTTCACTGTCCCACTTCTAATGCCTCACAAACTGGTCATGACTTCTGCGGCCACAGTCAAAATGGGAAGTGGACGTAGCCGCTTGTAACACCTTCCTCTGCCGCATGGGGGCGAGCCACGCACAAACCGGAAGCAGGAAATGCAATCAACGTCAACGTGCGAAATTCAAACTTCAGTAACAAAACATCTGAGCCTGAGGGCTTCTCTGCATTTGTGACATCTCATTTTACAGGCTTCTTCCCTCCTTTTCATAGAAATTCAGGTACAATTCTGTCTTATACATGTTGTGCTCGTTTATTTGGTGCCAACAGTTTTTTTTTAGCATTTCTTCCATTTTTAAAAACTTCAACTATCCTGTGATGTGCAGCTGAACACCGGTCCGTTGGCTCAGCAGAGAAAAGTCACGTCGGCTTAAAGACGTCCTGTGTTTGGTTTGAGCATATTTGTTGAACATCTTCTCCGCCTGCAGAGAGTCCGTGGTGGTGTGGCTGTAACAGGGAGGATGCCTGTGGAGAAGACGGAGCACCGCGGAGTGGACGAGCTCTACAAATACTATGAGGTCTATGAGACGATCGGCTCAGGTAATCCCAGCCTCTACTGATAATGAGGATTATAGATCTCTACCATGACGCTGCCTCCCTGATGTAAGCTTGGTTTGTTTGCATCTGACAGGGGGCTTTGCAAAAGTGAAGCTGGGTCGACACATCCTGACAGGAGAGATGGTCGCCATTAAAATCATGAACAAGAAGGATTTAGGGGTGAGCCAGACAAACACTGACTTCTTGATGTTGTGCTTTGCTATAATAGAAAAATCGCCCAGCATACCTAAAGTACACCAAAAAGGCTGCAACACAAATTACAGTCTGAACATTATTGGAAACTAGATCATTTTGACTATGACTGGGCAATAAATTCCATTTTAATACATTTTTAATAGCATTATAGACCAGTGGTTCTTCAGTAGAGGCGAAGCCAGGTGTACTGTGGGTTTGTACAACCATAACAATAAAAATATGACAACTTGGAGATTAGTTCTGGATTTAGTCTTTCGTTTTTTTTTTTATATAGTACTGCAATTTCTTTTTTGGTATTCAAATTTACATTTTTAAAAATAAATTCTCCATGAAAGTAATATTTCTTGAGTTATACGGTTGATAGACTATTTTCATAAGGCATAAGTACACTGAAATGAACTGATCAGGTTCTGACACAAGTTAAAGATACTTTTTAATGGGTATGGCTATGATGTGCCCTGAGATTTCAGCCTGATCTTAGATGCCCCTTAAGTCAAAAAATGTTAAAAACTACTGATAAACATAATATTGATTGTCTTGAAAAAGTTCATTTTTGCGTAAAAGTGAAATGTTATTCTCTAATTTACCACAACATAATATTTCTGAAATGCCTTGTCTGAATTTAGGAAATCTTTTCATACCTTTAGTTTGACCAGAACTTTTTTTCAATTTCCTCTCTCTTACAGAGGAGGGAGGTTTATTCTTTCATCATTTTTATTTACATCCTGACATTGTGCAGGAGGCTGCTAATGAAAAATGTAGTTAAATGTTTGACTTCCCTTCGACTTTATCTTCATCTTTCCACAAAAATTATAATTACAGGTACAAATTTATATTCTTCTTTGTTTGTGCCTGTACCTGTTCTGTTATTTGTAGCTGAGCACAACCATAGATGAGGCCCCTAAGTGTTTCAAAGGGTTTAAATACATTAAAAGAATGAAAGTAATGTCAGTCAGCCACTACACAACCATAATCTTAAAAATAAAAATTGTACCTCATCATTGGAGGTAAAGATCCAGAACACCCTTGGTTTTCTGACTTTTTCCCCCAGTCTTCCAATTCCTAGTGATCAAAAATACAACTGGAAGAAACTTGTATTCAGTGTCCATTTTTTTGTTTGCTTTTTTTTTTTTTTTTTTTTTTTGCTATTTTTCTTAAAGCTGGGGTTGGCAATTTTGGAGAACTAGCTGTCTGTCTCTAGCCTGAAGGGGGCGGTAATGCTCCAAAATGATGGATGCCAACCACCGAAGAAGAAGAAGTCTCGCGAGAACTGCCACCTGCAGTAGCATGGATGGCACTTCTCGCGAGATTAGAGCCAACAGCGGAACAAACTTAGAAAAACAGAGTTTATTTTAGATTTCTTGTACATCTGTCTTAAATGTGAGGGATACTGGAGCTTGGTTGGTGTTGTGGGACTACTCACAGCGGACTTCCCTTATTTTCAAAGACAAAACTTGAAAGGTAATCATTCTCCAGCGGAGTCTGTTCCCTACACGCTACATGCTACATGCTACACGCACTGTCGGTGCACGCCGGGAAAATGTACGCGCAGCCGGCACGCAGAATGGTGACGGGATTTGATTGGTTTAAAAACAGGTGTCCCGGCATGATTATTGGTTGGTGTTTTCCCTGTTTTACTCCTGCTGTAGATAGCAGATATTTTTCGCTCTGTTTTAAGAGCACATTATGAGTTGATTACCATCGGGTCATAAAGACCATTTTAACCAGTATTACAAAAAGTGTATCTAAATCAGATTACCAACCCCAGCTTTAAGTAGAATTTAAAGTACCAAAAAAGAAGGATCCCCATTGAGACATGCATCCCTGCATTTTTTTTCTCTGTTAGCCTTTTGATAAAATATAAATTTTGTTTGCTTTCCAGAGATGTTAGATAACTTACTTTGTGAGTCTGAGTTAACTGCACTTAGGGCTGGGCGATATGGCCTAGAAATAAAATCCCAGATTTTTTTCCACAACACTCGATTTACGATTTTAATCAATTTTTCCCTCCCTAAAAGAAACAAAACTCCCAGTGACATAAAAATGAAACAAATCAAGTTTTGCCTTTATGTTGTCCAAATGTTTCCCTCTTAAAGTCAAAGTCTGGGTCATAAAAGGTTGATTCTGTAGTATGAACGTAGACAGGTTTGTCTACATAAACACTAAAAGGCTGAGGTATTTTCACAGTATTAGCATGAAACTCTCTGATCAATATTTAATCTACTTAAATAACAAATACAAGCCCATAAAAGTGCTTGTGCAAACCTACAAGGCCGACCATCATAAAAATTGTAAAAAAAAAAAAAAAAAAAAAAAAAATCCAAAATTGCAACTACTTACAATTGGACTAAGGCAAGAAAAAAAATATCTTGATTTTCAATTTTTTAAATATTCTGCAGAAAATAATTCGATTTAATCGATTTTTTGCCCAGCTCTAACTGCACTTAATTTTTCTGTAACAGGTTAATTAACCAAGACCTAAAAAAAAAAAAAAACAGTAATAATGTATAGGCATGCACGATTTTGGAAAAAACTGACATCGCGATTTTTTGGGGTCTGCGATATATTGCGATATATCTTGCGATATTAAAAATAGAAGAATTTTCACCAGATGACTTGAATAGCTCTGTTTGGAAAGAATTTGGTTGACTCACAATGGCACCATTGTATTGATATAATACAGTTTAATCCAGGCTAAGGGGATTCATCTGTGAATGATGAAGATTGCTGTTTATTAAAGGGATCCAGGAGGCCATGTCTCCGTACAAAATGGAGTAGGTTGGGGTGCTGGTTTGGCGGAGTGGTTAGCAACCAGGCACCCCATGTACTCGCTTCTGCCGGTCTAGGTTTGAATCCCGCCTGTGACCAGTTTGCAGAGTGTCTTCCCCTACTCTCTCACCCCCTTTCACAAGCCTATCCACTGTCTCTGTCCTATCAATAAAGGCACAAAATGCCCAAAAAATACATAAAAAAAAAAAAAAATAGAATATGTTTCAATTTCAGTTGCTTTTTTTCATTTCCCCAATAAATGGTGGAAATGTGATAGTCACATAGCATGCATGATGTGACTATTGCGCATGCGCACATTGCGATGTCGATGTTCAAACGATATATTGTGCAGGCCTAATCATATGTAATGGGAAACTCAGGTTAAAATAACATTCAGAAAATAGGAACTGAAGAAATAAAAAAATAGGTTTTGTTACTGGTAAACAGAATCAAGTAAAACATGAATGTATGTCTAACCAGGACTCAAATTTAAGGCTGTAATTTCTTATGAAATGTTCTTATTATGTACAGACTGACAATTAAAATAACTCATGTAGCCCGTGTCCCATGTAGCATATTAGGTCAGTTTGTTGATGGATTGAATTGCACATTATGCAGAAATATGTTAATCACTAAGTGGTCCTCCTGTATATCTTAATATTTTTTTGCATGACATTTTTCAAATTCTTAAGCATCCTTGTTTGCTTGAAGTTAGTTGTTTTTTTAATGGGAGCAAATAGCATTCACATGAAATTAAAAATATGCCCTGTTTTTCTAAATCAACAAGATAATTCTCTCAGAAGTGCTATCCCAGAGTTACAGCAAAAACCTCTCTGACATACCAAAACTCTGTCGTGATCTGACTTGAAGAAACATTGAATCTGTTAGTAGACTGTAACAAGTTTATATCTGAACAGCTGTTATGTATTTTAGGTCACCCAGAATAACAAACAAATAAAACATTGTCTTTGTAACTTAAAAACACATGTACAGTATCTCCCTCTGTGTCAACCCAAAACATGAATAACGCTGGACTAAATTTAGGAGTCGGACCACGTATGCCTCATAGAATGACTTGTTTAGACACTTTCACTTGATTGATAAAAACAGAAAAGAACTTTATTTTTTTCACAAAGACATACTTTATTCTGAGATATTGTCTAAAGAATTGTATTTTGAAGAAACAATGCTATAAGAATGTAAGTAGATAAATGGAAATTTAAAGAAAATCTGTATAATAAAAAGCATTTGGACCAGATTTGAGTTTTTCTTGCGACTACAGTGCACTTGTCTAGTTTTGCTGCCCTGACTTTTATTGCTCTAACATACTCTGAAATTAAAGAAAAAGTGACCACAAAAAATAACTGTCAGCATAAATACACACTTAATCAGCATTTGCAAAGTAACTGTGAATCATTCCAGGATGACCTTCCTCGTGTGAAGCTGGAGATTGAAGCCATGAAGAACCTGAGCCACCAGCATGTCTGTCGTCTTTACCATGTCATCGAGACCTCCACACAGATCTTCATGGTGCTCGAGGTAAGTGTTTTTACACTCACAGACTGTTTGAATTGGATCATTTGTATATAAATCCTTCGTGACGGGGCATGTGTCTCTATCCTTTTTAGTACTGCACAGGTGGGGAGTTGTTTGACTACATCATAGCAAAGGAGCGTCTGTCAGAGGAGGAGACCCGGGTGTTTTTCAGGCAGATCGTGTCCGCCATGGCCTACGTCCACAGCCAGGGATACGCACACAGGGACCTCAAACCGGTAAAAACTACAACTGATTACATGGAAGAGAATTTCTGAGAAAACAAAACATAAATTGTTCAATCTTTTATGATTCATTGTTTTTTCCCTGGACTGTAGGAAAACTTGCTGATTGATGAAGACCACAATTTGAAGCTAATAGACTTTGGCCTGTGTGCAAAACCAAAGGTACAGTACCTCACCACCACGGTCATAATAGTCTGAGTTTTTGATTAGCTGTTATTTCTGTCCAATTACCATTATGTCTCATCATTTTGAGCAGAGTTTCAGTTTAGTTTAAATATTTTCTCTGGTGATTTGATATTTTAGCTTTTTATACCAAAGAAATTATTGTTTAAAGGAATTTGTGTCAGTTTCAGTTTTTTATGTGTTTTGTAATTTGAGATACTTGTTTGGATGGGATCAAAAAAGCCAGTGTAGAAAGTAACTGATTACATCTTCACAAGCACCTTTTTTGTACATGTACACTTTGAAGTAATTTCTGACTGGTCATTTTACTTGGGTCATTCCTTATGAGCTCAACCAATGCCCAAAAATCCCCCACGGTCTCTGAGTCAGATTTGGCCTAAAAAAATAATGTTGGTGCCCCTGCATTTATGATGAACATGTGCAAAACTTTAGGTGGAAAATCTTAAGGGATTTGGAACTATGGGCCTTGAAAGGAGTGTTGAGCAGGTTTTCTTGTTCATGGTATATTCATTGAAAGTTGTATCCATTTTTTACATAGACATTAAGATACAAAAATACAGCCATGAGGTTAATTAATGAGAACAGGAATCATAGATATACATACACACACATATATAAAATAAAAATTTAAATTTAAATAATAACAGTTTGAAAAATAAAGGGGGGGTCTCAGATATATGAACAAAAAACATTTCAGAGCAGTCACATTAGGAATTTCATTGTCATAGGCCACAAAACTATTGAACGTGCAAAGAAAGCTTGGGAAGCGTCTTGAGGTTGTAAGTCAAGGCCGTCAACATACTGGAGGAACAGCTGCCACACTTCTTCGAATTTAGACACAGAACCTCTCTTTAAGTGTCTAATCTTTTCAAGTTTTGAGAACATCAGTATATCCCTAATCCACAATGAATGTGATGGTGGACATTGGGATTTCCAATGTCTCAAAATCAGACATCTAGCAAGCAAACAAGGAAAAGCAACAAAATGTGTTGTGCAGGTTTTTGACTCTCACAAGTGTTCCTGCTCGTGTTCCTGAGTCGCCACTTTCAGGTGCCAGTGCCTCTGAAACAGAAAAGATTACTGGGTGGAATTTTTTTCATTTATTTATTTATTTATCCTTTATTTATACAGGTTAGTCTCTTGAGACTCGCATCTCATTTGCAAGAGAGACCTGTTTCCAACAGGAAAATTACATGCATTTACAAGTTAAAGTTACACAATACAAAAGACAGGGTACAACAAGACGTAAAAAAATTCTAGTTAAAATGATAAAAAGATTATAATTAAAACAACAACAGTTCATTTGTTTTCTTTGATAATGTGGGCCCAGGCTTTCAAATTCCTTTCAGATTCTGTCAACAGAATCTTCTAGTTTCTGAGTTACTGATCTCCAAATTGGTGTGTTTAGGTCTCAGTATTAATAATAATATAAATTTAATAATATTAATTTATATGTTATTGGGTCAAATGTTATTACTGTATGTCCTAAGCTTTTATACTGGAAAAAACTTCAACTGTTGTCTTCTGAGTGGGTTGAAAAAGGTACAATTTTACTAGTGCTAAGTGACGATAAAAGATATGTCAGTCAGTGTGTTTGTGTTGAAGACAAAACTGGAGGCATTCTCTCACACATCTTTGTTTTCCAAAGAGTTTTCTAATACAATAATTTTGGGTTTATTTTAACGTGGCCTGCATTAAATTTAGGTTCCAGTCAACATGAAACATTTCCTTTATTTTAGGCTTTTATGTTTTATCAGATTTGTTGACAACGATAACCTTGGCCACTTTGTGCATTTTGTCTTGTATCCATGGTATAATGTGGGTTTTTGTTTTTCTCAATGTGGGTATAAACTAATGGTGGTATTTTCTTCCTCAGGGAGGTTTAGGTTATGAGCTGATGACATGTTGTGGGAGCCCTGCGTACGCTGCTCCTGAACTCATCCAGGGAAAAGCATATATTGGATCAGAGGTAAGAGTCCCCTGTCTGATAACTTTTGGAGTAATCAGGGTTGTTATTCCAACACCACTTACCATTTAAATCCCAGATCTAACATTTGTTTCTTCACCTGAAGTTGTGATTACCTGCCTGTTCCACGATTTTGCTTTTCATGGTGTCTTGATCACATCTGCTGATGCATGACTCGGTGCAACTGAGCTGTGAAATCCTACCTGTAACACTTGAAGCTGAAACGCTGCTGTTTGATGATGTGTGAACCTCCAGGCTGACGTGTGGAGTATGGGAGTGCTGCTGTACGCTCTGCTCTGTGGATATCTGCCCTTTGATGATGATAACTGCATGGTCCTCTACAGGAAGATTACAGTAAGAGAGCTATGTTTCCCTGCAGCCTGATTTTTTTAGAACTCTATTTGTGGGTTTTTTTCCCAACAGACTTCGAACTTGAGATGGATACAGTTTGTTACTGTGAGTACAAGGGATGTCCTCAATTAAGTCAAATCTTTATGGACAAATTTAGCCTCAAGTCAGAATAGTCAAGCAAAAAACAATAAGCCAAACTCCTTCAATAATAAAAGATAGCTGTGGAGAGACATAATGGATTTAATGAGTGAGAGCTGCCTTGTTTAAACAGATGTGTACTACACCACTGTAAAGGCCGTATAAGGGCTGCAGAACATGGCAGTAATGTCCAATTGGAGCATTCACCCAATAAACATAAGAGGGGCAGCTTATTTAAAAAAGAGAAACCACTTAATATCAATAAAAAATACATTAATAATTAATATAAAAGTAACAACAACGGCTGACTTGTTTCAAGACTGTATTATGATGCAACAACAGAATAATCAACGGCAGTCAGAATCATAAACAACATGTTTTGTTGCCTGTGCGTCATTTAAAGACAAAGACAGTGCTTTTTATGTCTTGAAATTGCAAGACATGAATGCACTAGGATTCAAAATAAATTCCTTATGAATCTGTTTATTGTTTGATGTATATGACTTCTCCCTCCTGAAGTTCCTCTTAAGCCCAACAGGGGGCCATAGCCAACACTTTGGAGAGCACTGATATGATTTTTTTGTTTATTTACATGGTTTATCCGTTATGTTGCAAAGGAAAGACAATAAAAGACATCAGCTATTTTAAGTATCACATTGATGAGAATTAAAATATTAATTGTATATATTATATCCATATGGGCTTGGAGTGGTGTTCATTTCTGACAAAATATGCAAATCCATGTCAAATTAGACATTTGATACCCCTGTCCAGCTAGAACTAAATCATTCTCCTCTGATAAGCAGAAGTTTGGCAGCTGAGTGAGATTCTTTGAACTTAACTGTTGAATTAAAAACTTTAATTGTTCACCCCAAATATGGCATATTGTGTTTGAACTGTGAATACAAATAGATAATGTGTACTTTGGTATTTCTAATTTTCCACTGAATATGTAGTGTATTAATAGATTTTTTGATAATGATTTTGTTTTTAACTAAACAGATGTTTTTGGAAATAACTGCAACTAAGGTACATCCTCAAACCCAGGATCCCTGATAGTCTATCCCAAGACCCACTACCATCCACTTAATTAGAAATTGCAAACTAACTTTATGAAAAATTAGGACCAATCATTACAAGTGCTGAAAGAACTTTGAGGTTTGGACCTTTGGTTGAACAGAAAGACGAGGAAAAGCTTGATGTCAAAGAAGCCCAGCGAGGACATGAGTGCATGCATTTTATCCTACTAAGTTTTCTCATGGTGAAATGAAATGTTTGTTTTTCCAGAGATTTTAGGAGAAGATAATGAGAAGATTTTTTTTTTTCACTCAAGAATAAAATAAAAAACAGAGATCTTAAGAAAACAACAGTTCGTGTCATCAGAAGAAAACATGGTGAGATTTTTCTAAGCTAGTCCAGCTGGAGCTTTAGTGCATCATACACTTTTGTTTTAGGTTTTTTTTTTCCAAGGCAACCGCATAAAACATCTTCACGGCCCACCAGTTGAGTATAACTGATCTGTAATGTGATCTTGTTTGTCTTTTTTCCTTCAGCGAGGAAAATATGATAATCCCCACTGGCTCTCTCCAGGAAGTGTCCTCCTGCTCAACCAGATGATGCAGGTATTTAGTAAATCCATTTTCTTTTTTTTACTTTCTCTGAATCCCCTTGTCTTCATTCCTGTGATGTTTTTTTCTGTGGTTAATTCAGCAGTTATTCACAGACTGGTTGTGCTGGGTTGGTTGTCTCGTGCATTTGTTGGAGCAAATTTAAAGTTACAGTTCAAATGTTTACATCTATTTGGCGTGTTTTTATTTTATACATGTAGGACAAACATGAAAATGAACAGATTTGTTATTTGTTTCATACTGAGTTGTAGTTTCTGCCTTTGTCCTGAAGGTGGACCCCAAACGGCGTCTTACTGTCCGTCAGCTGCTGGATCACCCCTGGGTGACAAAAGACTACAACAGCCCTGTGGAGTGGCACAGCAGGCAGCCAGTACGAACACACTCATTCACACTTACAGAAATGTTATGAGAGCAACCATTTATTAGACAAAAAAAGAGAAGTTTACTCAGCATAGCAGTAGTCTACTGCTTTAGCTTATGTTGGTAAATCAGTTTGAACATTTTAGCAATATTTTTATTTTAGGTTTTATGTCATTATTGTCACTCCAAAAAAAAATGTGCTTTCATTTTTTTCTTCTTTTCAATTATTTTTTTTATTTTTTCCTTTGTAGCTCGGACACATAGATGATGACTGTATCACTGAGATGGCCGTGAACATGAGGCGGTCCAGGCAGAGCACCACAGCACTGGTTAAGGAGGTTTGTTTTTGCTGTTTCTCATTTTATCTGTTTTATGTTCTGTTTGAGGGCTGCTCCATTGTTGCAGAGGTCATCATTGCTATTTTTATTGATATTGAGACCACAGTGATAACATGTACTATTTTGGGAATGAAATTCAAATGATTAAATATGTCTGCCATGTGGCATTAAGGCCCATCCACAACATATATTGCAAGTTTTTAATGTAATGTTTAAAGTCTACCTCAAAATCAGAATGGGTTCATGCAACAGAGTTGTTTAACTTTTTGTTTTTTAACACAAGTCTGTTCTTTTGTCATTTTCTTTAGCTCTTGCTTTTGAACCAACCAATAACATGTAGTGACTCCCTTTTCTCTTCGCTTGAAATAAAAGGAGCTCTGTTTTAGTATTTGAGGCTGAGCACACTCTTAAGGGAAGAGAGGGGCATGTTGTGTATCACATGTCAAATCCTATAGATAAAAAAGTAACATATGGAAACACACAAAATTCCAATCATTTTGTTTTCATGATCGGGGAAGATGTGAATCATTGTTCAAACTAAAGCATAATAGGCCAACACTGTTGTTTCATTTAATCTTCAATCTTTATTGGCCATGCTAGTCCCACTGAAGAAAGGGATCTCTTTATTGGTGGGGAACCTCATAGCAGCAGAGCATAATTTCAACAACACAAACTCATACAGTACCCATAAGATCTGGATGTCAGGAATAAATCATTTAAATCAGATGCATGCTGAAAGCCTAGACCCTTGACTTTTCATCAAGGATTTTAAAGCTTATTGTTACTAGGACTCACAGTTTCAACGTTCAACAGTCTTTAGATTGCTTTTAGCACAAGTGGCAGAAAACTAACTTTAACTTTAAAAGCAAAGTATTACAAACTATAAATATCATCCTTTACGATTGAAAGAGATGACAAGGTGAATGCAGTCTTCCTCTTTATTGCTTTATAAATAAAGGCACGCCAATGTATTTGAACCAAGTGCTTAAAAAATATGTTTTGCGTGCTGTTTTCTTTTATTGTACCTTTAAAAATTGCTTGTATTGTTTTTATTTGTTTTGTGAAGCACTTTGTGACTTTGCTGTTCTTGAAAGGTGCTATATAAATAAATAAAGTGATTGTTATGAAGAAGTCCAGCTGACCTTAGAGTATAAAGTACAATGATGAGTATGCAATATACAACCATCAATTCATTATCTATTTTGCTTATCCCCTTTTGGAGTCTATCTCAGCTGATGTTGAGAGAGAGGCGGATATACATTGAGCTGGTCGACAGCACATCACAGGGGGACCTGGATAGATGGGCAGTCATTCACTCTCACACTCATACCTGAGGGCATTTAGAGTGACTGGTCAACCTAATGAGCGTGTTTTTGGTCTGTGGGAGGAAGCCAGAGAGCCTGGAGAGAACCCACACATGTACGAGAAGAACATGCAGACTACAGACAGAATGGCCTGGCCCGGCCAAACCTGGGGATCGACCAGGGACCCTCTTGCCATGAGGCACGTGCAGTACCTGCCGAGCCACTGTGCTGCCCTATGCAATATACAATTTGTGAAAAATCTCAAAGCACTATAATGTAAGAATAGTATAAGAACTCCACAAGCCTCTTCATCATAAGCAAAAAGTAATAAAAAAACAGTCAAAACATCAAATTTTAGCACTAGACTGAATTTGCTCCCTTTAAAACCATTTAGCATGGAGTAAAACCCCAAAGTTCTGTAGAAATTTGTATCCTGCATGCAGTTCAATATTTTTCCTTTCCTACAGTGGCGTTATGATCAGACCACAGCTACCTACCTGCTGCTGCTGTCAAAGAAACAGAGGGGCAAACCAGTCCGCCTGCGCCCTGAGAGAGCAGTCTGCGAGGACCCCTGCTCTCCACTGCACAAGGGACTACAGGTGAGACTTTGGACCACAGCTCCCAAAATGCTTTGGGCTCTTGACTCTTTCTAACAGTTGCTCCACTGTTGTGTCTCATCTTTTGTCTCCCACTCAGTCTCGAGATGCCCTTCATTTCAGTGAGGATGAAGACGCAGTGATTGTGGGTTCACTGGATTTTTGCTCAGAATACTTGGATGATTGTCCGTGGGTTTCAGTCACACAATATACACCCGAGGGTGTCAGGGGTCAGCCTGATGGAGCTGCAAACCCCAGAGACATGGTATGTGAAAGTTAAGCTCCAAGTAGGTTTCTGCTGTGTACATCAGTGCTTCTTAATCTGTTCTGCTTCAGGATCCAAACAATATCTTCTATTGGAAAGGACATTTCAGAGAAATTTGAACCACTCCAGTTTGATTAATCCATAATAGTGCCATTTAGACCTCAGATGGAACAAAACAATCATTGCATCAACATCTCAAAGACAACAGCACACAAATCAGTTTTTAAAATAGAGAAGAGGCTGCCTTATAGAGCCTGTTTCATTTTTGAATGCTGTTTTTTTCATAAACCTGATTGGCTTTTATTTTTTAACTTACACTTTAGGTATACATGTATTGTGAATTAAAGAGTGATAAACAGGGATGATTTTGCATGGAGCAAATAAATGTAGAATCTAACTAACCAGTTTTTGGTACAAATGGGGTCTTATTTTTCACTCACACCATCAATGCTGATCAATCCAACTGTAGTCCTTATCTGACTACTTACTTACTGACTAGTAAGTAAGTAGCAACTTTATCTCGCATAAACTAAGAATTTTTAGTGTCTGTTTTTAATGTGTTATCACATATCAGCATAGTGACATGACTCTATTTCACAGTCTTAGAGGTCAACTAATGAAAACGTACTCAACAATAAACGTTGGCAACTACTTGGGTGGCACAATATGAATTTATGATAGTGACAAACCTTTGGATGCTCAGACCTAAATCTGTCCTCATCATGTTTGTCTCTAGTGAGTATAGATTCATTTGAGGTTAGACCCTTGAGATGTGGCATCTCTTTTTCAAAAAGGTGCTAAGGTCTATATGGTTGTAAAGGTATTTATTTATGATGTATAAGCAATAACAACCATGGATGGAGAGGTCATTCTAATGTTAAAATTGAAATCTGTATTGGTTATAAACTAAAGAGGAATGGTGTTGATAAATGTAGCAGCATCTAGCTGAACTTCCATTAAACTGGCTTCAAAAATATGAATTTATGTTGTGGAGTTGAGCAGCTCCATGGCGACAGGTCACTCATGATTGTCAAGGTCACACTAGTGTATGTGGGCTGTTTTCAAGAACTGTTTTTAATTTTGTTGATCTCTCTGAAATGAATATCAGGAATTGTAACAATAACGCAATGAGGCCAAATATTTTTGTAATTGTAGTTAATGAAGCTTTGTAGGTCCACAGCAGCAGGCTGCCCACACCAAAGATCCAAAACAAACATGCACAAGAGCAAACAAAGATAGTCAAGCTTGTACGTAGTTAGGTGATAGAGACAGGGAGGGAGGAACTCAGTATGCCAAGCCCCCCAGTCGAAACCTATTGCAGCTTAACCCTGAGCTGGCCTAAGTCAAAGCTTTAGAAATGAAAGAAATGTTTCAAGTTTAACGTTAAAGGTGGGAAGGGTGTCAGATAACTGATATCTCACAGTTAAATTCAATTCAAGGTGCAGTTCTGTCATGTTTGTTAGTGAACAGTACCACTGCATGCGCACAGCATTGTAAGAAACGCATGTCCTTCACAATTATATCACAATACTAGAACTTTTCCCCAAGGCTCATGTCTGTGACTCAATGGCTCTGTTTAGGCCAAAGGATCTACAGTGCATTACAGATGTAGAGCAGCAAAAACTGTTTTTTACTGTTTCCATATCTCAACTGAATTAGCTGTTGTGATATTTCGCCTAAGTTTATTAATGTCCTCATATGTTATTTGTTTATTTATGTACTAAACTTTTTTTACTTGGCTAAATCCAAATGAATAGATGTTTTGCTTCTTCCTAATCTGTTGTTTATGTGTCATGATTTGTTGAACCTTGAGCTCTTTTAGAATTTTCCTAATTTTAACATGCTTTTCCATCTTGACTTGGAAGGTTTTGTTTGAAGGATGACTTGTGGGGCTTTTTCTGCCCTTGATAGTAGGGATGGGATGAAATATCGTTTGGCAATATATCGCGAAACAGTATGTGATGAAATGCATCGAGTTTGAAAAATAAGGATCGCGAAATAAAGACGTCACGTCCGATAATAGCGCATGTGACCAAAAGTGAGGACAACGAACATTAGCACCAACTACCTTGCCTCCAAAAAGCCGAATGATGGAGTCGAATGAGGTCGAAATTGAGGACACTCCGCCTGAATACAAGTCATCTGTCTGGCAGTATTTTGGCTTTCTCATTAAAAAAGACGAAGACGGCGAAAAACACACCTACCACTCATTAGCATACACTCTCTAACCTCTCTAGGGTTAGAGAGAGTGTTACTGTTTGTGTTTGGCCTGTTAGGCCTTGTGTTTTCCTGTGTGCAACTCAAACAAAAACAAATAAGTTGTAATGACACAGTAATATTTTTTCTTTTTTACTTTTTTGATATTGTATCGTGACGTATCGTATTGTGACCCGGGTATATCGACGTGCAGCGTATCGTGAGCTTAAGTGTATCGTCCCATCCCTACTTGATAGACAGGTGAGAGGATGATTGCTCTCAGAACACTTCCAGTTGTCACACAAGTCCTATCTTCAGGTTCAAATGAAGCGACCTGAACCTCAAAACATTTGCAACCCACTTCTGGGCCCTGACCTGCCAGTTAAGGGCCAACGGTCTACTTTTCGTTACATACTGTAATACACTATGAGTACTTCTTTAAGTCTGTGAGCTGTCAAGATAAAGAGTAACTGCTTTTTTAAATCAGATAAATGTTTTCTTGTACTCTTTTGTTCCTGAAGAGGCTAGCCTCCCCATCAGCAGAGAAAAGGTGTGGTTACAGCCCAACCCCAGAGAGGGGCCGATCAACTACTCAACAGCGCCACGAGAAGAGGTGCAGGGACCAGACTCAAATCAGCGAGAACAAGGAGAATGTGGCTGTGCAGGAGAAAGACGCAGACATGTTTGTGTTACCTCCTCCTCGAACCCCTGCATCCAATAAGAAGAATTCACGACCCAACAAGAATGTGTTGACCACCCCCAACCAAAATACCAACACATCTGGCACCAAAACCAGTTCACAACAAGTAACACCTAAAGGTAAGGGAATGTGGGAGTAATGAGGCTGACTGCAGGGTTTCAGTTCATCAGGCACTTTATTTGTACACTGTAATTGTTTTCCCTTCCAAACAAGGGCTTGAAGTACAATTTCTATTAGATTATTTGCATTAGCCAACTGCCCCTCTCCACTTTGCTCTCTTTCATTTATCTGTCCCTCGCTCGGTCTTGTGCAGCTCTCATAATCACAAGTGCCACATCCACATGCCCCACATTTGCAAGTAAATTGTCTTCTGGTAATAAACTCATTTATTGGTCTTGTTTTTTTTTTATCCCAAAGCCACTCATATTTCTATGATTTAGCTGTCATAGCTTTGCAGAAAAATGGACATGCACGCACAGTTATCACTGTCAGCTGAAAGGTGAGGTTATTATCAGGACACTAATTTTATTCCCTCATCTTTAAATAACGGACGTTAATGTAAGATGAGGATCATTAACTCCTAATGATTTGTCAGGGTGACAAAGATATCCGACCTTAATGGACTCTTTTAAACTAAACCCGGCTAAGTGCTGAGGCTGACCTAGGGGGTGTTTAAGGCTTAAATCTGGCTCCTGCTCTGCGCTCACCCTCCCTGCGCTCAAGCTACAGTGCAGACACACTGCCTCTGACACAAACACACACATCGTGGTTTGAGTGTGTCTGTCCCTAGGCGTGTGCTGTGACAGGTGTAGCTGTCTCTTTCCTCTGCTCACTGTCCCACGTGGGCTGTAGTGACATGTGTTCTCTCGCCACTAAAGCTGAGCTGTGGCTTCGTGCATGTGTGTGCGTGAGTGTCAGACTTTGTGTCTTTGTGTGTGTGCCAAAGCTTTGTGTTCACAATATCAGTGTCAAAGCAGGTCAGCCCTGTGTGTAAGAGCAAAGAGCTTTTTTCCAGTTTATTTGCTTAAAGGAAGCTTTATGGTCCAAAAGTCCGACTGAGTAGTCCGGTAGTCATATTTCAATGCAGTTTATGCCAAATGAGACAAAAGGAAACGTTTGGGTTTTTAAGATATTTTGGATGACACGGGACTAACAGGCCTCGGACAGGAATAGAATCAGGCCAGCCGCGCGTGGTGTAAGCCTTCATCTATGATATATGCATGGTTGTTACTGGGCCTGTGCTCAAAATATCGTTATGCACTCCTTGGAGATACGCGATACAAATTCTTCAGAATTGATACAGCCTCAATGTTTGGCAGTTGTTGTCAAAACTCTTTGGATAACATAAACAACGGCACAGTTCAAAGTAGAAAGCAAACTACACGATGAAGCACATGTTCCAATTCATTGTTGGTCATTGGTACAATGAACTCAGGTCGTCCATCTTTGATTACTTGAATGTAAGATTCTTTAGTTGTTGAACCATTCAAAATTCATCCTTGTGCTTTTACTTCTTGTAATAAAAAATTAAATTTGTATGAAATTCTGTTAAAAGCATAGTCGGTGTTCACTGTTTATGTGTATCGGGACACATATTGTATCATGGTCTCAGTGTCGGGATACGTATCGTTAGGTTGCTGGAAATACCCAGGCCTAGTTACTACCCAATACAGCATGTTTTTCTAGCCACAACTCCAGTGATCAGCTGGGGCTGGAGGCGTCAGGCTTCCAGACCATCTCGCCTAGATAGAATAGAACAGCTCAAAATTCCTCAGGAATGTTCTTGCCTAAATGTCTAATATGATTTAGGGGACTGTAGATTCAAGGTCATTGGACCCTCTGTCTGTCCCTGAATTCTGTGACCTCAGAGTTCCTGTTGGCCATTGCAAAGTCTGGATCAGGACTTTTAGAATTTAAGGTTTTGATGTCTTCAATGTCCCATGTCCTGCAAAGTATAGTTTCCTTTATTTTAATCTTGTGGGAAGGGGAAATGGGAACAGCAGAACACGACACCTTCACTACACTTTCAGTTCACAAAGAAATGCACTGTCCCTGTACAAAGAAATGTCCCTTTAAATCCCAAGTTTTTGACTTCCTGGGGTTTATTATGTCATAGCTATACAGCCTCCACCTACATGTGCATTTCTGCTTGTTACAGACAGACACCATGACTCTTCTCCCATCCCCCACCCTCAGATCTGAGTGTTTCCAAGGTGGAGGGAACAAGAGATGTGCCTGACCCTCTACAGCAGTGGTTCCCAAACTTTTCACAGCATGTATTCCTTCCGACAATTGACCTCGAGCCATGTACCCCCAACTCTCATGCACTAATAACACCGAGAAAAGTAAACATTTAAGCCTGCCGCACTCCCACCTCCCACATTTTACATGCATAACATACAAATAAAACCTATTAAAGTGAATTATTTCTAACTAAATAGATTTATTTACCAGCAATGTCAGTGGGCAACACTAGTCCACTTTTGAAAAAGAAATGTACATTTCTGAAACATTTTCATTAATGAACTTGAAGCTTTAATTAAAAGGCTGTCTGACGGAACTTACTGTATGTTATTTTAAGAAGAATCTTAGATAATTTAGGACAGATTTCCCTCTCCAAGATGCCTCAGTGTCTTTGCCAACACTTCAGGCCTTTATCAAAGCTCACAAAACAAACATTTATCAGTTTGAGCCTGAACTACTGAAACAACTGTTTAAACCTGAAAGTTTTTCACGTACCCCCTACATCACTTCGCGTACCCCTGGGGGTACACGTACCCCAGTTTGGGAACCACTGCTCTACAGCAACAAAAAAACCTCTTTTTTTTTTTAATTCAACTTAGATCAAATACTTGCCTTTAGACACCAAAGACACAATTTAAACAGTCAAACACACCTGAACACTAGACCTTTTAAACAGTTTTTTTAACTTCTTAACTCAGATTCATACTGTATGTTAGATGTTGTGGACTGCAAGAGTATGTTTAAAATCGCTGATGTACGCATGTAATGTGTTCAACACCCTTGCCAGTTTTCACTGATGGGTTCTCCTGATCCACCTCAGTTCTCTCTGTCTTTGACGCTCTGTTGGAGCTCCTGTCACTTAAGCCCCCCTTCCTAATGTGGTCCCAGTCTGCTCTGATTAGTTGAGTGATCTGTAAAAAGTGTGAGGGGAAAAAGTCCGGATTCAGAGGCTTTTTGTCTTATCCAAAGAAGTGCTCTGTCACATAGAGGAGACATGTATGACACAAAGGGGCATTAAAAACACAAGAAGCATAAGTTGGGCTCTTTAATGTCCTTGTGTTTTTTTTTTTTTATGCAATCATTAATGCTTTTTTTTTTCAATTTCTGATTGGAGATAGATGCAATGTGGTCATAAAAGAGAGGCAAACAGGTAACTAAGGTCAGGACTTAGACCTGTGGCTGATGTGTTGAGGAATGAAGCTTCTGTGTTGTTTGTGGCATATTTCTATGTGTGAAATTATTTAAAAACAATGTAGAAATTATTTTCCACTATATGTGTTTCTCTCCTTTGTGTTATTAAGGTGGAGGCAGTGCATCAAAAGAGCAAAATAAAAGGAAAGCACCAGAAAAAAAGGAAAATGCAGGCATTGAAATAATGGCCTTCAGTCCTGAGAGAATTTGTGTTTTTTGTCATCTTAAAGGGAAACTCCGGGTTTTTTGACACCTGGACCTTATTTTTAGGTTTGTGCATGCTCATATACTCACTCAGACAAACATCGCAGTTAGTCCTTCAAGTTATTTAGATCCAACCGACCGCGCAACAATGGAGCTTCAGCGGGACATAATCTCTGCAAAATCGCTCGTCTCTACCACAGCCCGGTTTGTCATTGCAGAGAAATCCTCCAGAGTAGTCAGACATATATTCCTGGATAGATCCATACGCTTGTCAGCCGGTCTCAAGTCCCACTCTGAACAGCAAACACACTCCTCTTCTGTTGCTATAGGTGAACACTGTCCACAAGCGCACCACCAGTTCGCATTGAGTCGTGGACGTGCTCCCGTTTGTTGTTCTCGAGCCAGCTGTTCGTCTTTCTCCCTCCGCATTCTTCTTTCATGGAGCTCCTCGTCCGTGTACTCAGACTCAAACCGGTCGTCGTAGTCTGACTCTTCGGCATCAGATAAATATTCTGCCATGTTGCCACGGCAATGGAGCTTCAGCGCGGAACATAATCTCTGCAAAATCGCTCATTTCGACTATATTTTTTCATCCATCGCCAGTGTTATCATAAAGTCAGCTCATCTACCGTCTTCAGGTGGGTCAGCTGACCTGGTAAACAAATTTTTGATGACGTCATAGCCGCCCGACACAAAGGTACAGCTGACTTACTTTTAGCCGGCATTGCTGAGCAACATGGCAGAATATTTATCTGATGCCGAAGAGTCAGACTACGACGACCGGTTTGAGTCTGAGTACACGGACGAGGAGCTCCATGAAAGAAGAATGCGGAGGGAGAGACGAACAGCTGGCTCGAGAACAACAAACAGGAGCACGTCCACGACTCAATGCTAACTGGTGGTGCGCTTGTGGACAGTGTTCACCTATAGCAACAGAAGAGGAGTGTGTTTACTGCTCAGAGTGGGACTTGAAACCGGCTGACACGCGTATGGATCTATCCAGGAATATATGTCTGACTACTCTGGAGGATTTCTCTGCAATGACAAACCGGGCTGTGGTAGAGACGAGCGATTTTGCAGAGATTATGTCCCGCGCTGAAGCTCCCTTGCCGTGGCCCCCGCTAAGTGCGGCTAAATCGGTTGGATCTAAATAACTTCTGAAGGACTCCGAGCTGCACGATGTTTGTCTGAGTGAGTATATGAGCATGCACAAACCTAAAAATAAGGTCCAGGTGTCAAAAAAACGGAGTTTCCCTTTAATGCTATAATTATTTTTTATCATTAGTAATACCTTACTTCAAGCATGAATGAAAACAAAAATGAATTCAATCAAAAAACATAAAATAATGATAAGTAAAAAAATCATGATCCATAATACATGCAAGTACATGTGTAAATATACTGTGCATTTACATGCATATATATGTGTACATACAAACACACAGGCCACATACAAATCAATTTCCATGTTTTAAAAGAAAAGAAATATTTGTCTAATCCTACCCCCTCGTCCATTATTCATAGTTCTCTGATTTATACATCGGTTTCTCTTTTGAACATAATGTTTTACCTGTTGCTAGATATATCAAAATGCATACTTGTATTTATTTATACATATACAAATACATGTGCAAACACATAAAACTGTATTCTACCTTCACATACTCGAACATACTTTCATACAAAAACCCATTTTGTAAAAAACTGATTCAGTAAACAGACATGTTTCATTTGTTTGGGAGGATGGGCAGTTGTGTCCTTTGCTTAACCAAGTGTGCAATGAACTCTGGTTAAGGCCCAGTCACATGCAAGTTTGCAGAAATCAGAACTCAGAGAAGAGGCATTGAAAAGACACCTCTCTCATTTTTGATGGAATCACTGTGGGTATGAAGCCAAATGTCTGCAAGCCAAGAGCAGAGTTTAATACACCCCCTGTGTGATTTCTAGGTCTCGCTCCTTGGACATGGCTGTTCCAGACGACAGCGGGAAGAAGAAAAGAGGAGGGAAAGTGTTTGGCTCTCTGGAGAGAGGTCTGGACAAGATGATCACAATGCTGACGCCAAGCAAGAAAAGAACCCTGCGGGACGGCCCGCGCAAGATCAAGGTATCCATCTATACAAGACCAGGGCAATATTTGTAATGTTTATGTTTTGATGATATTGAGATATCAAATGATACAGCTGAAAAGACTATCCAGCATATATTTTAACATAAATTTGTCGATTAAAGACAAACATGGCAGAATTATTTCCTCAATTTGTAAATTGCAGGGAAACAACTGCAGACTGTCTAAACTGCAAAATTGCTGGGACAGTGTGTCAAATGTATATTGTGATATTGATCAATCTCCCTCCGCTACACACTTGTCGTATGTTGCAAACATACTTTTGTAATTTAGCCAGTGCAGTGTCTTTGTTTTAGAAGTACATCTGAAGTTAATTCAGTTTTTCACTTTTGCATACTGCTGTTGGTTAGAGATTCTGTCAGTAAAGCACGGTATTCTAGAAAATACCGTGCTTTACTAAAGTCTAGAAAATTTTACAACCTTATTAAGATAAAATGTTAAATGGTCTTGAGCGCATATAGCACTTTTAAATTCTGTCAGACTACTCAAAACTTTTACACCACAGGTCACATCTACCCATTCATGCCTGTTCACTCTCTTATTGTTGTCAGCTTTTATGCAGGAAGCCCATCAGTATTAGCTAAACACACCCACCGCCTTCATCCACATTTTGATGCCTCTGACACAGTAGTTGGAGCAGCTTGGGGTAAAGTATTTTAACACACCGTCATGGGACAGCCAGAGCAGGGCTTGGACCCACAACCTACTGGTTGTTCGTAGAACACACAACTGAGTAGACTGCAGGGTCTTTAAAGTTAAAAAAGCCTGCTCGTTATCAAATGTCAAGTACTTACATAATTATTGCTGTGGTGTCAAATATGCTTTAGTATTGTTTGATTTTTAACTAGATTATTGTCAGAGTTTGCATTTTTTGGTAAGAGGACCAGTGTAGAGCAGTGTCAGTCTCAAAAGAAACTTCTGAATTTATTGTTTTTCATACTCCTAAAGGGAAAATGTCACTAGTAATCTAAACCTACGAACCCAACTTCTTATTTAATATGCATGCATAGACCCTGCCCTTGCCTTTTAATGTATAGACTTTACCCCACACAGCCCAATTTGTAGTCTATAACTTGTATTTCTGCAGCTCAGTAACAGAATATAAGAGGCGATAACATTTACAGCTCTTTAACTATAATAACAATCCAACACGGAATTATCATTGTGTTGCAGCCATTTCAGTGAAAATAATACAACTCAAATTTTTAACTTATGCTTTATATTGATTTTGCTTTTGTCCAAAAAATAAGAGAGTTAAGAAAAAGGATTTTTTTTGTTCAGTAAAAAGTGACTTATAAGGAAAAGAAGTAATTACTAACGGAAGGTGCTAATAATGCTAACAGTTGATCAATTGAGATCTGTTTTTGTGAAACCTCAGAAAGTGTTTGAAATATCTTCTTCTAATAATTAATGGTTCCTTGACAACTCCAGAACTTGTGTGCTAAAGAAGCTGGACCTTGTTCACACTTCTCCTGCTTTTTTTAAATTATTATTTTAACTGCTTTATTGCACCTCTGTAAGCGAATACAGGTGATTTTTGCCCATCTCAAAGTGAACATCTTCTACCATCTGTTTTGTGACAAACAAGTCCTCCCAACATGGCTGCCTTTATCTTCTAGGTGCAGTACAATGTAACTCTTACCAGCCAAACTGACCCAAACCAGATCCTCAGGCAGATCCTGGCCATCCTGCCGGAGAAAAACATCGACTTCTCACAGAAAGGGTACAAACAAAACACACACCACATCCTCTTCTCTTATCAGCAGAGCGAGTTCCTGATATTTCTATGTATCAACCTCCCTTTTTTAGCTACACCTTGAAGTGTCGGACATATGGCGACTTTGGAAAAGTGAACATGGAGTTTGAGCTGGAGGTGTGTCTGCTGCACAGGCCAGAGGTGGTCGGGGTCCGCCGGCAGAGGCTGAAGGGAGACGCCTGGGTGTACAAGCACCTCGTGGAGGACATTCTCTCCACGTCCAGCATCTAAATAAACACGCCGCACCTCCTGTTCCCGTTCTCCAGACAGCATTGATAATACCTGTAGGTTTCAGTCCGTATTCACAGCAGAGAGTTAAAGACAAAACCACTGAGTTAAAGTAGGAAATATTTATTCCTCACAGATTATGATGGGATAGAAGTCTTTTGTCTTGTTAGCAGAGACGGTTTTCTCTCGTTAGTCGTCAGTCTTTTATTATCCACAGTAAATATTTCAAATTGTCTTCAGGCCAGCATCAGACCCCAGAGATCACATGTTACATTAAATCTACAATCATTGCATGTCAAGCTCCTGTACAGAATCTCGTGTTTTGTGTAGAATATTGTTGTTTTACTGCTCATCTTCCATCAGTCCTCTGGAGACAACAGAGTGTATGTATGAAATGTAACAGCACTATTTAAAGCATACCTTCTGGCTATGCATTACTATATTTATGTGTTGATGTTATTCTCCTTTAAGGTGCTTAACTTGATTGAATAACAGAAAGAAGCAGAGCATTACTAATTTACTGTCATAGTTTTTTGATGTACACGTGTTTACAGTTTGTCCATCATGACACTTTTACGTGCTTGTCTTGTATGAAGCATCTTTTCTTTTTCCTCATCTATGCTTGTCTTGTCTTGTTTTTAATTGTCATAATTTTTACTGACATAAGGAAGAAAATAAACGGTCTACTGTAAATTTAACATGCTTGTGTTCATGGAGACTGAAAGGCATTTATTTACGTCTTTGACATCAGATGTTCTGCTTTCCTGATTCAACCGTCTGAGGGAGCAGTGGTGTGTTTTACACTCTGTCAGCATCCTTATGTTTCGTCTTGTCTTTAATTTTTTGGACACAGTTTGATGTTGACAGATTACCTGTATAGCAGAAAAATTTACCAACTGCAAAATGATTGCTGAAAGGTGTGTGATGTCAGTCAAATACCTGCAGACCTCAATTACACAGAAGCTGGGATACATGTGTCAAATGTGAAGTCCTTTACTATCCATTTCATTGAATACAACTTCAAATGTAATCTCTATACTTAAAAAAAAGTGTGTTCTCACATAAACATATGCACATTGTGAATTTGATTCCAGGAATGTTCCAGAACAAAGTAAGGGCAGGGTCAAGAGAAGTCTGGGAAATTTGTGGTGTGCTCGTTCTTATTTCCTATTATTTTTGCCCTAATTAACAAGAAAAAGCCTCTTTTAAGTTGGAACTCTGTTTTTTAAGACTGTACAGTTCAGAATATGAAGTTTCTGACAAACACCTGGGACTCCACAGGTAAGTAAGGGTAGTGGTGAGTGTCTCACCTGAGTATGATCAAAAAGTATTTTATTGAATGCATACAATACACAAACATATCAAAATAAAGCAAATAGTTATAAAAATATAAAAATGTATATAATTGTCATATTGAAGGCCAAAATAATTTATGGTTAAACACGAAAAAATTGACAAAAAGATGAATCAATATGTGTATATTTTTAAAAGGTAAGTGTTTTGTGCGTGTTTGTCTCTATTTGTGTTTGACAGTGCTAAGTCTACTCTGTGAAAGACTGGATGGTAAATAGGCCACTAAAAGGAATTAGAAAATCTTACCACCTAAAAGTGATGTATATTTTTTAAATAGTAATGAATTTGAGAAAGCGTCTATGAGTGGCAAGGACAAAATCAACACTTATTCCTCATGACCCTTAACTCTCAGTTGGTGCAGCGTCAAAAACTTGCATCATTCTGTGATGGATATTATGTGCTTGGAAACAAATTGGCAAACGCTTTCAGTTGGCACTCTGAAATCGAGGTAAAACTTCACTTGTAAAGCCATGCATCAGCAACTTCCAGGAAATTCACATTTTATATTGTTTTGGGGGGATAATGATAATCCAGATATAAGAGGAAAAGTTAAAAGCCACTATCTGTGGTAATGAGGAGTTGTACTCAATTACATTCTCACTCTAAGTCACAGCGACCTAAACCTTTACATGCACACCCCAGTCTGCCACCTGTCATGCAACAACTCTGACAGGAAAACAGGACCCCGTTTCAAACATTTTATTAACAAAAAAAGCACAGGTCATATCAAAGATCAACTATACAAAACATATCTGCTCATTTAAAGGTTCTTATATTAAAATAATGTTTATTCTGTGATATTTTGGTGGTAAATTCAAATGAATTTGGCAAAAATATTGAAACCCCTCACATTTATCATAGGAGCAAATCATGATTGGTCATTAGTGATAATTTCTGTGCACACGGCAAACTTCATAAAGCCAAAGACCGAGTCTTATTAAACTACTTTAATGCTTGTTTTGCTTCTACATGTTTGCAACAGTATTTAACCGTGTCTCAGACTTGAGTTGAATGAGTCACAGTCCTTAATGACTAAAATGTCAAAGCTAACCTGCTCTAAATAGGTGTCAGAGCAAAGTAATCCCCAAGTATGTAGTATTTATTTTATCAACACAATGCTTGACCACAATCTCCCTACATACCAACTGCATTGCTTTGTGCAAAAGTGCTGGTAATAGACCAGCCTGCATGCATCCGGATATGTCCCTAATTTAAAATGTTTTGTATACTATGAACTTGGGAAATATTCCTAAATGAATTACCTATCTATTCTAGAAAGTTTACTCTCAATATCATGACATACACAGGTCTGAATGCTCTGTACTAGAATAAAAGACAACGATCATTCTTTGACACTAAAACTAGAGTATGATCATTGTTATGGCAGAGTTGTCTGCAGGAACATGATTGTTATGACCAACTGAATGACTAAATAATGATTGTAATTACCCAAAACATCTGAGCATGATATAACTTGGATTGTCTCCCCTCCTGACTCAAAGACAAAGATGCCACTCAGTCAAACGGCGCTGCAGCCGACTGGTGCTTATCATTTACAGCTTCTCCTTGGTGTCTCAACAGGGAGTGGAGGGGTGGAGGTGATAATGAAGGAGGTTTAACCTTAATGAATGAGAGAGGGAGGAGGGCATGATAGTTTGAAGACAGAGGTGAAGGTTGTGGGGGAGAAAAGACCCCACCTTGTCCATATTCTCCATATTCTTCCAGTTGTGGTGATGACGCCTGCTGTGCTGAGGTTGGAGGATCACTGCTGTGTGTCTGTTTGTGTTTGTGCAGACAGCAGCTGGAGAAGAGGAAAGCTGACACACTTCTCATATAAGAGGCCTTTTCCTCCTCAGTTTTCTCCGCTTATGATTTACATAAAACAAATTGAAACTGCTGTGTGGTAGATAAATGCCAAAGTGTAAAATTACCAGATAGATTGTTGTAAACTTTGGAGTACAGAGTGGGGAGGAAAATCAATCCTTAACTAGAAAAGCTCTAGGACAGCGCAGACCTCCGCCAAGCAGCACAGTTCCCAGACTGTGATCCAGATCAACACCAAAATTGAATCACTTCTTCCTTTTCCCATGCTGAACATTTCCTGAAAATTTCATCAAAATCCATCCATAACTTTTTGAGTTATTTTGTTCACAGATGGACAGACAAACTCTCCCGAAAACATAACCTCCTTGGCGGAGGTAAAAATATTTAATCAGTTTATAATGCTGAAAGAAACAGTGAAGAATGTTAGTGTGAGTGTAACAGAACAAGCAGTAAAGGCTTGAGATACATGATTAATTTAAAGGAAGTGTTTTTTTATTATTATTTGAACCAAAAGACCTTTTTAAATTTAAAATTGTAATATCATTAATTAATTAAAAATATATAAATTACTACTGATACTTACGAACCAAAATTTTAAGAGCAAAGGACTATAAATGAGATCAACTAAAACTAACACAAAATAAAATGAACAAAACACAAAATGTTAACTCAACAAACATACCTGAAAAAATTAGACAAATGGAGCATGAATGAACAGGCTTGGCCAAAGGAAACACAAGGGTCAACAAAATGGCTGCCATGTTAAACTGAACACAAATCTAAACCAACTAAACCCAAACTCTTCCATGACAGCAGCAGGCTTGGTCCAGCTCAGTGAGCTGGCTTCAGCGTTATAGTCCTGCCAGTCCTTCACCGGACCTTAAGCATCCAATCAGGAAGTTTCCAGAAAATTGAGCTTAATCTTACAATGAATACATGGCGCAAATGGATTTTGAATAGTGTAAGACTTAAAGGGACTAATAAACTAATACTGAATCAAATTAATGTGTGGATGTGTTTTTGTTATTGTAAATTATGTGTAAAGCTAATGAGGTGAGGGTGACTCTGATGTAAAGGAAGTGAACAGTGCTATGTACTTCGCTTCATATTTGTCAAAGCCAGTTTAAAAGGAGGTATTAGGGATAAAGTTGAATGTAGATGAATGTGGGAAACAGATTTGTATTTCATATCACTAAATATAAGTAGCAGGATTTATATCAGCAAAAACAGAATTAAATTTCTAGATTTCACAAGGAGGGGATGGAAACAAGACCCATCAAAACCTTTGACCATCAAAATTTTAACAGTTCATCTTTAGTTAACGGTGTACATTTGTGCAAAGTTTCAGGAAAAAAAATCTTAAAGTCATCTTCTATCCATCTTTTCTGCTTATTAAGGGCCGTGTCACTGAGGCAGTCCTGGTCCACATGTAAGCAGGTGTTTCTAAAAACAGAGGTTTATCTGTGCATTTTGTCCTTGTGTCCGCACTTAAACTGGGAAACCAGCCAAGGTAGAGATTTTATAAATATCTATTTTCGGTGTCATTGTGTGGACAGGTAAAACTATATTTTGGGCCTGAAACGCTGCTTCTGCTCCGACCTCTCCTCAGGGTCACTGTGCAACATTCTCACTGTTGTTTACTTGTGTTGCAGCAGACTGTTTACATGCCAACACAGCTTCTGTCGCTCTCTCACTGTGATGCTGCTTCAGAAACACTTCATACAAATGCTGCTAACATTTTGGAAAAGACCCCGCGTTACTGTTTCATAAGTTACCGAGTTGAATGGTGACCCATGGCTGCTTGCTCACTGTCAATTGGTTGTTCCCCAGATATATGAAAAATATACCCTATAATTACGGGAGGTAAGGCTCGGGCAATCATTTTTAGCTATAATGTGAATTTTCTTGTTCTTTCCGTGTCTTAACTTACAGTAAATGTTTCTGTAACCTGCCAAACTGTAGGTACATCTATAAATTGTATTTATGCATCTGCCTTGCTAGTTTCAGTGTATTTTGGTGCACTGTGTTGCTCAAATGTTCATCTCAGAGCAGAACAGAAACAGTCAGTTATTTCTAGTTAAAACCTAAAACCACATCCTGCTAAGCTCTCTGAATCATGCCAAACAAAAAGACTCCTGTCTGTCAGTGTGCCTCCACTCTCACAGGTGGCGCTCATAAAAACTTTGGTGTCCAGTCTGGTGTGAGAACTGGGGCAGGGAAGTATGTTTTCACAAAGTCCTGAGGAGGATTAAAATGTTCAAGCTCAGACTTTAAGGGAATATGGGTCAGAGTGAAACCTGCTGAGGGACTTTTACTGAATCAGGACTGAGCTGACATTGTGAATCTGGTCTGAAGGATTGTTTGGTGAGTGCAGATGGAGATCTTTGATAGTCTCATGGGTTTGCTCTAAAAGCTCATTTCCTGACTTAAAATGTTGTGTTAAAACAGCCTGCTTCTAAAAAGTTACACTGTTGTTCCTTTGCTTTTGAGGTTGTGAAAAATGAGGCTTCTGTTGGCAGCAGCTCTGACCCTCCTTTTCTTATGTGAGTTGATGCTTACTTAAAAGAGAAAGTTGTTGCTTTTAATTCTGTATTTTGACAGCTTATACAGCTTCTTCTAAGTCACTGATGTTTTTCCATTTTCTGTCTGCACTGTTGTACTTATTTCAGGGTTTCAAAATGCAGAGGATCAGAAGGACATGCATGAAAATCCCTGCAAGGTGAGCTGATGCTGTCAAAGTTTAGCCCTTATTGTATCATATTAAAGTTTATCAGGCCAAAAGGTTGCAAAATTAAAAAAACAAAGAACTACGGTTTAAGGAACACCATCTTTTCTTCTTCTATGGAGTAATAGAAGAACTTTGTGGTTGTGTCTGTAGATGTAATAGGGCATACTTCTGCTCTTAACCTGACCTGAAAGATTCCCCCTTAAGCCTTAATAGCCACAACCTTTGGCGTTGAAATTGGAGCAAATATTTGTGTGCAGAAACAGCTTGAGACAGACTACTAAACCCTGAAGCCTCCTTATCACCCATGTTTGAATGCCAATTTTACAACAGAATGAGGCATTTTCATAGCTCAGTTAAAGAAATAATATATGTCTGTGTGCTTTACTGATACACAAGTTGAACAAAAGGTAATTTAAAAAATATATAATTTATCTGTTTAGATGGCTTAAGACTAAGAGTTCATAATAATTAGGGCCATGGCTGATAGATGACCAACTGGATGTAGCTGATCAGGTTTCTGACTTGGCAGCTGCCATCATTTGTAGAATTTGATCAGATCTAGTGGTATGAGGCAGCTCCCCCAAGATCTTATGAAAGCTACAGTATGATTCAGAATCCAGTGGGTATTTTGTCACTGGGGCTGCATCCACCATGTGTATGTAGCATGCTGTATTAACCCAGGGAATTGTTTTGAATTTAAGTTTTTTGCTGTTGACAGAAACCCCGATTTCAGTAAAGTTAGTATGTTGTGTTAAACATATATTAAAACAGATAAAAAACTGCAAATCCTTTCCCACCTTTCTTTTTAACAACACCCAGGAAGCATTTGGGAGCTGACAACACTGATTGTTGAAGTTTTGTAGGAATTCTTCTTTATTTTTGCTTGTTGTCCAACTATGACAAACATAAACATATGGTTGGTTATGTTTTGATATTTTGTTATATTATAACGCGCCACAGGTCTGGACTGCACCCCCAATCCTTACATATACTGGCTTCTGTGCTTACAACAATCTGGATGGTCCTTTTCCACATTACATAGTTTCCTAAGTCAATTGAAAATGTGGACTTGTCACACCACATCACACTTTTCCACCTTGGGTTAGTCAGTCTCAGATGAGCCTGGTTGTGTTTCTGGGTGTTGTTGGTGTATGACTTTGGGTTTGCTGGTAGTTTTAACTTGCACTTGGAGATGTGGTTACAGACTGTGTTAGCTGACAATGATTTTCAGCGGTGTTCCTGAGCCCTGTGATATCCTTTACAAATTCTGTCATTTTTAATGCAGTGCCACCTGGGGGACCTGCGGGACATTTAATGTTGGCTTTCAGACTTGCTGTCTACTTGCAGAGAGTTCTCTGGATTCTCTGAATCTTTGGATGACATTGTGAGCTGAGGGTGGGGAAATCCCTACATTTCTTGCTATTGTGTGTTGATAAATGTTCTTTAGCTGTTGGACTATTTGCTCCAGTAGTTGTTCACAAAATGGTGAACCTTGTCTCTCCTCGCTTTTTGGGGCCCTTTGGGGCCCTTTGGGGATGCTTCTTTTATATCCAATCATGACACTCACCTGCTACCTGTTGAATATTCCAAACTGGTATTTTTTGTAAGTCAGTAAGACAGTCCTTAATCTTCCATTTGAAGAGTTTACTGGAAGATTGTCTTAGCAGTACATAACAAAGATGCTGTCATAAAACAAAACAAAATCTTTAGTAGCATCACGTTACTTGTCTCATCCAATAGAAGAGTTGCATTAATTATCAGCTACAAATAAACATTTATAATAAGATCATCTAACTGTTTAATGTCTCCAAATTCTAATCAGGTTAAATCACACAAAGTCTTATTTATTTAATACTCAATTGTTTGTTATTTAACTGTCTGTTGTGCACAAAAGCCCCTAACAGCATCCTTTAGAGCAGGGAAAGATAGAATTATGAGTGAGATGACAGCAGGAAGTGGCTGCTTGTGTAGAGATTAGCATAACAATTTCAGTAGGCGTTTAGTCAGATCTGGATCATGTTTACGTCTCCAAGGAGGTTATGTTTTCAGGGAGAGTTTGTTTGTCTGTCAGTCAGTCTGTCTGTGAACAAAATAAATCAAAAAGTTATAGATGGATTTTGATGAAAATTCAGGAAATGTTCAGCATGGGAAAAGGAAGAAGTGATGGAATTTTGGTGTTGATCCGGATCACTGTCTGGATCCAGGAATTGTTCAAAGGATTCTTTATCATTGGGAGATACGTTACTGTGCTGCTTGGCAGAGGTCTGCGCTCTCCGGGTGCTTTTCTACAAAACCCAAAACCAGTGAAGTTGGCATGCTGTGTAAATCGTAAATAAAAACAGAATACAATGATTTGCAAATCCCTTTAAACCTATATTCAATTGAATACACAGCAAAGACAAGATACTTAACGTTCGAACTGGTAAACTTTATTTTTTGCAAATATTAGCTCATTTGGAATTTGATGCCTGCAACATGTTTCAAAAAAGCTGGCACAAGTGGCAAAAAAGAAACTGAGGAAGTTGAGGAATGCTCATCAAACACTTATTTGGAACATCCCACAGGTGAACAGGCTAATTGGGAACAGGTGGGTGCCATGATTGGGTATAAAAGCAGCTTCCCTGAAATGCTCAGTCATTCATAAACAAGGATGGAGCGAGGGTCACCACTTTGTGAACAAATGCATGAGCAAATTGTCCAACAGTTTAAGAACAACATTTCTCAACCAGCTATTGCAAGGAATTTAGGGATTTCATCATCTACAGTCCATAATATCATCAAAAGGTTCAGAGAATTTGGAGAAATTACTGCACTTAAGCGGCAAGGCTGAAAACCAACATTGACTGCCCGTGACCTTTGATCCCTCGGGCGGTACTGCATCAAAAACCGGCATCACTGTGTAAAGGATATCACCACATGGGCTCAGGAACACTTCAGAAAACCACTGTCAGTAACTACAGTTCATCGCTACATCTGTAAGTGCAAGTTAAAACTCTACTATGCAAAGCCAAAGCCATTTATCAACAACACCCAGAAATGCCGCCGGCTTCGCTGGGCCCGAGCTCATCTAAGATGGACTGATGCAAAGTGGAAAAGTGTTCTGTGGTCTGACGAGTCCACATTTCAAATTGTTTTTGGAAACTGTGGTCGTCGTGTCCTCCAGACCAAAGAGGAAAAGAACCATCCGGACTGCTATTGGCGCAAAGTTCAAAAGCCAGCATCTGTGATGGTATGGGGGTGTATTAGTGCCCAAGGCATGGGTAACTTACACATCTGTGAAGGCACCATTAATGCTGAAAGGTACATACAGGTTTTGGAGCAACATATGTTGCCATCCAAGCAACGTCTTTTTCATGGATGCCCCTGCTTATTTCAGCAAGACAATGCCAAGCCACATTCTGCACGTGTTACAACAGCATGGCTTCGTAGTAAAAGAGTGCGGGTACTAGACTGGCCTGCCTGTAGTCCAGACCTGTCCCCCATTGAAAATGTGTGGCGCATTATGAAGTGTAAAATACAACAATGGAGGCCCTAGATTGTTGAACAACTTAAGCTGTACATCAAGCAAGAATGGGAAGGAATTCCACCTGAAAAGCTTCAAAAATTGGTCTCCTCAGTTCCCAAACATTTACTGAGTGTTGTTAAAAGGAAAGGTGATGTAACACAGTGGTAAAAATGCCCCTGTGCCAACTTTTTTGCAATGTGTTGCTGCCATTAAATTCTAAGTTGATGATTGTTTGCAAAAGAAAATAAAGTTTCTCAGTTCGAACATTAAGTTTCTTGTCTTTGCAGTGTATTCAATTGAATATAGGTTGAAAAGGATTTGCAAATCATTGTATTCTGTTTTATTTACGATTTACACAACATGCCAACTTCACTGGTTTTGGGTTTTGTAGTTGTATAATGGTTTTTAACTTGCTGTTTAGTGTTTTAATTGTGAATTTTCAATTGATGTTTTTATTTTTTTCTAACTATTGTTCCCTATTTAACCGTGCTCTGCTTTTAAAATTATAGCACTTTGAGACTTGTTTCAAATGGAAAGTTCATTACAAATAAAATGTATTATAATTCTTACTAATATGAAGATAGCCCTCAACAAAAAACTCTACAAAATTTGTACCAGAAGAAAAAAATCATTTCATACCGGCTCTTTTATACAAGAAAACTGTTGTTAATAAAGGTGACACCTTCCTTTCTCACACTGGCATGTTTTACATTTCCACATCTTATCATCTTTCAGGCAGGGTCTTCAGCTGAGTCAGTGGTGTCTTTCCTCCTTTCTCCTCTGTCTCTGTACTCCTTGCTAACCTCCACCCTGCTCAGACTGGTCCTCTCAGTCCCTGCTCTACTCCTCTCCTCCCTCCATCACACTCTGCTTCTCCTCCTGGCCGGGCCTTGGTGCATCATCTCCGTCTGCATCTCCATACTGCTGACCGCTCTCCATGTGGCCCTGTACCTGCTCCACCTGGCCCTGGTAATATGGGTGGGGGCCATCGTGATCTTCATGCGGTACAAAATGGACAACAGGGACATCAGCACCACCAAAGAGAAGATGTTGCAGCTAAGAAAGAAGAAAGAAGAGAAAATACTGAGGTTCTTTGGTCGCAGAGTTTTACAGCAGGGCTGAGGTCCCTGTGTTTTTTTTTTCTTTGATTAAAAGTCCACTTCAATTAGTTTGGACATGCCTTTACAGTCATTTATTTAATGAACATACAACAGCAGCTGATTTTCTACATAGATTCTGTGTTTAAATTGGCTTTGGGACACTTTGTTGGAAGCAGCATAAGAACCCTGATTAGTGTGCGTCCTCGTGACCTAAATGAGGGTGAAAATATATCTCTAGTTGCTTCTTTAACCACCAGCCTGCTGCTGTCCAGTTATCTATCTCTCTCATTTTCTCACTCCTCATCTTTAAATAGGGCCTCCCAATTATCTGCGGATTGTTGTGCTGTTTTCTTGCCATCTGCAGATGTTATCATTAGACATGCCTGTCAAATGGAGATGAGCAAATAAGAAAAAAAAAACAGGAAGGAATAAGAGAATTTTCGCATTCATCGCGCCTTTAAATGTGCGTGTTTATTCAGAGCGGGGCACGCAAACCATATTCCTGAAAAACACTAATAAAGCGAGTTAACAGGGAGAGAAACTACAAGCGTCGAGCCAAGTCAGGGAATGCTTGGCCAACCAGTAAACAGTCTGCACTGACATGCCTAGGCTCTCAGATCTCTTGGAAGCATTAAAAATTTGCACAATTTCATCAAAACTATTACCACTCCAGCCTGAGGATGCAGTGCTGGAAAAAATGGGTGAACTTTGTGTGCAGTTGTAAACGTGCGTGAGTGTGTGTGAAGGAGACAGACAGAGAGACAGAGGGGAAATGAGGCTGGATCATAGAGATTTATTACATGGCCGTGGCATCCTAATTAGCATAAAGACTGGACCGGCCCACTCAAGCAGAGAATTAAAAACCTTAATTGTGCTGTCAGCCTTCCTCTCTCTTTCCCACTGTTGACTCTACTTCATCCCTCCACACACACATTTGTCTCCGCCTGCTCCTCAGTGCCCTCCCCTCTCTGCTTATGAAGTAGCCTCGGTCCATGCTGTTTAATTGTTGGTGATAAATGGGAAGCGGGATGTTTGTAATTGTCTCAGAGATGGGGAGAGGAACACAGAGATTGTCTGGAGGGTGGAGAGGAGGGTTTTTCCTATTTTATAAGATGAAAGTGAGGAGGTCGTTTATTAAATGTTTGTTTGAGGGAGGAAAATTAGTTTGGCAGACACAGGCGGGAAAATGTTAGTGGCATTTGATACTGAGCCAGACAGAGGCCTTCGTGTGAGGACAAAGTTTTTGAGTAAAATGAAACGTTAATGACATCTTTAAAGGATGGAGGAAAAGAAAAGTTTGATTGCATGAAACTGCCAAAGTTTTTGTTATTTGCAGGGGTGTGATTATGTACCCAGCTCATGATACAACATGCTACGTGGTATGACATCACAAACTGGCACGATGTGATGCTTAATGTGTCATTTATGGTTGAGGAGACCAAACATTATGCACTTTGTGGGACAGTAAAGTTATTTTTTTTTCTTAATGGTGGTGGAGCAGGTTAGTACAATTGCCGCTTTGACACCCAGTATTGATCAGGGTCTTTATGCATTTGTATGGTCTCCCTGTGCCTGCATGGGTTTTCTCTGGGCAGGCCGGCTTCCTCCCACAGACCAGAAACATATTTGTGTGGTTAATTTCTGACTGTAAATTGCCATTAGGCATGAGTGTGAGCGTGAATGGTTGGCTGTCTCTCTATGTAACCACTTCATAGGGTAACCTGCCTTTTGCCCAATGTTAGCTGAGATAGGCCCCCGTGACCCCCATTGATAGATGTTCATGGATTGTTCTGAATGACTTATTTAGCCTCGATGAAGAAACAAGATTCAAGTCAGTAGCTGTTCAAGGTTAGCTATTTTGTCATTTAATTTTTCAACTATAAAAGTACTCACACAGGAAACACAAGTGCTATGCAGAACGAGTGTAACCCCACCGACCCACCCACCCACTGTGAAAGCCTGTTTTAAATTATTGTGAGTTGTTGTACTGTTAAGTGTTTTAATTTTGTGGTTTTGAATTGGCTGCTAACTTGGCCAGGTCACTCTTGTACAATGTTTTTTTTATCTCAATGGAATGTCCTGGTAAAATAAAGGTAAACAAATAAATAAATAAAAGGCTTGGGACCAAAAAAAATGGGGTTGCTGAATTGTATCAGAATCACAACTTTTGATTGTCCATAAAAACATTGTGGAAATGTCACTGAATTTATTTAATCTGATTTATTGCCAGTGTTTCTCTCCCTCACATTTGTCTGTTAGCAAAATGATTTTAAAAACTGAATGGATATTGATGACATTTTCAGGAAATGCTGCTCATGGCTCCAGATGAGTAGATTTTAATGGTGATTGGAATCCAGATTTTGAAACATGAATTTATGTTTAAGGAGTTAACAGTGTGAGATATGACAGTTTCCAAATTTATAACACTGACTTACCTGACAATGTTGGAAATGCATTGCAAGTTTGTTCTCCAAGAGCATTTTAAGTTGTAATATATACTCTGTTTTTTTAATAATAGCAATTTGTTACCTGGCTTAGTTTTTGAAGTAATGTGTTTATATTTAGGTGGAGGTAAAATGTTTTTACTTTATTTCAGGTAAATACTCTGCCACAGTAACACATATCTTGATTCTGACACTTCTGTAGTAATCTCACATGGCATAGTTTTCTTTTAAGACCAAGGTTATGCATACATCCCTTGTATTTATGAAAATATACTACAAGGGTAGCTAATATACATCACAGGGTAGTTCAAAATGCTTGTATATGGGTCAAAAGACTAGGATTGTAACTAGGTAAAAATCAGACTACAAATTAGAAATAAGAAAATAAGTAAATCACATATGTAGCCACAGCATAGAGGAATGATGCAAAAGTTTGACCAACTCAAAGTAGCCAAGCAATAGTTGCGATAAGGGCGGCTACGTGACTGGTGGGTCAGTACGCAAATTAAAGTGCCAATAAAGAGTAATTCTTGAAATTCCTTTGTGGTCATTAATGGGTTGCTTACCAGTTAACTTGTTTGATTTAATAAAATTAATGTTAAGATTTCAACCCTGAAAAGTCAAGGCAAGCAAAAGTTTGTCTAACCAAATGGCTGTTTTATGATTGGTGGTCAGAACATCAGTCAAGGAGTCACTGATGGGTCAATTCTTTTGGATTTGATTTCAAAACCATCCAAAACTAGGTTACGAAGCTGAATATAGGTTTAAAAATCTGGTTGTTGTGTTATAGACAGACAAATTAATCAGGCTGGGTTGGGGTGAGGATGATGAGGACGAAGGAGCACAGCAGTGTGAGAAGGAGGAGGAAGTGTGTGAGGGTCAGTCCTGTTTGTGCGTCTCTGCTGTCAAAGCCTCTTCGGCAGCAGCAGACGAGGTTAAGACTTAAGAGGCCGACCCCTCTCACGCTGCCTCTCCCTCAGCACTGACAGCTCACACACACATACGTAAACTCCCGTCGTACATCGTCTTAAAATTTCCACTTTACCCCAATCCTCCCACCTCCTCTTTAACCTATCTGCCCTTCTTTTCCCTCTCTGTGTCTAGCTCTCCCACTGCTTCAGTTTCTCTCATTGTTTTCTATCTTTCTTCTTCTCCCTCTCTCTAATTGGTCTCTGCTAGGTTAGCTTAGACAGGCCTATTCATCATAGCACCATCCTCAGAGACAAACCCTCAGGGAGTAAGGGGGGAGATAGACGGAGTCAGACGGGAGGGCGAGAGGGTCTGCCGCTTGTCAACCCGCTACTTTATCCCTTTTTTCACGTCCTCTCTCTCTTTTCTGTTTCCCTCCCTCCTGTGCTGGCTCTGTAAATGTCAGTTTTTGCAGAGGGGAGAGGGGGTGAGGGAGGGAGGACGGGGATGTAGACACATTAGTTAGGCTATTAGTTCAACAAGCTGCCTCCATGCCTGTCAATGGTCCAACATCTACACAGAGACGCATATGTACTCACGCCGTGCTCACGTCTGACATTTGTTACATGTAGTATCTGTGTGGGAGAGTGATGTGAGTGACAGGCAGAGGACCAAAAAACTTTACATGGAACTACTTATCTCATCACTTCATGTGTCCGGGGGGCCGTAATGACTGAAACACAACTCATAAAACTACAAAGCTCACTCATCTTTGCTGCTGTTATTGTGTTAAGATAATCTGCAGGGCCTGTGTGTGTCTGTGTGTGGACATGGACGCTGCTGTAAAGGGCAATGAGAGACATGTAAAGGCTCATTCAGTGAGGTCTAAATGTCTCAGTGAAAAGGTCAAACCACTGTCTGTCTGAGTTTCTCTCTGTTTGATGAGCCAACAGTTAGAGCAGCATGAGACCGGCTCGCTTCTCTCTGACTCTGAATTTTGAAAAGTCTCGTTCCATTCCCATGAAATTACACAGGAAATTAAAAGGCAGTGATAGGGCACTATTTGTTTTCAATCATTTGAAAATAGGATTAAAACCCCTCATCTAAAAGGATTTGCACAATTTTGTTTTTCAAGACTGTTAAATCAAAACAATTTAAAATGTGTTTAAATTAAAAAAAAGAAATTGCTTTAAGAGCACAAATGTCCACCAAGACATTTCCAACATAGTGGAGTAGGGGTGAGTATTGGCAAGAACTTCACGACACAATACGTATCACGATATATCACGATATCACAATATTGTGATATATTGCGATATTTTACAGTTAACTTAGAAAAAACTAAAGATGCTGTATGTAAATCACACAATATTACTCAAGACTACAAGTTTTCCATTTTATTGTTTTTGAAATATGTCAAATGCAGTGTTACATACATAAACTTAACTTGAAACACAGAGTGCATCAAGCCACTTGAACTGATGTTGCAAAGAAATTATTCTTGTTTTCCCTTAAACAATGTATTGAAAGCATCCTAACCTGCAGTGCAGCTCAAACTGTTAACTGAACACATGAGGAACAAAGTGCTTTGAGTTACTGACCACACAACACAGCAAAAAAAAAACAACACATTTTTTTCTTCTCTGTTTGAACTGAATAGGCTGAAGGAAAAAAAGAACTGTTCATACTTTGTAAATATTTATAAGTTGTATTTTATTTCCAACTCTGATAAAATATGAGGTTTTGCTTTTACGAAAAAATAGTAAGTTTTGAAATATCGATATTGTATCAGTAGTCAAAATATCGGGATATATTGCTGTATCGATATTTTTTCACACCTCTATTGTGGAGTGAGTTATTGTCAAACCTTTAGGAAGCTGACTTATCTCACAACATAAACACCCACATCCATCACCAAAATGTAATCACGTCTCCCTTGTGACATGACCAGCATTATCTGAAAATGTCATCAAAATCCATGGAGAAATCAGCTGGTTTGGTCGAGTGGTCAACAACCAGGCATGATCCAAAATGCTGCTGCCAGGTCAGGACAGGTTTGATTCCTGCCTGAGGCCTCTGTGCAGAATGTTTACCATGCTTTCTCCCCCCATTTCACAAACCTACTCACCATTTCTCTACTCCATCAATAAAGGCAGAAAACAACTAAAAATAAAAGAAAAAAATCTGTTCAGAACTAATTGAGTTATCAATGAAAATATGTAAAACTGACCAATCTTGTAACAAATCCCTTGGAATATTCTGGATTCACATCTGGATTCATATCACCATCAGAATCCAGTGACTTCTTGGTTGTGCCATAAACAACATTCCCTGAAAATTTAATCAAAATCTGTTCTTAACTTTTTGAGTTATAGCTGTTAACCAAAATCTATCTATCAACCCTGAGCAGAAAACAGCTTCCCTGTTGGAGGCTGAGATGAATTTGTTTGTAATGTATATGAGACGTGTAGACCAACAGGAGCATTGAACTCAAACTCTGTAACTCTGAAATGTTTATTTTTATTAGATTTAGGTGGTCAAGGTCAAGGTCATGGAGTCTTCTGTTCATTATTTGCTTGTGAATTCCTTATGTGAAGAACGTTTTTGGGGGGTTTCTGACAAGCATTGCACTTTTGTCTAATTCTGACTGAAAATGTAACTATTTGCATCCTCTAGATCAGTGGTTCCCAAACTTGAGAATGTAATATTAGAAAGATCTTGACCTCCAGCCATGTACCCCCTACTCTCACGCACTTATAGCAACTAGAAAAACAAGTGTGTCTGTCAGCCTGCTGCCACCCTCGTCTCCCACATTTAACATGCATAACATATAAATAAAATCTCTTAAAATGAATTATTTCTCACTAGATAGATTTACCAGCAATGTCAGTGGGCAACACCAGTTCACTTTTGAAAAAGAAATGTATTTCTGGAACACATTCAGTTTTGAACTTGAAGCTGTTATAAACTCACCACACTTTTAATGAGAAGGCTGTCTGACTGAACTCATGTTACTGTAAGAATCTTAGAATATTCAGGACAGATTTCCTTCTCCAAGATGCCTTGAACTGCTGAAACAGCTGTTTGAAACCTGACAGGTTTTCGCGTACCCCCTACATCACTTCGCGTACCCCTGGGGGTACCCGTACCCCAGTTTGGGAACCACTGCTCTAGATCATAGGTCAGCTTGAGAATGTAATATTAGAAAGAATTTTGTTCTAATTTTCCTTTTTGATCCAAGGACATGTCTGAAGACTTTGAAATGACACGGTTGAGTGTCCACGAGCCTCCTGGCCATCTCTCTCTAAAAAAAACTTCATATGTCAAGAGTTTCTTGTGGCTTTTGTCAAACTTTGAATGGATGTCCTTGTTGACTTTCACCTTGCAGTGCAGATGGATCAGACTGATTTAATGTTTGTACCAGGCAGATCTATCTTGTCATGCTCCAATCTACAAAAACTTTCAGCGAACCAAAGCAGTACGACCAATCAGGAAAAGCAGGAAGAGATTATTGTAGATGCTAATAGCAAAGAAGCAGATTTTGGTTGTATTTCTTTATCAAATGAAAAGCAAATGATATCACTACATGTCTACTGTATATAGAAATAACATTTCTCTCCCTTTCCAACATGTTGGCTCACATGATGGAAGCTGCTCACATTCTATCCTATACACCGTGAACTATCTATTTTTTATTATCTGATTGGCTGTAATATTATTTGATTGGACGATCATTCTGTCAATCATGTGATTGACAGAATGATTGTCCAAACATCTTCTGGATATGCGTATGAAAAGTTGACTTCATATTTTGAAAAGTCCATCTGGTGTGTCAGGTTGTGTGACTTAACAAAAAAAGCAGGTCATGGGAGAAATAAGATCAGAAGCCAAGGTCACTGGATGTCATGTTCATCCCTGTCTTATGAAATTTCTTTGAATCACTAGAACAGTAAAATCACTCTGGCCCCTCATTGTGATCCACCTATGCACTTTTACTCTCTGGTATGTCTCTTTATTAACCCACCTTACAGTAGCAGATAAAATTTAAAGTTTCTGGTATAGTTATTATTTATGGTAATATACAATACATGTATCTGCTGAAGTTTGTAAAATGATGGCCACTTGTTTCTCTTAACTTAGCTGATTGGTTCTTGCCATAATATTTTAAAAGTGTCTAACAGGGCTGTCGGCTGTAGCCTTGCAGAGCAGACAGACCTGCCTGATTCTAAAATCCTGCAGCTCTGTCTTACCAGCCTCGGTTGTCCAACGAATTCACTCAGCTGAATTCTTAACGGCCCAATCAGGGAAGAGAGGCGGGAGCTGCAGAATGCGGATGTGACGACAACCGGAAGTTGAGAACGGACATGCCGATTAGCCTATTGTCATCAATGCTACTCAGTGAAACTTGGCGAAATCTGCCCTCCTCAAAAGTTTATTTGTAGGGATTGTCTTTGACGAGGTTAATGTCACATATAAGTGTTAAATGAATCATCTGTGTAGGATAATTTAGTGTAAGACGATAGTATAAGGCCGTTAGCTGTTAACCGCTAAGTTAGCGGCTAATGGCTAACGTCAGTAACTGTGGTTAGCTGTTAGCGGCTGTTAGCGGCTAACGGTCATTAACTGTTGTTAGCTGTTAGTGGCTAAGTTAGCCGCTATGGCTAATGTCCATGAACTGTTTTTAACTGTTGTTAGCCATTAGCCGCTATGTATGCTTCATTAGGAGGCAACCCTGCTTCATGTGGATTGGTCTGTGGTGAATGTCACGAGCCAAACTATTGTCCAATCACAAGCTTGTGTTTTTTTTAGCGTTCTGCCCCTGAAAACAAATTTAAAGGACTGCTACCCAGATGGACTAGTGAAATATTTCTGTGGCAGATATATGAAGCTGTCCATCTGGCTTGTCAGGTTATGTCGGATGTGCATCAGCCTGACTTCTGAACAACACAAATGATGGTTCCAACCCCATTAAAAAGGCAAGAAATTCCATTAATTAACCCTGGAAAGGCACACCTGAGAAGTGAAAACCATTTCAGGTGGGTGACTACTTCGAAGAAACTACAATATAAGACATGTTTTCATTTATTTCATACTTTTTTGTTAAGTACATAATTCCACACATGTTCATTCACAGTTTTGATACCTTCAGTGAGAATCTACAATGTAAATAGTGATGAAAATAAAGAAAACACATTGAATGAGAAGGTGTGTCCAAACTTTTGGCCTGTACTGTACCTCTCTGCAATGACGTGTTGTCATGTTATGAATGGCAAATCCATGAATGTGCAAGAAAGAATATTAACCTTGAAGATTGGGCATCACAGAAAGTAACTGAGACCAACCTGAAAACCCTTGTTTTGTGTGACTAACATTTGTTTGGCACACAGTATTTGCAAATAGACTGTTAGTTAAGTTCACCACTTCTGTCTGTTAAGTGAGAATAGGATAAAGCTAAATGCTCCTTGATTCATCAATGTATTGTTCTTCAAATAAACTTTTTCTTTTTTACTGCTGAAATACAATACAGAATACTCGAGACCACAAAAAGTCAGCAATACCCGCCTGACACCTGAATATCCTAAAACCTTTGTAATCCTGTTGTGCAGATAAATGAACAGGGGTATTAGGTTGTAAAATGGACCAAACCTTTGCTTCAAGCCTTTTGTTTATGTATCTGTTGGTTATTATCAGTTATGTATATGGAGCAAATTTACAGATGGAGATAAAGAGTGCAGAGTAGGCAGTGAGTAAAGTTAGCACGGACAGAGAGGATGCAGCAGCAGTCATGAATATGCAACACGTGTACGAAACACCCTCTCAGCTCCATCCTTTTCTCCTCAATGTTCTGTCAGCTTCTCTCCTCTCCTCTCCTCTCCTCTCTCATTCCTAATATCTCCTCAGCACCACCCCCTCACCCCCTTCCTGTACGAGCCCCTCTTCACTAATCAGCTGAGGCCCAATTATACTCAGTTGGCCCCCATGCCTCCTCCCTGCAGGGGCTCCGGAGGGCCAAAAAATACCGATGCTGACTGACGTTAATTTGCATGACTTCTTGGCCTCCATAAGTACCACTGTTGTCTATCTCCTGCTCTGTATAGGGAGCCAGAGGAGGAGGGGAAGGAGGAGGAGGAGGTAGAACATGTCAGTACCTAGTCATGTTATGTAATCTGCAGCAGTAGGAGGAGAGTGAAGAGGGCAGAGGGTGTGGCACTGCTTTCTCACTATCTAAACACTGTCTTGCCCTCGTTTATCAAGTAGACTGATCTGACAGATGCTTTGTCAGCTCACCTGTCAGAAAAACAGTTTGAAGCACTGAAATTCTGAATACATTCAGTAGTCTAGCATAGCATAACAATTTGGTCTTTTAATGTTTTTGTAATTACAGTAATAGACCAATGGAAACTGTTTTATTGGGACTCAAACTGAGGCCCCGTTTACATGGCAACGAAGATGGCCAAAAACCATTCCATTGCATTTTTCCCTTTCGTTTACATGAGAACTGTGCCTGGAGTGCCTGAGTCTGCAAACTTTTGAAACCAGGGTCCAGAGTGAAAAGGTTTGAAAATATTTTTGTTTCCGTATTTGTATGTGTATCCGTATAAACGAGAAACACATGCACCTTACTCTTTCAGATAAAGCAACCTTTATCTGTACATCCGAGGAACAACAACAGCTTCGGCTGTCTACTGAGCAACATGTTTGCTGCTTACCATGCTCGGTTTGTTGTCTCGACAAAAATATCAAGACACATGTTATCCAGACCACATGTGTTTGGAAGCCTTAAAGCAGCAGGAGTCCACACAAAGTGTCTCAGACAGGGAGAGAGTGAGCACCAACAGGGGTGATAAGTAGAGGTGTTTTGAACATTAGTGCCTTTGAAAATGCCCTAGAAGTCATCAGTCCAGCTCTACACTGCAGGACTGTGACAGATGTCAAGGTCTTTGATATAGTCCTACATGACAAATTATTAAATCAACACTCACTAACGCTCACATTCACTCACTGATTGTTGGAGTTTTAATGTCAGTTATCTATCAGCATAAACTAACACATTCACACCCTTTTATACCAATTTACATGCCACAGATGCTGCGGTGGGAGCATTTTGGGGTTAAGTGTTTTACCCAAGGACACATCCCCATGTGACAGCCTAAGCTGGGCTCAAACCTGCAACCTCCTGATCAACAACAAAGGGCACTTGTAAAGGTGCATTCACACCGGATGAGATCAAAGTCTTGTCGCCCGTACTTAGTTCGTTTTGTTGCTGTTGCTCGGTGACGTCACATTCGCTCGAGTTTCACCTCGCGATCATTTCTTATCATGTAATAGGACGTATTAGTGAACATTATTCCAGCTGTATCCTTTTCACTCACTTACCAAACACAAAACACGGCTACTGATGGCCCTGCAGCAGCATCATCAAGTTTTCTGTGGTCCGTCTAGGCGGGACTAATGTACTCACCAACTAATGTTCCCCACATGGACATAGATTGTTACTCTGTGAACCGGAATAAAAACAGTCTGTTACAGGCATCTTCACACATCCACACAATGCTGATTGGCGCTTGTGGTGCATCACCGCCTTAACAGTTCAACTTTTTTTACTTTGTCAACCAACCGCAGTGACCTGCTCCACGTCCAAAGCGACCCCAGACTTCCCATCTGCAGCAACAGGGGTACCGCCCCCATGTCTCCAAAGATATGACCAAGTCACCCAGATTGTGTCTGTCGCATCATGTAGTCATGGCTGATCGTGGCTGTACATTGACTCTGCATGGAGAGTGCTTGCCGAGGTCGCCAAAGTCATGTTCAATGTGAACGTACCTTAAGACTGCCTCACCAACACCTCAGCGGGTTGGAAAAACTTGTTCAGAAGTTTACAGCAGTGATGGTTAAAATGCTAGACTGTGTGCTCAAGCTCAGGCACAGAACAACCAACCAGCAACTTCCAAAGAGCACCATTCATCCAGAAACTGTAAGAATCTTGTCAAGTCTTGTCTCTGCTCTCATGAGATGAAGTATGCTGTGCTCAACATCAGGCAAAACATTAAACTGGAGTGAGGGGAAGCACTCTAATGCATTGTTATGAGTCATGTTCGCTGGATACAAGGCCAGCTCAAGTGCTCATATTTGCCTTGTAGCAGGTTACTCTGTCCTCGCTGCCTGGGATTAAATATAATCTGTTATGTGTACAGCTGATATATACTTAATGCATCCTTTCATAATTTTGCTGGTCTTCCTTTAGTTGGCAAGTTATCAAAAGGAGCTTTGTCACGCTAACACACACAAAGGTGCTTGGGGCCACTCAGGTGTCCTCGGCAGGCACCCAAGCCGTGGACAGCACAGCCTGCGTGTCAAGCTGGGTTTGTGATGTTTTCTGTGTGCGTAGCGTGTTGTCGCCATGTCGTGCCTTGTTTCCTATTATCACCCTTTCCCCCTTTCTCCCACTCCCCCTCTTCCTTTAATCTTCACAAACACACACACACACACCTCTGGCCCTTCCTGGACTCGGCCCGAAGCCAAGACTGCAGCACTGGGACTCTACATTTAGACAGAGTAGTGGGAGGAGGAGAGGGAGGGGTTTAGGTCTGTTGTCCCCTGGATGAAAGCAGTGCTAAGGGGACACATGGAGACACAAAACAGCCTCGTGGTCTGGAAGTCTCTGTTGTATGGATGTAGAGGAATGTAGCATTAAAAAAAACTGTGGCATGTTCAAACCCTAACCTCAGAAAACCAGCAGGTCCACATCATTTGGAAACCCTCTGTGTAAAATAAGCTGCAGTTTTTACTGTTTTTAACTGAAACTTGATTGCAGAAAAAAAGGATTGGAAGTTGGCTTTTGTAGTTCCTTTATTTACAAAAGGTGATCCTACTATCTTAAATAACTGTAGACCAAAGTCCAAACCCCTGTTTTTATCTAAAGTGCTTGAAAAGTTAGTTTGCGATTAGTTAAAAAAAAAAAAAACTTGCCTCAAATCTAATCTAATCTAAAAAGTAAGAGCACCACTACTGCGACCATGAAAGTCATAAATGACATTCTGGGAGCTTTAGACGTTCGCCGGTGTTATGTTCCTCTTTTCATTGACTTCTCCAGGGCCTTTGATACAGTCCATTGTGACAATTTATTAAATCACCTGAAAACTTGCATGTCCTAATGTATTTGGCCACGATTTATCATGTCTTAGGTGTCTATTAAGCAAATATTTGATTTAAGTTTAGAAAAAAAAAGAACTGTGTCTCTGTAGAAGACCAGATATAGATCTTGTTCCTTCTCCTTTGGAAACGCTCAGATCCAAGAAAGCGGGGAGACTGCATGAGTCTATTATAATTGGCTCTTCTATGATTGGCTGCCCAAATGGGAGGGGCCAGGAGGAGTTATGTGCAACAGAGTGGATTTCAAAATAAAACATTTTACGGGCATTTTCTTTAAGAGGCATAACACATTTCTCTTTCAACTGAGAGTTTAGCGAAAGGTACCATGTTCTTCTGCTCCTCAAGCCTCTTCTAACAACATTAAAAGCGAAGGAAATGATTTTGTGGGACCTACAAAGCTTTTGTGTTTTTTGACCGTGCTCTTGGATTGTTGACAACTACCTGACTGGCAGAACCCAGGCTGTTCAGTTTGATGAGAACTCAATGTCTAGCGGGTTCACAAGTGGTTACCTCAAGGCTCAGTTCAAGGCCCTGTGTTTTTTAATCATACATTAATTGTCTTGACAAAAAGTCTACAATTTGTCTTTTCATTTTTATGCTGATGATACTGCTATTTATTGTTGTGAACCTATGCGTGCTTGTGCAAATCTACAGCATGCTTTTGAGTTTGTTCAAGAGCAAGTCCATCAGCGGCATCTTGTTCTATGTACAGATTAATTAAACTCATGTTCTTTACATCTTCAAGAACAACAGAAAGTACAGTCTGAGAAAACTGTGACAAAAGATGGACAAGAAATTAAGCTGGAATCCTTTAAGTACCTAGTTTTTACTTGATGATAGCGTGTCTTTTTGGGGGTACATCCACTATGTTACTAAAGGTTGAAGTTCTCCTGGGTTTTACTACAGAAATAATTCCTGTAATGACAGAAAGACTTACTGAGGATACATTTTTACCTGGTCTTGATTATGTGTTGAACATGAAGGCCTCTGCTCATCGTCTTCTTTTTGTTAGACAGTGTGTATCATAGTACTCTGAGATTCTTCAGAGCACTTCTTCTTTAAACACTCCCTGACTTCAACTTTGGTTGTCATGCAATATGCTGTTCCCAAGGTCCAAGCTGAGTTGGAAAAGAAAGCTTTTGGGTTTTCTGCATGTTTGGCTTAGAATGATTTTCAGACTGAAGTGCGAAGCTCAGTTTCCATGAATGTTTTGAAATCCTCGATGAAAAATCTTAAATCAAGGCATTCAGTGTGCAGCTGTTTTAACTGATTATTTATCACTGATACGGCTGTAAATTGCATGAGTTTGTGTGTTTGTTGTAACTGTGTGTTGCTGCCTGTCCTGGTCAGGTCTCCCTTGAAAAGCGATCTCAGTGGGACAAACAATATTAGACAAGCAGACATTCAGCACTGCAGTAAAGCACTGACGCAGAAACTTCAACTCCAAAAAATTATTTTTTATTCTGAAGGACCAATAAAATTATGGCAAATATTTACAAATAATTACTTCTTAGCTTCACATTACAGGTACATAAATGGAATAAATTCACCAACAACAGTCACTCAGGTGGACGGATGGACAGGTTCACAGACTCAGTATGAGGAGATGCATCAAGCAAACTGCAATTTAATACTTCACATAATTCCAGAAAAATAAAATAACAATAATATTAACAATAGAATTATGAAAAATAAGCATAACATCAAATTCACAATTTTTTTCCAGTTTTATGAGCAAAAATTCATAACAATCCAGAAACAAAAGAACAAAAATCAAACAAAAATTAAGAGAGAAAAATCAAGTGATATGATATCTTTGGCAAATTCGCACTGCAGTAAAATACATTCAAATATTAAGACAACACACAACACACAAAGAGAAAAAACACCAAGTTTTGATCGCAACTACTAGAAAATTGAATAAAAAACATACACATTTTCTTAAAGAAGCTTTTTCTTTACTATTTTTTAAATCCTCCCCTCCAGAATATTTGAAGGCATATCTCATCTTCATTTTGTGTTTGTATCTGTAAGTCTTTTCAGCTATTTTATAATTTTTTGTACAAGAATCTGTCATTTAAAACAGGCATCACAGGCTTTGGTGAATGTTACAGATATGTTTTCTTTTTGTCGCGTTTTGATTTGGAAGAATTGTTGAGACCTAATTTCATCTTTTCGTTCCGGTGTATTTCTATCAGTCTTTTGTTTGTCCTTTATTTCATTTTTCTACCAAAACATCACAGATATAAATACCTCTTAACACCCCAGATAGGAAGCCATGGACACAGAAAAACTCCAGATTGTTACACGAAAGGCCACAGTAAGGTGAAAAATCATGTCATCTATTTTTTTTTTTCTGATTGAGGCTTTAAAAAAGCACAGTTGATTTTGTAGGCTGAGTCCTGTGTACATCTCCTTCTCCACAGTTGAATAATATTAAGATGTAAAGAACATTGTATCACTTCAGTGTGAGATCTGTCCAGAGCCTAGTTATATCAGCGAGCAGGAAACAGATTGTGCCACTAATTGCTGTCAAGATGTGATGCTGAAATCCCCTCAGGTTTCACGGAGGCAGTAGCCATCTTCATGGATTCATATTGAGATACAGTCAGGCGCTGCACGCTTGCTGAGAAATCATAATAAAGAAAAAAACTCATTTGCATTTACTTCAGTTTCCTGTTTGATTTGGGGCAGATGCGATTGCATTTTTATGGACAGTAAACTGGAGAAAATATGGTCTGGAAATGTCTCTGCCTGATCTGAAACTAGTGATTCTTTCAGTTTTAAATGCTCTTAAGATACAAGAAGATAATAAAGAGGATCCTAGATGCAATCTCACAGAATATTCCTGACCAAATAAAAATATCGGCAGCAATATTGCCATTGAAATGACCTCGCTTTGGCACAAAACATCCCGCTTCATTCCTATGCAGGATTCCTGACATGAAAGTGAGTATGACGTCGGAACAGTTGGAAGAAAAGTAACAGAAGGAAAAAAAGATTAATAAGGCTGTCTGGAGAGCTAGCGAGGACTTTTTGAGGAAGGTCACAGGCCTGAAATCAACAGAATACTTTTAATATTCCTAATCCTGGTGGTGTGGCACTTCTACAGAAGGGGAGGAGAGGGGGAAGACGGGAGCTTGAGATATGATGAGATTAGGGCTAAGGGAGGGGGAGAAGAAAGACGGTGTGAGCTTCTGATGGCACAGCAGGTTTGGCCGCCCCTGGGGAACACGGGGGGGCACAAAGGGGGGGGGGGCGATCGACACTCGGTAAAGGACAAAGGGAGGGAGAGAGAGTGTGTGTTGGTACTTAAATTTATATGAGTGTGTGTGCGGCCTCTCTGCTGTGCTTCCTACAGTACCACCCACAACGACAATCCCCCCCAATGCTGCAGTCAATGTCACGGCTGCCAATCGAAACAACTGCAAGCCAATGGGAACTCTTCCTCTCCACGTGTGAACCAATTAGGTCAGAGCAATGGCAAGGCAAGCCGTGTCACTATGAGATGCATAGTTAATAAATAATCCTGTTAATGTAGCACTGGATTCTGGGGCGGCGAACGTGGACGGTTTAGTATCATTGTCTCTTGTGAGCGGACGAAGGAGGCACGGCTGCTTTCACCTCCTCAAGGAGAACGAGTTTGATCAATATGTTTTCATGTTCTTGGGATTATGTGTGTGCTGAAGCAACGTAGTGTATTTGATGGTGAATAAGAAGTAGTTTCAATGAGGACTCATGCAACTGCTGCTTTCACAGCTGTTTCTGTATCTTAATGAGTTTATGTTTTAATTTATATTAGGCCATGGTTTGGCTAAAGCCCTGATCCAGAGCTGTCTGTCACATTTACACTCAGACTATCCCAGAACTCAAACATTTCAGTCAGCTCATGAAGAATGAATGAAGCACTGATGATTTGAATCCCCTTTATCGTCATTAAAGATGGGACAAACTGCAAGCACTAGTATTATGCTTATTTAGGTCTTATAATAAAGATGGTCTACATCAACCAAAATATAGGGCAGAACAAACTTTGGGGTGTAAACATTACCGAAGCAACAGAACTTCATCCTGAGTTGGAGGTAATATGGGGGTGGCATTTAAGTCAGAATTTGACATTAAATTTGACATTAATTTGACATTAAATCAAGTGTCATGTGAGGAAAGTCTTAGGATCACAGAACCATCAGCAGAAACTTAAGTCACAGGGATGAGCATCTTTCTTTACCTAACAAGCAAAGGCTGAAATATGATTGGACCATGTTCTAATTTGATTAACTGAGAATTTAGCGCTTATTAAAAGAGTACATACAGAAAATCACACAAACGCTAGTTTTTGTTTGTGTTTGTTGGTTTGTCTGTGAGCAGAATAAATTCAGGTTACAGAACTAATAAGACTATCGGAGATCCAAAAACAAATTATACTTCAGGAAATCTTTATGAAAGGATTTGTTGACATACTAACAAAGGGCAGTTATCAACATGATCCCTAATAAATCAAAACACTCAAACAGACATGCCAAAGTCTGGCAAGTCTGAGGAAGAGCCGAGCGATTCGAAATGTCACTTATGCCTAATTGAAATCCTTCCAAGGGAGGTTTTAGTGTGTAGATCCCTCTCTTTTCTACAATTTAGATTTTGAACATAATCACTAGCATCAGCCAGAATTAAAACAAGGAAAACAAGCTACAAAAAGAAATGCATGAAACATTTTGCATAAAAGTTTTTCAAGACTTTTAAGGTCTTGACTTTTCCTTTACTTATTAATCGTCTGTCAATATTTTAAGTCTCTGCAGAAACGTTATAAAAGTAAATTCTACTTGTGTTTTCTTTGTCGTTTGTTTTCACTTGAATGTAGTGCTTCATTTTTTTGAGAATTACATCAAGTTCTTTATGCAAAGAATCAAGTATTCAGTGGTTATCCAAGATAATCATTTATGCCTATATTTTATGTTCTAACGCATTTGGTGGTTTGCATTTTTTACCACATTTCCTGACTGGCTTTAAATTCATTGTTGTTGGAATTTATGTGCTGTTGCATGAGAAGGGCGCAGCACGTTGACCACCCTTTGTTCACTAGGGACCATGAATGCTTAAGACATGATTTTTTGGGGGGAATGTAAATATTACCACCAAATGCCATCCCATACAAGAAGGATATTATCACATAAATCTAGTATATTGAACATTCATCTATTAAGTGAGATGCTCAGTGTTGCCATTTGTGGCTTGAGGAGGTATTAAAGCAAAGTGAACAGCAAAAACTGAATTCTTGGAGCTCCCATCTGCTGCACTGATGGCTATGTTGAATTAAAAGTCAAACTGATAGGCAAAAAGGAGCTTTTTTGACTTGGCGTAGCCTTGAAATAAGTCTGCCTTGAAATATTGAACGTTTTAGTGTTCAGGCTGTGTGTAGACTGCTAAAGTGAGATTTTAACATGGTCCCAATTCAATGATTTAGTTCTGGGCTTCTATACCTTAAAGCAAGACAGTGGATGGGGTCAGAAACTGAGTAGAGAGAAGGTAGGGAATAATACAGTATAATGAAAGGAACCACATAGACATCTAGCCTCAAAGAGCCTGAGTACATGGGGTACAATGAACCGTAAAACAAAACTATTTATGCACAGGTCTGTGATTGAAAAGAAAAGTTCTGGGATAGAAGAGTGGGGGTCTCAGTATTGAATGTTGTAAGCCCTGCCCTCAGAGCTGCAATTATTCTGTAGGTGAATAACAAAATATATTTAAAGTTGACTTTAAATCACTGAATTATGCTTTTTGTGTTGTTTTCATTGTATAATCTACAGCCCTGTGTGAGCATGATAGGCAGAGTTTAATGTGAGGGCCGCTGAATAAGTTTTAATGATACACGGTCAGTCAGGGGTGTTGACATATAAAACTAAAGGCACTGTCCTTGTTTTCAGCTGGTGTGGTTCAGGTTCAATAATGCCTCAGAAAGATCGAGAGAGAAAGACAGAAATAAAGAAAGAGTCCTGCTGTGGTGCACACTGGCAGCACAGCAGGAGAACCGTCAGAAGATTCCACTTTAGGGTTGTGTGCACACAACTTTAAAATCTACACATGTAAAATGATCCACTTTATCACTACCTCAAAGGCCAGAAACAACATAGATTGAAAAACAAACAACTTTGTTCAGTGTTTATAAGTTTATAGAACTATATTTAAAGTTTTATGCTGCAGATTTGGTGCCTCCAAACTGTTGTCTAGTAAAACTACACAGTAGCAATGATGTGCTATAGTCAGCCACACATACCCGAGCCAAACAAAGAAACAAAAGATGTGTAAACACTCGCAGACAATGGCTAAAACAACACCACAGACCTCATAGTCTTTTTTAATCAAAAAGAAAAGCTTCATTACTAAATTCTAAATTCAAATGTGATTAATTAAAATTTCTATCGACATTGTGAATTCTCCTTTCATTCACTGATTTTGTACAAATCTTGTACGGACAGAAGTGAGACAGGAAGCTATGTACAGGTTTAGGAAGATGTTGCCCCCTCACAAGATCAACTCTGTGGGACCCTCAAACTTCTGAGAGTGATAACACACTGATTTCAGATCAGTGCACGAGGGCAAATCTGTCCTACGCTGTCTGCACATGATGGGTAAGGCCTCGACCCTGGTGTCATACATTGTCACAGCGCAGAACTAATGCAGGAGTCAAATAAAAAATAAGAAAACAGTTTCACTTGTTTTGTCACATTAGCAATGCTTTGATAGAAATCATTTTAGGATGTCAAACAGCACAAGGACAAGCACTCAAAAGAAGAGAAGAGGAAGAAAAACTAATAAATGTTTTGTAAGAGAAGTCAGAAACTAATATGGCGCCTTTTAATGATGATTGAGTCTCTTTGTGCTTTTGTAGGAAGTCAGCCGTTCCACTGGGGGGGCCATCTTTGGGGAGTTTAAAGAAAGAAATAGAAGAGAGCAAGAGAGAAGGGAGAGGGTGCCATTGTTTCCTGATTTGTCTTTTTTTTATAACAGGAAGCAGGTAAAATGGCATCTCTTTCAATGGCACCTGTGTCAACTGATACCAGGCAACAAACTATAAACAAGAAAAACGCAGTCGGCTCATATTCATAAACAAAGACTTCTTTTCATATTGACAGTTTTTAAGATTTCATTTTTAACTGCATCATCATCATCACTACTCTAGTACAACAGCGTGACACATATAAATCATTACAGGCATTCACTCTCACACCGGAGTGCAGCGCAGAAAAGCTTCTTCATATATTACTCTGTCTCCCCCTTTATAAATAGCTCTTGATCAGGACTAAATCTTGGCTGGAGAGGGAGGATAGCACCTTCCTGTACAAAAACACTCCCTGTTAGATATGATTTTGGTATAATGGGAAGATGGATGCTGTTTCTTTCACAGCAGGGGGCTCAGATCCATGGCTGTGCTTCACTGAAAGGCTCGTCTGTCAGTAAATTGGTGTGGGTGTAAGGATGCACTTAGTTTGTAGGGGAAACTTATTAGAAACAAAAAATCACCTTTGTTAAAGCCCTCCACAAAGAAGCATTTTTTAAATCACAGCTTGGGAAATTGTTTGTTGGCACTGTAGGTCAGTCAAGCTTTTCTCTACATTTTGACGCAGTGTGTGAGAAGCTGGAAGAACAATGATGCATCTCGTCTTGTCTGTCGTCTTCTTGCAATAAAGTACACAAGAAATAAAATATATTTACTGTTGCACTGCGTTACAATAACTGATGTCCTGTAATTAGCAGGTAGGCAAATCCAGTGTAAGACTTGAAAAATGTTGTTTCACCACCAAAACTGCAACATAAGCAGATTGCAGAGAGGGCAGTGATAGTCACGTGACCTGAGACATGTCATGCTGCTACTACTGTGTTGTTCAACAGAAATCAAAGCCATATCTAATAATCATACAAGCTTGACTAATATCAGCCTCATTTGTCAGGGGTCTGTTTCCTACAGACTGCATTTACAGCTTCAGTGATGATACAGTATGTGAGGAACGGGCTCAGTTATGTGGAGTGGATCTTCGGTGAGTGTTTTCCCACCATCACCATTACCTCATCACTGTGTTTGTGAGTTATGAGAGCCGGTCACTCACACACAGAGGTTATGTTTTTGTTGGTGTTTGTCAGCTAGTTAGTTTGTTCTACTTTGAACAAGATAACTCACAAGTTAATTAATCATGGAGCGACACAAGAAGTGATTACATTTTGGTAGTGATTTGAATATGGATGATTTCTTAACATTGTGAGATAGCTCACTTTTCCACATTTTTGCTAATAACTTAAATGTCTTAAATCTTAATGGATTTGGATGACGTTTTCAGGGAACATTGATCATAGCACAACACTGGATGCAGGTCTAGGATTTTTCAAGAATTTGTCGACAGTGCAAGATAGGGCAGTTTCCTATATATTTTCTAAAGTAATCAGCTCCACAGTGTTGGAAATGCCTCTGTTGAGGTTTGAGCACTCTGAGCACTTCAGTTGTTTATTTTACAGCTGTGGGTGAGAGCAGGTGTCGGGCAGCTCAACGTGATAAGCTTTGTTTTGTTTTAAGTTTATATTAAAGAATTATCATATCAACTAAATGTTGTTGTGAGCAGCCAGAAATGACCGATGACATTACTACAACAATAACAATCTGCAAGTTTATTTAAGTTCAATCAACAAAGAAACGTGTATTCCACCAGTTAACCTTCTCCTTCTGCAGCTAGTATCACTTCACCGGATACTTGGAGTGAGCTAAGAGTAGGGGGCTGCCTTTGTCCTCCTCTGTCTGAAATCAAGAAGTCACTGTTTCCCAGTACACTGTCCGAGAAAAGAAAAGCTTGACAGGCCTATCATTACTATGCAAACAAAAGGAAGTTTAGTTTTAGTGGTGAAACTGAACACTTAAATGAGGAAATACAGCATCCTTAAGCTTTGTGATATCAGGGCTAACAGTGTGAAATCAGAAGCAAAGAGGCGAGAATGATCATGATATGGGTGATTTTGGTCATTTAGAGTTATGAAAATTGGATTGTCTTTCCTTCAGCTCAGCATGGCATAGAAAATTGTCTGATTGATGTGGGGGCATAGAATATTGTTTGAGTGAATAATTTTGCCTGAATCAGCCCAAATCGTTGCATTAAAAGTAACTAAATACACAATATTTTGCCCAGAAAATCACAATACAGCTTCAGTCACTGTGCTGCTAACTTTTTGGATTAGAGGGTGATCTGTTCAAACAAGATAGAAATATTTGTTTAAGATGAGAAACTTTGAGTCTGATTATGTTCTTTAGTTGTGTCTGGTATACCTGTGTCCTCACATAAATATAATAACAAAATGATCAGTGTTGCAGCCCAGCAGTTCGCTGTTGTGTGTCAACCAAAAAAAGTTGAACTTCACTGACGTCAAAAATTTAGGACCTTCCTCCTCATTTTTGCTCTTTCACAGGCAGGTTTTTACTGGGCATTGCTGGTGCTATCCAACCCTCCTTTCCTTCCTCCTTTGCCTCCTCCTCATCTTCTCTTTCTCTCAGTGGGAGGGGTCAGTGGCGGTCGTAGGCAGAGGCTGTTGCAGTGGCAGCAGGGCCTGCACCCCGAGATGTTGCACCATAGTAGTATGGTGACCCTGTGAAGAAAAGACAATGAGTTTTCACTTTATTTAATGATGAGTCACAACTTGTTGTAACAGTTGTGATGTCAATGTGCACACCGCACTAAAATACTTGATTTGTTTCAAATCCCCAAATAAAATAAAATAAAACTGGCATTTTTAATATTTGATTACCTGTGGGAATTTGTTCAGGTATATTCTTAGTTCCCCTAGTATTCCCTGACAATAAACACAGCTGAATTTACATATGCATTAACTTATTTTGTCTATGTGGCAACATGGTGAAGTACTGAGTCAAAACAAAATAGCAGAAATTGCTCACTTGAGGCTCGTTGCAGAAACCAATCCCTTATAGGATCCCTGTCAGATGATACACTAAAATGTCAATTTTTACAGCAGAGCTATACAAGTGATAGCTTAAAGAATTAACGGTATTGATTTGAACTGCACAAAATAATTTGCTCACTTTGTGGGGAACTTCTTTAAAATTGTTCATCCTTATGGCAATATGAACACATAGATTTTTGCGTGATTGGTGCATTACTGAGTTGCTTGACAGTTGGATGAGTTGTAATTATGAGAGGCAGTTCCACCTCTTTGTCCATTACCATTCTGTCCTTCCATCATTCCCTTAAAACACTATTAAAAAAACTACTTAAAAATAACTTCACTGTACAAAAAAAACCTATTTCATAACAAAAAATAGTGGATTACTTTGTCAATTGCAAAATAAATTTTCACCACAAGATACTTACGAAGGACTCAAAAGATGAATCACTTCTTTTCTAATTTGTACAAAAATATGTTTTTATTTAAAGTATTCAATTTGTTTGATGCACAAAAAACATACATCAGCAAAGAATATTGACAGCATCTTGATTATGTTATTCAGACAAGACACTGCACAAAGTAACAGCCAATCTGACTCATCTGCTTTTCAAACCTCACATTTTAACCGAGAGGTGCTAGTCATGTTCTGCTCTAAGTTATTCTTTCTCTTATTTAGGTCATGACTCCTTCTTCTGTCATCCTGATGGGTGCACTTCACCACTAACTGTAGAGAGGTGTATACTGTTGTGACAGTGTAAACAATAATCTTAACATGCTAAGGATGATCTCTTTGAGACAATAATGGATTCAACTGTCTTCAGCACAGACAGAAATCTAGCAAAGATCATGAAACACAGTGAGTTAAGAAGCTAAAACTGCCTTTGTGTAAAGCAATGCCACGGCCTGTTATGTTATGTACTATTTCATATGTATCTCAACTAAGTATGCAGTTAGCTAGTCTAGGTACTTAATTTTAACAAAGAACAAGTGTATGTATGGCACCTGACAGTGCTTAATTTTACTTAATTTTAACAAAGAACAAGTGTATGTATGGCACCTGACAGTTACTGCATTGCACTGTCAACAACGTGCTCTTTGTGTTTTTCTGTATAAATATGTTTCTGTGCCGTTGCACAAAATTACCAGATATAAGGTATGAACAAACTGTTCTTTATGTTCTATGGTGAGAGGAGAATTTGACTTTTTTAGTCTGATATTTTCAAAAAAATATATGAGTTTCTAACACTCATCTTTCTTTTATCATTTAACCTGAGCAGCACTGACTCTCCCCACATTCACAGAACAGAGCAATTAACTTTGTGAGAGCAGTTTTTATTACAGGCAGGTCTGATGGTCAAAATGACAAAAGTGAGCCCGAGTTGTAATAAATCTGAATTATCCTCTGAATACTCAGGGTTACTGAAATGCTGTGTAAATGTGAAATGAGCAGCTCCAATTTTCATTTTCAGATTATATTTTACTCTGAATGTGAGCTCTGAAAGGCAGGGATGAGATGACATGAGCTGATGAAGCTAATGACAGAAAAAAATGACTCTCCTTGTCATGTACAACCAATGAAACGAACTGGAGTTACTTTCTCTTGCTGTTCATCATCTCTCTTCACTCTTTACTCTCCAGCACACACACAGACGGGAGAGGACAGACACTATCTAAGTGACAGTCTAAGCTGACACACTGAGTACAGCTCTACTACGGCTGATCCCTTGAGTCTATTCTCTCCGCAGGGAAAAGGTCAATTCAATACTGTAACCCCAAAGACACACAGAAACCCACACCCACACATCTCGATACACAGAAAAAAAAACTCCTCCTCAGCCGCACACACACCTGTCTATGTCACTTCCATCAATCCGTCCAGCTGTGTGTTGACAGGTTATGTCTGTCCACAGCCCAGGTAATCTCAGGAGGCTCTTTGGGGAAGTGAGGCATTAAGCCGCTCTGACAAACTATTTAGTCTCATCCAAGACTTCAGGCGCCCTCTCTCCCCCTCTGTGCCCCCTCTTTTTAAATCTTTCCTTCTTTCATTTGTCACCTTTACTCAAAGCTTTCCCGGCATTCCCTCTCGACTATCAATCTTAAACTTTCAGTGCCACTTAACCTGATGTAACATCTTCCCTCCTCGGTCATCATATAAAAGTTTTAGTCTGTTTTATATCTTTAGCTTGGTGGTCTCTCTCATTACTCCTGAATCATAACACATACTCTTCAGTCTTTCTTCAGGGTTGCTGCACCATTTCCATGGTCAAAAAACAAAGCACTACTTCAAAGTGTAGCTTCAAGTGCTGAGAAGAAAAGGCAATGTGGAAGTGCAAGAAATTGCAACCCCTTTATTCCCTACTTGAGCCGGACATGCCTTCCTCTGTCCAATATTACACCACTGATACTACCTCTAGAAATGCAGTAAAAATAGTCAACTGGTCCTCCTCTACTTCGGTCTCTGGGATGTCCACAGAGGAGGGAAAGCATCTCACGGGCATAAGTATTACAGCTTGAAATGGCAGTGTGATTGGGGCTAGTTCTGATGGTGGCCACCAAAAAAAAAGGCTTTTTATTGTCAAGATAGAGTTGTCATTATTTGAACAACACTATCTCCAACTCAGTTTACATATTTCCAAAGACTTAACTATTCACAGCCACAAAGCTTTTTATCGTGTCTAAAACAATTACAATATTAAGCCCTTTCAAGTTGTCTATTTGAAATCAAACCACTTTGAAATCCTTACATTTGGTTGTTTCTTATTATTTCTCCACCTACCTTGCATCTGTCCTGCCTGGCTGGTGAAGAGACTGGAGGAGCAGCCGATTTCTGTCCCCAGGAGAGACCCATAATCCTGCTGAAACACTGGGGGGGAAGAGGAGGAGTGGAGGATGGGGAGAGGGGAAGATAAGAGGTAAGTAAAGAAGAGGAAAGGCTTGGGGCACAAAAATGACCCCTCTCACCTACTGACCTTTGAAGCGTCGATCATTGACCTTTTTACCTTTAAACCTGACCCATAAAATAGCCCCCTAGACATTGACTCTTTCAGTAGTTGAACATCAGGGTTAATTTTTCCTCTTTAGCACAGATGCTGAGCTGTGCAGTGTTCCTGGATCTGGACTGTGGTATTGCCAGACATTAGTTGTCATCTCATTGGACAATAAACTTATCTTAATTCTCTTGAATCAGATTTACCTTAACTTGGATTTTGTCACACATTTTTGATACATACTGTAATGTATTGGCTCCCAAGCTATTATGCTCTATGGAGGATAAAGATACTTTCAGGCCAACCGATCGTCCATCAAACACATCAATATGTAAGTATATGTGAGTGCAAATCCACTGTTAGTCAAGCTCTTTGCAAACTGATTAATATTGTTTTCATTTCTTAAAAAAACTGGAAAAAGTAGAAAATGGGAAACTTTGAAATTATCATCAGCCTGCAGTTACCTGGAAATTATTTAACAATTTTCTATGCTTTGTTAGGAGTGTAAAACAAAAAAAGTTTTTAATATAGCCTCACCACACACATGACAGAGCTTTTAATGTAAGTTATTGTTAAACCTTTCAGGGGAAAGAAGGAGCTGAAGAAAATGAAACAGATCTTTGTGTTTGGATATTCCAGTGTAGTAAATACCTTACATTAAGATATTTCATCTATCAATTAGACCTGTACAGTATAAGAAAATATGCCAGATGCTATAGCATTGTTCACAGAGTGTTTTCCACAGAAATGTCCTGTACTTGAGTGGTAAAGATACTCGGTAAAGGTTTGGATCAGAATCATCCTGGGTCACCTTATTCAGTAGATTTATTTATCCACTTTAGTGTTGATGATGATGACAAAGAAGCGAGTGCTTTAAATCAAAGTTATCTGTCTGTTCAGGTTGATTTTTTCAAGAAAAAATGCACCATTTAGCTCCTTTGTTTGTTATATCATTCATTTAAAAAATAATATAATAATCTTTCATTTTGCACTCAAAATCGCAGGTAGCTAAACAGAGTAAAAGTCACTAAACTGCTAAGCTGCCTTTGAAATCTCAACATTTTCAAAGGTAAGGAGTCAAAGCATTGTTTTTCCTTCACTTTTTATTCAGAAAATTCCTTAAATCTCTTCATTTGTTGCTTTCTTTTGCCACCTGGTTTCAACTTTGTCTCTCTCCAAACCTATTTACATCCTAAATCACCAGTCTTTAAAAAGAATCCCTCTCCAGCTGCCTTAGTATGTCTGTGATGCATTAACCTGTACAGTGCAGCACAGAAAGAAATGTAATTTAGAAAAAAAAAGAAAGATACAGCATATTACAAGAGTGTATTAGAATGGCCGGACTGCGAATGTGAGGTAGAGTGAAATGAAATTCATTGATAAAAGTATTGATCCAGAACATGTGCAGAGATGTGGGAAACACCTACCTAATAAACTGGGGTTTGGAAATCTCCATGATTCATTGTACGTCGAATACTGGGGATGGGAATATGGACTTCCAGAAAAATCTCCACCTGAAAGGAAACACAAAACAAGAAACAGAGCAAGGGTAAGACAAGTGTAGAGAATAGAAGGGATGATCTTCTCAGTTTTGCCCTCTGCAGAAATAAAATTATGTATATCTTTGAATGGTTGCCTCTGCTGGTATAAATGAAGGAACAGCTGCTTCAGGTACAAGCCAACCAACTAAAGTAAAAGTTCAGTGTGCATTTTGCAAACATTGACCAGAAACCTGGATTAGATCATTGATTATGTGCCAAATATTCTTTTTCATTTGAGTACCCCTGCAGAAACATTCAGACCAATTAAACCAGGAGGGATCCCATGGTTGTGGTTAAAGCTTTTAATGAGATGTGGAAATGTTTTGACAAAACAGCATGTTTTGCTCTGAAATGTTACTTGCTGTATCTCATTAGAGGCTTCTACTTACAGCTATCTGCAAAACCCAAAGATGGTTTTTAAAAGTGCTCTATAATAGTTCAAACCGTATTCACAGTAGTGGTAAGAGTGCAGAGGCAATACATCTGAGCCATGGACTGTATATTAAGATGGACAGAGCCACAGTAGTCTGGGAGTGAAACCAAAACAATTAAGAGCTCCCCCTACTGATAGGGTTCAGTATTGGTCATACAACCTAACTCCCTCATGAAAATAGATAGTCAAAATAGTGAGTATCAAATATTTAGTACAAAAACTGGAGTCTGTCGTGATACGGGAATATTAACATGACAACTGAACCAAATGTTCATTTCACTAAATCACTCTGATTCATTTGGTCTTAGATATTACAAGATGAGGGGATAAAGTGTCAGAATTAGCAATTATGTTGATGAACAGGGCTCCAAATAGAGTGATATTCTGTGTGACTTAAAATTGCAGCAGAAACAGCGGGTGAGAGAAACTGAAACATAAACTAAAAAAACTGTCATAAAAACTTTTACCACCATGAGTTTCTTGCCCCAAATTGACACTGCCTTTAGTAAGCCAATGGTAGCTTCTTTTTAACATGTGTGAGACATCCAAAATGTATTGTTCCATTTAAATGTATCTTGTCTTTGAGTAATCAAAGATTTACATATTATACAGTTTTAATAATCAAACACCCACTTGTGCAGCAGTCGCTCAGGTCAAAACAGAACACAGTGTACCAGTTTTCCTCCTCCTAATTGTGAGCAGTGTTATTTTAAAGAACTAATCTCTTTGATCATATTTTACATCCCAAAGTTGTTTTGGACTTATTTCTTTAGGTATTTTAGACTAAACAGATTGAGTGGCCCCAATCATGCTGCAGTTTCAAGCCGTATTATTAATGCCCTTTTGAGTGATGCCTCCGCTCTGAATGTTGCAGAGAATGAGAACAAGTGAACACCATTACTTCCTCTGTAGAGCTGGTATCAGCGGCATAACATTGGTGAGAGAGGGGGCAGACTCAGTAGGGAACAGGAGCACTGAGAGTGTGTGTCTCTGCGTTTTTGTGTATGTGGAGAACGCATCATGTCTTGCTCTGGAACCAAAAGCTGGATCTATCACTGAATTGACAAGCATCACTTCCTCATTGAATTAATGTGAATGTCTCGATCTATAATTATGATGGAGCTTTATTGTGGAGCACTGAAGAGACTGCAAGTCTCCAACTATCCCCTTGATCACCCTCCACGTTTTGTTACATGTCCTGCCCTTTCTAATCATTTTCTGAGGGGTATGACCCAGTGAGAAGAGTAAAGTACACGTCATGGATAAGTGGAACAATTCACTTGGCATGTCAGGTTAGTCTCAATGAAAGGTGCATTCAGACAGTAGGTTGTTTGCACTGCACTTGCCCCAGAGGTTGGGCAGAGAAGATGACAGGCATGAAGTTGTACTAGTTACCAGATGACCTAAAACCTGTTTAGCTTTGTTGTCATAATTCTGAATTTATGGCTTTGGTTTTGTAATGGTTCTGACCACTTATCAGAGGGTAACCAGTGCATTCTTTTGCTGAGGAGGAGAGCAGCAAAGAAAAGAGAGGGTGAGTATTCATGAATCCCTCTGGGCAAGACAGCTGATTTGTATATGAGGATATAATGTGAGGTAATAAGTTATAATGTGATCATCTACATTTCTGATGCTTATAAAACACACCCGATAAGCTCCAACTATCAGAGATCCCTTTCCAAATCAGAACTTTCTTGTTGAGGGTGTGGTAGGTATCTTATGCCAAAGTCAGACTACACAATTTGGGCATGATTATGGCCTGACCTGACAGTTGTAGATGTCAGAACCTGTTGAACAAGAAAATCAGTCGTTCCATTTTGCCTAGCGTGACTCAGAATCCCCCTTGTGTCGCACCACACATAGACAGTGAAAGGGTTTGGTGGTGGTGACGCTTGCGGTATTTAAACACTGATTACCAGAGTTGCCCAAAACCAAGTTGGTGCGTTTGGTAAGATTTCAGCTGGCTACATGCAAATTGAAAAATACAGTCAAATGAACTGACTGATCTGTAGTGTAATCTGTATCATGTTCTTTTTGGGAGAAAGAAAAGAGGGTGTTTTTTTTTTTACAGGTGATTTGGTTATCTTTGCTTCTTTGGTAACATCAATACATAATTCCATGAAAATATAATAAAGCAGGACTGTGTATTAATTAAAACATGTTTTCTGCTTTGAACTTCAGCATTAATTCTTCACTATTGTGGGTGCCAGTGATTCCCCCTATGGACAGCTGGCACCCCTAATATTTGCCTGTACTACCTATGCCATGGGTCAGCTCTGTTGGTTTCTGCCACTGCTATGTAGACATGATAACAACATAAATGTGGGATAACCAGAGAAACAGAATAAGTAACCACCATTTAGCTGCTCATGTTTATACAAAAGCAATATCCCGAGCCTCAGTTGAGCAAACTGTCAAATATTCATAATTCTCTAAAACTTCAGGTGCAAACTGTACAAAATAAGTACAGGCAGCATGATGCATTTATGCTTTGGACAAAATATCACTGTGCCCACACTCACCAAAACCTTGATGCTTTGTTTGTAAAGAGAAATAAAATATTGTTTTGTCATCTTAAAGATTTCTTCAGATTTGCTTTGCTCAAAAAGAAGCTTTGTTCTTCACTGTTTCCAGCAGAATGGTTTGCAGACTAGCTGAGAGTGACTGAACTGAAGATCTCAGTGAGACTGCGGTGGTCCTCCCATACAGCGGATGATAGCTTAGCTTTTCTCCCTCATTTACTACTTACTGTCTGGGGTCTTCTCTTCCTTCCTCATGTCTTCCCCTCCCACTCCTCCCCTCACTACCTTTCCTTTTTTTTGTTTTCCTCCCTCGTCCTTAGACTACAGCCCGCCCGTCACCCTTCACATCAAAACAACATTCTTCCCCATTTCTTCTCCTCTTGCTCTCCTTTTTTTCCCCACTCTTTTGCTCTTTTTTTCCTCTCTTCTCCTGAACCTTCACTCCTCCCAGGGGATTCCTCTCCCATAGCTGACAGTCACAGACCCCGATGCCCCCCACCCCCTCGCCCCCCCATCCCTCCTCTCCCTCTCATTCTGTCGGTTCTGCCTCACTGCTCCTCTACACCCCCTCTGAGTGTCAGCCCCCCTGCTGCAGAGAGAGGAGAAGAAGAAGAAGAACAGCAGAAGAGAGTTGCTTGCTTAATGAAGGTATGATATTAGACAGAGCGGACAAAAAGGAGGATAATTTGCCTGAGAAGTGCTGAGATGAAACAAGGCTGGGCTGGAGGAGCGAAGTTAAGAGATTATCTTTTGCCGTTGTTCCAGTTAGAGACTTCGTAGATTACTGTCGACTCTGAGGTAGTTTGAGAGTCTGTTTGTGTGGATTCTGGTGTACAATCTAAGTTTCCTTCCTGACTCTACCATTTGTGTGTGCGTATATGTTTATCTGCGTTTGTCAGGTGGGTTCGGGATGCGGTCTCCATGGCATCCCTGGGTGCGAACATCCTCCCCTTGTCATCACCGCAGTGACGGCGGCGTGTCAGGTTGTTTAGGAGACGAGGGGGAGGGAGTGGAGAGGAGGGCGCAGGGGTCTCCCTTGTGTAGCTCAGTGTCAAGGTCGTGCACACACACTGTCAAAAAAAACAAACACACAAAGCCACGAAAGCAGTAGCATGCCAACACACACTCTTGCACACAAATATGCTGTCAAACCTGAGGACAGGACGGGGTGAGCGCAGGGGGACAGGGCGACAGGGTTACCCATCTTAAGACGTGCTGTTCCTACATGTCCACTGAGAGTGTGTGAGTGTGGCACATACCGAATGATCGGAAATACACAGAGACAAAACTTGTAAACAATATTGACTTTGTTTTGCTGCTGCTGTTGTGTTCTTTTTCTATTGGTCTCTCTGCAGTAAACTTCACACTGACCATGACCAAGGCTCCAAGATCAGGAGAGAGGAGAGGAGGGACAGAAAAGAAGGATAGCAGTCCAGGATTGAAACACAAAAGCAGCGTCGAAGGCGGAGTGGAAGGGAATGAATGAATTAGTCGTGGGTCACTGGTGATTCTCATTAAAAACAAATTACTAATGTTGAGGAGGGACAGCTGTGCTACTGTGGCTGCTTCCTAATGATACACACAGAGGCGCACACAACAGGAACAAACACACACGTATATGTAAAGATATACACAAACGGGCACACTCTGTACCCCCTGGGAGCTCTGTCAGCCGTGCAGACAAGAAGGAGGAAGTGGCAAAGCCAAGTCCACCCTCTGAAGACACACACCAACGAGACACACAGCATTCCAGTGGGAATTCAAATAGTTATGTAGATACAGTTAGAGATCTGCACCGGTGGCACAGCAACTGTAAGTCAGGCTGTGGTCTTTCAGAGAAATTAGCTCACTTAGCTACAAGCCATATTTTTACTTGTTTTTGTTGTAATAATGTATGTAAAGGCTCAACCCTTCAATAAGAATCAAGATAAAGGCATCATATTCTTTTGAGCCATTAGACTATATAGCATGTAATGATATCAGATCAGTGTTTTATAAGATGTATGACCAAAGACACAAAAGAAGAATCTCAAAGACCTTTACACAGATCACACACGGATCAATGATGAGTTAACCTTTTCACATCTGAATATGGTTCTGTTCATCATTGACTGTAAGGGGAACAAAATTTATTCAAAGATATTAACAGTAACTGTAACCTCGGTTACAATTACAACCTCCAACTATTATGAACACTGAATGATCCAGATTAAAAGATTCCTGTGTGACATGTAGCACATGATTGTCTTTGTCTATTGTTAAGACCCTGGTCGTATTGTATTTTGTATTATGCATTTCCTGCCTTTGGTTGGATTGAGGACGTCATGCTGTCACAGGTGACAGGCTGCAGAAGTGAGAAAAACGCTCCATTTAAACAGCACTCTCATGTCACAGCACGCAGGAGGGAATCCCCAAATTGACCATGTCCCAACCAGCCATGGTTGTGTATAAATGATATTTTAGGGGCTGATTTGCCCTGAGGTGTTAAATAGTTGTGAACTTGATATCTACCAAAGAAATCACACTTAGGATTTTTGTAATAATCAAACAGCCCTACTTTTTTCTCTGGATGTTTATGCTCCACTTGGTTGTTTGTGCCACTTTTGGAAGCAATTTCTGTCTCCAATACTAAAAAGGGCTACATAACATTACTCAAAATTCTATTTTTGCTTCTTTTGGAAAATGACAGACAACCCTTGTCTCTTGTTGACCTTTGGCTGCTAATGATTGGACACCACTGTCAAGAAAACTAGAGAATAGGACATTGGGTGCATTTGATCATAAACTGACAAGAAGTTGTCACTTTGGCTAGGGATCAAAATGTGTATCTTGAACACATTACTGTTATGTTTATGGGAAAAAAAAAACAATTATAGATTTTTCAATGCGGATCCACCGATACAACATTTCTTAAAAAACCCTCTGCACTTTATGGTTGGATTAATAAGTTCTACATGGGATATGACCTGAAACTCTCCATAGGGTGACAAGAGACTGCGCAACCAAACACACTTGTCCCCATAAAGACCAATTGAAAGGTTTCAAAGATATAAGTGAACAAAGTGAGTGTTGCATCTAGTGGGGCCTCACAGTGTTGGAAGGGTTGAGTGTATGCTGAGGTGTACTTACCCGGTACCATGCCAGTGAGGGAGGGGGTGGAGTAGCTGCCCTGTCCAGTGGGAGGAACGTGTGGAGGATAGCCTGGCAGAGTGGTGCTGGCTAAATCTCGACCTGTAATCAAATAAACACACTTACGCTTAGCATGTTTGTGTATGTCCAGCTGATGCTGGATTTTCACAGTGCACATACTGTTAAGTATGTTAGTCCAAATGCAAATTTCCAAAAGTGAATTCCTCAAAGTCAGACCAAGGGCCTGAGGACCTGTGTTGTGGTAGGTGCACTCAAATAGCATGCAGATGGAGGAAAAGAACAGCTGAGAGTGCCTGTAGGGCAGGGCTGCATGGTATTAATGTGACTTAATAAAAAATGTGGGGAAAGATGAGCAAACAAAAAGCTCTCCCTATTGTTTTTCTCCTTAGTGAAGATGAAAAGATGTCATGAAAAGCTGAGTTTTGGGTTTGAAAGTAAATAGTATGGAAAAAGAATCTTGGATACTACCAGAAGTGTGTGTGTGTGTAAAAATCTTCCCGTATACAAATATGGTGAAAATAAGATTTTGTGTGTTTGTCTTCTCGATGCTTAAGTACTTATTTGGATAATTAAAGTCTTCATTGATAGTGGAGAAACAGTCCATAGACTCAGAAGGGATAAGAGAGAGAGGACATCCAGCAAATGGGGCTTGGGTGGAAGTCAAACCTGGGACTGGGAGCGGTTATTCAAGGTACATGAATGGTTGATACTCAGGTCATCAAAGTCCTGTGTGTTTATCATTTTTGTCCTAGAAACAAATCAGGTATTAGGCTTTGATTTAATTGGCTTTTTTGGCCAAAAATTAGACTGGTAAGACTCTACAACATAAGGTAAAAAGGAAAAAGTTGAACATTTACAAACTTTTATGAGCTCAAAAAGTGTCTCAAAGCAGCTAAGAAGAGTTCATGGCAAACACATTGTCCAATAGGTAAACAGTGTTTTTTCTAACATTACTTGGTCTGGTGATGCATCCCAATGTGACTGGCTCTTGACACACAAAGACAATTCTTACAAGCATACAAGCACACACCTCAACCTGGCTATACTGGACCGGTTTACAGTTCACCTGTTGGGGTTTGACCCTAAAGTAAAAAAAAGCATCTGATAAGTGCTACAAATATCAGAGGTCTCATTGTTTCTTGCCTTTAGATTTCACAGTAAGTTGCCTCTTTTAAAATGCTAGCAAACACAACATTCAAATAATGAGAATAAATAGAAGTGCTGCCAAAGTACAAACCACCGCAAAGACATTTCTACCATTGTTAGCCAAGTTATTAGCAAAAATGAGGAAATTACTCAATTACACAACATTCACAGATCCTTGAAAGAGTTACAAAATTCCTGGAACCCATCTGTGAATGAACCAGCACCACCAGTCTTATGACACCCTCCTTTTCTTCCATGGCAAACAATCCTGGAAAATTCCATCAAATTGGATCAAGAGCCTTGTGTTGTCCTTCTCAAAGGCAAATGGACTAATAAAAACATAACCCCCTTGATGGAGGATATAATGATGGATGCCCTGTCTGTAAGCAAACATATACTTGACTTTATTTATTTATATATCATGAGCATACAGTGATAGCGGTGCTGTAATATTAAACAATATACATGTCCAATATGCCCTGCTTTAAATGTTTAAAGCAATGTGCTTATTAGTAATACCTGTCTACGAGAGGGTTTTAGAAGTTATAGATGGAAATAAATAAGACAATTATGAACCAGTATCTACAATGCAGTATTTTTAGGGACTTGTTTACTCTATTGGTTGGTTACTGTGACACAGATGTCACTCAGAAATAGCAGTCACACCCAAATATAATTAACCATAATGACAGTTTTTATAAAGTATAACCGAGTTTTACCACCTTAGGGGGACAGGAATCTGATCTAGATGGTGGATAATTGCAAATGTTATTATAATATTGCTTTTTTCAATCATGATTAATAATGAACTAAGTTTTGGGCTCTGGCCCATGGACTCTAAAGTTAGTTAGCATAACAGTATCATCGCTCTGTTTGATTATGAAGTGGCTCAACCCTATATTCTGCAGATCACAGTGACCATGAATATGTTGAAAATGTCTAAATAAAACACCTAACTTGGTCCTAGCATCCACAAACACCCTGGAAAGAGGTTTATCCTTTCTGGCAGTAATTTGTAATTCTTTAAAATTATTGAACAGAACAAAAAACCCTCATGACAACATAACACTACATGCTCTTTAAAAGAAAGAAATCAGTCTCAGCTTCTGTTGTTTCCTTCCTCCTTGTTTTCTATCAGCTGACATCTATTAATTTACAAACTCCCCCTCCCCTCTTCCCCACCAGCACCCCCACCCCCCGTCTGTCAGCGGGTGGATTGGATATATAACTGCATTAGACTACATGACAGTGTGTCGGCCCAAATCATTTCTCTATGTTTGCACGCAGTCGACATTGGGAGTGCGTGTAGAGGGAGCCCTCCATTCATCATCATCACCATATACACACAACCACACACATTAACACAAAATAACACACAACTACACACACACACACATGCACACCTCTTTCCCTCCTGCACATACACATTTATCATCATCATAAACAGCTCAGATGCTAATACCATCAATCCCATTCGCTTCCCCTCCACTTAACCACCACTAACTAACACAGGAAGAGGAGGAGAGTGAGGAGGAGAGGAAGGGAAAGAGAAAGGAGACTTTTAAAAGAGAAGAAAAGGACAAAACAGGAGTGGACAGCAAAGATGTGGAAAATACGGCAGTGACAAAAGGGTCTCTTTCCTAAGTAAAATCTTGCTCTTGAATTTCTAGGTGATGACTGAACACTGACAACATGAACATATGTGTATTTCTTATTAATTTCTGCCCCAAAATATGTATAAATTAAGTTTGGTTATATTAATATCCATCTGAAGTATTACTTACTGTAGGAACATACATGAACACTGGATGTTAAAATAAATGCAGGTAAACTCTTAACATCTTTATTCACTAATGAGAAGTTTAACCTGCATCACTGTATTCAATTACACTTCTGCCATTCATTTTGAGGGTGACCCACCACAGTCTTAAGTACTAAGTCTATTATATTCATCATGTTTAAAATTTAATGTTGCTTATTAGTGTGTTAAAAAGCAAAATCTGCTAACTTGAGCCCGTATTATGTTTTCTCAGCCAAGGAAAATCTTCATTGAAAGCTTTTAGACCAAGCCAGGGCATTTCAAGATTTGTTTGTTGTGTGAAAAACATGTTGAAAAATGAACAAAAACTCTCCTGCCCCTAAATTAGTAACTCAACTAGTGATTTTAACATTAGGTTAAACAAGCGAGCAAAAGAGAGAAAAAAGCAGCCCAATTGAATTAATTTAACTGAAGTTGATGGGAGACTTGTCTTTTTTAGCAGTGTTTTGATAGCTGGAGCCTTTTTATTTAACCTTTCTCATCTTCTGAGACTGTCCATTATGTGTTAAGCTTATGGCATAATGCTGGATATCATTCTCTCTTAAATCATTAAAAGAATGTCACTGAATGCAATATTACAGATTTAACTAAAAAGGGACAGCTCAAATATCATTATCATTAGTTACCCAGGGAGCTAAAAAGCCATGTGAATAGAAATTATATTCATGAGTGCTAAACAAATGCACTGACTAGACATTTGACATTCAAACCTTAATTGGATAGGCCAATTGGAAAGCCACACAGGATGCCATTTCAATGAGTGACTGTATATTTCAGTTTTAGGTCTCAGCAGGAAACAGAAATGGTGAACCAGAGACAACGTATACGACGAGTTTGCCATTTGACCTCACTAAAACTTATCCAAACTAACAGCATTCTGACTACTTCTCAAGCACATCTGTCAACATATAAGTTTAATTTTACTTAGGAAAACTTAAATTAAAGTAAAAACACCTCCAGCTGAATATGATATTATTGTGCTCTATCCAACCGCACCAAAGAGAGATGCATCTCCTGAAACTCAACACTGTCTATACCAAAGAGGGTTGGGAATCAAAGCAGGTGCTGGTAGAGAATCTGTTAAAACATTTGCCTTTATATTTAATGATCTCCTTATCAGTGCTCTCCACTTTGTTCTGCACACCTTCAAAAATAGTGGTGTCACTTAATGAGAGGCAGTCAGTATGAACAACAAAAGAGTCAAGGAAGTTGTGGCAGACAGGAAAGGAAATGGGGTCTAAAGGGGGCTTAATGTTACATAATATGACACCAACACCACAGAATTCAACATCTATGGTTATATAGTTTTAAATGTATTTTTTGGGCATTTTGTGCCTTTATTTATAGGAGAGAATGACAGTGGATAGGCTTGTGAAAGAGGGTGACAGAGTAGGGAAGAGACTCTGTAAACTGGCTGGCTGGCTGGATTCAAGCCTGGGCCAGCGGCAGGATATATATGGGACGTGTCTGGTTGCTAACCACCCTGCTGACAAGCATCCCTAAGAGTCGAAACAGTTGCAACATACTTAAACATTTGTCAATGAAGCATGGCATTCAATATGAGAAGTGCCATGCATCTGGCATTCAACAGAAAATCTGTGTAGGCCTACTTTAGGGCACTGGTATCATTAAAATCTTAACATTTTTGCATCCCTGAGTCAAAAATGTAAATGTTACAAACCAAAATAAACTTTTCTTGAAGACATTGGACCCATGACTTCTTGGTCATTGACTCTACCTCAGCGTTTTTTAAACTCAGCTATTACTGACATAAATTACCTTTTTTTAACAGGGAGAATTGTGCTTTGTCAAACCTTTGAAATCACTCCAGCAACAATAAAAAACCTGGTCCTTTTTAACTTAATGTTCATTGACACTGCACTAAATAGAACATATTAAGTGCAATGTGTTTGATGTTGTTGACACAGAAAATCTGTGTGGAATTATTTTTCTAGCTCAGCAAATTAAATTATAGTACTGGTATCAGCTTAACCTAATCAGTTTCCCATCCCAATATTAGTAATGTGGTCTGAATCAGGAAATTGGATCAACTGGCAATAATCACTGTAAAACCATACACTTATAAGATCTCAATAAGGGCATCATAAGGTATAAGATAGGGCCATTTAAATGATATTTGACTGATTATCTTACTTTGTTCTAAGATTAGTTCACAAGAAAAAAGCTCAAGAAAAGCCAAGAGAAACAGTAGAACTGATGAGGGGAGGGAATAGGAAAAGAAAAAGCTGGGTACAAATCAACTGAGGCTCCAACATCTTTCCTCTTCATATTTCTGACCTCTTCACTTAATATCCGCCTCTTCACCTCCCTCCTTTCTTGCGTTTCTCTCTCATAGCTCCCTTCTCTCCTCCATGCAGCCCCCTCTGTCCCTCTCCGCCTCCCCTCTCCTGTCTCTGCGTAGTAAAGTTTTTCTCGGTGTTTGACGCGACAGCGAGGCATTAGTGCAGACGGGCTACTCATCCGCTCAGGGTCAGTGCACAGGGCAGGGAGGAGAGGGAGGGAGGAGAGGAGAGATGGACTCTCTACAGCCCAACTTAGAGGGGGCAGACAGGGCCAGATCCTCTGAGGAGCGAGTGTGTGTGTTTCTGTGTCTGTGCATGCAGTGTATTTGTGTTCATGCATGCCAGTTGTGTTGACGTATCTGCTCTCCACAGCTTTGCCGTAGAGGTCAACAGCAAGTACATGTCTGCTCTGCACAGAGCTTCCAGCAGCAGATGAAAGTGCTTCCTTTGGCTCCCCTTCTCTTTTATTCTAAAACCTCAAAATGAAACAACCATCAGAGCAGCAAATGTCGAGCATGGAAAGTATCAACCAGTGTTTCACACACTGAGGTAATACTGGGTTGAGCCAGTCAGGATAATTTACAGAACACATGCTGAACATTCTTCATTTTTATAATTTGGTATTTAATCACCATGTATCTGCAACAGGGAGAAACCAGCAAGCACACCCCTGACGCGAGATTTAGAACTTACTTTATTTTTTTGTTGTCATCATTATAATGTACACCGGAGAGTCCTGCCATTTACAACCCACCACCAGATGAATAACAAGCCTTTGCACAGGACCTTACACTACTCTGATGTCTGAATAAAGAGTCAAGAGTTTTAGAAATGCATGTTATATTATCTAAGTGTCTTTTGCAGGGTTCGTGAACACTTTTTAGAATCAAACGTAGACTTTTAAATACATTAAAAGATCAACCTGAAGTGATTAATAACATTTTCTACACAGCAGAACAAAAGGCAATGAACACTGCTCATAACAACATTAATATCTTGATTTGTATTGCGCCATTCAAGAAACCCAAGGACGCTTTACAGGGACACATAGACATGGACAAATTTTGTGTGTGTGTGTGTGTGTGTCACATGAATGTGAGGGGTGGTATAATGAAGTGATAGTTTAAAAAACAAAGACAATCAAACCTCTCGATTCTTAGCTTAGAACTGACGTCCTGATAAAAGCATTATTCAAAATAAAAAGACAAACGATAAAGAAATTAAAAAAAAAAAAAAAACATTGAGGACTTTGGAACCTATAGTTAACTATTCAACTAATTACCAAGAGCCAAAACACTGACACACTAAATATTTAATTAGAAATAAAGTTGGAATCTTCTGGGTGGTTACGTTAAAGCAAATCCAACATGTTTTGGTTCAATAATGTGTAACAGCAATTTTATCCATTATGATGATCATGATAGACAAAACACTTTAGTTTCATAAATGTATCTTATACTCTATTTTTGCTACAAATGTTATTTTCAGCAATAATAAAAAAAGAAAACAAAAAAGCTCCATAGGGTTTTGTGGAAGAAACCAGAGTGATGCTAACTTTGGGGTTGAATCACAAAATTACTTCAGTCCTGCTCTACTCTATAAAATGTACTGATGAATACTGTCAAAAAGCAGAAACACATACAAACAGATGAATGCTGTAACATGTTAAGCATGTCATGTGAGCCAACCTAACCAAGGACTCTCCCCTCACCAGGATGAGAATCATTCAACAGGGACCAGAGGAAAATGAGAATGACCTATAGATGTAAAGAATATAAAAGCACCAGAAAGTAAAACTGAATGTCTAAATGTCATGTCCAGAGCATCAACCTCTCAAGGATGCAATAGGATTGCGTCAAACATGGAGGCATCTGATCCCCTAGAGGGAGCTCTATTCTGAGGGAAAAGACAGGCAAAAAATACATGCATAATATTCACAAGGTATGTGTGTGTGAATATGAATGTGTGTGTTTGCATGCATAAGCAGAAATTGAAATTCTCACCCTCTCTCACTTCACTTCACTGTCTCTCTATCTCTCTCTCTTTCCTGACTCGAGCAGGTAATATTCCTCAGTGGACAAAAAAAGGCCCCTTTCCCAGATATCCCAAAATCCCAGCTCTATGATTCCCTTCATTAGAGATGGGAGTGCCAAGGCCTTGTCCAAGTGCTCCCCATCCTGCTCTTAATTAACCGCCGCCTCTCCCAGTGCCCCTACGTGGAGACAGAGGAGAAGACGAGGCTCTTACTTTTCCACCTTTCTTTCCCCCCTCTCCTCAGGGCTGCTCCACTCTCCTGAGATCTGAAGCACTGAGCTCTTTAAACTGGATCATTTAGGATTCCTGTTGCTCCCTTCACTGCTGAGGTAGACTTAAGAGGTATTTGGCTGTGTAACTGTACTTGGAATATAAATTACTGCATCTTTAAGAGTCAATATGAGGGCACAGCAGCACAGAAGACATGATTATACTATATTTATCAGTTGTTTTATTTTAAATGAAATGGATCAGCCTCTAATTTTGTATTTCATTTAGAAAAATCTTGGTGTTGCCATTAGTAATTTGGGAAAAGAATATAACAAATTATAGCGATTCCTAAAGGTGGTTGTAATTGATTTTTAAGGGGAATCAGTTTTCTAGTTTCCCATAGGTAGTAGGGCTGGGTATTTCCAACCTCATGATAAGTTTCCTGATGTATCCCGACACACATAAATTGTCATTGACTATGCTTTAAACAAAATTCTTGACAAGTTTAGTATTTTCTTATAAAAAGAAAAAGGACAAGGATGAGTTTTAAGTGGTTCTACAACTTGAGAGACATAAATTCGGATCCTTAAAGATGGTAGACCTAAGTCCAAATTTAGAACATATACTTCATTATGTAGCTCGTCTTCTACCTTGAACTGTACCACTGTTAACAATAGCCAAAGTGTATTGACAACTGTCAAAATATTTACGCTGTATCAATTCTCGAAACACGTATCCCCAAGGAGTGCGTGACGATATTCTGCCTATGATATATCAATATTTTGAGCACAGGCCTAATGGGTAATGCTGTACTGTCTGCTTTCTCTTGTTGGCTCCATTGTGAGTAGACTGACCTGGATTTGTAAATATTAGTTCCTCATTAAATAGATTCAGACCCACTTTGGAGACATAACAAAATGTCTATTTAGACAAACAAAATCAGACGTGAAAACCTGGAAAAGGGTGATGCCCCTAAAAGGTTAAGAGTATCATATCACGGCAAAAATATGGCTTAAAATCATCTAGTGTGTTACTGTCCATAAACAATAAGTACTGCCAAATATACACTTAAAACTGCATATTTTTGTGCAAACAGTGTTTAAATCTTCGACTGCAAGTAAATGTTTCTGCTTTACATTTCCAACAGACACTGCTGAACATAAGATCACGACAACCACAGACCCAAGCTGCCATGGGTCACCAGTAAATCTGATCACTTTTGGGGCCCAAAATGCTGTTTTCCCTTGATACACAGGGATTTCAAAAATCTTCCACTTGAACAGAGTTTTCCAGAACATTCATTTTCAGTGACCTAAACCCCTGTAAAAGTACAGTAAATGTTGCTTTTTTAGAAATACGTGCCTACATGTGGACACAACCTAAATAACCCTAAATATGTTCATTTCTATTTTCCTGATATAGTTATTAGAGCTCTTTAAAGTCTTTATCTGTATGGAAGGTGGAGTTCTTCAGTGTCGGAGATGTTGTATAATCTTACCTGGAACAAGAGAATAAGACTGTGGACCGGACACACTGGCTCCTAACTCCGACCCTGAACCAGGATTAGCCAAACTGTTCTTCATTTCATCGAGTCCACCAGCAAGTGAGGCCATGGCTGAATAGTCGGATGTCTAGATGTGGAGGAGAAATAATGAGAGAGAGAGAGAACAAAAAGAAATCATTACATGTTCTGCTACATACAACATAAATATGCTTCGGTACACTGTAGCATGCTGCCTTATGGCAAATAGCAATGAAGCTTTTGTATGAACACACACACATACACACAGACATACAGAAACACACCTACAGAGGAGAGTTTATTGATCTGTTTACAAAGACAGGGATTTACTGTACAACCAAGTCCAACAGTCTATAACCACAGGATCAGCTCCCTCTCTCTTCATCTCTCTCATCCTCACACACGTGTTCACACACCCAAAAACACACCCTGTACTTCCTCCACACACATACACACATCAACACGCACTCAGACATGGTACAGACCATGGCTAACACAAAGCCTCTCGCATCCCCAGATACCAACAACAATAAGAGCCGTGATCATCTCAACACACAGACACACGATCTCTCAGTGCTGTCAACACACACACACACACGCATGCACGCACACACAATAAAACACACACATTGCTCAGGTGTTAAAAACATATAGAGGGGAGAAGATGGAAGTGACAAAGCAATCTGTGGTTGTTATCAAGTTGTACAGTTATTTTTTTTTCTTTTTTCCGCAAACTTCTTAAAGATTTTAGGCTTATTATGATACTGAGAAGGGTTGACAAACAAATGGACCTCTTAATTTGACAGTTACCTTTGTGGTAATGAACAGTATATATGTGCAAGCAGGACTTCACAACTACACAACCCACACCTTTCAAATGCAGGTTGAGTTCAGAAGTGACCACAATCACAAAATCTTCATTAGCAGCTTTGACGGGTTGGATGTATCACAGTATCGAGCAGAATTTTATAGTAAATGTACCACCTTAACAACACATTTATCACACTAACTGTGCTTGTCTGTTAGCACCAATGCTTGTGATTTAGATGATATTACAATTACTCAATTCTGCGAATAAAATATATATTTTTAACAGGATAAATGCATAAAGCTGGCACATTGTCGTGCATCAACTGACTCCATATTAATTAGCTCAGTCAAGGAACTCCTTGCAAATCTGTAGAGTGATGAGACACTTATTTGAAACCACTAAGAGCTTACACACAAATGCTGGAGTGATGGATGGTTGAAAGCAAAAGGGCGGTATTGATGCAGGCAGTGCTGGCAAGTCAATAGCAGAAATAATCAACTGGGAAAAATAGGTAATTTTTTGGGGCATTTTGTTTCTGTATTGATAGGGAACGGTGACAGTAGACAGGCTTGTGAAAGAGGATGAGAGAGTAGGGGAGGTCACTGCAAACTGGCCACAGGTTGGACTTGAACCCGGAAAGGCAGAAGCATGCACATGGGTTGTGCCTGGCCACCTCAGATGTGACAACAGTGCAGCTCCAACCGCCAGCTATTAGTGGCTAGCTGGTGTCACTCAATTACTCAAACAAGTATTTCCTGACATTTGCATTTTGAAGGAACATTCTTTGGTCAAAAAAATAGGATCATTTATAAAGGATTCTGGAAAGACAACAAAAAACAGGAAATTAATCAAGTTTTTTTTCTGTCTTCTGGTTAATTGTAATGGTCTTTGGATCAACAAAACCTAGCTAAGTTAAGCATTGTTGAAAAGGTTCTTGTAACACTGTTGATACCTGTTTTTATACCCAAAACAAAAGTAAAAGTCTGTGAAATCAAGTTTATGGTGACCATAACTTACAGGCAAAGTTATGTATGCAGTGGACATGAGGCAAGCTAATTTGCAAAGCTAGCCTTACTGGCACAAACTACATTTATTATGCATTGAGAGAGGATTTTTCATCAGGCTGTTTCTGTGGCATATATGGATTTGAGAGTCTACAAGCCGTGTCCTTTATTTTACCAGCCACTTTGATATAACTTGCATATTAGTGCTGTGTTATATGATAAAAACTGTACATAGACTTCATATGGTATTCTGTCTCGCCTTCATCAGTATTGCTACGAATCGAGTTTTGTTAATTGTTGTTACTGGTGAAAAAAACATTTGACTGTCACAAAATAAAGGTATCCTAATAACTTACAGTATAAACTGGGCAATTTAACTTTTAGGACTTATTGTAAAACTTGTTTACCGTATGAAACTAACTGAGCTTTAACAAGGAAACAATCATCTGCAATTTTCCCCTTGCAAATATTATTTAAAAAAGTGACAACATTGATCCAGCAGACACAATAATGAAGTTGCTGTCTTGCTAAGAACCTGGCTAAATGCACTCTCTCCCATAATGCAGACAGACAGATGAATCACAGAAACTGTCCCCTCACCTCTGTCTGACCCCAACACCACACAACCACCAATTCATCCTCATTTTTACACCGAGTCTGCGCTTGTCTGTGTGTCTGGTGTGTGTGCAGTGATGGCAGTAACAATGATGACCACCTAAATATAGATTAAACACAGTTTTCAGGATCACTACCATCATGATGAGTAAGTGACTGTCCTGCCTGTTCGTGTATGTGTGCTGCAGTATAAAAGTGTGTTTCACTGAGCATTTCAGAAGAAAACAGCATAGTTGGGATTTCCTTAATAACTGAATTAAATAGCTGACAACCATGTGTGGATTTTATTTTAAATATTTCACCATAGTAATATAACTTTTTCAGTGACTAGTAGTGTGAGGAATAACTATTTCTAAAACAGCAACAATAATGCAGCTACTGATTAAAGTAATGCCTAATTACAAAGTCATATTGTGGGGTTCTATCAAGATTAAGTTTTTGTGTAGTAATCAGAAAAAAAGTTCAATGCAATATGGAGGATAAGAGGAGGCAGTGAGCTGAACTTTCAACACCTCAGAGTATAATCTTTATTCTGAGCTGGTTACCATGAAAGATGCAAAGAACATTTTCACTTGTAGTCAACTTCCATGTAAACCTGATGTAGAACAGTTTTTTGAAGAGGGAATGTGACATGTGAACGTGGCACTTTTATATTTGAGAAAAAGGTTTTTGTCTTTTCGGAGTAATGAGATAAAAGGAATTACAGTATTTGAGGGACTTTTACAACAAATGGCGCCCAAAATGTGAATCACTTTAATTGTTCTAGTTCTGTGGCAAGAACATTTTTTGTGCAAAATCTAAACAAAAATGTAAAAAAATATATATTTTTAAAAAAAAATCAATGAGAGACAGACACTATTTTTGACAATTCATTCATCATTTAGGTTGGAGCCTGTCCCAGCAGACAGGGTATACCTCAAGAGGCGGGGCAATAAATGTAAGTATTTTGAGGAATAATATGTGTGGGTATGGAAAATGATAAATAGATACTCTTAATTTCTTTATTTACGCTCAAATAGAAAACGTCCTCTGTCTGAATATGACTGCACTTTAATAAATCTTTGATTGACCCTTTAGTTCCTTTTTTATTTCCATTAACAATCAAACCGAAAACATATTTAGATTTTCCTAAATTTCTGAAAAGCAATGAGCAGCAATAAAAATAGGTCAAACAAACCAAGTGACAAAGTTGGTTCCTTTTGCTGAAACAGTGCAGAGCACTAAATCTGTTGAGCCAAAAATGACAATTTCACTGTGTGTAGTATAAAGACTCAAACCCTGATGAACATATTGGCTCATTTTTTAGACATTATAGTTTTCCTTCAGTAATTGCTTCAGACTTTGAGGGGTACTTTTCCTTGTCATGCCCACCCCGAAGTATTTTGTAGTGTTCCCCCTGCTCTTCAGCAAACCTGTCTGTATTTGTGTTGGGATGTGTGTGTACATGCGTGTGTATTTATGGGGTTGTGTGTACACTAATGACACCAATCAGAATTTCCTTTAGGTGATGAGGTGAGAGTTTTGTGCTGACCCTTTTAATACCTCTGTATCTGTGTGTGTGGAGGTGTGAGTGTAGGCGTGTGTTTGTGCTCACTGACCTCTTAAACACCCCTGTGCTCGTCAACACACAACACAACCACTGGACTGTGACCTGCCAAATAAGAGCTTACTCAGTACACTACACACACACACACACACTCCTCCCTCTCTCTTTACACTTCAGACACATTTAAAGCTCTTCCGTCTCTTAGCCCCCCCCCATACACACACACACACACGCACACATCACCTGTACTTTTTTTTCCTACCAAATCATACACACTTTCCCAGGAGCCCCCCTCCCCCTTTTGGCTTTTTCTAATGGTGTCTAATGTGCCCATGTTTCCATGTAGATAGGGGCCAGGCAGCAGCAGCAGCGACGACGGCAGAGAAGACGGGGCCTGCCGTAGTAATTGGCCATGATGAAGTTTGGCCAGTGGGGTGACAGCCCCGCTAAGGAAGATGGATCATTCTCATTCGGTCCCGTAAATGTTGTCAATTCCAGCGCTCATAAGGCGCCATCAGCCCTCATCAAAGAGGGGGGACGCAGCTGCCTTGGAGAGGTTGGGGTTTGGGGGTGGTGGCGTGGGGGGTTTTATTCAGGGGAGGATGGAGGGTTAAATAAAAGATGGCAGGAGGATGCTGATCCCGGGGCAGTTAGTACTAGTGAATGGTTTAAAACAAGGGCAGAAATCAGATAAAGGTGGCAGAAAGAAGTGTAAGACATGGGACGAAGCAGTTGAATTAATAAAAAAAGGAAAGGAACTAATGTGGAAAAAAGTGAACAAAAAAAGCTCAGTCTGATTAAGAAATACAGAATAAGTCCATACTCAAAATAACATTTGACAAAAATAATTGTGCAAAGAAAACAGAAAAGCCTTCTTCAATTGAATTACACAACAGTGCTGACAGTCTGCTGAGTGATTCAGATAAATAATAATAAAGAGCAAGCGTGTCCTAAAAAAGCTTGAAAATTTAAATTTGAATAAATTATTTACGATTGTGCAGACTAGTTAGTTACAATAATTTACAAAAATCAAGTTGGAGTACGAACTAACACATAATGCTAAGCTGTGACTTATTTTTATTGATAGGATTGTCAGTGCTTGGCCTTAAAGTGTTTTAAGGTCTTGTGTTCCTTAACCTTTGTTCATTTCTTTCATGAGATAGAAAAAGTGCAAGATGCCTATGTCCTCCTCGCTGTAATAAATATATAAGCTCGTATCCACTGATATCATTTGTGAAATCAATTGATAAGGTGGATTTTTTCCAGTCAATTATTAGACTCTAAAGCAGGTCACACTTTGTGATAATTGGCCCAATTTTTGGCTCAATCACCCCTCTTTTAACCAAACTCAGCTAAGTCTGACTGATGCAGAGTATCTTACTTGATATTCCTGTGGTTTGGGATGAGCTAAGTGTTTATCTTCTCCTATTAGCCCAGAAGAGGGGTAAGGCACCCTCAATCCAGGAAGCAGTTGAAAATTTTACTGCCATATTTGCTTGCACTAAACCAAACATTTGACCACTAGACAAAAGACTATGGTTGTTGGAGATGAAATTACTTGGTGTGTGGTTCTGTGGTATTACACCCCACTAACCTGATGCACCAGATGGACAGTTCAAGATATGCTATTCAGAATATACTTCACTATTCCATCTGGTAAAGAGCCCATAGAGGGGGTAAGGAAAGGACATAATCTTTCAAAAGCATATCCAGCAGGTGATTGGACAATCAATCTGTCTAGCTCATTTATTATGGACCAATCAGATAATGACGTAGGTGGGCAATAAATACTCCAGCAAGTACAAAACCTGAGTCACATTGTAGAATAATCTCTTGCCAAAACCTGTCGGAAGTGGAGTCAAAAGGAAATGTCCTAATCGGCCCTCTGACACACACACACACCCACACACACCCCTGGCCCGTTTGCTTTTCATTTAATAGAGAGTGCAGTCCAGCATTAGCATCTATGCTAATCTCTGTGCGAGCAGTCACTTCCTGCTGTTCCTCCTGCTTTAAAGGGCCCTGACTACACCACGCTGCTACATTTTGAGCAGAGGTGCTGTAGATAAGAGCTTGGTAAGATAGATCCTCTTGATTACAGAAATTGAATCAGGCGGATCCTGCTGCACTGCAAACACACCACTACTATGCAGGTAAGCAAATTTCTGCTGGAATATACAAATATATATTTGTATGTGTGTGTGTGTGTGTGTGTGTTGAGGATTGGTTTATTAAAAAAAAAAATCTTTATATATTTGCCCAGTATATGCAATAAAATGACAGAGATTTCTAAAAATCATACAAACATGTTGTTTTATAGATCAGACGGAAACTATGTAACTCCTGTTTATGACACATCTTGAAGACCATTACAAAAATCTCATATTAGTTGATTTTCACCTGCTCACTCCGTCACTTACACACAGCAGGTTGGTCCGCTGACTCACATTTGTGAAGGTAATGGTTTGGTCCAAATTTCACATCAATAACAGATGAGCCCTAATCGGCCCTCTGACACACACACACACCCACACACACCCTGGCCCCGTTGGCTTGAACCATTTGCATAATAGTATTTCCCTTTTTCTCCATTCTCCAAATAGCTCTGGATTTCCCCGTCACTCCCTCTCCCTCTCTGCACATTGTCTTGTGCAGTCCTGATGGAAAAAGGCTCCACTATAAACAAATACAATTCCCTCAGAGGCCCACAAACTGAGACAGGGATTGTGGGGAAGGAATTCATCTGCGCTCAAACTGAGCGTGGCAGCAGTGGGAAGGATATTTATTTCTTGACGGGCCAGATAGCTCTCAACTCTAGGGAGAGGCTGCAGAAGAACATGAATTTGAAGGGGAAAAATGGGCAAAGATTTGTAAAGAATAAGCATGTATAAGCAAGTAATAGAGTAATTTTGTTAATAAAAAGAAAACATCAATGTCTCCATTAAAGAAGAAAAAATAATTTTCTTTAAAAAAGACAATCAAGCACACTTTTCTGAAATGAATAAGTCGAAGAATAGAGAATTCAAGTGAATCAAAACTGCAATTTCTGTGCAATGAATTAAACATTTAATAGGTTTTCCTGTATATATTTTACAGGTTTTTTATGGATGAATACCCATGTTGTGATGCATATACAGGACCTTTAATGGAACAAGATCATTTACACCTCTGATTAATTGCAAACAACTGAATATATTATATAGTTTATTTTGGAATTACATCTATTTTCACATTTTTATGCCAGATTTCTTTTAGTTTTTTCCACAGTTTACTGATATTTAAATTGGACTCGTGTGCAACATTAGGAGGACTGCATATGGTCCCTTGGCCACATTTTGCCCACCCCTGGTCTAACTGAAAGAAAAGAAACAGGAAAGTTTGGGTCTATAGCAGTCTGTGTGATAACCTTTAGTACTGCATGACATACACAATTTTGGTATCAGCTCCATTTAGCATAAAAAATGAATTACCAGTGTTAGCAGGTAAGCAAATTTCTGCTGGAATATACAAATATATATTTGTATGTGTGTGTGTGTGTGTGTGTGATAACTGTAATATATTTTGTGGGGGAATCTTCAAAAAGGCAGTCATTTTAAAGCTCTTCTGCAAAGCTATTGAACTGTAGGAATGCCTGGTCCTGGTTTTACCATTTTACCGCTCTCTCCAATCTGCCCAGTGCCACAAAACTATTCATATAGACACATTAATCACTTGATGAAAAACACATGATGTACTTTGTATTTTTTAATGGACGAGGAGCAAGGCCAAATGCAGTGGCATCTAATCTCTCTGTCGCCTCTAAAATATTCTCTGTTCTTGTTTTCATCAAAATTAAGGTCTGGTCTCTCCAGCAAGGAAGTAACTCTTATCCACAGCTTGCTATGACCTCAAAAGTAAATCAAATGGAGTTTAGAGACAGCTCAAAAATCAATCAAGAGGTTAACCTCTTTGAGTAGCATTTAGTCTTTGTAAGTAAAAAAAAACGGATTCAGCTTGAGCTATGACACTGTGCAAGGTCCCATTGCATGAACATATTATTGTTTACCTAGACAAGAGAAAAAATCTACATATATTTGAATAATGAAAAATGGAAGGATAAATGAATGGATATTTAAACAAACATGTGACAAATACACAAACAAATTGCTCAGCAGTTGTGCAGATCATGACCATACGTGTATTTATCACACTCAGACAGCTGACTCTGGTCTTAGTCCGAACAACTTTTCTTGCAATTTCTTGTCACGGAAAAACTTACAACATCATAATGAAATTTTGAGAAGTCTTGGTGTTGGCGTGTGCTGCCTTTGATTATAGTCATTAGATGTAAGGCAGGATTACGACACTATTTTTGCAGCTGTAAGGCAGTCTTAACATGCATTCTGTGTTTTAAAAAATAACTGAAAACTCCAGGCAAAATCGTTGTTTTTCCTTGAAGATAGGGATGGATTGTTTTTTTCAGAACAGAGTTCAGTTGTTGAGTTTGCACATGGTCAATCTAATTGTGCCGATAGAGGCATGCCCCTTGTTTCAGAACAACTTTCCAAACTAAAAGCACCTTTAAACATCCATGTTAGATCTATGCTGTAGATATGGCATGCCATTACACCCTCTTTGTATTTAACAAAAGTTTAACACATTGTACTGATCTGATCTTTCTGCGAGTTTCTGAAGAAAACTTAGAATTAATGTGACTTGTAGAATTCTTTTTCACAATCTTTTACTGGGAAAGTTAGACAAATTTTTTTGCTGATTGGGCTCTTTTGAGCACAATCATAAATATGTTTCAAACTTAAAATATTTAAGCTCTCTGTTTCTTTTCTTTGTTTTATTGTTAACACAATGACAAGTCTCTCCTTCCTTGTGTCTCAAAACCAGTGCAGCCGTTCTGCTGGGTGCCATCGTGGGCATTTGCAGCTTGGGCGGACCGCAGGGATGGGTAGGGGCTCCATCAGCCCTGCTGATTTATCACCTGGGTAATAGGAAGTGATTGAAGGGAAATTCAAATGAACTCTCTCTGACAGGCACACATGCAGACACACTTTGGAGCACACACACACAAATTAATAGTGGGACTTAATAGACTACAGGGAGCGAGGGAACAAAAGCAGGAGAGGGAGATGAGATAAAAGGATGGCTTGTTAGTGCTGAGAGATAAAGAGAAGGGTCTGAGACAAACAGGATAAAAGAGGAACAGCTAGTGACAGATAAAATAAGATTTGCTTTAGAGCAACGTGAGCAATTTTACTTTTTTATCTGTACAAGAGAGAAAGAAAGAAGAAATAATGAATGTGGCTCCTGTTTCACTGCGAGAAGCCAAAAGATAATAAAAGCCTGAAATAACCACAGAAATGACAGTATATTAGTATACTATTGTAATATACTATTGGTGACTGAAACCGAGCTACTCGAAACACTTTCTCACGCTCATCCGTTTTTCAAACACACTGACATAAAACACAAAGTCCCTCAAAAGCCCACAGCACACACAGAGCAAGCACCATCACCAGCAGGTCCAAGGTGTCATTTAGGAATGTCAACCACAACACAGAGTGACCCTCCTTGACCATAACCCCACCATGCTGACCTCACACACACAAACACACACACGCACACAAAGACACCTCAGCCCTCGTACCAAAGAGGCTGAGCTGCGGCTGTCAGTGTGTCAACGTTAAGGCTATGACTGTCAATCATTCCTCTGGGAAATGCAGCCTGGGAGAAGGGGAGGGGGGGCCGACTAGACAGGATGAGAGAGGAGAGCGGAGGTAGAGGGACAGATAGTGGTGTAGATTTGTGTGTTTAAATGGCGTGTGTGCTTCTCTTTCTAATCACAATGCAGCTGCAGGTTGACCCCAGGGCGACCCGAGGACTAAAGCTCCCTATCCATGGACCCCAGCGGCTTGACCGGGCTCATGGAGGACACTGACCTATGAATCATGGGTATTAAAGTCTTGAGTCGTAGTCTATAGAGCAAGTAGAGCCAATCCCTGTCGACCTCTCGCCCTGTGCCACTCCACTCCTCATGTCGGTCAGTGGGAAGAGAAAGAACTAAAAAGCTAAACTTTGCCCTAAAGGTCTAAGGCTGTAGCCTGTTTGTAACTCCATATACTTCTACTCTTCCTGTGTGTGTTTATCCCCTGCCCTTGACATTCACTGAATAAATAAAGCAGAGAATAGGATACATGTAAAGGTTAAAGGAACAGGAGTGTCGTTTTAGAAAATTGGCAAAATATTTCCTTAATTTTGATGGAACTTCTGCAAATTAGATGATACTGAAGAAAAAGGTGGTAGAATACAAATGCAAGCTCCTTGTTGTTTTGATATTCAGCGTCCTGCTTACACCTGTCCATTCCACTCAGAATTACATTAACTCTCTGCAGGAAAAGGGCGCCAGGTCAATTTAGATGCAACATTAAGACACACAGACCGACTTTTCTCACTTCAGTCTTTTTTTTCTCTCACACACATTAATGCAGCACATTCCCTGGATGCATCAGCATGCACACTGCTCCATCGCCATTTCCCCAAAGCAGCAGGAAGTGAGGTCATAATGAGACCTGGGTCAATATGCTCATTAACCCCTGCAGTGTATCTAGATCATAGGAACATCAATAGGCCAGGCCTGACTGAGTCTCTGCTGCAGCCATCACATCTATCAGAGCACGGAGACTCTCAGCAGAGTGTCAGGCTGACAGAGAAACACGGCGAGAGGCTGACAAGCAAAGATCACAGAGTATGACTAAGCAGGAAAAAACAATCGCATGAATGTGATGACTCTGTATAAAATGAAACAAGTTATAATTGAAAAGGGGATTCATTCAGTAAACTGGCTGTGTTTAAAAGACTGACATGGCATGGCAAGGCATAGCAGGCAGGACAGGCTGGAAGCTAAAAGCAGAAAAAAGCATTACCTATGTCTAACACCAAAGAAAATGACGGCGCTTAAAAAGAACTGCAAATTCAAAAGCTCATGTACTGTTAATGACAGCCTTTGGCTGATGATCCAAACATAACTTTGGGACTGAAATATGAACTACATACATGTATGGCTATATTATATTTACTGACCTTTTGATCCAAGATTTCCTGTTTGAGAAGTGTAAGCTGATCACAGTGACAGTTCTGTAATTTATACTCTGTAATTTATATATTTATATTTATATAATTTATGCTTCAGGGTTATGGTGCAAATAGGTTGGTGGTATTTTTGACCAGCTTCCCTTGTATATCAATGGGACAAAATAGCGAAATAAAAAAATAACACATACATAATGTTTGCAGATAGAGAAACACCTTGTGCATCCAATGTGAAACAGTAACCTGTCCAAGCTGACTCACACTGTAAGGGCTAAACTATAATGTACTTATGTACCCCCTCTGATATCTTATCTGAGAATTATTTTGCTTTACTTGAATCTGATAGCTCTGGCCAAGGACCAAGCTAAACCCTTCTCCAAGTTTTTTAGATATATTTTTTGTTAACTAGTTGAAAATGGCACAATCAACACTTAATGTGCTCAGAATAAGGAGTCCCATTAACTGAAGCAGCTGAGAGCCTGTGAAAGCATCAACCAATCACTGATTTGAGACTGCACTGAGTTCACCAAATCATTCTCTCTGTCTACAGAGACGTCTCTTTGAAAGCATTAGCTTGGATCATAATAGCAAAATCACACCTGAGACACTCCCAAGTGAACTACAGAGTGTTTGAAATACAATCACTTCTGCCTTTACTGATAACTGCTGAGTTGCTTCCGTTGTTTTTTGGAATTACCAATCCTGTTTGTAATGTATTTACCTATTTTTGTTTCATTTTCCACCAGCCTGTTGAATCAGTATTTTGGGTTACCCTGTCTTTAAAATGTCCAATGGACAATAAGTAATGTCTTAGTGCATTTGGTAAAATACTAGACTTCTGTTAAATACAGAAGTACATGCTAAAGTACCAAAAACTAAAACTAAAACTCCGGAGCTAAAAAATTAAGTCAATGCACCAACCCAATGCATTGCAGCTCCTCTGATGTTTACGTGAGGTTTGCTTGGAAGCCAAGGAATCAATTTCAGATCCCATGTCAGTTTTTATAGAATAAGTTAACATATCTACAAGTCATTTAAAAATTGTTGAGTTATCAAAATTTTCTTATACATACAGGGGCAGGGAATTAGAAAACTGGTCAGTTTTCTCCGTCTTTGATTGAGGGTTTAGCTATGTTGATAATCAGGTGGACATTTAGATGTTTGTCGGAAGGCTAATGGTCTTTCTGCCATTTCTCGATTGATAAACTTCAGTTGAGATGCATTTTCAATTTTGCATCTGCAGGCTTCACAAATCATTAAGTGATGTAACTAAAACTGTCCGAGTTTTACATCATGATTTTAAGTAGTGTTTTGAGACAGAGCTTTAACACAGGATAAAGTGATGGGTGACCTTATTTTTTATCAAGTGTGGATTACTCTGCAAATATAATTCAGCACATGTTATAAGTTCAATGGACTCTGTTGGATAGTTTGTTTGATTTGGGATGGTGTAAATGCTCAAACGTAACTCTGGTGTGCTCAAAAACTCGATCTGGATTTGTTCCAGGTGCGCCAGGGTCTATTTCACAGAAGGTTTTAATGTAAACTGAACCAAATGAGGACCAATCAAGGAAAGTGATCCAAAAAGAGTACTGTGGATTGAATTTGTCCAGATATTTGAGAAACAAAAACAAAAAACAGAGCCTGCAAACGTTCATAAACACTAGAAATTAGGTTAGCTGAGTGTGGCTAACACAAGCATTTTTCAGCAGTCCTGGGCACTGCTTAAATGCCCTTGAGCAAGGCACTGAACCCCAAAATTGCTTGGTAGCTCCTCTCATAGAGCAGCAAGCCATCAATCTTACAGTTCTCCTTAGTGCATGACTGTAGGACCTGTTTGTGTATGTATATTTCAGCCTGTGTGTGTGAGAGGAATTAATCAAACATGTCTTAACTGCTTCTTGTAGGTGAATACCTTCCTCACTCTGTTATGTATTAGTGGGTAATGGTCCTACACCAAGACCAATCACAGGAGCAACTTCTGCAGCTATGGTCCAAACTGGTGGCTAAATTTTACTTTTAAAAGGCTTTGTTGTGCTTGAGAAAGTGCTGTGAAACCAAACTAAATGAACAATGTCACAAAGAAGCAACTACAACTCTCAATCGAACCAAGTCTACCGAAGATTGAATGTTAGAGGGACCCTACTGTCTCATTGACCTTTGCCCTGTCCACACACTCAGCCTCAGCCCAGAGCCTGCACAGTGCCCCGCCCTTACCTTGCCAGTGTCAGGGCTCACATAGAGGTCAGAGCTGGATTGGATTGGACAGGGAGGCTGTCTGTCAAACAGGCGGTCCAATACCTCGATCTGCTGCGGCGAGAACAGCTCCCCTCTCATCTGCTTCCTGAGGAAGTCCCGCCCACTGTGGCCATGCCCGTTGGCCAGCGGTGACTCCTGCAAACCTGCACACACAGGAGAGAAGTATGAGTTTGGTGTATGTAACGAAGGGAGAAACAAAGACTGGAGGAAAGTATGGGAACCATGGAGGAGTAAATGTATGACTTGATAAAATAAACCACTGAGATATATGTGGAGAGAGGAGCTTGGGCAAAGCATGGACTTGAATGAACCCCGCTGAGCTGATTTAGGGCTGAGAGTGACTTCATAGATTCAAAGACTCAGAGAAAATGCTACACAAATGCAACCCATTACCGAGCATACGCTGTCTCTCCTGCTTGATCTCTCCAAAGTACACTCCTGCCTCTCATATATGCGCACTCCCCCGTCTCTCGTGTTGTAACAGCCATACACACACAGACACACAAATATATATATGGCTGTGGTATCAGTATTAGACTGTGAGCTCCCGTATCCTGCAGTTATTGCAAGGCTGAGGGACTGAACGAGACAATTATAAGAACTGTGAAGAGTCGCGGCCCACAAATGATTAGAAAGAGAAAACGAGAGCGAAAGATAAAGAGAAAAAGGGGATGAGGGTGAAAATCCCCCGCTATAGAGCCAATTCATCGCTCTGAACCGCTCCTGAGAGCCTATTTTAGTGCTGGGGGTCACTCTGTGTTTGGCTTGTGAGAAGAGCGTGTATGAGTGAGTGTGTGCCCTGCAGCGGGGGAGTGATATGACAGACAGCTGGAGATGGGGTAGGGGCTTTTTTTCCAATGTGGATGGGAAATTCTGATTCATTTGCACCTAAATAAAAATGCAAAGGGACACTTAACAGAAAGAGAAGAAACAATGGGTTGGAATTTAAAATGAGTGAACAAATTAAAAGTTCTTCCTTATGTTTAGAAAAACTTGGCTCATCCAACATTAGAAGAGTTACATATTTATAAAATCAACCAGAACTTAAAATCTTAAAGATGTGTTCAGCTGGTATAGCTGTGTACTTGTTATGCTCTGACTTCTGATGGGCAACAATGGAAAATAATGAAAACTGATAAAAACTCAATGAAAACCAAGACATCCTCTTTTGTTTGAACCACTGATTGAGCAAGCTTCACTGGCAAATTTGCAGATCTTAGAAAGTCATGACTACCCACAGTTGGGTCAAGTTTCATGCTACCAGAACAAATTGTGGCCCTGCTGTGTGAATAACAAAACCCTGGAGGACTCTGCTGTCTCTCAGTTTCAGTGATGCCATTTATGACATTGGTCGAATATCAAGGAATGCACATTAGCATCATTCGGCATTGGTATCACCTGTTATTTTCCCCTTTTTCTTTTTTTTTTACAATCATTACTTAGCTGCAAATCAATGTACGGTGAACAGATATCAATTTCCGATGTTTGCTTGTTTTGTTATACCAATTTAATGCTAATGCTGTTTGAGAAGAGATTCTTTTAATGAAGTAGTAAAGGACATTTAGGACAAACTGTGATCTGTTTTCATCATCAAACAGGAGAGAAAATATTTGCATCGTGCGAAAATTGTGCCAAAAATCATAATTAGAAAAACCCTGGTATTGGCATTGGTATTGTCTGAGATTATTACTTTACATTTTGGTATCTGCCCTGATTTTTACAATATGTTTGTTACGACTGAATACTTCTGTTAGAGTTTATGTTACCTCTCTTCAGCAGCAATCTGGTTCATAAAAGGTTTAACATTTATTTACCAAGGACTTTTAAAACCATTTTAGCTGTTCTCTCAAGCTGTGTTCACTGGCCAATAGACAAGCAGCAACACAGTTAACTCAAAGTTAAATATTTAATATGAAACACTTACGATTACACAAAGTATGGCTTAACCCTGCCGTCTCACAGCTGTTGTGTCTCTTCTTTTTGGTTAGAAAACGTCACCTCTAGATATCTGTAGTTATTCAAGTTTCTTGCAGAAAGCTGAAACAATCTTTACCTTGAAGCTACGTTTAAACGCATTAAATTACATTTTCACTCATCTTCTAGTCATTTTCCTGAACCAGTCATGTAAACATCACTAAAATTAACTTAATGAAAAACTGTGTACACAGAGGGTCTTGTTATAAGTCCCTGTATGCTATGTGCAATAAAGTGAAATGAATATGATATCATTTGAATTGGTGTTATAACATTTGATACAAACATGTTTAGACTCTTGTGCTGCCTGCTGAACTATGGTAATGGTTCAGATTTGCCTCCGATTTTTCATTTGCCCTTCAGCTGACTGCGTGGCATCACAGTGATGTAGGTCAGAAAAGCAGCAGCTGTGCGCTGAGACAAAGTTGGATGGATCCTTGATGTCTATTCTCACCAGTGCTTAAACACTGAGACAAGAAATATAGTCCAACAAAATGGTTCACCTGAGCAATATCTGCTTATTTTAACCTCATGTTATAGTCTTTGTTTGTGTTCCCTCCTTACGATGCTTTATTTATGTGGCTGCTTCTCATTTTAAGCAAACATATTTCATCTCAGTACTAACTAATGATAATGTATTAAAAACAAAACTGGGAGTTAGCTGTAGTTCGTCTGACCTGTGTCACGTTACCCCAAATCTGTGTGCGAGTATATTTATCGGGGTATTAGTGTTTTTCTATGTCTTTACTTTTTCTTTCATTTGCCTCTTTTACAGAAAACTTTTTGCATGAAGACTTTGATTTGGATATTTTGAACTTCTTTAAAATAAATCCTTTTTTGTTTGAAATCTGCATCTAGGTCCCACTCGCATTTTTTAATGTTGACATCTGAGTAGAAAGATCAATAAAGAAGCAGCACATTGGCAGAAGCTGTGATTCTGAGATTATTTCAAAGACTTTTCATGAACCCTAAATCTTGAGATGATATCTACCTTCTTCTCACTATCACACAGAGCTGAAAACTCAAAAACACCTAGCTTTACCTTTTCAGTACACAAAACCTCTTTCACCCACTCTCACAAACACACTCCTTGATCTTAATCTCTCACCACTATAGTCCACACACACACACACACACACACACTGATATACAGATGCTAGGAGAGGAGTGAGTGTATGGTCCAGGTCTCTGGTGACAGACCAATCAGGGGGGAGATAAAGCCAGTATGATGCTTTAGCCTGGTAACCCACGGCGACCCATTTAATCCCACCGGCCAGTCCTCATGATGGAATTCAATTGATCAATCATGTAGCTCTGATGGCACCATTTCAGCCAGCTTATTGCTTTTTTGCTTTCTCCCCGTCGTACACACTGATACACACACTGTCATATACACACAAACACACACTGAGAGACTGACCCAACCTGTCACTATGGAGGACCCACAAAGGACCAGAGACAGACGGAGCACAAAGGAGACAACAGAAGCTCCTCCCCTGTAATCGAGCCATAAGAACAAAGCTTTCATTTATGATAATCAATATTGTCCAGTTATCTGAATCAGTGTGTAGGTGTGTGTCTGCTCATGTGTTGTGTCTGTGTGAGGCAGGGTGGGTAGCTTGATATCCGGCTGGGCTCATTGTATCCATGGATGGGTAAAGAAACTCATTGCCGTGACGGGTTAAATCCTATTCACCGCCGAATACACGAGCACATTCGCACAAACTCACACTCACACAGCTGCCTCTATCTCTGCGAGTCAGTCTCAGAAGGGAAGTGCTTCTCTTCCCTCTTTTTCAGAGCAGAACAAAACAAACAATGAGCCCTTATTGTTCTCTCCTTTCTGCCTTTTCCTCTCTCTTCCGCTTTCACCTCTCTCTCTCTCTTTCTCTTCCCTTCATCACCCTCTCTCTGCGACTCTGCCTGTATTGGTATTTGCCATTTATTCAGAAAATCCCAGGAACAGTTGAATTATTAAATCCAAATACCTCTGAGAGGGAAATTGTTTGGCACCTGTTTGTGTGTATATGTCTGCATGACTTCGTGTGTGTGAGTGCAAGGGGGGGGGGTATCTGCAAATGGTAGGACACCACCATCTCTTTGCACTTGACATAGATTATCATTCTGTTAGGGACAAGGGTCCAAAGTCTGACCTCAAAGCCCTGGCATGTGTGTGTTTGAGAGCAGGAAGCACAGAGGGTCTCAGGGTGGAGGGTGGTGCTCTCCTCTCTCTTCTTCTCTGTGCCCTGTTTTTGCATGAAACATTGAATACACAGTAGGATAAGGAGTTCAGCAAGGCTGAAACCATTTTGGTAAATGCCACTTTTGAAGTTCCCCTTCATTTACAGGGCAGTGTGGATGTTATTGAATAAAATTAATAATTTGAGGTAACAATATGTAACTGTACAACCCTAAAGTAGTGGTCTCCATATTTAATCTAATAGCAAATTAACTTTCAACAGGAAGAATAGTGTCAATGTTATACATTTGCCTGGGATGCCTTGTCCTTTTGTGGTTTTTGCTCTGAGCTTTATCAGCACTGTCCTCTTCCACCTTCAAGCCTAAGCCATGCAGCACCAATATGGGCTAACTGGCTTCTTTTTAACTTGGAGTTGGTGTATGAAAAAGTGCTATAAAGCAATCTACCTCTTACAGCCCCACTGTCACTTTTATATGGCACTAAAAGCAGGCTAATGGGGCAATTTGCCTGCTAAAAGTTATTGTGAACCGCAATTACTGATTTATCATTTCAAGGGGTAAAAGTTACACATTGTTGCTTTAAAGTGAACATCCTGTGCCATACTTTAAACTACACAACAAGCAGTCCCAGGACTCTGTAGTGTAGACTAGGATGTCAAAATTTAGGGGCTTTTTTCACCCAATGGTAAATTTATCCACAACAGGAATATTAGTTTGCTTTTTTGAAAAAACATCTCATGAGGTGCCATTTTTTTTAATAGAGTCTTCACTTCAAAAGACAGTAAACAGCAAAGTCTGGTGAAGGAAAGGATGCAGTTTGACATTTCATATACAGGGATTGAGGAAAAACTTACACCACTTTCACACTAAAGTTAGCAGGACAAAGCAGGTTTTTTCAACACAGGTTAACCGGCTAACAATTGGCAAGTGACGCCTTTCCCACTGCCATCAGACCCGGGTCGAATTGGCAGCAGATGAGCTGCGTGGCTGTTTTTTTCCTCTGGTGCGTCAGGATGATGTCATCACATTGATGACATCATCCGTGCAGAAACATGTCCATGTAAATAATGGGGAAGGAAAGACGTGGACATGTTGGCCAGCTGTTTTCTGTACTTTGTACTTTTGTCCCTCTTTAAAAATGTACAAACTTGGTACAGACTGAACAACATTCGAGTGCTAATGATGCAAATTTGTTGCTCAGATGGCAAAAAGTCACGAAGGTACAGACAGAGGGGATGGGCACGATGTTATGGCATCGGCACCTTACGCCTACGTCATGACGTTAATTAGCGGGTTAAATCGAGTGTGATGTTCCCACTGAAGCCGACTGGAGGCGAACTTTAGTCGGTTGCAGGGTCAGTCGACCTGGGGAGAAATGCTGATTAGACCCTTTCAAACTGCCAACAGGAGCTGATTGTTCCCTGGCATAAACAGATTTTTTTGCCAGTCTAAAGGAGTATTATATGGTACAGGGGGGTTTGGGTGACAGAACTGACAGCCTGAGAAGCATGATGATTATTTACAAGAAAGCAGCACAAAATCTGAATGAAACTCAGAGACAGAGTGACCGAATTATTTGAAACTTAATGAACACACAAGGAATGAAAGTTCTCAATTTTTGAAAAATAAAAATTTAGTTTCCAGTTTTCTTGAACTCTACATATTGTGTCCTGAATGGAAATACATTTTACCTACCTAGATAGGTGGCATTAAGAGTATAAAAATGCAATGATCTTCAAAATTAGAGTGTATTAGAAAGTATCTTACAGGACTACATAGATCACAACACATGGGTATTTGGGGATAAATAATGACATATCAGGATATATAGAGATACTATGAACTCGGTGATACCTCCCAGTTCTTGTTCAAGACAGTCGTTTTAATTCTTTGTTATAGTATAAATATATATATATATGTATATATATATATATATATATATATATATCTATATATATATATATATATATATATATATATATATATATATATATAGAGAGAGAGAGAGAGAGAGAGAGAGAGAGAGAGAGAGAGAGAGAGAGAGAGAGAGAGAGAGAGAGAGATATTGTAGGCATAAAGAAAAGCTTCTAATCAGTGTTATTTACATAAAGCATGGACCCTGGAACATTTCTAAACTTTATTGTCCATCCAACTTACAGATAGTAATTGTAAAATATATTACAGAGAGACAGAGAGTAAAATCTCTTATTGTCTGTAGCCATCTAGCTCTGGCAGCACTTGACTAAAAAAACTAATTTATGTAAATAACTGAATTAAAAAAAATTATAATACTACAATAAAAGTATCAGAACAGCACTGCACTACAAAATACCATGATATTTTGGTGTTTCCATGTAGTTTTCAACCCTTAATCCATCAACCATGTTTATAAATATTTCTACCAAAAGATAAAGGGCACTGCCTGCGTTGCACAAATAGACAGAATTTTGGAAAATTGGATATTTATCTGTAGGTGTTTCCCTGAACATTTCAATATTCAAAAGCAGTATGTTACGAATTTGTTGAAGGAGCAACTAGAAGGTGTAAAGATCTTTTTTTTTTAAAAAATAGGGTGAGTAGTAGACGCCAGAGACACAAAAGACATGGAGAATGTACAACAAAAGTCCACAAACAATAACAATTTAGGGCAGGTCAGTGTGTCAGGTGACTTTTCATATTACACTCTGTAATGAAGCTATATGTATTTGTTAAAAGAATCCCCATAAAGGTAGATGGCAGTGTGTCATGGTCTTCAGGAGCTATTAGGGACACCTGCGGTGTCTCCTCACAGCTGAGAACAGATGATCCTCAGCTGAAGAGGATGATCATCAGCCAGGCTGTGAGGTCGTGAAGGTGCTTTGTCCTCACTGGTCAGTTGGACCATTGGACACAGAAGAGACGACACTATCAGTTGCTTCTCTGTTAGGTTATATGAGAATTGCTGAATAATTGTTAGTTTCCTGTTAGCCTGTGAAAATAAACTCATTTAGTTTCATTCTGTTTTTCTCATCCACCTTTTAATCTGGGACTCTTACTCCATCTTTTATTTTGGGTCAAACTGATGTTCTTCTATCACTGATTTAGTGGGTGTCTGTGTTTCGTTTTATAAAAATAATAGCCCTTGTTATATACGGTTATATGTGCAATTTCTTTTGTTAGCTTCTCAAACTGTGAACTAGTCTTCAGACTTTTGCTCTAGGGGAAAATGTAACATTAGTGGACTCATCCGGGATCAAGTAATGGACCTATTATAAAGGTGTACTTTAATAACTTTTAGATTTTGTTTTGAACACATAAATTGAGTTTGATATGGAGTCATTCACCAAGAACTCCATATGGGAGACCCTCTACTTATGGAAAAAGGCAGATTTATTGCAAATTGCACAGCAGTTTGGCATCACTGTCAAAGCTGGTAACCAGAGGGATGTAGTGAAAGGTTTTGGTCAACACATTTGTTTTCATGTTTGTCAAGTCCTAATTAAGACTCAGCTGAGTACAAACACATCGACACATCTCTGTTGAATAAGGATTATTATTTGCAGATTTCTACTTGTTTTGATGATAAAAACAAACCTCTTGAACAAAATAAAATGAATAAAATTATAACTCCTCATTTGGAAAAACATTTGACAAAACATTTTGATTTTTCCTTTTGTGTCCAATAAGAATATCAGTGTTAGTGTTTCATTGTAAGCACTCTCATAAGTTAGACTTGGGCATGCCAACTACTTTTTAGTCAACATAAATTGAAATTTAATCAGTCAAAAATATCGTTTTACTTTGTATCTCATTTCGAAATAATATCCAGATGTCTTAGCACTGCTTCTTTGCCTTACCACCACACAAACACACACATACACACACACAGCCGCCATGTATAGGAGAATAGGTTAAGATACAATAGTCCCCTTTTGGCCCCACAAGTCAAGTTCCTCCATTCACTCTCATTCATCTACATTCTGCCCCCTGTTCACCCCCCCACTTCCCCTCTCTTTGGCTGGGGCCGTAGGTCACCGCAGGGCTTTGACCCCACACACACTCCTGCTGCCAACAGGCGCACACACACAAACACTCTAACAAAAAACATGTTAGCATGATCCTGCAGTCCCATGGCTCTCGGTACTCACACAGCTGTGCTTTTGAGTTACAGCAGAGGTAAAGCTTTACAGCAGACTTGTCTCACATGCAGTCTTTGTATGATGTTTCTTTCACAAAATGTCATGATTCCATATGTCTTACTGACTTCTATATAATCTCAAAAAAATGTCTGAGGGACACTTGTAGGACACTCACTGTAAGCTTAAGTCTGCATTCTTCCACTAAAGGGGAACAAGCCTTTTCAAACAGCTACTGGTGCAGTAAGCATTGGGAGAGGGGCAGGTCCTGATGCTGTACACTTTTGTCTTTTACAGAAGTACTTTATCATGCAGGAGAGGCATTGTAAACACACAACAGGGCAGAATATGAACTCTGTAAACTACACTGTGCTAACATGCAACAACACTGATGTTAGGGATTGTTCATTTTTAGTAAAATTGATCCCTTAATGACCCAAGTCTTTAAATCACTTACTACTTGATTCCTTTCTATTATTTGGATAAACCAGGTAAACAGTCCAACAGTACAGTACATTTTTCATGCAAGTGGATCAATTGAGTTAAACTAATAATTACAATTTTAAAGTTTTTCATTGGTATGGCAAAGCACATTGCAAACTCCTTTTTTTAAAAAGAGCAATGCAAATAAAGTTATTATTTTCAAATGATTGAAGAGGTTTAATCTGACTTTCGCGTTAAAGGAGAATAACTGTCATGAAGCAGCCAGTTTTAAGTGACCAATCTGCTGCCTTGACTTGAGGCAACAGTGTTTTTTAAGTGGGCAAACTTTTTTTTTTCAATTTGGATTCATTTGATGAGCTAAAATGCTTGAGGCTTGTGTCCCAAGAAGTGGTAAAAGTTTGTACACCACTAATACAATAAAGTGGCACCAAGGCACAGATCCCATGAGACTAATAGCAGTATTATTAAGCTAAATTATTAATTTTGGTATTTGAAAATTGCAAAACTATAGGTCTCTATGGGAGCAAGTTTAAACTTCCATCCCCACAACAAACATATAAAATCACCCCACATCGGACTCAAACCAATTTTTCTTGCTAACTGACAGATAGTTGAATGCTTAAACAGAACAGTCAATTATACCTGAAGATAAAAAACAATCAAATGGTTGGATGATGTGTTTTTAAAACCCAAAGCCCAACCCCCCCATTAAGTCATATTTCTCTTTTTTCACGCTCAAAAAGCCAAAGGTTTAACACTACTGAATGTTTGATGTACATGAGAAACACAAAGACAAATTTTTGATGTCTTGGTTTGCTCCAAATAATTACGTATTGTTGGTGTTAGGTGTGTATCATTAATTTATTTTACTTTAATAAAGCATTATTGAAGAACCCGACCAACCCTCAGTAGTTAGTAAGGCACCAAACACTGGCAGCAGTTAAAACAAATGGAGTTGCTTCTACTACAGCTCATTCTTTTCTAATTTATTCTGTCCTACCTCACAAGAGAGAAAATGATATGGATATAAGCACAAAGTCATCAAGAGAAAGGAGTCTAATTGTCACCCGTGTGTGACTTGTGTATGTTCATGTCTTCCTCTCTGTGTGCGAATGTTCATGCAGACAAGCATATGGGTTTGAGCGTGAGTCTGTGAGAAGCTTACAATGCTGTGTATGTGTTTGTCTGTCCATGTCAGTGCATGCTGTTCCCCCTGTCGCCCCTCGCTGTGTGTGTGTGTCATTATCCAGCGGGGGCTGCTCTAATGGAAGCTGTGATTAGCAATGCTGTTAATTAGACCACAGAGCCAACCCCGCAGACCTCCGCCACAGAAACACAGCAGATAAAGCCCAGCGACGCAGCGCCCCGAACTGTGCTTTCTGGGTGCTTCAATGAAACGTGAAGTGATACAATATTTCTGATATGAATTAAGAAACATGCGGCCGAGTCATAGTGAAAAGAAACAGACAGACCACACATGTAGCACATGGTGTAAGATGTCATGGACATAGAGAACAAAGTGAAACAATAATGCTGCTAATTAGATTACAGAGCTTGTATTTCAGCTGCAGGTTCAACCACAGGGTCTTTCACACAGACAGCAGAGAACACAATACAGTGTGAGATACTTTCAGGTAATTAGACATATTGTTCTTTTTAATGAAGTACAGCGTTACAGAAAAAAGACCCCTGAGGATAAGTTGGTGTAACTGATATCATAAACAATGGACATACTCCTGGATCAGAGCTCTGAAAAAGGAGCATGTGGAAGAATGTGAGCTATTATTTGAGCTCCTGTGAAGAGCCAGGTGTTGATTTTGGTGCCCCCTGTGGACAGAGCAAGACTGATCCTTTTACTGAACTTGAACTCAGCGGTGCTGCCAAAAACCAGGGCCCCAGGAACTGAGATCAGATTGGACCCTTTCAAAAACAAGCTCTGCATATTCTCAAACCAAGCATTTGTATGTCTGATGATTAGATATGATAAAATCGAATTAATTAATCTATTTTCAATAGACCACAAATAATTATTACAGCCAACATATTCTGCTTTTGGACACGTAACGAGGCATCAGGTTCAAACTGAGTCTACATCATCAGACTGAAACTCAATACAGGAGCTTTAAAGCCATTAAACAAATTGTTGCTCCTTTGTTTTAGTTTTCATCCTATATAAGAACAGCTAAATCTTTGTTGATGGCAAATTATTTTTATTTTAAAGTCACTTTTTGCTCACAGATGTTACTAAAACACAACTTTTTTTTGTACAAATCTTACAGCCATACAATGTCTTGTGTTTTAGTAACATAAAATTGATCTGTCAGTAAATAAAATACAACAGACTTGCAAATGTGAACTATTCTTGCACTCATACTTTTAGGTAAGATTCTGCACATAATCATTTAAAGCATAAATTTAGCAATGTAGCATTTCAACAATACATTTCTTTCAGAGATGATCTGTCTACATTGCCAAAAAACATGTTGAAATGTTCCCACCAGGTTTCAGTCGCATGGGGTGCAATTTGGAGAGCAATGTTAATCCTAAAGCTGGGTGTCAGTGTTAAATAAATCTGATAGAATGGTGCAGATTTGTTATTTGGAGTTTGGGTGGCTTGATAAGTGTTTTACCTGAGTTTTCTTCAGCGTGTGCTCATATTTTATGAAAGGTGAAGCAAGAAAATGAGGGAAGGAATGTTTCTCATGTTGGGGGTGGGGTACAGACAATGTCATTGACATGTGGGATCTTAAAAGGCATAGTATGTAAAATATGGCTGCTAAAGTGCCCTCTAGTAAACAAAGCAATAGCTGATGTTTAAAGATGCCTTCACTGTTTACTGTTCTGTAAATTGAGGATTCCATTCTGTAAAACATCATTGTGTGCATGTATACTATACAGACGGCCAGTGTTTCAGTTTCATGAAAAAAGTGTGCATGATGAGAGAGGAAATGACGTAAAGGAGTTCCTGGTGTTCATAGCTTATGCTATATACTGGCAAAGCATCTTGGGAGATGCTTTGTGGAAAATCGGGAAGTGTAATTTCAGAGGAGTTTTTTCCTCATCCTGTGAAATTTATTCATAAAACAAAATTGATAGTTTGCTCTGTTGTATATACACCTTGCAGAGTGATGTTTTGAGTACCCAATTCTAAAATGGAGGTTAAAATGGAGGCAAGGGAAGGAAACAGCCTAGCTCCACAAAACTTGTGGGTCAGGAAATGGATTTACAAGGGAAGTTTGGATAACAGAACCAACAGAAATCAAATGAAGTCCATCACAAGTAAGCAGCACTAAATATATATGAGATACGGAAACAGATTTTGCAGTAGAAGCAGATCCTACTTATTTGTCCAGCAGATTTTCATTGCTATGTGTTCTCATGGCAATGATAGACAAATGGTTGCCATTATCGGGCCAACCATCAACAAAATGAATAATTGCCCTGACTTGGGGATTTAAACATTTAAACTTCAGAAAATATTTGAGGAAATGTTCTTTCTCTTTCTACAAAGAATCAATTATCTTAGAAAAAATGTTACAATTTACATTCTGTACGTTTACAGAATCATTTAAGGTGAATTAAATATTTTTGGCTGAATGCATTTTGACCTTCAGTGCAGTCAAGAGCTCTGATTGGGTTCAAGCTTAACCACAGGAAGGAAAGAAAATCATTTCCAAATCTAAGATTTTTTGGTCTTAAAAAATGTTTCTGGTGTGTAGTTCATCCTCTCAGGGGGGTTCATCTAAGAGTTTTCCTTCTCTTATTCTTTCCATCTTGCTCATTCTTCAAGACAATGTTTTACAACCATTTTACTGATCAAACCTGTCTGTTCTGTTTGGCAAAGATTAATAAACAGATTGTGATGGAAATGAAGCCATGGTTAACAAGTTTCTATCCAAGTTCTGTGCACTCACAGTGCACCTGGGATTCATTCTTGAACCTGCTGGAATGTTTTCTAAATTTCTCAACACAGAGAGGAAAAGACCCCATACTGTACCTGTTTATGTGTGTGTGCATTTTTTTGTGTGTTACAGAGAGAGAGCGAGAACTAGCCCCCAGTGGCGTTCTGTCACCCCCCCTCGCTCCGACATCTGGTCCTGTCTCATTTACCGCAGGAGACTGTCTGTGTGATGGCTTTTTAATGCTGCTGACACCACCACACACACACACACTGACAAGCACACATGTATTCACGTTACAGAAAGGTACACCTACAGTTCAGTAAGTGAGAGCCTCCAAATGTGCTCACACACCTTTATTAACATGCATGCAGCATTGATCCAGTATGACAGCCTGTGTGATCAATAGTGCATGAATAAACTGCATCCTCAGGTAGCTCTCCAGTGAAGCTCTCATAGTAAACAAATACAGCTTTCTCAATGAAGATGTTTGCTTTACAACTCCCAAACTGAACACGCACACATTTTAGCACGCATACATTTGCCCCTGAATCTCATGTACAGAGTTTTTTCCATCTGGGGTGGGGGGTGGGGGGGTTCCTGCTACGGTCAGTCATCACAGAATGGATTTGCAAATGGGTGTTTTTGTACAATGCACTTACTGTAAAAATGCCCACCCAAGAAAAAAAAGTGCATGGAAACACACACTGAAACATGTTCTGACTCACCATCGTCCCTCTTCCTCTTGCCCACATCAGCAGCCGAGCTGATACCCAGAATGCCGCTGATGGAGTACGATGAACCAGCAGAGTCGCTGGTCACCGCTGACACTTGTGTAGCAGCAACAGACGTCCCTGTAGACACAAGACAGAACAACATACACTTATTTTCCATAAGCTACCCTTGAGAAAGACCCAAAAGTAATTCCTTTGGACCTCGAGTTCCACAGATGAGATATGATTACAGTCACAGCCTCTGAAATAAAGTTCACAAATAAAAAAAAATGCTATGCATAACAGAGACCTATTAACACAAGTAGACATATCTTAATTTGAATTATAATACTTCTATCTTTGCATTTGCTTGATCAGAAGAGTTCATATTTAAGGCTGGGAATAAAGAACAGGTTTCAATAGAGAACCGGCGACAGGACTGGACACACAAGTCACCATTCTGAAGCATTTATTTGAGCAGCACAGCATCAAGAATTTGGAGGGTCATGTGCTTTGCAATTTTTTCCTCCTAAAGAAAATCTGCAGGAATTGATAAGGGAATAAATTAAGTATTTATCAATGACCATAAACGTTAATAGTAATATCAATATAACCAGGTGATTGGCTATTACTGCTGCAGTGTACCTAGTTTAAAGCTCATATAGCAGCAAATACCTCATTCACAGGAGCCCACAAGCACTATTTTGTTCCTCAGTTGTAATCAGGAGAGTCTCTATGGATGATTTTATTATGTAATGTTATGTCAAATAACCAAAGTTCACCACAGATTGGTGTTGGTTATCTGGTCTCCATTCAGGACCCATCTCAGGACCGACCAACCCAACACCATCAATGAAAAATCATAAATCAAAATTCCAATTTACCCACTCAAACGTATTTTAAGGAAAATGCAACTTTAAAGATTGAAAAAAAAAATAGATTTAACAAAGACGCAAGTGTTTTTCTATGTAAGTTGTTCATCAGTAAAGCTAACAAATCCATGCTCTTTCATACCCATTTACAACAGACTGACACAGCAGTGGCAGCAACTTTGGGTTAAGTGTCTTGCCCCAGGACACGTCAACATAAGACAGCTGGAGGTGGGTTTGAATCTTTGACTTTCTGATTGATAGTAGAGCAAACTTAAGCCACCAACCCTGTGTGGCTCAACAGATGAGCCTAGACATGTTTTTACTGGAGGATATTTCCTTATTTCATAATTGGGGAAATATTTAAACCAACTGTTTAAGCACTTGTTTTTCTGAAGGATGACACAGGCTACACAGGGAGATGGGGGATTTCTAATGCTGGAGGAGTGTTGTAGTTAGGCTATAGACACACATGGACTTTCAAAAAAATAAAAATTGAAACGTGTACTTAGCACTTTGTGGGAACCAAATGACCAATTTATACTAGGGCTGTCGCCTTATACTTGAAATCCAAATACCTGACCATGGGGGTAAAACTCAAATTGTAAATACACTTTTGAAAAAAATAATCAGTTATGCAGCACATTAGGGGGCTTGGAGCAGTGAGCCGCCTGATCTAACAGAGGCCTCTCCCAGCACAACCCATCCATCCACTGGGCTCATGACCTGAATAAACCCCCGAAAAATGGAGGACAGGCAGAACCACACCTTGGAAGCACTTTGGCCTCCACACTACCAAGTGGAAAATAAAAAAACAAGACCAGGCTGTGTTTAGTTTATGTGCAAAGCAGCTGGCCCACTCCTCATCAACAACAACTTTGTGAGCCCATTCGCCTTCCACCCAGTGACAGTGCCTTGTCAGGCATGTACTCCACCAAGGCACGGAAAATGCCATCACAGACAAGGTTACAAGGCTCATGTTAAAATGATCTCATGGAAATGACTTGTGTCTGTGTCGCAGTGGTGGGAGTTCACATATCTTGACCCATTAGCATGAATACTGAAGATGAAAAACTTCTTTAGATTTTTGTGAAAAGTGACAGTCCTTACAGGGTGATGAGGGATTTTCTAATGCTGAAGGACAGGCCATGGACACATAGAGACTTTTTGCTTGAATAAAAGCTTTGAAAAGTGTGCTTTGGGGACCTTAATATTAATGTCATTTGCACACTGAAGTGTCACTCCTGACATGAAAGCAAAGCATTACCATTTTCGTATGTCTTGTGATGATTAAATAGCCAAAGGGAGAGAACATATATAATTTACCACAATTTTTAACACAAGTAATAAATTAATTCACAAAATGGAACACATCCTCCACCATGGGGCTTTTTATCAGCATCTCGCACCGATAAAAACTTTTTTTTAGCAACACAGAGGCTTTATAAGTAATTTTTATTGGAGGAGAGGGCAAATAAACAAGAAAGAGATAGACAAGGGTATCTTTACAATAGGTGTGGATACAGTCTGTTAATTTTGTAGAGTAAGAACAAAACTTGTTTAATTAGTTATAGTCATGGGCCCTTAGAATTGTCCAAATTGTTCCCCTTTAATTACACCCCTGTCTTGAAACAGCTATTGAAAGACTTTAAAATCACTGTAGTAAATTGTATTTCTTACATTTTTTTACAAGCATAGATGCATTTTTTCTTTTTATCATCTGAAACTTTCCTTAGGCGTGCACACACACCAAATCAAAGCTTGTAAAAAAGAAAAAAAAGCCACAAAGGACACAAGCCTGTCTGTGTTTTGCTCCTCATGCCTCTCCCTCTAATCTTCCCCCTGGAGGAGACAAGTTCCTCGCTGGGCGACACAGCGACATACTTGTCACCGCTTCAGTGACACACACACACACAGTTTGCATCTTCCTGACACACACATATAAACATCCGCACACACCGAAACATACAGTCGCTCATTCCTTGGTCCCTTATCTGTGCCCCTGTAAGCGGACGTGAGGGTTGAGTGACAGTACGGTATCCCAGGAGGGACAGAAAGGTGTGGAGACAGACATCCTAATCCTCTCTCCCAGCAGACCCCCAAACACAGAAAGACAAGGACGCAAAGGGAATAAAAAACAAAAAAAAAGGGGGAAGAAAGATAAAGCAGGCGATGAAGGTCCCTTCCAGCCGCTCGTCGCTCTCTAACGACACAGAGACTATAATGAATGCAGATCCCTCCTTTTCCCATCACTTGATTTAGCACTTCAATTATCTGATTTTCCTTTCTTTTTCTTTTCACTCTTTTTTTTATCACGACGTAACGCTTTTATTCTGCAAATCCAAATGTTCAATTTTACGCCTGGGAGTGGGACCCATTTATCTGTGTGATCTGTCAGCGCGTGGTGCGTGTGTGTGTGTCCTCATATATCTTGGTGTGTATGTATGTGCAAGGTGTGTGTGTGTGTTCGCACTGAATGTGTGTAAAGGCAGGAGTCAGAGCGCAGTGTGTGTGAAATTAATTTAGATTAATAGACAATGTGCGATTATGAAGATATGAGAGACACCGAGACACAATCCACTGCAGGGCAGAGCGAGAGGAGAGAGGGAGGGAGAGAGATAGGCCCTCATATTTATTTGTACTCTGAGATATTCATCAAAGGAAAGGAAATAATGTTTCAGTCACACTTGTAATAGTTATATTGCTTTGGTTTTTAACATGATTAAAACCTACACATGAACAGACAAACCATGTTAATCTGAGGGGCGATGATTAAGCACGATTTTTTTTGCTGTTAAATCACTTTAAAAATCAAAGATTAAGAGAATTGAACATTTTCTGGTTTTGATGGGTCCTATGTGTCACTGTTTCCCAATAAAATGAATACAAATCACCATCTAGAAGTGCAGAAAAAAATCTTCTTTTCCTTGATTTCCCTGAGATCATTGCACTTAACTCTGACAAACATGGATTCTTTGCTGGATCTTTAATATTTTGTTAAATAAAACACAGAAAGGCATTTCTGTGGTTCCTGGTTGCACAGACAAAACACACACATATCTCAAGGAGAAAATTCAGACTAAAGGTGGTATTCCTAGAGACGTATCTACTTAATAACCAGAACAATCCGACTACAGCAATCAAGTAGAATGCACCATTAGACAACAAGCATAACCTGAGCTCAAGAGCTTACTAGTGAATGGCAAACTTGCTGAAAATTTGTTTAAAATAAACATATGTTAATAGGTTACTTGTGTTATAAAGGTCATTAAACACTTAAGCACCATTGTGATATATCTACATGTTCACACATTCATTCAGCTTGATTTTGCAAACAGGTGCCGATAGAAAAAGAGGACAGATTGAAACATCTGGTAATTATTCACAACCTACAGCAAATATAACTGAGGCTAAAGAAAAACAAACTTGAACCCTTGAGCCTTTAGTTGTAAATTAATGTCTTTCTCATTAAATCCGTTAAGTTTAATAATAAGTCAGATCAAAATCATCTGCCTGTCATGCCGTGTCAATCTGTGTCAGGTCTTCAAGATGTGTACCTTATAAATATACACAAAACCATTTCACTAGGTCTATATGGGTAATAAAGACCATTCAATCAAACAAAGTTTTTATACAAAGCATGAAACTAATCTGCTACTCAGAGACGTAAAAAAACTCTGAATTTCCTTTACTGTTACTGATTTTAGATCTGAAGTCATTCATTTTCTTCAAGTTTGTCATTTGTTTCCAATTTGAAGAACTGACTGATTAAAAGTAGAGGGATTATCTGTCTGCTCAAAGACTATGTGAGTAAACTAACACACTCATTTACAAAAACATCAGCAATTTTCTTTATTAAAAAAGCTGCAATTACAGATGGTGAATCTTGAATCGTCAAAGTTATCATAAATAAAAACAATACAGCTTGCGGTTTGGATTTATATATTGAATTTTAGTGCATTTTTTAAATGATCAATATCTTAATTTGTAAGATAAAGATAATGGATACTACATTTGAGATATTTAAGGTAATAAAGCAATATTTCAGTTTGCATTTTCCATCCATTGTTTGTAGCTGTTGCTTGTCATTTTCAGAATCAAAAATTCTAATCAATTTAAAAGTTGTAAGCTATTGTTTCTATTTCCAGTGTTTCTCAACATCACTTCTGTCCTGTCCTTGAACATCTACAACAAAGGGTGGAAACCTGTGCACTTAAATGCGAAAAGGCTCTTAAACTATTTGATGTGGCGATATGTATTTCCCCTCAATTCATCAGTGAGGATCTTTGTTTTCTAGGCAGTTAACCACTAACGAATGATAACCCAGTTTCCCAGTAAGCACAAGGCTAAGATCTGATAATAGATGAGATATTTCCATTAGTGAATATCTCATCTGTTGTCATTTCAAAAGTATTGATCGTAAGAGATGATGTATCAGATTTATGTCTGAGAAAAGGCGACAGCAGCAGCAAAACTCTGTGACGCATTGCCGCTGTTTTTTGCATCCTCTGTTCCAACTTTTTTGGGTGACATTTGCTTTGCTGTTTGAACACTACAATCGGCCAGAGTGAATCTTAGTTTGTTTCAAAATCCATCTGATTTGTTGCTACAACATTTGCAAACGGAGATACACTGTATCTGCAATGCAAAAACTTTGCAAATAGAATGAGCAATGACATTCACAGTGACTCCAGTCTGAGTTGTGTCAGTTTTGCTGCTCGTACCACCCGTGAAAACACGCAGTGTGAAGATGTACTCCTGAAGCACTTAGAGTTGTCATGTAAATATACTTAACAACTTTTAAAGTAAAGAATTCCAACATTAAATTTAACCTTTTCACTTTAACTTTACGTCCAGAGTTTGATACGTTTCATGCCGTTTGCTCCTGTGAGACCTGCAGTGAAAAAGCCTCCGCTGTAAAAGTGCTTTGACAGTTGGAAACAGGATTTTTAAAGCAGCGACCTACCTAAGTTGTGAGCCGACACTGAGCCCGTCTGGCCCGGCTGCTGCTGAACCTTTGTCCGAATGATCCTGCAGGAGGAGAGGGGAGATATTAGTGTGTGTGAAGTGGGTCGTGTGTGTGTCTGTGTTAGTGTGTGTGTGAGAGGATTGTGAGTGACAGTGAGAACATGACCATCGTGGGAGCAAAACTTGTGTGTGTGCGTGTGTGTGTGTGTGTGTGTGTGTGTGTGTGTGCAAGTGTGTGGCTGGGTGTGTGAAGTGGCTGAGGCAGGCTGACATGGCAGAGGGGCCTCACACTTCCTGCTTGGCTGCTCATGCAAGCCTTTTCTTCCTCTTTTCTTTCCCTTTCCTCCCCTTTTTTCCTCTCCTCTCCTGTCCTCTCATTTCCTTTCCTTTTTCCTCTCTATCCTTTTCCCTATTGTGTGTGTTTCTTCCCTTTACTTTCACACACCTTCTCTCTCTTTTGTCTGCCTCCTTTGCTCTCTTTTTCTCTCTTATTTCACTATCCCTCCCTCTCTCTACGGCTCTATGCTCAGGGGAAAGGGTTGTCATTGTACCATCGTGTTGAACCACTGAGCTGCAGCCACTTCATACATATGGAGACTGGGGCCTCTTTACCATTCTCTCTCTCTCTCTCTCCTTTTTTTTACTCCAGCAAAGACACACTCACACACAAATACAGTGTATTGTACTGCGCTGTGTTCTTCCTACTAAGTGGACACACACACACAGATTACACAGACTGTAGTACCTGTTGATGGAGCTGACACTGGGGACACTGTCGTTGTCACACACTCTCTCAGCGAGAAGCCTGTCCCGGATCTCCCAGGCAAACATGGTGGGATTTTGGCGTTTGTAATCGGCGATCTTGTCGACCACTTTGGGAGTAGCAACCTTTGGTTTAGATCCCCCGATTACCCCGGGGCGGATACTGCCCGTTTCATAGTACCTGCCAATCAAAGAAAAAAGAGGCATGTGTTAGTTATCATAAGTCACATAATGGCTACAGCTGTGGTTCTGATGTGGTCTGGCCTGACGACCCTCTAACCCCTGCTTTATAGGTAATCACAGTCCAAATATCTAAAACTTTTGACCACTAAAATCAATTTTTACTGAAAATGTTGCAGTTTGGACTCTTAAAGAGGTAAAACAAATAACTTAAATCCAGATGTTTTAAACAAGCATACCATTTAGGAGCCCTTGGAGAACATGCATAAATGCAGATTTTATATGACCAAATCATTACACAATAAGCTAGAAGTAGATCATCATTGTCCATTCAGGGCTTCTTAATGTAACAGACTTAGTGCTACGGTGTTTTCTGAGGCACACATACAGGACCCACTGAAAAACACTCCACAACCTACCTTTACATACTAACAAGGGCTGGACAAAATATATCAGTTAAAATAATTTATTTTATTTTATTGTAAGTTGTGCCATTGTTTGAGATAGAGACACTGAACATTTTCACAGTCTAAACAAGAGCAGACTTTCCATTTTGCATAGGTTCATTTTTAACCTTGAGTTGTTTCTAATACCATTAAATACTAATAAGAGCAATCCAATGGAAAATATAATGAAAACAGTGCAGCTTTTAGTGTCAGCGCAGACATGCCTGTTAGCTTCCAAACTACACATTATACTTTTGAAAACAAATTAACAGCATGCATTTCATTTCTAAAGGAAAATTCAATTGACTTATTTACTTCATCAAAGAGGCTTAACAGTACAAATGGTCAAATAAAATTGTCAAAAATATCAATTGTAATTTTTTTCATAAGATAAGAGAAAGACATATTTCACCTCCAAAAACCTGAATTTATTCATGTTGGTGGCCAAAAACTTAAGTTTCGTTTTCTTGAAGTTTAATTTGAAGAAATCAGGGCGTAAACCTGATTCAATGGTCATAAATCAATTACATTGTTATCAACTGGACATTAAATGTATCATAATCCTTACTGAGTTATCTTGCTGGTCCCAACATTTACTTTAACACTGGATTCACATTTTGACAAATGAGACAAAAACGAAAGGTTTTGGGAGTCTACAACAGTTTCTCTAAAAGGATTACAGAGCAGTAGAGAAGTGGACAAGTTTGTTTAGCATCTCACAGATGCTGCAGTGGAATCATGCTTTCTAGTGAACATCAGCTGATAATAACAAACTCATTTATTATTGAACACTACTGCCTATGTGTCAGAAAATGCCACTTACTCAGTAGTTTTGTGCTCTGCTGGCTTACTTTAAATAATGTAAGATCCCAAAAGCTCTTGATGGTCAGATGTTACACAGTCAAGAGCTCACAGCACCCTGTGAGCACTTAAAGCACTTTGCCTCTCCTTCCACTTTTGGGGAATCTATGCCCTCAACTGTCAGGCTGCTGTCTCTTGAAACTACCTTCATTTTTTGTACTGAAAGGTGAACACCACTTTATGTTAAGAGGAAGAAACTTTCTTTTTGATTAATCTTATAGTCAGAGCTGGGACAGCCTTCCTTTGGACCAGCCTATGACAGCTGCCCTTAGCTTACACTGGGTGATGTGAGCTTGATCTTGAATCATCTTGTAAAAAAGTCTGCCTATTTTTAAAGGCATATGATTCACATTTAACTGTAATTGTCTTTGGTTCTAAACCAGCAGCCATATTTTCAAGGTTTGATAAATCGTCACTGATCATTGGCAAATGAAAAAATGGACATTTCCACCTCATCTTTGATCTGAACACCTTTAACCTTCCTGCTGTCTGCCTATCCATCTACTGTATTATCCTTCCCCGCCTCCTACTAAAATCTTTCATGACGAAAAGTAACTGCTTGAAACTGTAAACAAAGGCTGGCATATGACATACATTTACCAATTAGCTGACCCATTCTGTGCCATGATCCACTCTGTCTCAAATCTTTTCCCTCCTGATGCTCCTCAGATGGATTAACCTTCACACAGCAACTCAAGCCCCTCACCATCTGTCTATTACTCTTTCCTTCATTCACACCTGATATGGAATATATGTTCTTCCTACCTATTATCATTTATTTTTGGAAATCGTATGTTCACAAATGTTTGGTCTGTCCACAAAGAGAATCCACTTGCACATAAAAGATCAAAAACAATGTTGGCATTGACGTTCTGGCTGTCCCTCTCTGTCCAGTCTGAAGTAATCAAATGAAGTAAAGCAAATAAAAGCCCCTTTTGTTTCACTCTGTTAACTCCTCTGTAATAGAAGTCTGATTATATTCAGTCATAAAGTCACTGTCTTCCTTACAACTCAAAATAAAACCTCCAAACAGATTGTTGAATCCCAAAAGTGTCCTTAAACATTTAAATGCTATTTACAGAGTCGTTAGGTTTGTTAGAAGTCGGTTCAGTCAATTATTTAGAGTCTTCCTTCCCAACCTTGGGTCCAGACACCTTAGGTTTAGTTGCCATATTGGGGGAGGTGGGCCTCTGAGGAAAAAAGATTGGAAACCACTGTCTAAGACTAAAAAATGTATACCTTACTGCAACAAGTCACAAACGACATAGCAACAGAAAGAAATGAGATTACACACACCACAAATTATTCCATCTTTTTCAGTGCTCTTATGGCTTAACCAATATAGAGGCTCCTAATGCTTTCATTCATAAAGCAAAGGAACATTCATTTATGCTGTGAATGAGTTCTGCGTGTTTCCAAAATGACTTAAATTTAATCTCAGTTTACATTAATTAGCAAATCATTCCCTGTGTTGCTTGTCAAGTTACATTTTTTATCTCTCAGACATTTTCTTGTGAGATTTCGTTTAGGTGCTTACACTGTAGGATCTAATGTTGGAGCACAGCCCTTGTGCTCATTGTGAAGTAGTGAAATTAGGACAAAGCAATCACAGGTGTCAAGTTTCACCTGAAAACTGCCACAGACATAGTGCTGTTTCTCTGCAGGATTAAATACACATACAGACAAAAATGCTGTCGCTATGGCACATACACTCAAAGGATCACCAGAAATGATCAGCTCATCAATCATGGAAAATACTCTGTGTTCATATTTCTGCATGTTAATGTATTATGACAAAAAATAAATAAGAGAAGAGGTTCACACCAGCCAAACCTAAATAGTCAGGTCAGAATACCCTTGACATTGAGGGTGCTGGTTTGGTGGACTGGGTAGCCACTATGCATAAACCAAATACGTGATTCAAGATTCAATTTCCACCTGAGGCCTGTTTGCTTCATGCCTTCCTCTACTCTCTCTCCTCCTTTTCCAAGTGTATCTGTTCTCTCTTCTCTGTCAATAAAAGCCAAAAACGCACCAAATATTTCTTAAAAATAGAATCCCCTCAAAATCCCAATGTATCCCTGGCTTTATGAAGCAGAACACGTTTAATGCCCATGTACGTATGAACAACAAAAGCAAACTGACCACCTCTAAGAGACTCCACAGGGGGGTAAATATAAGAAGGGTCCACACAACCTTAATATTCTAGTGATAAATCTGGCTTTAAAAAAAGGCAAGGTGAATGTATTTTGGTCCAAAATCATCACGAGCGGGCTATAGACAGAGGTTCCCAATGCGTGCCTAAACAGAAGTCGTTGTGTTTGACACTTATATCAAGAACATATTTCATATTTAAAAAAACAACAACATAAAAAGCCATGAAACTAAATATTTGAATGATAATTGTATATATCAGTCCATTGCTCCTCAGGAGGGGGAAAGGGTAGCAGACAGGAGAGAGCTTTTTCCTGCATGTGGAAAGTGAACTTACTAAGTGCATTTGATTTTCTAAAAGACAAGCTTGAGTTGAGAAGTTTTGCCTTTTCACAGACAACATAACTGTTAAATATAAATGCGGAAATATGTTGAAATTCTCGACTTTGTCTCAACACATGAGCATGAACCCTAAATGCAAAATGTATTAACAAAGAACTCTTTTGATAATGTATCTATGTATTTCTCCTTTTCCCACTTTGATAGATTGAAGACTGTATTTTCAAACTAAAGTGTGTGGGGAAATAAATAAAATAGAGTGTGTCTTCACATTGAACTTTGGCAGATAGTTCTATATTTGTCTTTTACCATCATACAGGGATCTTTTGTTGAAAATGGTAAGAGATTGCAGATTTGAATCCATTAAAGGTATCAAACCAATGGCAACTTGATCATACAGGAATCATTTGTCTGAAAAATGCAGTGCTTTTTATCCACTGCCTGAAAAGTGGGGGTTTTGGAAATTCGAGGAGTGAGGAATGAGAGGCAAACAACTACAATTTTAAGCACCTTCAAGTACTGAATCCAAAATCAAAGCACTTCGTAAACTCTAAAAGCACAACATTAAAATACATATCATTTCTAAGATTTTAAGTATGTGTGCATTTCTTCAATGATATCTGTTTAGATGTAATGTTCTGACAGGTTTTCGAAAAAATAGCCTCTAATGCTAAAAACTCAATTTAAGACTTTTAAGTAGCTGAAGAGTCCATGTATTATAAACAGAAACACAGTGACAGTGTGGACTAGATGACTGAATATGATTCCTGACTGATGCTGTTGTTGTATTTCCTTCACATTTTGACACAGAGGTAAGAAGGGGGTGGCACTGATACACACACACTCACACACCAAACACACTCCCAGATTCAGGCGTTTCATGTCCACCATGGCTATTTCATGAATGTATTTGCATGCAGAAGGGGCATGGGGTGGGGGGCAGGCAGGGAGTGGGAGGACAGCAAATGTGCTCTGCAGCTTGCAGAAAAGGGGGGATGCTGTGTGTGGATGCAAGCTGTCAGTCAGTCTTAAACCTGCTGCTCCCTCTCTCTCTCTGTTTGTCTCTCTCTCTCTCTCTGCACCGCTGTACGGTAGAGTAATCCCTTCCGTGAAGATGTGTGCCCCTGTAAAATGTGCTTTTCCTTGTCTTTTTCTTTGTGTTTCTATGTGTGTGTGTGCGTGCACTGCAGTTTTTAGGCTATTCACAGCTGGAAACTAAACACAGCTAAAGGAAAAACAATCTATCTCCAAATGGCAAACTATTTAAATTATTCGGAGCTGAATCATTGGTGAATAAACGAGCGTGGTTATTGATATCCACGCGACGATGAGCCAACACACACACACACACACACACACACAGAGTGGTAGTTTGTGTTTTTGTTCTGCTGGCACCACAGAGACCGAGAGGAGAGGATAAAACAAACCCACCCTCCCTCCTTCCATCCCTCGATCCCCTCTCCTTCCTCCCTCCCCGCCACGGTAACGCTTGAGTGAGTTGAATGGCCAGGACAGGGGGGGAGAGAGAGAGAGAGTGAGAGAGGTAGATAGAAAGAGAGAGAGAGAGAGGCAGAAGGAGAGAGAGGGAGGCAAAGGGAGAACAATGAGCAACACATTTTTTGATATAGCTGAGGGTCTCTGTGGCTAATCCTTCCCCTCCGTCCCCTCAAATGGTCTCTCTCTGTCTCACATTCTTCCTCCCCGCACTCTTCTTCTTCTTCTTCTTTTAACACGCTGCTTCCCTTTTGATTGTGTGCCTTGTTCTTGTCTGTCTCCCATTCTCCATCTCCCCTCTGTCTCTTTTTTAGGGGTGCAGAAATATGGTGCCACTTTCATTTTGATGCTAATTCCAAAAAGTGATGAATCTTTTCCCTTTTGTGCCCTTTTCTTCTCAGGGGGACGGAACGAGCAGGGATTTACTCTTGAATTTTTAGCTTTGAAAGGCAAAGAAAGGGAGACACGGAGGAAGAGAAAAGGAAGGTGAGGAAAGATGGAAATATTGAGAGAGGCTGGACAAGAAGTACAGGACACAGAGGATGAGTGGCAGGTTAAAAAAGGCAGAAAAACTGAAAGGACAGTGTGAGGAAGAAGGGATGGCAAACAGAAGGCGAAAATTATCTGTAAAAATAGAAACAATGGTCCTTACAAGAGGTTAAATTTGGCAACACTAATATGGCTAAAAATGAGCTCCAAGAATGTACTCAAATATGAACTTAAGAGAAGCAAATACAGCTCAAAATGAACCACACATGTAACCCTGGTGCACTAACTGTTCCTCTCCACTTTAAGGTGTCTGTGCTACTTTTTACCTGCCCAGTATCTTGCTGACACATCCGTGGCTGACTCGCAGCTGCCGTGAGATGTCGCAGGGCCGAACCCCTTGGTGGGCGAGTTCTACTATTCGCTGTCGCACAACATCTGGGAGGGGCCTGCCATTTACAAACACACCTCCGAGCTGGTTGACTCCGCCATGTCCTACAAGAGGGAGAGAGAAGAAGGTCAAAGAGGACTGGGAGAGAAGGAGTGGAGAAAAATGACTGTGAAGAAATTTAATTAAGTTGCAGGTTATGGAATGAGACAAAGATGAACCTATTCAAATGACAGACCAAATAAAGGTTGACTTGGCATGAAATCTCAAACTGCTTCTTTTGGCATGTGCAGCAAATATTAAGTCACCATTAGCAATGACAATAATGAAAATGTGTGTCAGTTTTGCTCAATTATCAAAGATCTGGCATATCCTTTGATTAGATTTTTGAAAGACGACAGAAAATTGGCACAAGACTGTCTCAGATTATTGTTGCTCTCTGACATATAGAAAGACAACCTTTCTATCATAAATCCACATTAACGTAGTCCTTGTTGTCGACTGCCAGACAGAAAACTAAACTGTGATAAAGCTTTTAATTAGCTGTTTTTTCAAGTTATATATATATAAACAAAACTGTTCATCCTTCGGAAGAGGCCCAACCATCATTTAGATAACAGTACCAAAATATTTTCATCTTACAGATTATTATTTCACCAAAAAAAAAAAACTGTACAACAGTCTTAAAACATGGTCTGTGTCTGCTGTCCTTAATATATAATTTAAATTTATTATATAATTTAATATTAAGTCAGGGTTTTCCTTCAAGTCTTCATGGGGTTTGTGTTTGAAGCTAAGTAGATCCATGTTTTCACATTCAAACATGTACGAAAATCTCAACTCCTGTTAACCAAGATCAACACTGGAACACTCACGAAACAAACATTAACGTGTTTACAGGCTGCTTCAGTTTTGATGTTACTTGTATTTGTATTTTTGTGTATTGTACTTATTTTACACAGGCTCTTTCTGTATTTATTGTATTGTGGTGCAGGGGGTTATCTCAGCTTTCCTCCAAGGATATTTCGACAGACTTGGAGATAGAGAGAGTGGGGGGATAACACACAGTAAGCAGTGTATGAACTGCAACCCATCAGATTTATCACTGATCACTGATTTTCTAATTCAGCATTATATCAAGTGTCAGACGTTTTAAAGAGCAAACTTTGATCTTTTTCATTCATGCCATAGTGGACTGAAAACTGCAGTAAAGGGATTTCAAGAGAGATGCAAAATATTGAACTTTTGCCAATATCTGAAATTTCTGAACTAATTGTTACATGTTTTGAGCCTCCACTTCTCTGAAATTGACCTGCCTCTGCCATGGTGATAAGACTACTTGTGTAAAAAACAGATATGAAGTATGAAAAACAACATTTAATTCTTTATTAAATTGTACTTTTTAAGAAAGATGATGCGGTTTTACAATCTGCTTCTGCCGTTGCTACAGCAAGTATATGAAAAGTACACAATTTAATGATACTTGAAAGGCCAAAATATTGGCAATAACAACTGACAAAATTTTAATGGCTGACTATACTGACAGCCTACTTTTCAGGAAATTATCTATCAATGCTGCCATTGTTCCAATAATATTGTGCATCTCTATTTTATAAATTACCAAAGCCTGGCCAAGGCCTTAAACAAAGTGACTGATATACCACTAATATTCTGCCTTGGGATTAGAGTGCATGAGGCAATACATGCAAAGAAAAATCAAAACATCTACAAAGATCAGGTCAGTCATGTAACTGTTATCAAGTATTAAATGGAACTTTTTCATCTTGAGCAGGACTGCTGTAATAATCAAAGAAAGTGCAATTAAGACTTAGTGAAACCTTTTTAAGGGACTCTCACGCTTTGATTCCCATTGTCCAAAGTTCACGCTTTTTATTTAATTACATTGAGAAGCTTGCAAGAAGCTGCACTTGAGTACATCTTGAGGGAAGATCCCTTTTAGCCTTCACTTCCTGATCCTCACTCCTTCTCTTCCCTATAAGAAATATATGAATACATTTAGAATGCATTGATGTAAATGTAAAATAAAAGAGACCTATGATTAAAAAAAGAAAAAAAATCCAACAACACACCGAGCAGTAAGTCACATCTGTACCATGATTTCCACAAACACAGAGTAGTCAGCGGAGGGGGAAAATAACCGGGCAGTAGGTCCCGTGCCCTCCACCATTAAAGCAGCAGGTAAATCTGTTGATGCTCACTCAAGTGTTTTTCTCTAGCTAATTGGACCAGGTGTGGTCCAAAGAGGCGGGGCTATGGTGAGAGTCTATGATGTCATACATTTTAGGGACAAGTAAAAATGATAACAGGTCAACAATCCTCCAACCAATACAGGTTCAACAAACGTCAGTCAAACAAACTCAACTTACTGTACTCTACAGCCCATTAACTAAAAAAGACCACCAAGGGTCTTATTTAACTCACTAGTTTGATTGAACCATAAGCCAAAAATTAGAAAAAATATTCATATAACAGTGAAAAACACGAGACCAGACAATAATTTGCATTTTAGCTTAACAGAGACAGAAACCAGACATTGCTTACTTCAGTGATCCTCAAACGGTATAACTGTAAGACCAACCACAGAAATCAACTTTCCAAACAACTTTGCAGCAGAAAAACAGCTTTGTGTCACAACATAACATGACAAAGGAGTCTAGGTCTTGAGAAAACAGCCTACATTTACTCATTATCAAATAAAAACAGAATATTTCTAAAATGCATAGATGTTATGTCCACTTAGGGCTTCCATTGATCACAAATAGTTTCTCAGGGACATGTTTGTAATCCACGAAAAAAGTCTGTGCACCAGTTGAAAGCTACTTCAGTCCACTTCATGCTGATTTATTTTCTTCGTGCTAAATGACTTATCATAAAGCTAATTGTATTCTCTCAGCATGCACTAGAGGAGAGGCAGGGCAGGCTATAGGTCAGTGGCGTGGGGGCAACACCCAGACACATTTATGTCTCTGCAAACGGCACAGACATAAACCAAGAAAAAAAACAAGAAGGAGGAAGGTTAAAGAAATGCCGTACAAAGTGCTGCTAACAGAATATAGAGTAAGTATCAATACGACACAGTATAAGAGAGAAAGGTGGAGAAAGAAGAGTTTAGGTCACACTCTCTGTTTACAAGCTGTGTTCATGTGTGTTTACTGTACATGTACATATCGCACCAAAGACAGACTATAAATCAACCAGTTTTTTTCTTACACATAATCCATTGGCTTTTGTATTACCATAGTGATTACGTCTTTAGGGGAAACACACACACACACTCACACACACTAATCCTTGCTGTGGGGGTAATAGATTTTAAACACATTTCCCCAGCAGGGATACCCCCTCAAACACAAAGCTGTCCTCTGAACCTGTCCCGCTGTCCTCGTCTCTCCTCCGCCACAACAGAGAAAGAAAGAAACACAAACATGCACAGATCTTTCCTCTCCTCAAACACAAACGGATGCACACACAGAGGAGGAGAGAGTAAAGGCAGAAATGTGAAGCCTCACTCTGAAACCAAGCAGGAAGTCTCTCTCGCCTCCGTGCGCGGTACTTTTTGGGTTGAATTCGTCATGTGGATGTCTGGACAGTTTAAAAAGCAGTCACTCTTTACTGAAGACAGCGATGTCAATTTAGAGCTCAGTCTGATTCCCCATCTATGACGTGTGAAAATTAACAGTTGAAAAATAGCAAAGCGTGAACTTCAAGTTAAGATAAAACAGTGCTGGGAAAAGATAATTTAAAGGGCACTTCTGTGAATTTTACACAGCAAACCTACTTGATACAGTATTAAAGGTTTTTCTCAACTATTAATCTTCTTTGAACAATATACTGGATGCCTGATCCCAATATATGAAACAGAGCTATTTCGAAACCCATTATCACCAATTCTTTTTTCTTCAAGATCACTAAGCCTCTATTTTATAAAAAAAATAACTTGTTGCTCTCAGTGTGACAGTCTCTGTGTAAGGAACATATGTCAACAGAAAAAAAACTTCCTTCTTGAAGAAAATGCTGTCATGGTAAGGTAAAGCATTATGATACATTTGTGTATTATGCCAATATTACAGCCAATAACAGGGATTTCTGTGGCCAACAGGTACAGCTGTGTATCTTCACTCGTCTCACAATATCAGGACAAGCAGTCAGATGAACATGAACTCTGTATTAATTAGAAGAGGCTTCTGAGATCAACTGCAGCAAAACGTATTTTAATTATAGATCAAAATAAGAAAGTTGTATAGGTCTAGTCTTCCTATATGGTTTTTCTGCCTCAAAAGCAAAACTAAGTCTGCAGTTTCACAGCTGCCTCTTAAATATTAAATAATTGACTGTTGCTGCATCACTGCATCTTCATCTAAGTTTTGACACCCCTACTGATAGTATTGCCTGATATATATCAGCAAAAACATCTTATGACACTGATATTAAGCTTCTTAAGTCAATGCTGATACTAATATCCTATCAATAATTTCATGCACCCCTAATATTAACCCTATAGAAACTGTCTGTAACCTTGTATTAGATTTTGACCGTACAAATTAGAGCAACCAATTGAGTTTCAATTTCAATTACTACCTCCTAAAATTATGAAAACTGAATGAGATTTGAAGATAATGGGGCCGCATCACATGGTGCACTGTTAGTCTCTGTTTTGATCTTTATGTATTTTCTTCACCCAAATCTTAATTAATTGCTTGTTTGTCAAGTGTGGAAGTGTAGAGTAGTGCTGCTGAACATCATTTTTAACATCACCATTACAATGTGCACTTGTGCAATAGTCACATAGCAGGACTGCAGCATATGAAAGTCACATGACTCAAAGTGCATCATGCTGCTGCCTGTGTGCTGTAAAACACATTTATATGTCCTCGACTATGTACAGTAAAAGACAGTAAGACATATCCATCAGGACTCAAGAGACTGTGGTACACACAGACTTCTTCTAACAGCACTTATAAGAAGCAAGCACAGACGATGCTCATCATATATTCAATGGTGTTATAATTCAAAGAGCTACCATGGCGAATAAAGACTTTCAGATGATCTTTGTTTTCTCAGACAAGGAGAATTTGTTGTTGCCAGCATTTGTCTGTCTGTTTGGCTTTTAGCAAGATAACCTGAAAACTTATGAATGGATGTGGATGAAACTTTTGGGAAATGTCAGTCGTGGGAAAAGGAGGAAGTGATCAGATGTTGGTGGTGATCCAAATATGGCTGCAGATCCAGGAATTTTTAAAAAGATTTGTTCACGTTGCAAGACAGGGCAGTTTTCCACATTTTCACTCATAATTCAATAAGTTATTACCAGATTTTTATGATGTTTTCTGGGAATACTGGTCATTGCACAAGGGGGGAATTTGATTCTATTTGGATGGTGATATGAATCCAGAAATGGATCCAGGATTTTTTTAAAGGATTTATTAACATTGTGAGAAAGGACAAGTGGTGTCCGAAATGCTGCTATGATTCTAAAAGTACTTTTTAATGTGCGTAACTTAAAGTGAACACCTAAACAAAGAGGCACAAAAGAGGATGTAGCATTTATCTAAAATGTGCCCACGGCAATATACGATCATGAAGAAAAAAATGCAGTTTCTTAAATATTTCACGACGCCCTTTCATTCCTTGTGTGGAGTCGAAAGCTTTTTTTACACATGCAATGCTGAAATTTTAAGGAAATATTTTTTGACTATTTTATTACTAATTCATCACAGCATGAAGTTTACCTGCAATGTGACAGTGAGTCAATGGAGGGTAGGGAGCAGGAATTAAACCCCCAAATAATAACGAATCTACATAAGCGAGCTCCTTATGTGAATGCAGACTGCAGGGACGATGCCCCCCAAGTATTTTCCCCTTACCATCCTGTTATAGTCTAACAAGTAAACCACAGGAAACTTCCTGCTGTGCTGGAAATGTGTGAACAAGCAACTCCACAAGTTTTTCGGGGTGGGTCACCCAAATTTTTCTCATAAGTGTTGGTTTACATAATGTGCAAGGACCTTGTTCGGGGCTAGCAGTGAAACTTTTAGCATAAATCTGAGGGGAAAAGTATAATGTGCATTCACACATGTAGCTTAAACATGCTAATTTTGAGTGTTTTGTGCAAGTGTGAATGGGGAATGTGTTGACAGCAGCAGTCTTGAGGGTCTCATGTTGGTGCTTTTGGGAAAAAATGTGACATGTTGGGGGTTATGGTGCTTGACATAGTTTTAGAAGTTTCCTAAATTTAATCATCTGTAATACTAGATTTCATTGATTTGATGAATTAGATGTCATTAAAAATGTTACTGTAAAAACAGCAGAAACAGATTTTGAAAAGCACAACCTTAATCGAAAGGTAATGTACATTATTTTTAGACATATGCTTTCATTCCACTTGATGAAACCCTTTGTTCATTTTTTTTGGACATCTTATCAAAATACAATAAACTGGTAAACTTTGGTTGCAGAACTGGAAGAATTTGTACTAACTATAACAGGACGTATATTTATGAAATATAATAAGATGTTTCTTGTAGAAAATGGACAGCTCCACTTACTATGGCTAGAGTTTAAGCAGTGTTCTACATTATATTTTACTTATTAAGTTTTATCATTTTTTACCTTGTTCTAACTGATCGACCAAATGTTAAAATTAGGATCACATTTTGAACTAAATAAAGCTGATAATTTATTAGGAATTTAGAAAAAAGTCAAAAGACAAAAGGACGCCAGTGTTCTTGCTAAGAAAGGTTGTAGGTTTAAAGATACTTTGAGTTTTAGGTAAAATGGAAAAGAAATAGTGCTAAACGTACATTAAGAAACCTTTTAATGTGTAAAAATGATTACATTTACATTCTGTGACATTTTTTGGTTTGACAGATTGTGTGTTATTGTTGGATTTTGATGTGGGAAGATAAAGCTCTCAGAAACATGTGGACAGTCTGGTCATTTTCTAATTTGATGTCAGTCAGGGTCAAAATTAATGTTTGGCTCAATGTTTCAGAGTCTCTGAGGGTAAAGACAGAAGACAGAGACCTAAGAAAGTCAAAATTATTTGTACTTCCATCCTTTTCAATAATACAAAGGAACAAAAGGACAAGGAGTAGGAAATAAAATCAAATATGAAAATCTTACAACATCAAATAATACGCCAAAAAACTAGAAAATACAAATACAAATCATAAAAACCAAAGGCAAATGAATAAACAGTATGGGGAACCAAACAGCAAAAGTGAGAAAAAAAAAACCCAAAACAAATAAGACAGCACAATAAATGAATAAAACAACCTGAGAAAAAAGAAGTGACAAATGTGAAAAAAGTTAACAATGAAAGACCACATCAACAAATAAAAGGCAACAACAAATGGAAAAAACACAACAAAAATGCAGCCGAACAAATGAAAAAAAACGCAGCTACAAGTAAAGAAACACAACAGCAAGTCAAAGGAAAAAAATCAGCAAAAACTAGAGCTATTCTTGTTTTTATTTGTCAGTGTGTTTTTAAATATTTTGTCCACTTAAATGTTTTTTAATGTATATTTGTTGTTGTATTGCACAATTTGTTCTTTTTTTATTTCATCTTATGGTGTGCTTCTTGTGCTTTCTTTGTTTTGTTTTTTAATTCCGGCTTTATTTTTATTGATTGATTGATTTTTATGTTGTGTTGTGCATTCAGTGCCCACCATGCAGAGACATAATCCCATCAGGCATTGCAGGCAAACTCCTGAACACTTTCTAAATTCCAGAAAAGCTCCTGCAAATATTTGTGCTACTAAGACCTTTTTTCTTTGTTTGTTGCCATGCTTATTGAACACTATTGTGTGATTTCTCTTTCTGGTATTTTACTGGCATCCAAAATCCTGGTATTGTGACACCCCTGTGGGAACCACTGCTGTTACCTGGTTTGCTGTATTTTTTACTTCTATATTAAGTAACAGTAACAGTTTGCAAGAGAGACAACTAAAAAAAAAAGCAGAAGAAAGCTCTTGGAAAGTCTCAAACTTCGTAGCTCAGCTCACTGCCTTTGAACTGAACTCTTGTCCTTGTTTCTGTGTGTGTTACTTTTACTTAAAAAGGGGGAAATAAAGTAACTGTGGCAAATTCCCTCAAGTAAACAGAAAAACCTTGACGCTGTTGTGTCCCACTGTGTCCTGATATGCAGAGAAAGCACATTTTCAAGATTTGCTCAAAGCCTGACGGAGCCTGCTGACCTACATGGGACAAATTCAGGTCGCCTTTACACTCACTTGCTCTCTGTTGACGTTTTTGTGGAGTTGTGTTACTGCATTATTGCGTCCTCCTCTCTTTATTATAACACCCTGAAACCTCTGGGTGAATAAAAGACAGTTTTTGCGTTGTCGTTTATAGAAACCAAGTCAGCCCAGGTATCTGCAAAGAAGCCTCTGCCCTCTCCCTCTCCCTCTCTCTCTCTCTCTCCCCCTCTCTCTTTAGATAAGAGTAAATGAAATGGTTCCTTTCACCTCTCCTATCTGGACCGGGGCATGAAATATGCCTTGCTTTGTACAGAGATGGAAAGGAATGACTTGTGACCTACAAAAACCTTCCAGATAACTATTTATTCACTTATCTGTGTATTTACTGTTGGCATTAGGCGTTCACACTCTCACCATTCTCTGGGACGCTTTATGGGGATTATGTGTAGGAAATTCATTTCTCGAGCCCATAAATACTGATAGGCACAAGCGCAATAACTTACACATTTATGACAGCATTTGTTTACCCAAACCTTTCCTTAATTCTCTTCTGTGATGCATTAAAGACTTCATTTTGTGTTATCTTGCCATTTTTATCTTTACAACATGGAAATACCCGGTAAATAGAATTGCATTGCGCTCGCAGTGGAATCTAACCTGTTTCTTGGCTTTAAGATGAGAGAAGGCTTCAAGAGCGATGTTTTCTCACAGCTGTGTGAGTTTAGGGGACGAGAGGTCCAGTAATTCATCACGCTGACCAAACAAATTAACCACTTGCTCCCAGAAATTCAATCAGTGTTAGCTCAGGGAGGTTTCGTAGCAAATGAGATACAAAGATTTTGCCAAATTAGGGTCAAAAACAGAAGCTACAGTCTCCAGAGGCAGACCAGGAAACTGTTTGGCAGAGGCAGCAGCTTCATTTTCATCCAGGAGACGCTCGGAGTTTGAATGGGGACAGAGAGACATACAGCCAGGGGAGCAGGGCTCATTATGCATCCCTGTTGTATTTTATTTATTTACCGTTTAAAAGGAGCTGACTTGAGAGCCCTGCACCTTCTTAAATGTTTGATTGATTCACTGTTTCCAAGAGGAAAAATACTGATAAAAAGCAGAATATATTCGAGCTCCTCCATCCAGAAAATAAGGTCCATTAGGGCTCTGTGTCTCTCTCTTTCTCTGCTACATTTCTTCTCGATGTCTCTCTCTCTCTCTAAATCTCTCATCTGCCTCGTCACGGCCTGACGACTCAAAAATAAAGCACGAGAAAAAATCGCAACAAAACGCCACTGGTCCTCCTCTCTAGTATAGAAAAAAAGGAAAGAGAAAGGGGAAGTAGAAATGACTTTTGGCTGAAAACCTGGCTGGAAAGTTGCCGACGAGAATACAGATGAAGCACATTTCCTGAGCAAACAAGAGGAGAGATGTGAGAGATGTGGCAGGCAGAGAGAGAGGCGTTTTGGACATGGACTGTTCTTTTTCTAAAGAAAGATGGAAGGGGAGGATTCACATGGGAAATCTTATTAACAATCTGTTAACCCAAAAAATGGAATTTATTATGCTGGATTCCTAAACATTTTCAAGGTAAATGTAAAAATACATTTATATTAAGAAAACATTAATGGGAACATTTTTTAACTGCAGATAAATCTTGATTTAAAAGTTATTTTAGCCTGCAGAGGGTTTGGTTTTTATTCTATTTTAATCACTATTTTGTTGTTTTTTTCCAAAAGACTATTTGGTCTCATTTTTCTGAAGGTTATATGGGTGGACCACTAAAGATATAGGCTGCAGCCTGTTTTATATTCACCATGCAGCCATTACCATCACAATGAGTGATTATGAAATTCAGCTCATTATCATCACAATTATCTGCAATTTTTTAAAACGTCACTGCCAGGCCTGGGCTTGGCTACACTTGTGGCAAGTGCTACTGGGGCAAGAAAACAAAACAAAAGAAAACATAAAAGTGAGCAAACTTATGAGCCAAGTAAATACTAGTACATACTTTGCCATACAATGGACTCTCATAAGACTTAAGTCTGTTGAGGGGACCCTACAACACATTTTCTGCAAGTCCTATATTCAAATTGCACAATGTCAAACATGAAATTGTAAATTTTAATATTTCATTACCTTCTATTAGCAGTTATTAAGCTTTTCATGTCTGTTTAACTTTGGTGGCTTTTTTTCTGGACAGGCCCAGATAATGCTTGTTTTGGATTATTCAGCAGTGGCAGTTGTATTTAAAAGATGTTTTTCTTATTTATTTATCATGTGCAAGCATCTGAGTTAATTCAGTAGAATTGTAAAATTGCCAAACAAATTAAAGACATTAGTTCAATATTCTTTGATAAACATCTGAAAAAATAACATTATGACATAAAGAGAAATTCTCCATGAACTACTACTTTCAAAAATCCCACCTAGATTACGGATCTTAAAATCTCTCATTTTATTTACTCAAAATTATCCTTGAAATTGCGAAGCAGACCTAAAAAAAATATTTTTTGTCTCAAAGTCAAGTTGGTGGCAGAGTAAAGTCTTATTTAAACATTTAAACACAAATGGAAATCTAAACACTGAAAATATTCACACAGCAGTCCTTTATCTGGCAGCTTAATTTTCGTGATTGTTTGTGTGTGATGATTTTTCAAGCTGTTTTAATTATTTTTTCTATTAAAAAAATAAAGTAACTCCTTATTTTCTCTCCAAGTTTCAGCAACCCTACAGTCCCCTGATGACCCCCTAGAGGTGGAGCCCCCCCACATTGAAACACACTGGGTTGGCCTTCACAGATATAAAAGCACAACACAAAGGAGTGAGTGGATCCGTTTCAAAGCCTTGACTTCTTCACTTAGAATAATTAAAAGAACAAAAAAGGCCGGGCCTGTTTTAGCAGGAATATGAACATGAGTTAGCTTCTTATGGTGGAGTTAGCATGTAGCATAGCAATAGCCAATAGGCCATACTGATGACGTAGAATTGTCCAAATAAAAAAAAAATGTAGCAACTCCAGAATTAAACAACTTTTCAACACACACAAACTACAAATATCCAACAGCAAACGACAGGAGTTTCTGAGCAGGATAAAGAGACACGCACTCTGACTAAAAACTACATTTCCCTGGGTCATAGTAAATAACTCTCTCTGTGTGTCTCTCTGACATTTTCCTTGTAATCGTTTTAAAGCGTCTCCGGGCTCTGACATATATAACTTTAGCTGCGCTGTTACCGGCAGCAGCGCGGATCATTGGCTTTGGTCAAACGGCGTGAAAGAAGAGGAAACGGGATTCGTTCTAGTTTTTATGTGTGTGTCTGTGTGTGTGCGTGTGTCAGTGAGTGTGTGTTAGTTTGTGTGTGTGCAGTCTTTTTTTTTATTCCGATAGGAAAACGCACCGTGGGAAACCTGTGTCAGTCACAGAGTACGCGTTGACCCTGGCTCTAAACTGCAGTCATATACGGTCTAAAGGCCCAGTGTTTCATCTATTACACGCTTTTTTCAGCGTACAGGGGCAGAGGAAAACTAAATGCACCGCTGAACTTATTCTTTTCGTTTTATAGTATTTCCACTTACAGCAGAAGAACAAAATATTTTTAGTACACTTTTATTTCAATACGGAATTTGTGCTTGCGTTTAAATGGGTGGTGCATTCAAAGGCCGTCGTAAATTTAAGGAATTAATAAAAGACTCTACTCAAACGAATTAATTTAAAGACTTAAACCTAAAGGGACATTTAGCTTTCATAATTAACAGTTCTTCATCTTGTTATGGTATTGGTGAGTAAAGAGTACAGTCTGTACTTTATTTTTTGCTAAGAGTCTTGAAATTACTTGTGATGTGAGTTGGCGCTTTACAGCTAATGACTGGCTGATGGTTCATAATAATTTAGTTAGGCTATATTTGAGCCTTAATGCCGGGCATTCCTAGGGAATTATTAGCATCAGACATACAAGGAGTTTGACTCTGGTTAACTTTACTCCGTACAGACTAAAACAGATAAACATCTACAAAGAAGAATAGAAAATAGAAATTCAAACTTCAAAGATAAAAATAAAGGCAGAAAAGGTAGAGCTAATACTGAGCATGCAGTAATAGCTAACAAAAAAGTACAAATGACAGTAAACAGTGAGTATGGTAATCAGTATTAATCATGATGCTTATAATATATCCTTTATTTTAGAGCTCCCTTCAATCTGAGGGGACACGCCATGACACGACTGTGTGAACAAGTGTATCTCCATTTACGAGGCACTGCTGAAGTGTCCTTGAGCAACAACCTGAACACTGAAGCTGAACCTGTGCCTGACCTTCAGAGGGGCCAACATCACCGTCTCACCTTGTAGTTATCATTTTAAGACGTGTGTGACTGTCTAAGCAGTTTATATGAGCTGAAACGCTGTTAGTGTTTGTGAATGAAGTTCAGCTTTTAACCATGCCTCTCTCTCTCTCTCTCTCTGTCTGTCTGAGCCCTGCACACAAACCGACCTGCTCAAGGCACCAACACTCACAACAAATAGACTCCAACATGATGATCAAAATAGGTAAAGTGCACCAGCCTGACAAAAAAATCTTAAAATAATGATTTTACAGTGTTGATGCAGATTTTTATTAAATGCACAAACAATAAAGAAAAACAAGTTTTAACTTTTAATGCACCCAGAATGGATTTTTTTTTTCCAAAACTGGGGTATATGCAGAAACTCACTTTGTGCAGCTGATTTATGAAGCATAACGGAGGTTACCAATTTGCAAATCCCTTAAGTTTTACTTGTATTTTCGAGTAGCTTTAAGATTAATAAATTCAGAAAATTCAATTTGGTAAGTTACCAAAAATGGCCATTTCCATATGCAAATCAAATTGTAAACGCATAGTCTCATAGTAAGTTAGTCAGTCCAATTTTGCAATAACTTCCACTAAGTGAATATGAAGACTTTTCTGTGCTGTGGTGCATCTGTCGATGTTTCTTTTGTATTCATGCACACAGAGTTCATGAGGTGGGGGGTTGTTTCGGTTCAGGACAGATGGATTCATGCATTCAGGGTGAATTATAAACGTGTGCAACTTACTGTGCATCGCAGCAAACGGGTCGTGTTTACAGTGAATCTCCATCACTACTGTGGGGTTTGGGGCCACGATGTGAGGGCTTTAAGAAAATGATGCCCCCGGACGCCCCGTCTCAGTCGGTCACTTGACAAACGCACCGTGAGCTCCAAAAACAAAAAAGAAAAAGAAAGGAAAAAGGGAGCCAGTTCCTTCAAAGGCGAAAAAGAGGGATTTTTTTTCTGGCGTAATAAATTAGATCAAACGGAATACTTCACTTTGACTCAATGTGACAAAAATATTTAATTAAAATGTAGAAAATTGGGAGTTTACAAGTGGAAAGAAATGGCGTCAGACAGGGAGTCAGAGATGGACTCCCTCCTCATGGGGCCGGGACACCTCACCGGGGCTCTGCTGGCATCCCCAAAACCAGAGGAGGGAAATGTTCACAGCAGTGCTCATTCCTTCCGCCTATTCCCAGAGTCCAAATCAAACACATCAAACTTTTGCAGGAAAAAAAAACGTGAGAAAATAATCAGGAGCGAAAAAGTAGCCTCCTTGGGTTTTTTTCTTCTTCTCGGTCCGCTGGCTATGACCCCTGAACTGTGACTAAGGGGGGTTGCACTTCCCCCTTTAAGCTTTTTAAAAAATCATATTAATTATAAAAAAAATACAGCATCTAAAATTTCCACAAAGTAAAAATAATCTTCACAGATCCACTGATTTTATTCTCCCAGGTTCCCTCCAAAACACGTCTTAGTCCTCAGCAGCTGTTTTCGCATCAACACTTGGTAATCTCCCCAACAGAGCGCATCTCAAGTCTCTGTCCGTGCCAGAAAAAAAAAAACAATTATGGAAAAAAGGTTCAAGAGAAATAAAAGCTGCTCGAGACAGGGTGAGAGCTGTGATCCTGTTTGACTGAAGCAAAGCTCTCGGTTTCACTGTCTTCTCTCCCCTCCGTGTGGACCAGCACTCACCGCAGGAGCGCAGATACTGGACTCTCGGTTTGAGTCATCAGGTGCATTTCTTCGCGGGTAAAAAATGAAACAGTTCTGTCCGGGTTTAAAAGAGTTTCCCCCGCGCCTCTATAGAAAAACCGCCCAGTGTCGCGCTGTGAATATGTACAAAAACAAGCGTTTTTAAGCAGCTGTACAGAGATAAGGCTTCCTGCGCCCAGCGTCCCTGGCGGCGCACGCGGCGTTTCAGGACCAGCTCTAGTGCGGACAGCGCCCGCGCTCACAACCCCCTGGAACCCTAACCTCCACGCGCCGGCCAGCTGCCCGTCACTCTCAGCGGAGCCAGCCAATCAGGATGCGAGCGCTGCCTACGCGTCATCGCCAGCCCCCAGATGGAATCAAAGGGAGGAGGGTTGCGATTGGCTGGCGCGAATCCCGTGGGCCAATGACGCCCCGCATGAATTGAACGCCGACCAATAGGGAGGCTCGATGAGGTGACAGAGCTCAGAGAGAGAGAGGGAGAGAGAAAGAGATGATGATATGTTTAATTTCAATTAACCAAGTAAGAAAGTTAATGCCTTTATACACGTTTGCGCTCAATTTATTCATGTCAATATTAAAAGGCTAATTAATTGAGTATTACTTAAACGAGGCTTAGTTGCAGCAAGGCTCAAAAAAGAAAAAAAAATAAAGGAAAAGAAGACTTTTTCTTGAATAAAGCAGTCTGTAAAATTAGTCAAACACTTATTTTAAAATGTTGCTATCAGGAGGCTTTGTTCCTCTAGTTTGCGTTCATACACGTGAACATGGGGTCCGGAAGGGGGGTTCAATCAGGAAGGTTCTCAGGGCCAACGACTAGAAGGGGGCCCTGGAAATGTTTTGTCATCAGTTTTTTTTTAACCAATCAATATTTATCAATTTACCAACTTTATGCCAACGACCTTTAAAGATCCACTTCCTCACATACAAAAACAACAGACTTTTCCTGTTTTTTTTTTTTTTTTTTTTTTTTTTAGGAAAATAAATAAATAAATAAAAGGCACTTTTTTTTGCAAAAGTTAACTCCAAAATAACTTTCACATGTATAAAGAAGAGACTCTTTAGAACATTTATCAGTCTGTTAGTTTCATTTAGGCATTTTGCTGTATGCTTGTTAAATGTTTGGGTCTTCAGAAAAAAAAACAATTTAGAGCAAGGCTAATGAAAGTACAAGTTTGAATCTTTTAAAGGTTCAGAAGATCAGATATTACTTGGGAATGTTTATACGGTAAATAAATTAATTTAATTGCTTAAATGGTCCAGATGTCAGAAAGCTCTGTAGATTCCATAGTTTAATCAATTAATACACAATAACATCATTTCAATATTACCACTTAATTCATCAATTGGATGTGCTTGTTTGGGATAGGGCCCAATCTGATGTCTCTTCATGGGGCCTAAAATTTCTGGTAGCGCCCGTGATCATGAAAACAATTGCTCCTGTGTATTTCCCTTCATTCTACACAATGTTATGAATCTTTTGCCTTGGGGAAAATCGAGAAAAATAGGAAAGCCATATGAAACATGTATTCCAACTCATTACCTAATTGATTTCAGGTCCGAACGGACGCGTTTATTAATGAAATGCAATTGGCGAGCTCCGCATTCAAACCGAGGAGAGAGAAAGAGGGATTCATTACATGTTCGTCCCACCTGATTTCAGAGGGCAGATCTGAGCCTCGCCCCTGTAATATTAAATACACAAATAGCCTTAAGCATGAGCCAAATTAAAAAGTGTTATTTCCCCTTCTTCCCTTTTCTCGACACTTAATCATTTCGGATCCACGCTGTTCCATGCGCGCATCAAGCACTGCATTTACGCACATTTAGAGCCATTACCGCGCGATTCAGACCTATCAATATGCTCCATTAATGATATTATGGCTTTACAACTTTGAGAGGAGATGACACACAAAAAAAGGGAGAACAGTTAGAACTACTTGGATCTTAGTCCATATGCTTCTTCAGGTGTATCCTCGGAGGACTTGGAGGTTTGCTGTACCTCAAGGCAATGCATCTGATCCTGAAAAGGTCAATGTATAATATTACAGAGTTAATCTCATTTCTGATTTTTCCTTATTTACGGGCTCCTCGCTTTGATTTATTGGTTTCTTGCCTTCTGTCAAAGCCCTCCAACCTAATAAACTGGATGATTCTCTGGCGCACAGATTCTCTGCATTAAACAAACACACTTCCCTCTGATTTTCTGTGTTTAAATAACGTCAAGTCAACGTTACGAGGGGCTCATTTTCGGGGATTTTGCTGCTAGTAGAGGATTTCATGTGCTGGGACTATGCACAAGATGAGCCACAAGAGGGCGTTTAATTTTGAACAGCGTGCCTGTGCGTAAAAGCGCGTACACGCAACATGCACGCACAACTCCAGATATGGGCTTTACCATCAACATTTGAACCAGAAGACTTTCCAAAGCAGGTTATGAGGCTCCAAATATCACAGCACCTTAACATCATCTCCACACAGGCCTGAGCACACCCATCACAGGCCTCTCTGTCTGTCTGTGATTTATGCTGCTAATAAACTCACTTTTTCTGTCTCCACCACCAAATCTGATCTCATAAATCTGCATTTATTCAATATCTCTGCTCTTTAATCCACTAACACTGAGGTACACCTTGAAACATTCACACTAATCCTCATTCATATTTCACATCTGTTCCCTGAGTATTCATAAATTAGGGCCTCAAATAAATCTGACAAACACAGGGAAACATTGATTTTTTTTTTTACACAAATAAAAAGAGAGTAATTTAACTTGGATCAAATGAAAGACTGAAGCCTTTGAACAAATGTAATACACGGGCCTAGATTAGGCCGTTGTATTTTACGGTGGGTGTTCTAGCCCATGGGGAGAGTCAAAATACGAAAATAATTTTAAATATATATATATTAAAACACCAATAACAATCTCATAAGCCCATGCCATTAATCAACTCACCCTGGAAAATCTCCAAGTCAGTATCCATATTTACTTTTCTAATTCACTCTGGATTATTATTAAAAATACTGAAGGATGAATTACAAAGACTTCACAAGAGGGGGGAGACATTTCAAATTGTTGAACTGGAAATGGAAAAGATTTTAAATTATGATTTGAAAAATTTATTTTGGGATACATGATGTAGGGTTTTGTCAACACCAAATATGTCCGTATTGAAAATTTTATGGCGCCGACACTTAGATTGAAACAAGTATGATCTCTTTGTTTCTGTAAACATAAGTCCATACGCCTTTTGGGAGCTCTCATAGCACCATGTCGAGTGACCTGACAAACCCATAGAGAAAGTCACAGTGTATGTCAGACTTATGCATAAAACTAAAGTTCATTTCCCCGTCTAGAAGACAGGCTGCTGGTTGATTCCTTAAGTTGAGTCCTCTAGTCTTTGAGCCAACTCCAATGTCAAAACAATGTGGATAGTAAAAATTAAATAAAACCTTGATATTAGAATAGTCTACTGATACTGGACACATATTCATGGCCTTCTCAATATTTATGGCTGAGGTTTTTTGCTTAATATGACACTAGAATTTGTTCATATTTTCCCGTACAGATCAGTGTCCACTCCAGGTACAACTGTAAGGGGGAGGTGGCCTTCCGGTAATCTCTGATGCTCACATGCACCGGTCACTGTGTAAAAAATGTGGTTATCAGGTTGGTGTATATTTATACTTAGACAAAAACACTGCACAAGAATAATTTAACAATCATTTGGAGAGTGGAGGGTGCTAATTATCAGCTTGAAATGTACCATCAATACATTACGTCCACAATTCTATTTTGTGCTTTTGCTGAATTGTTGGTAAGACAAACTCACTGCCGATGATTAACTGTTTATGCTTTTACTAGTCAGTACTGGTGTCACGGCAACAACAGTGTGACTATGTTTACTGTTAACACCGATTACTGTTAAGACAGAATGATAGGCAGGTAATTCAAGAGACCATTTACACAAGGACCTCCATAACATTTATTAATGATGATGATTTTAAGAATTTGCATTAATCATTTTTGTTGTTACTGTGACCCAGAAACTTAAGTTTTCTTTACAACATGGAGAGGCTGTCAGACTCTGTCGCTACATGGGTGTCATTGGCACAGTTGATGTTTGGAAAGTCTAGATTTGGACCATAAATAGATCAAAAATGAGGGGAAGTGAGGGGAAAGTGTCACCTCTAAACAGAGGGAAAATGGAACAAAAATTTCAAGGGATCCTGACTGACACAAACCTGAATAATTTTATTAATCAACTTCCTCATATTATGTTATTACACTTCACTGAGGAGGGATTTTCTCCCCACCAAATCTATGAAATACCTGCCCTCTCTTTCATCATCACCATGATCGCAATAAAAGGTGACTGAAAAATGCCCATTTCATGTCTTCAAAAGGATGTTAGTATTACCTTCTGTTACGTGTTAAAACTGGGACGTTCAACTCTGGTCACCAAGGCGGACACATTGATCAATATGGTCACTGCCAGTGGGTGAAGTTTTGCGAACTTTGTGATTCTCTTTGCCTTTGATTAAATTAAAATAACATTTTTCATTTGTCCTTACAAATGCGTGGCTCTCATTGAAATGCAAACTGAAATTTAAACTTTAAAACTTAGATGCAACATTTAAGGGTTTATTCGAATAGCTTTACATAAAAGAAAAGGATTACAGCTGTTTTCACAAAGAAATAAAAATAGCAAACAGCAGCCAAACATTTGCTCGAGTTATTTTCTGAATTCATCATTTCAAAAACATGTTCTTAAGTAGTAATATTATTTTCAAAAATTTGCATTGGCGTCTTCATTTTTATGTTTTTTATGTTAATAATTTGCTGATTCAGGGGCTACAAAAAGTGATGAGGAGGGCCGCATGCAGCCCCCAGCCCCCCTCCCCCCCTGTCCTTTTAAATGATTGCAGTCATTGATTATAGCAAGTCTAAAAACAAGGTCACCCAAGTTCTGCAGGCTTTTAAAATCTGTGACTTGACAAATTGATCACAGAGGGAAATAAATAATTACAGATGAACAATACCATCAGCTTGATATTAATATTGGTCCCTTAAAATATCCTTTTTTTGTATCAAAAACTATCAAAATATCTGTGAACATCAGCCATATATGTCTAATAAATCAGCCGTCATTAAAGCAGAAATTACAAATTTACCTGAATTCATCTTAATCACTGAATGTCTATTTGAAAATCAATCCAGTATCATTAATTACACAACAAAACATAGTTTTTTCCTGTAAGACGATTGTTTGTTACACTGATCGACAGCCACAATAGAGGAGAGATTATGAGCTTTTTACATGAGACAAACAAAAACAGTATCGTCCACACTAAAAAAATCAAAAAATAAAAATATGTAGAATTCCTCAAAAAAGTCCCCAAATCCGGAGAGCAGCATATTCTCTTTACATTTTCATTGTACAACTTAAACTTTGAGAGTGTTTACTAACTTTCTCCACTGCTGTGTTCATTTGGTTGTACTTCAACAGAATAACTGCTGCAAGCTTGTATGTCAAGAGTGAGAGAGGAGTGTCGGGGGAACTTTTAAAGTTATATAAAGTAGAGTGTTTGCAGCAGCCTTTTAAGAGGAGTCAGTTGTCAATATATATTTTCATTTTTACATACTCATGCATTTTTATGGTTGTATTTCTGGTTTGGTTTGGGCTGGGCCCAGTGTGACATCTTTTCATGGGGCCTTCAATTCCTCAGTGCACCCCTGCCATTGAATCAGACACAGGGTAGGGAATAAAGTGAAAATGCAGTATTTTAATCAGTATGTTAAAATATCAAATTTATTTGTAATCTTTACTTTCTCCTCTCTCTGTAAACAAATAAAACCAATATTTTGCATTGATTGAGCAGAGCATCCAATTTGGCTCATGGTGTCTGCAATAATGAACCCAAAAGCCACAAACAAAAAAGATATCATATTTTGGGTACTTTTTTTAGTAGAAATAAAGAAAAAGTCATAATTGTCCTCGTTCTCCCTCCGCACCCACAGTCTGTTTTTTTAAAAATATTATTTATTTATTGAGATTTCGGCACGAGCGCCTTCCTCCCCCACAGAAGTCAATTGCAGTCGTCGCCCTTGTCTCTCCCGATTTGCAAATTAAATACACAAGCAATTAAAAAACTCCAAACACAATCAATCATGTATACAAATTGTTGTTGCTTTAGGGTTGAAATTTTGGAGGAAACTTCCATCAGGGTAGGACGACTTTAATCCGGGGGTCCAAATCCATTACCATATTTCATTACCTTGGAAATGGGAGGATGGGAGGGGTGACTTTTAAAAACATTAGTAAGAATGTGGTGGAGCTGTGATTATCATTTGGAGGCAAATTGGAGGCATCGCTGTTGTCTAAGTGTTCCCTCTTCCTCTCCCTTTCCCTCCAACCACCATGACTCCAAAAAAGCTTGGGCTGCTTTGCTGTTTTGCGCGCGAGCCTCCGAACGGAAAAGCAATGAAAAATTAATAGCGCATGTTAACTCCACCAGCTCGTTTATTACACGCCCGCTGACTGTAAACATAATGAGAAAGCTGCCGTATCTCTTCTGAACTTTGCACGCGCTTATAAAATATAAGTCATAATAAGTATTCAATAAAATACAGCCTATATAGACCCTGTGGAGAGACCTGGCATAAGCAGGTGAATCACGCTGGCCGCTTCCACCCTCTCTCAGGGCCTGATCACATGGATCAATTTGTAATCATTTGTATCGATGATGATGATGCGTAAAAGCGCAGTCTGTTCCATGTCAGAGGAGTACAAGGCCCTGCTGGTCAGAACATCAGACCTTCTCTCGAGCTGTGGGGCACTTCAGGTCAGAATGAAAGCAGGCTATATGCCATGTGAGGTCATCCTCTCTCCCTCTGCCGACTGACGCAATATCAGGAAGCGATCTGGCCTATACGCACAATAATGTTTGGTCAGCCTGCGTTTTGTCAACAGTTTTTGCGCGGAAAAATCAAATGTTAAGCCTTAAAATGAATGCATTTAACAAAGCTTTAGTGGCAAGGAGGAGATGAGGAGTAAAGGTGACGCATATGCTGAAGAATGGTGTCCCCTGGTGTGAATCGGACCGTGCGAGCACCGGGGAATCCAAATTTTTGGTAGGATAACTTTAAATCAAGAAGAGGTCAAAGATCAGAGATGCGCGTAAAACTGCGCAGAAGAGTGGAAAGTCTTTTATTTCCCTCCTATTAAAATAATAATCAGACGTCAGCCCCACTGCACATCCCGTCGAACACGGACCAAAGCCCAGTTTCTATTGGAAAAGAAGCGGCCTTTGCGCACTTTTACGCACGACCAACCTGCAGGGCGGGAGGAGAGGCGCTCTCATTAGATTCACGTTCATTCTCACGGAGCCCCTTTGTACCCCGGGCACGTCTCTTAAAGTGAGAGTAAAATGGAGAAGCTGAAGGTGAAGGCCTCGGGGCCCTGAAGAATTTACACGCCAACAGGGGAGGGCCTCCTTTAAAACTCTGATTTCCTCTGCGCTTAAAAAGGTTATTATCCAAGTGATACAAATCCCACGGCATTCAGAGTTTATCAGGGGTAAGGCCCACCCCACAAAAGACTGGAAAAGGGCATTATTTGTCCTGCAGGCCATCGGCTTCTTTTTTGATGACCAATTTACATCGAAGGCCGGGCACAAGTCCATGTATTTCTACTAAGAGACAAAGTATTAACGCCACTACATCCATGCTGTGGAAATAAAAACGAAAAACATCTACATAAAAAATCTAATGAACCATATCTGACTTCCTCTCTGCATGCATAACCATATCCTCAGTGCCAGGAAACCAGAGGAATCACCGTCAAGCTCAGTCTTCTGCCTCGGAGCATCACCTGCCCACCGGTTCTTAATGACAAACGACGTTTTATCAATGCAGACGCAGCGGGCAGCAATATGAAATGATGTGATATCCATTGGGTGCCATAACAAGGTCGATGGCCTGATCCATTGCTGTACCAGACCCCGCTGCTTTATGAATAGGCCTATAGCAGATGAACCTGTTGAATAAAGTCGTGCAGACACGCAGTCAAGAGCCATTCACCACAGTGATCTAAGCATAATCCTCCTGCAGCTTCAACGACAGGCTTCCAAAGGGCCGAAAATAAACTGAGCTTTAATTTTAAGCTACTTGATGAGGTAAAAGTTATAAAACCACACATCATTATCAGCTGACTAAAATATGGCACAGTACTGAGCGTTCTGACAAGCTTGTGTCAATATGCCTCACACCATCACAAACATGTAATCTAATGTAAAAGTCCAGATCTCCACTAAAATATATATATACTTCTGCGCGTCTTATCTATGGGAGAGAATATGACGCCATTTCATACAAATAAGCCAGCCACTTTAAAAAAATACCATCCTACAGTGCCAAAAACAAAGCTGAAACACACATCCAAAGCTCATAAGGACATCTTAACTCACAACTTTCAAAAGCAGGAAAAGAGTAAGAAAATAAGAAAAGAAAAATAAGAGAAAAGGGTAGAAAAACACATGAAAACGACACGGATAATCAAATCAAAGTATTGCTTTAAATAACAGAAAAACTCTCCTGAATCGATGTACCATCTAGAACTACAGACTCCATCATAGGCCCTCAAACTAAGGAGAAAATACCTGAAAGGTCACTTTAAAAGTTAAAGCTTCAGGTAGTTCCTATTTTTTAACAACTAAGGACAACATTAGAAAACTTTTCAAAAGTTGCTTAACTTAAGACATCACACACAATTAAAAAAGAAGCATTCTAAAACTTTGATTTGCCAAAAAAGTTCCAAAACTTGTATTCAAGGGTTTTACATTAGCAGCAACAAAAATAAAAAATACATATAAATAACAGAAAAAAATAAAATAAACTAAACCTGTAAATTCCTTAAAATAAACTTTCATCAAGGTAAAGTCAGACGGGTGTGACCCTACCTGCTCTCCCCAGCCGCAGCGCAGGACTTTTGGGGCCCTGGTCCATGTTGCCCGGTTAGAACAGGGGGAGGCGATGACGGGATGAAAAAAAGAAAAAGAACAAAAACTTTTTTTTTTTCCAGTGTCCACCTCTCCTTCTCTTTCTCTCTCTCTCCCTCTCTCTCTGGCACTGTTTTCCTCTCCCCCTCTTTTTTTTCTTTTCGTCCTACAGTAGTTTTGGGGCGACTTGTAGGCTGAAATAATTCGACCCTTCCGCTCCCTCTCGCACTCCCTGCAAGTGCTCAGTCAGCTGCAACTAAACGCTTTAGGTGGAAAAAAGGCTTCGGGGGGAAGCGTGAAATGATCACGCCGAGTAAAAAAGAGCCGCTCTCTCAATGTGCGCTCATGTCCTGTCCCTGTTTCCTGCACGACCGTACACGCACAAATTCATTGGCGCGCACACGCTTGCGCACGGCTGATGCGTACGTACACACACACTGCCTACAACCCTCCACCCTTCCCCGCAGGGCCGCACCCCCCCTCACTCGCATCTGTTACCAAGTTCCACTTTACTTAACTTTCCCGCCCCCGCCCCACTATCCCCCTTTTCTTTCTTTTTTCGAACTCTTCTTTTTGTCCTTCTTTCATGCTGGACTCATTTTCTGAAGAGTGGTGGACAGCGGCACGTTTAGATTCTATGCGTCATGATGGTGCAGTTCAGCAGGTTTGCATGTAAACAGGAGAAAACGAGGATTTTATACCGTTTATGTCCTTTAAGCCACATCTTAGAGAGCCTTGCAGGTACTTTCTCCTAACTTCTCTTCACCGTTGATGGCGCACACCTGTTACGCACGGCGCACTTTACGCATTACGCACGGAGACTGTGGATCAGGAGCGGCATACTGAAGCTACACCTTCAGCGCTCTGCTGTTGGAGAGTGAAGTCTTTCGCCTCCTCCTGCGCTCACTGTGCCCAAAGTATTTGTGACAAGACGGATAGTTCCGCTGCTGGGCACGCATTGTTCGCAGACACACACCTGTGAACGCACAACGTTTCATTTAAGTATCAATTTGTCAACTGAAAATTTCCACTCATACTGATACTCGACGCTTTGTTCACTTCTCATCGAGAACTTTACTCTGTGGTATCACAGTGACGCGCAAGATTTCCTGAACATGTGTGCTCAGTTGGGCTCTTCTGCTTTTATTTAGAAAACCACGGGGGACAAATATGATCGGGCATTTCAGTTCTTTTGGGGATAGAGGCTCCATTTCGAATAAACTGTAACCTCTCGTCAAAACTAAGGAAACTGTGCCTCTAGAAAAAGCAGAAGTCTTCTCTCACTCTGTTTACAATCCAGCTGTTTTTCTACCCAAACCAATACTGACATCTATTACACTAAATCATTTATCTTTAAAACATAGCTGAAAATCACTCTTAACAGAAACGTTCTTCACAATTTAATCTGTTCGTTTAAATGTATTTATTTATCTTTATTACATTATTTTGCCCTGTTGTGGTCGTTTGCAGACGCATAGTTCAGAGTTTTAATTAAAAAGGGGGGACACTCGTGCTTGATTGACTAAATAACAGAAATGTAAATAATGTGCAAAGCCTCTAACACCAACAGAATAGTTAATATCATGAATTAATTAAAATGAAATAAATGCACATTATCACAATACTTAATACTTATGATTCAAAACTACTTTCTGAACATTTTTGCTACTATCTCTTGCAAACAAACCGTGTGCTTAGAATGATTCAGCAATAATACAGCAGTAAATCATAACCCTTCTAATTTAGTAAAGAAGTAATGACAAGTTTGATGTTCTGCATCATTTGCTATTGTCCAGAGTTTTAACAGTCTCTCTGCACAGTGAAGACGGAAAACCATGATGTCAACCAAGTCTTTGGTGAAAGAAAGACTAGTTTTTCTTTGTGGGTTATTTGTGCTACTTTCTTCAAGGTGTTGTGCAAAGTCTATTTGTGACACGTTGGAAAAAGGGAGTAGAAGGATTATTTAGACAACATTTGGGTTAAAGATGAGGCTGGAAATTGGTCAGAGATCATAACAAGCATGAAGTCAGCATTGATATTTTAATAGTAACTTTAGTACTGTAGGCCTATCTACAGAAAATATCAGGCGTTCTTTAAACTGAGGACAAATACTCTCAAAATACTAATTACAATACAAATTAAAAGGGCAATAAGCAGGATGTGACAGACATGAATCCACAGACTTGAGGTGAATGGATAGCGAAAGTTGAAAGAGAAACTCACCTACTTTATAAGATAAAGACACACTTTGTAAGTAATGGTTCAAATAATTGTACATAAAGTAACATAGCCAAATAAATATGGAAGCAAATGTGTTGTGTTAATGTATTAAATATGAATATATAGCATATTTTTGCTTGGGGTGGACTGAGACGAATGTGAACTAAAGTCAAGTGACAACAGAACGCAAGCAACAAGCAATACTTGGCACTGTGGCCCCTCTGAAGTGCAGTGATGATTGTAAAGATCTATAACCCATGATGACCCTCTAGTTTGTTTTGTTTGTATATTTGTATGAGTTAAAGAGAAAAATCGTAAAAATAAAGCAAAAAAAAGAGGCTGGATGTAAGAACTTTGTTTTTAAAATAAAAGAAAAAAGTTTTTTGTAAACATGCTTGTCACAAAAGTTAGAAGAACAGGTCATGTACATTTACACATAAAGGGAAAAGATGAAATGAATCAATGAAATCTGTAGAGTCAATGCAGAGGCCAACTCCCCTCAGCAGAAACAAAGATTTGGGCTCACTCCTTCTGCACCTGACTGAACACCAGCAGAGCTGACACCACATTAAAAATCTCTGAAGCATCCTCTCCGGCCCTTTCTTTGGCTGTAACTTCTTCCTTCTCCCCCGTTTCTGTCCTCCAGACAGCTGCAGGTCTCAGGGTTCACGCGCAGCCTCGACACTATTGAGAGCGGAACAAAGCGCGAGACAGCAACCCTTTAGCTCTGCTTGTCGCCGCGCGCGCTACAACACTCCGACCCTGACCTCCGGCTCGCGCCTACAACATTAAAACACAAAAAGGGAGCTAATACTCCTGAGAGGAGGCGGAAAACTACTAAAATATAAACCAGGGTCTCTTTCAGCGGAGAAACTAGGTCTTTTGTGATCGATCGAACAAACTGCTTCTTAGACACTAATCATATGATTAAGTTAAGAGCAAGTTGACTTTGCTACAAATGCACCTAAATTTAAGAGTTAACAGGATGTAAAATGTAGCCTGTGTTATACCACAAAAACAAAAGTGGACCAATTGTACTGGGATATATTATTCCGTATAACATAGGTATCAATCAATAATTAATAACAGAGTCACAGTTAGGCAATTAGCCAATTAAAGCAGCTGAAGTGCCTAATGGCAGAGCTGAGAAGATGAACAGGGTCAGCTTGTCAATAAATCTCATTGCTGACTGTATAAGTAACACTGTAGATTCAGTCTCTCCTCTCTTATGCCTACAGGGGGGATATATTCAACCCTCAGCAGGCTTGACTCATCCTCAGCATCAGAATTAGTTTTACTGCCAAGTGGCCCTTCATCTGACAATACAAGACATTAGACATAAAAGAGCAGAAAGAGCCTTGAGCAGACCACTGCTACATACAGATAACTCCTGCTGAATATAATAACAACATAAATAAGAATATAAATACGAATGTAAGGAACACAATAAGGTCAAATGAGGAAGTTGTGAAGCCCACTTACATCATACATCTCAAGAATAAACAGGCTCAGTGGGTGATCTGTCTACTTTAAAGAGCACAACAGCTGAGTTCTACGCAGAAGCAAAATTTATTATTGAAATATTAGGCTAAAGGAAACTCTTACCGAGTTACAAGTGTTGATTTTGGTCATCTGACACGCTTTGCAGTGAGGAAATGAAGAGGCAGAGCTAAAAATACGATATGGATAAAAAAAAAAAAAAGTTTTTTCCAGGTTTTATTTTGATATTTTTGTTTTTCAAGAAATTAAATGTTGGCCTAACATCAAACAGCAAAAGACTAACGTGGAAATGCTACCAAACTATCCAGTAAAATAGACAAATCAAATAGACTATTTTTGCACGTTTTCGATTCTATTTTTTTCAAGGCTACATTCATTGTATTTTAAGGGACTCCTGAATTTCAAAAGTATTTGTCACGTAAACAGAATGCATTTAATGTAATTACTTTAATGCACATTCATTCATCTTAATAATAGGCTACTTATAGACTGTCAAAACGGAGCCCTGACATTAATGACCTGGGATAATGCAGCTCTAATAGTCATATGATAGCCGATGATAGTAACATCCCTCTAATAAGCAGCCCTTTGATTTGTCCCCTAAGGTTGTCGCTCCGTATTTGGTTCGTCTTCAAAGAAAGGCCATAGTTTGGATATTAATTATCGCTTGTTTGTTTTTCATCACACGTGCTAATTAATGTCATTAAAGCGAGGGGAGGTCGTGGCTGGATCGGTGACCCGCGCGCTGACCGAGCGGAACCGGAAATAATCGCATTAAAGCGCGAGAGAGAAGAACTAAAGGGGCGATTAGAAACAATAAGTCAACACGTAAACACAGGAGGAGACGCTGTGTGTCTCTGTGGGACTTTGAAGCCTTTCACCGTGACCCTTTACATTCAGGACGGACTTAAAGGAGACACTGAAGCACTTAGTCTGCCCTGGCATCAGCGTGAACAAAGTTTTTTTTATAGTCCTCATGAGCAAATACTTTTATCTTTTAAGAATAATAACAGGTTCCTTCAATAAGAAAAAAGCAACTAATAGAAAACGGTTTTGTTTAAAAGGCTACAGCCCCGCCTCATTATAAACATTTTAAAATGAGATCCAATCAAAATGGCCACTTTGATATGACATTCAATAGTTAACTCTTAGTCTATTAGTTGAAACCTTGACGAGCAGCCAATAGAAAACATTTATAAGCTCCATTTAAGTTGCTGAAGTTAAATGAAATTGTTGTACTTTATCCTGAGCATTATTTTTCTAACAGGATGACGTTTTATTAAAGAGTAGGCTTTTAATGTTGCCATTTTTAATTTACAAAAGAACAAGTCATATCAAGTGTAAAGTGGAGTAAAAAGTGTAACATCTGCCTCTAAATATTTCAAAACAAAAACAAAATAGAATTTAAAAGAAGATAATATAGGGTATAAGAGTAAAATATAAGTACATAGAATTTTGAATGCGTCCCATGACTTGTATTTTCCTTTTCTCTAATAATCTGTCTTAGGGTAATGATTGAAATATAACTATTTAGATCATTCTGGCACATTAACATCCACACATATTGCTGATTAAATGCACTGTCCTAATTCATTACATTTGATAAAATCAAATAAAAATTATGTTAAAAAATCCATAGTTACCCTGAATAGCCCTAACAGTTTGATGCACTTCAATCATCTTCCTTTTTAAACTTAAAAAATGTGTAGAAAATGTTTAGTTTGAAAATGAATAATCAAAGATTTTAAGCAAATCAACTTCATGAGTTGTTTGGGGACAATTTCTTTCAAAATCAAAAATATCTGCTTTAAATTATTTACAGTGAATTTAGAACCAAATAACGCAGATTTCAGTTGAAAAAGTAGGGCAATGATGCATATTTGCTCTGCCTACCAGCTGTAAAATAGTTTTCCTCTCACTGCCAAATATCAAAGTGAATTTTTGTTAATACTTCCCTTGACTTACTTTTTGCTCGAGTCAGTAAACATTTCTTGCCTTCATGATCCCTGTTCCGTCACTCTTGTGTTTGATGCTTTCCTGTCTGCCTTTTAAACTTGAGCCTTTATTTGGAGGCATTGTGAAAATTGTATTTGGAGAAATATGTGGATAAATCTTTCATTCCCTACTTAGATGCTTGTGGAGGAGTTCAGGGAGGCTGGAGCGTTATTTTCTTTGTTGGTCAAAGAACAACTTTAGATCCAACTTTGTGTCACATTTGGTACACAGAGACAAAGAACCCCGCACTGAAACAGTTTAATAACATGTCTGTGGTGCGTATTGGTTTGCCATTTCATTCCTAAAACACGGCGCAGTGGTGCCGATCATGCTCACCTCTGTATCCCTGGGATTTAATTCAGGGTGGCACTTCACTGTGGTGACACAGGGTCCTTTTTTATACCACCATGGTGCCTGGGTGTTGCTGTGACTATAGAGCCAAGAAGAAGGGGGCTTAGGGGGCTGCAGGGCGGATTGAGAAATGTGCCACATTATTTGTCCATGAAACATTATGTGACACAACATGACACCAGGCCATTTGTATGTAAAGGTAAACATTTCAGCGTGACCGTTGGACAAGAGAGGACAAGGCTCCTGTCAATGTGGTTTTATACTCGCAGCTGAGAAAGAGGTGTTGTGGCATCGTGTGGCCGTTGAGTGTGTATGTGGGACTTTGTGAGTGTGTGTGTGTCAGAGTGTATAGAGCTTCTGTTCACAAATTTAATCCCCATAGGCACAAGTCACCCCGTCTGCTCTCAAAAGGTGTTGTCAGGCTTGTTCTCTTGCTTTTGGTCTTTTCCTGCTGAAACACAGACTGTTGATCACACTGCTTTACAAGAAGGTGTTTTTTTGGGAGTGTGCGTGTGTGCATTGAAGAGTTTGGCCTGTACTGACCATTCATTTAATACAAGAAAAGTGTGATTCCAGGAGATGCTGAGCCCTAACTTTAGCACAGCAGACAGATACAAAGTCAATAAATGGGTGTTAGGGTCCATAATGTAACCATAATGTGGGCTGAGTGAGCACTAACTGTTTTACTTTAATGTTCATGCCATGCCGGTTTAATAAAATTTACATTATACAATGTTCATTTTAATAGCAGGTTCATTAATCAATACTGCAGGATATTGGATTTTTAAAAAACACTGTATCTGATACTGCCAAAATATCAAACCTGTTTAACCCAATATAAAATATACACATTTTTATGTGGATCACAAAGTCTCTCCTACACTAGAAGTGACCTGTTCCTGTTGTAGTGACAGCCTGTGGTCCAAAGAACATTTGACCTGACCTGAGGCTAAGGGGTTGAGGATACATGAAGACGTAGGGCAGCAGAAGCAATAAAAATGAACAAGCTCTTAAAATGTTTTGCAGTGTTTATGTTCATTCATTGGGTCTCTGACTTATTTGTACTTTCTGTTAAATTATGTAGATGTATTGTATTAGTATTTGTCTCAAAGCCAAAAAAACTGGACATACTGAGTTAGGTCTTGATGTTACTATATGAGTGCAATAAAGGTAAGGATGCACAATATTATCATACATATTACTATATGTCATTGGCAGATAATGCTTCAAAAGCTAACTACAAGTATCTGCAGATATGGAAATTACTGCTGATATTATAGCCTCAAATAGTAACATTAAGTTAGGCAAATGTTTTCAAGTCAATTTGAAATTGCAAGGATTGCAAAAAGGCTGATTTTATGTTAACAGATTACTAAAACAGCATCTATGGCTCTTAAAGTGGCAGATAAAGCGTAAGGTTACTGTCAATGTTTAAAAAAATACATTTGTATGTAGGTGCTATAATCCAAATAAAACTGCATTCGCTAATTTCTATATATCAGTATCAGCAAAAAAAAAGTGAAATATTGGCAAATTGGATAATGGCAAAAATCCAATGTCCTGCATCCCCAAATAAAGACAGCTAAAAATGTATAAATATTTTCATTTAACATAATAAATGTTGTGTTTTTTAAGTTATTATTCAACACAGTTCTGTCACATAGTTTTCATGACAATCTGTCAATTTACTGTCATTTTGAATTTACTTTCAGTGAGATTTTGTTAAAGAGGACTTGAAATGACTGTTTGTATTAGTTGCAGGCAATGTTTAAAGACAGGACATGAGTAGTCCAAATTTTTCTTTAGTGTTTTACTGACTGTTACATTGTTGGTTGTTAGCACTTGGACAAAATGTATACAAAATATTATGATAATAATTTATGAACATGTAAAAAGTTGTATGTTTAATTGTATATAATTGCCATTGTAGTATATAAGGAGTTAGCGAGACAATGCTGTATGTATGGTTAGCTTAAGAACCTACATTTGTCAACATAATCCTGGTAAAACTTTGGAGTTTCTGATATTTGAGTGAGTACTTCAAAATAAGAACAAAGGCAATTTTCTGAGTAAATGCCCCCTCGAAAACAGACCACAACTGTATTTATAGTATTACGTTTGAAAATATTGAAATTAAATTTTAAAAAAAAAACTATTTTACTTGTTTTCATTTATCCAACGTCAGATACAAAGTAACATAGGCCTGTGCTGGCCAATATCTCCCACACAGGCACACACGCAACAAAGAAAATCTTTGCGTTCATTTTAAATTAAAAAAAAGAAATTAAACTATTTATGTCTTTTATTGCAATTAGGTCTTTGATTGCTCTTCTTGTTCTATCGTTGCATATTTTCACATCGCCACATTGCTCTTGGTTTAACTTGGAAGAAATTTCTATTGCAGTACTCTTTACTGATCTATTGTTTATGTTATTAATACAGTACTTTAATACTGTGCTGCTTTGGTGTCTAACTGCATAACCTTATTTCCTAATATTAGGTATGATTTTGTTGCTGATGATGTACCTTTGTATGTTCTCCCCTGTGTACCCCTGCTGTTAAACAGGACAGGCTGGATCTGAAACCACGTTTTCAAGATCTTTTGAGTAGGTAAAGTTATGCATTTTTATGACAAGTTTTGACTGTAAATTATCCTTTGTCAGCAAAAAGTTCTTAAAAAATAGGAATAATCTTATTGTACATAAACACCAATATGTGAATCCTTCCACTTTTCCAGTAATTTTTAACTCAGTATCATGAAGCATTTGCGAATTATGATGTGCCGTCATTACAAACACCAACCTGACTGAGAGAGCAGAGAAATATTCAGTTACCTTTTCTCAGAATTTGAGGTTCAGCTCCTGTGATAAATCCTCCTCCCCTCCGGCTGTGTCTGATCATTTGTTTCTTCCTGCTTGAGTGTGAGTTACACTGTTGATTACTACATGCTCTACTTGGCATATTAACTCCAGAATCCTCTGAATCCCTCTAATACACCATCACTTTCTTATCCCGCTGAGCTATTTGATGCTGAGATATCCATCTAAATGAATCAAAATACAACACCTACAGTGTGTTATTAATACGATTGATATGTGATAAAACAAAGTCTGTGTGTTGCAGTGATAGCCAAACTCTGCTGATGGGACTTTAGGGCTGCTGTACTCTCAGTGTCTTTAAGCCACTACAGCACACAGGGCCCCATATGGGTGATGCATGGCAGCCATTTTTGTTCAGAAGCGCTGATCCAGGGCGAGTCTTTCTTTTTTTTTAGATGGAATTCCTCCTGCCTGGCTGCTTTGATACAGGCTGCCTGCTTGTATTTACATACATACTGTAACAAGGACGCCTGCAGCAGCAGAAAAAGGAAGCAGATTTGCTTTCAGCAGAGCCCACAGGACTGAAACAAGCTGATGCAACCAGTTACCGCTCCAATCTACATCTGGGAGTTCACACACACACTGTCAGACAAAATCCATTATTTCAAAAGCATCCACTGACAGCTCAGTTTAGTTCTTATACTTGACCTTTAGAATTGCTACATGTTTCCTTAGTAATCCCAATTTTGGTAGCTACTTTTGGTTTAATTATTTGATGGCATTTCATGTGTCAATGCCATTTTTGGCACTTTCACCCTCCAAAACTCAAAAACCTTGGAGTCCTGTTTAGGTGAAAAAAGACATTACTTTTAATTATTTTTAAAAATCCTTTTAACTCCCTTTAGTTGCAATAGTGTAACATGAATATAGTGCTATTTCACAAGCATTAATGTACTATTAACACTAAAATAGATCAAAATAAATGCATAGGACCTGAAGGAGGGGGTTTTACTTGTAAAGTAGAGTCCATCTTTTTTACTGATACTAGTACCCTTATTGATACTGCTTCAATAAAAAATCTTTATAGTCATCAAACCATACATTTAATCTGTTATTAGCTAAAGATTAGTCAATCTGTTTAACTAAACCCATTTTACATTGCTGCAAATATTTACGTTTCTCCTCAAACAGATAAAATATCATGGACTTTGTGTACTTAGGAAGCACTTTGGAAAATGTGTGGCTGATGACAAGCAAGAAATACTTCAGTAGAGTATTCAGTGAAAAAGACTTAACTCTAGCTTGTTATCAGCCCTTTCTTGGTAATGGCTGGTATTGAAGAACATTTTTAGCAAATTTGGGAGTTGAGATTCTAGCAAAAGTCCACCATACTCAGCAAGTTTCATCTTGCAAAGCTATAGTCCAAGCATTTGTGTCTTGTTTAGAAAACAATGGGGCTAAGTAGCATCCTATGAAGAGGAAGAAATCGTTGATACAAGCATGGTTTCATTGGCTAAAAGGAAAAAGTGACTGCAAGCCTCAGACTGCCTACATGAACGAGACGGACTAGACATTTGTTTCATAAAGATGAATTCAAACTCATTTGAGGCACTGGTATCACGTGCCTTTATGGCCCCATAAGTGCATTCAAATTCACTCCATGTCCATTACTAAATAAAGAAGAGGCAGTCAGCACAGTTCACAATTAAGTAGTTTATCATAGTGGACAGGTGGCAAATGTGGTCTCAAGTGATTAACTTTACATCTCTTTTTATTTTGGGGCATTTTGTGCCTTTTATTGATAGGAGAGAGAGACTCATGAAAGCAGTGAGGACAATCTACAAACTGGTCACAGGCTGGATTTGAACTGGAGCTGAAAGATATATTATCGTATCTATATCCAGATATGAACATTCAGGATATTAATATCAAAAAAGAAACAATATAAACAGTACAGATTTCCCCCGCGCTCGCCCTGCATGTAGATAGATAGATAGATGAACCTTTATTGTCCTGGAAAAGGGAATTTTTTTGTACATGTACAGCTCTGGAAGTTACAACAGATTTAGTTTTTACGATTGCCCTTGAATGCACCGCTTGGTTTTCACCAAACCCGTAGTCGTGTCGTGTCGTATCGTATCGTATCGTATCGTATCGTATCGTATCGTATCGTATCGAGATATCTGGCATGAAAATTGAGATATAAAATTTTGTCCATATCGTTCAGCCCTAATTCAAACCCAGGCTGGCAGAAGTATGTAGAAGGGTCTTGCCTGGTTGCTGACCACTCCACCAAACTAGCACCTCAACTTTCTAGATCTTTATGCCAACTGGGAAATGTGCAATGTCCTGGTGATGTGGTTTCAAGCAACAGGCAAGGGAGGAAACATCAACTACATGCTGAAACATTTTTTAACACAGCGAAACTAAATATCAGGAGCATCATGTTTGAGGCTGGCTGAAAAAAACGATGTAAGCCGACTTTTTCACACGGAATATCCACTAGAATCATGAGAGGGTGGATACACAGTCTCTCACAGTAATATTTTGTACTTTGAGGTGCATGTGCCAGGTGGGAAAGTGGGTGAGGTCACCCTGCGTCACTGTATCATAGATTTATTTGGTGTGTTTTGTCTCTTTTCACAATACAAATCTTATTGGTGTATTAAGTTCTTCACATAACATTACATGTATTTTTAAACGCTGAACTACTGTTCTGTTACTGTAGCGGGTGAGCCACAGCTGTGGGCTCTTGAGAGTTTACACACAGAGTCTATTTTATTGGTCAGAAATTGTTGCAGGTTTAAAATAAATCTCATGCTGTGTCAGTCATGTTTGCACAATCACACTGAGTTTTTTTGTCCATAATTATTGTTTCAGAACAGATTAGATTTCTGCACTTTTTTGTGTCCACCCACATCTTTCGAGGGATTTTTGACTGCAAAGAGGTGCAGCTATGACAAGAGCAGTTGCTGCAGCTCCCTCCCCTGCTCTTTCTCTCTCGCTCTCTCACTGAAACCTCACCTTTAACACTGGGCTTTGCTCATTTTGTGGATTTTTTAACCATGAAGCATGGTGCATTAACACACAAAACATATTTACAGTCAAATATGGTGAGGCAAGTTTACATTAAAAATAAAATAACATAAACACATCAGACTAAGCATACGTGTGCATGTCTGTGATATTTTCTTGGATTATGGATCTAAAAACACATCTGGCACAAAAAAACTCAGTGTGCAAAGATCTTAAGTCTTGTTGAAACCCCATATTTCACTGATATTCCTGGTCTGCAGACCTCCATCAGAGGAAAGTAGCTAAAGACAAATGTTGAAACAACAACATTCAGGTGTGTAGTTTTTAGCATGGCAAATTGCACTGATTGCAGACTATGCATTTAGATCACAGACTAATCTGTGAACATCCCTCTCGCCTAGATAGGGCTTCAGTCCCAACATTCTTAAGTTGCCATGTCCTGCAAAATGCCTTTTCTTTGTGTTTAATGTTATCAGAAGGGGCTTGAGGAGAAGAACATGACAGCTTTTACTAAACTCTCAGTTCACAGAGAAATGCGCTTTGCCTTTTGGAGAAAATGACCCATAAATTCTTTTTTTCTTTCTGGTGTTAATTATGTAATAGCTAGCTACATGTGTGCTTTCTTTTCATCCATGGCTGTTTTGAAAGTCCCATCTGCAGCGCCTCCATCAGACATCACTTGGGCAGTCAATCAGTGCAGTGTTTATTATCATAGCCACTGCTCCCTCATGTCCGAGCATTTTCACAGAGGAGAGAAAAGGGGCTGCAAATAATCTTCTTAACCTCTACTTAAATCGAATAATATCTTAATAGACACTGGACACATGATGTGAAAAGTCCGCCGCACCAGAACATGGGAAGTTAGTTAAAAAAAGGCTAGCAACAACAAATTTTGTCTAACAATTAGGGTGGGGTTTGATAGAGGATCACTTCCTGTTAGGCTTTATAAAGGGTCAAACCCCCATTACATTTCAGCTTTGATGATAAGTTGCTCATACAAAAAAAGATAATTAAAACATGATGCTCAACAATTATCAAACCCATTCACTAAAACACCATACAACTGTTCAAGCACTTGTTTTATTTTTTTTTAAATCTTTGCCATTTAGCTTAAAATTTCACCAGAAAAAAAAATGGTACAGCGTGTCATTCTGACCTACACAACACTTCCTGTAAAATCTTTTCCTTACTGTCCTATCACACAGATAACGTCCAACAAAACCTCCGTTTAGGACACAGTTGGGTCATTTTTAGCCTTTAAACAGCTAATTTGTACATAAAGAAGCATCAGTAGCAGAATATTGCCAATACATCACAGTAATTGAGAAGAATCCATCTTTGATAAACCTTTCCACTGAAAGATTCGGCTGAAGCGTCTGGGGCCAAATATAGGTGAGCCTTCCTAGCACATACAAACAGCATCAAATGAGAGCAATGACATGCTTCTTTTAACTCTTACTCCTCAATAAAGATCATTCATCAGGCAGAACCATCCCTCTGGAATGTGTGATTGGAAATGGGGAGACTTTAAATCCCCGTCCTGGACTCTCCATCCATCTTTAACACACCACTGGTCTGGACACCCAGGAGATGAACCGCTGAACCAGACGCCTCCATTCAGCCAGCCTCCTCCACCTTTCTTAAAAATAATAATAATAATAATAAATACCAGAGGATGCATGGAAGCCAAAATCAGGTGGCCACATCACAATTTCAGCAAGGCAGTGAGGCATCCCGGACCCGCATCCAATTTAGGGAGAGATATGAGGGGTGGAAGAGGCAAAGGGTCCTTCCCAAAAACAAAACAGATGCAGGATATTAAGTGTGTGTGTGTGTGTGTCTTCATGAGCTATAGGAGGTGATAGTGTTGAGACATGGGGAGCAGCCTATAACCTTTAAAAGGAACAATCCAGCTCTGTGATGGCCTTTCCTGAGTTGACACGCATGGAGAAATTTCCAGAATCAGATGGCATTCACCCTCCAATTCTCTATCGGAGCACCAATCCCTCACTGTTATTATGAAGCTGACGCTTATAGTTGGGTATACAGAGTTCACAATTACTCTCATGATATGGAGGAGGGTGGTTGGGGGTTTGGATGTTAATGTTACATAGCCTGCACTGGAGCTGGGATGGCATAATTTTGCTGTATTCCGTTATAAATATGACTGATGGCGATAGTCAGTCTGTTGAATTACATTTACATACACATTTACATTTCCATCAACATGTAATAATAGCATAAGCCTGCAGGTCCGCGCTCACATACAGCCAGCACATATTCTGCCATTGCCAAGTTAATATTTGTGTCATATTGGTAAAGGTAAAAATGCCCAGCACCCATCAGACTCACAATAACCTACAAGGAAGACAGTGAAGAGCCTGGCTGTATCTTTTCACTGCACTCAGATACGAGGCCTTTTCAGCAAAGATGTTTTTTTTTTACTATCAAATTTTGATTATGACATTTTAATGATTAATCGAAGTACATGTTTGAAATGAATGTAGTAATGGTCCATTCTCTGAGGGTATGCACTTAGAAGAATAGAGCAAGTAGAGATAGTATTTTGCATGACAGAATAGGTCAACCATTCATGTTATTCAGAGGCTCTATTATTGCAAGTATTTTAGCTACTTTGTAGAAAATGATTTGACAGGCAAATAAAAAACTACTTTATGAATGGACACTCATGCTAATTCACCTGCTGCCTAAGAAAAATCTTCTCATGTTACATTTAGTATTGTGTGCTGAAATCCGGTACCAGAACTTCCAAATCTTTCTAAACTGAATCACAATGCAGACTGTGGAACTACTCTTTGACAGGTTTGTAAAGGGTCTGAACATTCCTGGTAAATTTCTGGAAACTATCCAGAAACTTTTCATGGAAAGTTAAGTTTGGGGAATTTAAGAAATAGACCAAACTGGAAATGTCCATGGGACTTTGTGGGACTTAAACTGGAAATGGACATAATTCAAACAAACTGTATCAAAACAAGCATAAATAAACAAATAAACATTTTAATATAGGCAGACATCTATGCAAAATAAAAGTATTAAACATTACCTTTGAACAGATGTATCTGTCAGTCGAACTTTAACAAGTTTAACTATCTTATTGAACAGTCAAATTTCCACCTAAGTTTCTGTCGTCCACAGGCTCAGATGTGTGGCTTCAGTAAGTCCAGGGTTCTAGAATCATCTGTGTATGTGATGGGGGAATACAGAGTGGCCTCAGTATCCTGCATTTAGCAGTTTTCTGTGTGATTGAAGAATAGCAGAGACATTGTCAAGTGTACTTGCATGAGATCTGGCTGCTTAACTCACAATTATGCTAAAATATATCTTCCTCAACTAAATCAAAAATGTCTGTTCAGGGCCAACCTTCAACTTTACAAATTCCAGGTTTATTTATGTATCTTCTGTAAATTCCCATTAATTCCCATGGAGAGTTTCTGACTTTGAAAATTCCCAGAATTTTACAACCCTACTTCTTAGTACCAATTCATTAATTTCAATAAATCATCAACATATATAACAAGTGTTACCACAAGACACTTTACGATAGCAGGCTGAGCCACAGTCGTCATTTTATAGCTAAACATGCATGCGTATACACATACATTTTTGATGCTCTATGTTTCTTGAAAGTATCACTCCAGAAACTATGCAGGAACAAGGCCTATCTTGAATTCATGATTCTAACATGAGGGAGGGAGAAAACAAAGAAAACAATACCAAACACCTGTTACAAAACAGCTTATATGAGCATAAGTATTTCTATGATGATCAGTTTAGCTATTTAGAATCAATAAATGAATTAATCTTTATTTGTTTAGCACCAGCTCATAACAAGTGTTATCTCAAGAAACTTTACAGCTGAGCAAGCTGAAGCCATACTCCTCATTTATAGGTACATGTACAAAAATACATATAATTAATATATTTATATATTTGTAAGAAATCAACAATATTGGTGACTATTTCTGTTTCTGTTAACTCTTTTATGAAGCATGACAAAGTGCACAGAAGAGGGTTTCAGTCAAATATTCATTAAATGTTATACATTTACTGCTGTTTGAAGGAATAACTTCGCTGATTATGTTTTTTTAACATTTTAAAATTTGAGCAGAGCAATTAATTGAGTTTCAGTTACCATTAAAATTATAATTTCCCACAATTATGACAACAAGGTAATCAAGATTGAATTACAGCACAGTACAGTTTAAAGAGAGGCGTGAAAATTTAAGGTGGTGGAAATATAGAGGAGAAATACAGTACATAACGGTAAAATGTTATACTTGTCAGTGGTTTACTCTAATAATGCTGCAGGTATAGGACAGACTTAACCCCACCTTCCGGCTGTTACGAACCGTAATGGAAAAACAACTTTACAACTTATTACACAGAAGTAGTATGCGTAACAAGTAATGGCTCTTAGATTTGTATTTGTCTGCCGCACCGGTTGTTGATGCTCAGCTCTCAGTCATTTTCAATTCAGGCGCTTTGCATTGTGGGTAACAGTAGGCGGAGCAGACTGGTCCAATGCATTCTATGAATTTTTCCCGATCAGTACATCATCCAGGTTTTTTTTGCCAACTGCAACTTTCACATTTGTTTGCAGACGGTATACTGCAAACTACATTTTGGGCGAATCAGTTCGCATGCTGGCATAGTGGGCGAAATCAAAAACGGCCAAATGCTCACTTCCAGAGAGGGCGGGGCTTGACAAAAGCTTACTTCCTAGAGAAGGCGGGGCCTGAAAAAAACTCACTCCCTAGAGAGGGCGGGGCTTGACAAAAACTCACTTCCTAGAGAGGGCGGGGCTTGACAAAAGCTCATTTCCTAGTGAGGGCGGGGCTTGACAAAAGCTCACTTCCTAGAGAAGGCGGGGCTTGACAAAAGCTCACTTCCTCAAGAAGGCGGGGCTTGACAAAGGGTCATGGGGTTGTGCTCAGCAGTTGTAATCTCTTAAATACAAAACAATCCTTCTAAATTTGTACCACTCCTTACATTTGAGTTTTAAAAAACTTTCATATTTAGTCCAGAGGCAGCAAATATTAGGCTTTCAGTTTAGATCAACCAGTCACAGTTAGATTCACCTTGCCAATATGAGCTCTACAAACGTCTTTATGGGATACAGTTTGCTTTAGGAAGTGCCCTAAATTATGTCCTACAACATTTTGTAATTGAATTGAAATGAATGTGATTGACAGAACAATCATCCTATCACCTACCTGGATACGCTGCTGAAAGGCTCCGCCCATTCACTAACATTTTCAATGGGCTCTTTCCCTGATTAACTTATGAAACATACTGAATGGTCCATCTAGTGTGCCAGGTTAAGCATATATTACCTTCTTTTAAATTAAACTAAGTATTGGTTAGTTGAGTGGTTTAATTAGGAGTGTCTGAGGCTTTCTTTCTGTGGAGGAGGTAAGTAAATTGACATGTCACCTTCATAACAGAAGTGCTTAAACTTTTGTACCTACAGCACCAACATGATTTAATCAGGACAGAATTTATCAACCACAACAACCAGTAAGTTGACCACAAACAAACAGTTGTGGATTTACAAAGCACCTGAGAACTGCAGCAGAGCTGAAGAGAGATGAATAAAAGTGTGTTGGCTTATGGAGTGCCGCGATAACTACCCTGATTATAACGAGGGTCAGATACACTATAAGAGTGAAGCTTGACTATTGACAATAGTTATTTTTCACTTACCACACATTAGTCTCATTAAAATCTTCTTCTTCCTTTTATCTATGTTATTTTTTAACAACTGAAGAAGTGTGCTAAAGTCGTGTAACTATTCAAATCGGGAGGAAAGATTGATCAATAAAGTTTCACCATGATCCTGAAGCACACGACACAACGAAGGCAGGGATTTAGTTTAAGACACATACTCACAGTTTTAATGTAGTATTTTCGGACTGCCGTGATCCTTATATCCGCATATCTCCAACAAGTTAGCATCTCCATGGCGGCTGTCAGCAGTGCGCTTGGCGTCACCTGCTCTTTCCTCATCATCACAAAAACCCGAAATTTTTGTCTTCTGAAAAGGCAACATTATATGGGTTTGTAGTTTTTTTGATTTCTACATCGGGAAACTGGAATTTAATTGAGAAGCAGAGTTACTGTAGACTTAATCCAGCACATTCAATCTTGCACAACAGTTAGCATAACTAACCAATGAAAACGCCGACTACCTCATCATCACGTGCCCCCGAAAGTTACCGCAAAAAAAAAAAATAACTATACCCATTTTTTTATTCGCTTATTCAATGTAGAAGTTGCCAAATAGGTACATTCGTTATGCATTATATGTTAAGTTTCTACTTTGTAAAGATTTTAAATAATGTATTATTTTGTGCAAAACTGGTGCAAATGTTGGGAAGAAAACCTTGTAGTTTATTTTTTATCTTATTAGGGATGCACAGTATTATCGGTGTAATGTGGTGTCGGCAGATTCTGACCTGAAAATTTAAAAATTGGTGTAGACCAACAACTTTTGTTTAATATTCAGCCAATTTATTTTCCATATACATATATGAGCGATTGTCCTCTGTAATATCGGCAACATACACAAAACATACTGCTTCATCCTTATCATCACTGCATGGGTATATTTAAAAATCCTGAGTTTCATTTTGTCAAGAGCTAAACGTTGTTTTTGATATTTTAGACCGTTCCTTTACACATAGCCACTGTCACAAAGCAACAAGTCCATTTTTGTAAGGTAAAGACTCTTGATGAAAAATATTGGTGCTGGCAATAGCAATAATAAGTCCAGAAAATATTTTCATATTGGACACTAGCAAAATCCAATAATGTGCGTCCATAATTTTTATGTCACTTTTAAAATAAACACACAAAACAGGAATTAAAGTAAAATTTAGTAGGCAAACTAAGACTTACAACTTAGATAGAATAGAATAATGAATATAAAAAACAAATATTGATTTCATCACTTAAAAATGTTACTCTATTCTATTTTGTTCTAAATGTATCAAGTACCAGCACAAATCTGGGGGAGACAAAGTGTAAGAAAGAAACTAAAACATAGATAGACGAGAAGAAAAGACAAGAAAAGAAAAAAAGATAAGAAAAGTCGAGAATGACTGACTGTAATGAGATAATAAGAAAAACTATTTTCCTTGGCCACTTGGTCCTCTGTCAAAGTTTTTTTTTTGTTCGAATCCAGGCTGTGTAGATTTTTTAAACAAATTAATTCATAAATACATCATAACGCCCCGTCTTTTTTATAACTTACCTCCCATCACTCGGTAACATAGTTGTATAGCTGACATTTTTCATGTTGGATGTCTTCAGCACGCAAACATTCCTTTCTTTCTCTCTTGCCGTCCGTCTTGAACTCCGGGAAATGTTACACTCGGCCAACCTTTTTTTCCTCAGAAGAACCCGGAAGTGTTTATCTCGCCCCCTCTGACTGGAGCAGCAGAGCAGTTCCAGCTCCTGTATTATCTCCTGTTTGTAGCACTGAAGGTAAGCTAACGCAGATTTTTAATTAGTAACCACATGCAGCAGTGGTTTTCAGTAGGATGTTGATAAACCCACGTTGTCTAGCTTTGTCGTCCATAATTGTGATCGCGTTTCTTCATTGTTTACATCATACCGGCTGCTCTGCTGCTTCTAAGCACGTGGACTGGCAGGAGGGACACATGTTGCTGTGTACTGTCAGCTTTAAAGGGTGGCAGGAAAAAAATCAATGCTAGATGACGGATTTTCATTGGTTTCTATGTTTGGGACAATCGATGCTTTAGTAACACAACAGCGGCTTCCTACAGCCTGTGTTAGCATTTTAGCAAGAAGCTAACAGGGACCACAACAAGGTGGACTGCAGCAACTGTGTGTGTGCTCAGGACAGTGACACTTCTGTAACACGTCCGTTATTATGGAATTAGTATGACATAATCAAAACACAAGAGACCAGCACTGAACAAGGATTACTGAATAAACACTGTTTATGCTTCATATAGCTATAAACACTCTTTTCGAGTGTAAGCTATCATACATTAGAAGTTTAACAAATGCACCTGTTGCAGAGACAAAATATAATATCGTCAGTATATTTTAATGTTTAAACTTAACCCAAGCAGCATGTAGTTGACAAGTGGTAAATAGCTAGAATTGCTCTGAGAGTACAAACCTCTACCAAGACTATTCTTTTGTCTGAAGGGCTATTGTCAAATTGTGGAAAACTATCCTGTCTCTCACTGTTAACAAATCCTTGAAATAATTTCTAGACCCACAACCAGATTTGAATCGCCACCAAATACAAGGGCCAATGTCCCCTGAAAATGTCATAGATCTGTTTAGGACAGACAGACAAGTCCTAACAGTCATACGTCGTGTGCTATAGTAATTGCATTTTGCTGATTTGTTCACACACTTCTCTCTTATGAAGATAGTTATTTTCAATGACAGTCCTAAAATATCGAAAAATTAGTTCCACCTAAAACCTAAATGATGGACAACTTCAAGCATTTGCTGTGGCTCAGATATTTATGTTTCCCTTTTCACAGCTGTAATGTGGTGGCAGCTGAATGTGTGCAGCCCTGGAGTCGAACAGATATTTTGTGTCACATTGTAAAGTATTCTGTTGGTTCTGTAAGTTATTTGTTTATAGTACGTCAAAATTTTGACCAACGATATGGACAAAATTTTATTTCTTGATATTCATGCCAGATATTTCAATATCGATGTGATAAGATGTGACTATGGGTTCGATGAAACCGAGCATTTTTCAGAAAAATAAAAACATCATAATACAAAAGAATGTGGAAATTACTGTTTTGTTTTTAAGAAATCTATTTCATTTATATTGTTGCTTTTGCGATATTAATATCTTGAATGTTCATATCTCAATATAGATAGGATAATGATAAATCTCTCAGCCCTAGTGCCAACGTAAAGTAAGGCTTGAAATTTACAGAATTTTTGAAAAATATTAATATATTTTCAAAAGCTCTGTGTATGTTGTTAGTATCTCTAATATTGATATAAGTGCTGATGCCCTCAAAAAGCAATCAGTGAATCAGAATTTTGCAGAAATTCTCATGATGGTATGTTTTGCCCTTTATGACTTCCTTCCTCTCCACAAAAACAACATTTCAAAAAGACACCAGCCAATCCCCTGCTCGCTTAAAACAGTCACGTCATGGAGGGAGAGAAAGATAACATAATTTCTTAAGAGGAGGAGACTAGATCTTAAAATGGAAAATAGTGACCTGATGACGCTTATGAAAGATCTCAGATGAGTGTCAGCACTATGTTTTTGTTGAAGACACTCAAATAGAAAAACCCAGAGCATTAAAAATCTTTTCTAAATGTCATATAAGCTCCACCAAGAGCAATATGATGACAAGGTGAAATGGTGAGCTACACAGCACCAAACATCAAACTTTTGTAGCTTTCTGCATCTGAACAGTCCTACTTTAACCTTCATTAACTAAATATTATTTGTCATGTATAACCATTATGTCACCTCTAAGCTAAAAAGTATTGCAATACGAAAAGGTCTACATTAGCCAGCCCAAACATGAAACACCTTGACTTTGTTTGAATGATTCATGACTATGATAATCACAGTCAGGGTTTTTCATATTTCTATTAACAGGTTTGATAAAGAGAAGGTTAGTGCTGCAGCTTTTTAAGAGCTAATAATAATTAAGGGTTGGCTGGATATCAGCTTCCAGCTCAGCCTAGCAATTTAAGATTTCCAAAGTTCTGGCTTTTTTCTCATCTGGCTCAAATAGACACACCAAAGAAACTTGTGTTCACTGAAATAAAACTAATGCATTTGAAAAAACGTGATTTAATTGACTTTACCAAAAGATTGAGGAGGGTGGCAGCATGGTGGGGAAGAACCAACTAAAGCTGAGATGAGTTTAATATGCATCGAAAAAGAAAGTAAGAAACACTTTAGGTAAATTGAGCTTTTGTGGTTCTGGTTTGAGAAAGTAAGCTCTGGTTGCAGGTCATCACTGGAGCAAGATTGTCCATAGTGTCAAAGTTTAAAGCCAAAAGAATTCCACCAGTCAGAAATGTTCAACACTGCAGGCCTTCAATACAAATTTGTGGGCCATCTCAACAAGAATTAATCTCGAGCCTTTTTCCTGCCACTCAGGATTCCTCAAAAAAGTGAGCAAGTATCTGTGGGCCTTTTCTGTTAAAGGCTTCCTTTACCTTTCCTTGTAAAACATTTGCCTTACTGCACCCTAGCTGTGAGAAGTACAGCCGAGTCAGTCTAACATTTTTAAATCTCTGTGTTGACCTCACATCATTTGCACATACAGCATGTACAGTATTCTACTCTTGGGTGTCTCTGTTATATTTTATCACTTGTTTGTTATTAAAGCAGAGATGAGGCAAGAAATCTAAGCTGACCTAGCTTGTAGTGCACCAACAACATCAAATGCAGTTATCAAAGACTTGCAGCTCTGCCAAACTTCAGCCCAAAGACTTAAGCAATAGCTGTGCATTCCCAGCTTTCTGATAAACTGAGACATGTGAAGAGAGAAGGTTTGTCATCAGTCAATAATTCCCTTGAATATTCAGGTGTCCAGGTAAGCTGTCATGTGTCAAGAGAAACCAAATCCCTAAGTACCAGGACCCCAAAATTGAAAAGGTTGAATGTAAGTCAACCATCCATAATCTTGTGCTTGAAAATGTGAAACGTCTCTTTTTAAAAAATGCCAAACTATTTCCTGTACGAAAAGCCTTTTGAGGAATCTAACTCTTTAACGGACTAACCAAAGCTAACAGCGTAGTTGGGGAGATGTGAGGAAAGTAAAATCCACATACACTGTATATCCATACAGTCCTAAGCCGAGCTTTGATTGTGCGGATTAAGTGAACACACCTGTGCTGGTGGACCATGTCTGTGCGGGGCTTTAAGTACTCCTACATCCACCAGTGTAAAACACAGCCAGTCATTTGTCAGCTCCAGGTCTCTGTGCACCGCTAAACTTCAGAACTGTCGCTCTCCCCCACCAGCCGGCCACACTCTTCTTTCTGTCCCTTTAATCCCTGGCGGCCGGCTTGTGACCGTGTAGCGTGGCGTTTTTGCGGTGTGTGCGGTCTGGGAGCCAATCATCTCCAGCCATCATGGCACAGACACGCAGGGCTGGACAGAGCAATGGGCCAGTGCCCCTTCTCTGTCCAGTGTGTGTATGTGTGTGGGTGAGAGAGAGAGAGAGAGAGAGAGGAGAATAGGTGGACAGATTTTGAAAAATTGAAACATATTATATCTTTTGCAGCGAGTTTTTTGTCGATAAAAGATGGTTTCTAACACTCAAATTGGATCTCGTAAACTTGTTTTTGTAAATGTGTGTTAATGTTGTAAATGAATGATGAGTCAACTCAAATCAGAGTTTTTTTTTAAATGAATCTGTCACAGCAACGCACCCGCTGGTTTATGGCAGACATTAAAGATGCACTTTTTTGTTCCTGTTGGGGGCAGAGAACCTTGTATGCCCAAATTGACAACTTCTGAAATGAAGAATACACTGTAATTTTTTTAGATAAATGCGTATTGTGTTGATTTAAAACACATTTGGTTTGATTCTTTTCATTGGTTTAAAGTTCATGAAACCCACCTACAGACACAGATTTATTCAAGGAAAAAAAAGAAATATTAAGGTGAGAAGTTACTGCCAGACAGAAACATTTCCAAGCTTGTTTAAGCTGCAGTGATATATAGTAGTTTTTGTAAAGAACACCAAGTCTCTCCCATGCTACATCTGACTGTGCCTCTTATTTGACAGTCTTTCTCTTTTAGAAATAGACTTATGACATAATTCACCACAAATTGTTTTTGATGATGGATGTATGGTAATAAAAATAAAAAAATAGTTTCTTTGATTAACATGTTTGTTCTAAAATAATGTTTTATTAACTGTAACATTAAAGAGGAGAATTTTGATGCATTGATATTTCAACCAATTTATTAAGTTTATAAGGCCATTATGTGCGTCAAAAATATATCAGCAGTAAATGTCAGCAGAAATGTTTATTTCTTCCGATACAGACAAATATCTGCTGATGCCGTTGTGTATCCTTGGCATAATCAGAAACATGATTATTGTGATCGATATTTAGATCATGATTTTTTTAACACCATTGCTTATTTACTGAAAAACATCTGCATCACAAGCTTTTGCCAAACTGTTTAACTCATCATTTTACACTCACAATTAAATACATACATTGAAATAGATGAGTAAAAAAGACATGAAAGGTTTTTGAAATGATCGTGCCTAGTAACAAATCAGTAAAAGTAGATTGTTTTTGAAGGTAGTGGTGATGTGTAACACAGCAAACCTTGAAACGTTCACCACAAAAAAAACCTGTGAACAAAACAAAAGAAAAAAACAATTTGTTTAACCAAATATGTCTTGTGTTCTTGATACAGGAAGACCAAAATCTATTTATGTACCAGCACATTAAAGTATTACGTCTGTGTGTCCACTGCAGCTGCTCATTAAAAACAACTTGTGTTTTTTTTTTTTTTTTAAATGATGTTAACCACTCTGGCTCTTCTCCTCTGACCTCTGGCATTAACAATGTATTTTCACCAGAGACCTGCCATTTGCTGGATATTTTCTCTTTTTCATACAATTCTCTGTAATCCTAGGTATGGTTGTGTGTGAAAATTCCAGTAAATCAGCAGTTTCTGAAATAATCAGACTACCCCATCCGGCACCAAGAACCGTGCGACATTCAGAGTCCCTTAAATCCCCTTTCTTCCCTATTCTGATGCCCTTTTTGAGCTTCAGCAGGTTTTCCTGACCATCTACGTGCCTACATGTGTTGATTTGCTGCCATGAGACTGGCTGATTAGATATTTGTGTTCAGAGGCAGTTAAATGAATGTAGATTATAAAGTGGCATGTGTGTATGTATATATTGGACTTTTTATTACCGGGCTATATCATCATAAGACTGCCTCAAAGGGTGAATAAACAGGATCACAGTGCCCCTACTCACTGGTAGAACTTGTGCTGAGTTTTAAAACCTTGCTTGACTGTATCAATCGTGGTCTTTTTTAATTTTTGCAGTTCCACGCAGACTTAAGTCATGAGAGTTTGTAAAGGCTTTTATTGGGGTAATGACAAACTCCTGTGAATGACTTCCTTTTTCTTTAAGGCAATGTGAGTTTTTGGCTGTTTTTTTAACTTATAAAATAGAAATCTATACGTTTTTGAATAATTTTTTTTACCACAATCTGACCTTTTATCAATCAAATAATAAAAATAATGTTCAGCAGCAGCATTAATTATGTGATGGTTCAGTCACCTTGAAAATAAGATGAAATTTACATGATTTACAGTGAGTATATTTTAATTTTATAGTTCCGTAATTCATAATTTTCATGATCTTATGGTGCTTCTGGTTCAAAATGAACACTGTAACATCTCCTTCTCATTGTTTAATGTTTGTCTCTGCAGCTGGCCTCCTCTGCTGGGCTCTCTGTCTCCCCTGGTGTGTGTTGTGTGTGTGAGTGTACACTGGGGAGATGTATTGCATGTACCAGGACCGCGAGGAGCTGGAGGATGAACTCTATCGAGAAGATGATGCAGACTCTGAGGGGTCAGAGGTCAACAGCGAGCTGGAGTTTCGTCTCTACAGCCAGCTGCACTACTCCTCTAATGCTGGCGACTTGGAGGAGCAGGAGGAGAGAGGGGAAGAGGAGGAGAAGGAGGGGGAGAAGGGCCACGACAAACAGCAGTCCGAGGTGATGAAGACTACAGATGGTGAAACAGGACTCAGCGGAGAGAGCAGGCCTCAGTCGCCTGATGTGAGCAGATTACAGCACCCGAAGATCAAGAAGAAGAAGAAAATAGAGAAACAAGAGAAAGAGAGGAGGCAAAAAAGTATCCCGAAAAGCTCATCTCCAGGTTTTGTGGAGGTGATCGTGATTGATTCCAGCCCTGATGTTATCTCCATCTCTGAGGGCGACACCTCTGATCATGACGAGGGCGTCTGTGCCTCTAAAGGTCAAGGTCAGCCACGACTGAAGACTTCAACTCCAGCACGAAAGGTACAAAGCCAACAGACGTACTAAATGCACTTTTTGTTTTTCCCCTCTGTTACTGATGCCTCACCTGTGAAAGAGGTCCTTTATGTTTTCTTAAGTTTTAAAGCCCTTTATTTTGTTTTACATCTCTGTCACATGAGAGAATAGCTCCATAGTCTGCCGGACTTCTCCCCCTCCTCCTGTGACCCCGTCCTGTGCTGAAGAAAATTGGTGAAATACATCAAAATATCATCACATATATGTGTTTCGACTGATTTTACAGGATAAATTTAGCCCCAAAAGATGCGACAGAGGTACTTTTGGTTATCACACATGGCTGCGTTAGGAAAATTCAAAAGGTGTCTGGAGAAGCCAGAATGCATTTCAAACTTAAATTATGTTGTCACTGATTTTGTCAGGGGAAAAAAAGAAAAAAATGTCATAAATTAAAGGATAGTCAATGTCCACAACTTGCATGTATCACAGTGCGCCGCTGTATCAGGATCAATACTGTGTTGTCTGTGAACAGAAACAGTACCTTAATAAGCAGCTAGATCCTACCCTAATATGTTTTTTAACCACATGAAAAACTAGAACTTATTTTTCAAGAATGAAGTGGAGTAATAAAAAGTTTTCACCTAGCTGGATAGAGATAGAAAAACCAGAGTCAAAGTTTAAAATCCTCTTGTATTAATAGACTCTAATCAGAGCTTTCGTGCCACATCAGTGTTATATTTCAATCGTGTTAAAGTGAGAGCAGTAATCAGGGGACTTGTGTCCGGTCAAGATCTCAGAGAAACTCAGTCATGCCTTCATTTCCAGCTGGGTGGACTTTTGTAATGGTCTCTTCTTGTCTGGTTTAAGTTTGAAAACTTCGGTTCACACAGCACCCTGCTGTCAGAGGTCTTATAAGAACAATGAGGAGAGGGCATTACTGCTGGACTGACATAGCTGCACTGATAGTAATTGTCTTGTAATTCATTTGTAGTTTAATATTATTAAAACCACTGAACCTCAGATCATTCCCAAGCAGTTAATGGGGTGATATTAGGAATTTTAGTTTTGTATTTAATCTCACAAGTTTCCATCAGTCCAGCTCTATTTCTATGGCACTTTCTTCTATTCTATACAAAATATTTATTTTCAATATAATCATTATTCTATTTTAGTTTTATCTGATACTGTCTGTATGACACAGGTCTTTTAACTGTTATTCATTATTAAAGGGGATTTTCTTTTACAATGTAATGTGATGTAACACTATGTCAGACTAGTCTCCTAAAAAAGCTTCAGTATGTTATTGATGTTTCTCTCATAAAGCCCACATTTTTTAAAATCATTTCTCTATAATATATGGAGTTTAGATAGTTTCATTGTTTTCACATTATTAACTGTCCAGTGGCTGGTTAACCAGTTGAGTATTGTTGTGATGTCTGAGGAGAAATAAGTGGCAAACGAAAACAGGGCAATCCTTCATCAGTGTTTTCATTATCATTTTGATCATCATGTTTGACCAAGTCATCTACTTCATAACTTGAAATAAATCAATAACTTGAGGTTTGTGAATAACTAAATATTTGTGTCGAGCTGATTAATGTAAACTTGTATTTTTCTATCATTTTAACTCTGGTCTTGTTTTTTACCCTCCAGGAAACCCAGAAAAGTAAGCAGAGAGTCAGTGTGCCGGTGACTGTGGTCCCCAGCAGCTCTGAATCAGATTCAGACTCATCTCAATCTGATTCAGACGAGTCTGATTCAGATTCAGATGAGTCTGATTCAGGGTCAGAATCTGATTCCTCTGACTCCGATGGCCTGGAGAACTGGATGATCTTGGATGGAGGGAAGCAAGACGGAGACCACTCCATCGCACTCAACCTGGAGGGAGGGTCAGACAAAAACTCAGGTGTGTGTTTTTTTGTTTTTTGGATTTTTGTCAGGTGTGTTTGCATCTTTCGCTTCTGTTTTTCATACCTTTTTATATGTGTGTGTAACCTGTTGTGGGTAATTCTGGTGTGGTCCAGCTCATTCTGAGCACTTAACTCTACCTGCTGCAGGTTGATAAGAAGTGGGCACAGCGATGGGCTTCACTGTGTGTACGTGCGCATGCAGCATCTGTGCCTGCACGTGTACAAATTTGTAAGCTCTTAGCATTCCTGGCACCGTCTGTTCAGCAGCTCGCTCCTCTGATGCATCTTTAAGTACGTTTGTGTGCATTTTGCATTGATATGTGCGAGGAAAGCTTTCGCGAGTGTGAATATTTGTGTTTATAAAATATTCCAGTTTCTAATCAGCATGCATGTGTACATACACACGCGGACCAACAGTCATAACACTAATGCCAAAAACAAACAAACGGAGAGAAAACAACGCAGGAGGAAGGGGTGGAGGGGAGAGGTGGGAGTAATCAAAAAATGAATAAAAATGTTCCCCCTGCAAATCTCTCCAGATCTACACATTATCTTAACCTGCAGCCTCAGCAACCTCAGCAGCTCCTCTCCCACTGCCGCCCCCTCCTCCTCATCCTTCTACCTAACGCTCGCCTATCTCATTCTTTTATCCTATTTTCTCACTATTGTGCTCTCTCTCTCCCTCTGTCTCTCTCACTGTTTCTTCCTCATTCTCATTTGAATTTCCCTGGGCTGATGTTTCTGCAAGAGTGCTCTCTGCTTCCTCTTCACACAACTGGGCTAAAGGAGGGGGTCTGGAGCTGGTGGGCAGGCTCCAGGTTTTGGCCTGATTTTGGTAGGAAAGAAGGATTTTAGGTCTCTGTCTGTCTTCCCTTTCTTTCTTTCTTCCTCTCTCTCGTCTGGCTTCTCTCTGTGATCTTTGGAGCTTGACCTCACGTCTGCACATGGGGGGTCATGGGTGTGGAAAGGGTCTTAAAATGGGATGAATGGGGGAGGGTTTCGTAAGTGAAAAAAGGAAATGAAGGCAAGAATATCTGGGAGACAAGTATATAGTTTTGTTTTTTTAATACAAATTTCTGTAGTAGAAATTGCAGCAAATGTATTCTATTGATGTATTAAAAAATACTCTAACACCTTTTGGGAACTAAATTACCCTTCACAGAAAAAAAAGGACTGGTCACACACTGTTCCTTTTTCCTTTTTTGCTTCAGTTAATGATTTTGTTGTCCTGCACATCAAAGAAATGTTGCCTGGATGTGCACACACAAGCCTTCTTTTTAGCAACTTAAACACCTTTATCATAGTTGTTCAGTTTAACAGTGTGTATTTTCTCTTCCAGGCTTTATCTGGTTACAGTATGGCTGAAAATCTGTACTGTTTTTTTTCAAATGTTTCCTTTTATGATCAAAACTTTTTATTCCAGTTATGACCTGTGTGACACAAAGACAGAAACTCCCAGTAGCTGTAACCAGTTCAGGAACATTAATGCTTGGAGTCATTTAAAACAAATAAACAAAAAGTAATAATAATAAGTAAATAAAATGAATACAACTGCCAATCCAAACAAAACTGATATGTGGTTTCCATCAATCTGAAAAATGGGTATGGTTACTATCAAATCAAACGATATCTACAATAATCCCCAGTTTAAAGGGTGATATTATACAACAGGTCACTTGATGTCAACTGTTTTACTTTAAAGTCTTGTCAGCAGAGATATAAACTTAAACTCCAGTCAGAAAAGATAACATTTCCTTTTCAGTACTATACATCTTAGATGCTCTGAGTTCTTAACTTATAAACTCCCTTAAACAGGGGTTTTCAAACTCCTTTATACACCTGAAAATCTCAAGGAACACCATATTCAAATCCAGGCTTAATAGCCTCCTAAATGTGTTTTATAGTACTTTATCAATCTGTTTCATGTATCAAGTTTTATGTACAAATGCTTAATAATGTACAACACACAACTGTATTACTAACCGCATTTTTATTCACAGAGATATGAAATATTAACACTCAGTGTAAATCTAAACCTCATTCATTAGTTCCTGATTGGTTGTATTATGTCCACACAGAAGAACAAATGCCCAAGGCACACCATGACGCTTGTACCCCTCGCCAAACCCTTTCAGATCCATTTCTCCAAAATACAGGATAGTTCAGTCAAATGAGATCTGGCACGCTCACCGTGGTATGACAAGAGACAACTGTCGATGCTTTTATGAAACATTAAGCATTCAGTGTTTGACTGTATTGTTTTAAGAAACATTTGGAGCAAAAAATGTATGAATTAAAAACATTTGAACAACCAGTGAAAGCCTGTGAAACCCACCATGGGTCTTCTTCTGTGCCGGTGTGGCCTTCTTAACTGTTGCTATGAACAGAGGAGTAATTTTCAACATTCATCTCCTCTGTCACTCACTAACCTAAAGGAGTGTTAATCTGTCTGTGTTCAAACTTATCCAAAAACGCTGATGTACTGGTGTTAGAATGACAAAAAAACAGTTTGTTTTGTAACATAAGAAAAAGATACAGCTGTTTTCCAAAATTAAATGACCTACTTGGAAGATTTTTCTGAGCATGTACGTGTTCAGCAACAACAAATGTCATCATTCCTGAGATTCACTAAAGGGGAAGTCGGACTGCATAAATATTCAACACAATACCTGTATTTACATGACCTCTGAATCCAGTGCAAGTCCAAAAAGCTTTATTGGAGTGTTAGAGTAGCTGATTGCTAGCTTCAGCTTCATTTGGCTGCACAGAATGTTTTAGCATTAAAAACCTCAATTAGACTGGTAACCATGCTGAGTGAGAAAAAATAACTTCATTACAATTAACTGATATTGTATTTATTGAAAAAAAAGTAGTATTGTCTGCATAATATGCTTAATTTCTTCATATTAGGAGTGTGTATTGGCAAGAATCTTTTGATGTCGTGCATATTGTGATACATGGGTGACATACAATACATCACAATACTTAATGACACTAAAAACAGGGCGGTACTTTGATTTATTTATTTTTTTCTTACCAGCTAGTCTGTTAGAAAAATATTATGGCATCAATAACCCACAACTTTGCATTGAAAAAAACAATCTTTAGTCGATGTAATTTATGTCAGGCATGGTCCCTGCAAAATGTATTAGCTGTATTATCTATACAGCAGTGATAGATGTAAGAGCAATAGAGAGCAGGAGAGTAAATGGCTGAACGTCTGCTGCAGACTGGCTGCTGGAGGCTGCACTAAAATACCCGACATATGTCAATTTTGAGCGTAATAATGTCACAATACTGGACAAAAATATGAATACAGTATTGTGCCACAGACTTTTAAAGTGTTTAAACATTTCTTAAACTCCTACTTAGTTTAGACAGAAAAAAAATACTTGGGCTGTATTCCCTTAAAACAGTGATAGCCAATAGGGTCCCATGAGCACCTGGTAGCCCCTAGAGGACCCTTGAGATACTCACATGGTCATTCTGTAAATGTCATCAGTTACCACCATAGACAATAAATAGCTATTTTTAAATTCTTAGTTATTATGTTTGTCTAATAAATCATACACCATTACAGTAAAACAGATGTAACACACATCACATTGTAAAACTGTTGCTTTAAAAGTAAAAAATACTTTTCTCTTCTTGTATATTCTTATTATATTATGTATGGAATCGAAGGTTACTTTGGTGCTCTGGTTCCACACCTCTTTTTCCCACTGGTGCCAGGTAGAGCCCTGACAGTGCCACTTATAGAAAAATCACAAAAGTGTGACTGTTATAAAGATCAGTTAAGTTTAACAGAAAAAGAAATTATTAAAGATGCATGGACATTTAATGTTCTCCATTATTTATTAATGATTGCAATAGCTATTGTGGGGAATCGTGAAAAGTAAGAAGTAGACATACAGTGTCACAGTCTATTAAGTGCATAATGTAAATTATTTTAAGAATAATATTACATAGTACTCGTTATCTTTTGCGTTGCTATCTGGCTCAAAAAGTTCAGTGACTCTTGCTTTAAAGCCTGGCTAACCATCTGCACACTTCATTTTTAGGAGACATTTAGCATCAAAACAGAAAAGTCAGTGAAATGATGAACTAGAATTGGTCAGCAAACCAGAAAAATATTCAGATGAGCACTTTAAGCTGAAATGTCATGCATGCTGATTGAGCTCTGGGACACTGTAGACAGAAATGTCTCACGCTTTAGATCTGTTTTTCACAACAGAAACAATCAGTTAATGAAGAAAACCAGAGTGTTAACTGTATACTTCTATACCCCAAAGCTTTAGTTTGTTACCTGGAGCATTTTTTTTTTTGCTCCATTGTTAGCTGCAGGTTTAGATCTGGTTTTGTTTTTTTAGCCAATATGGAATGATGGCATTTATTTTCTGGATTTTTTCCCCTCGTACTCTTATTATCTTACAAATAAACTGACATTAATGGTTGGCCAGTTTTAGATCTTTGAGATATCTCTGGTTGAATTGCCATGACTACAGTAGCAGTTCCATCCATAACCACCCAGGGCTGTGTGATAAATATAAAGATTGATTTCTGTTTTTGTATGCCTTGTTGTTTGTTGTAGCCTGAGAGCATAGTTTCTCCCTCATGTTTGTGCAATCCGTGTGTGTTACTGTGTGTGTTGCTGTGTGTGTTTGTAACAGGTTTGCACAGCAGTGACTAATAGTATTTGTACGCCTAAAGCCCATCTCAGCATCCCCATCAAATCACATTCACTACACTTAGCCTTCTCTTTTCAGCGTACAGAAATTGAATCCTTTCATCCTCTTTCTTCCTCTCTTGTTCTCTCCTTCATGGTGTCACTTGTTCACATACTTTTACAATCTAATCTTTTCTCATGTCCACACACACTTTTTTTCTTTTTTCTTTTTTTAAATCAAATTCGTGGACACACAGATGCTCCCACAGGTCGAGCAGCTATCTGTCACCTGGCTGTGCAGGACCAGCTGTCAGTGGGTGGATCTGCAGAGACGCTGGATAAGGAAAAGAGAAAAGATAGTGGGGAAAAGGGGGGGATGAGCGAGGGCCTGTCCAGTAACCATGCAGCAGCGACCAAATGGAACAAGAGGAGGAAAAGCTGGGCTTCCCAAAAAAAAAAAAATCCAGCTCAGTGCCTCTCCCAGCCGAAGAGGTGTGCGTGTACATGTGCGTGAATGAATCCGGGGCGTAGGCGGGGTGTGCTGAAGCTAAACTTGAATTGTAAGTGGTTAAACTTCACTCAGTGGTCACACTTTTTTTTTCCTTTTCTCTCCCACTCCCCCCTCAGCTCTCTTCTTTGCTTTTTTTTTGTCACCTCGGTCTTGGTCAGTGCACACACCAAACTTTGTTAGAGGCTTAGAGAGTGAGTTCTGGCTCACTATCGGGGTGGCCGATCACATCACAGTGTATCTGAGAGTGTGTGTGCGCTTTGTAAAAGACTTGGTGAATTGGAGGGTAGTGTAGGAGTGTGTTTGCGTGCTTGAACCCAAAGGTTAGCCCTCAGTAACTCACAGATGAGGAAGGTAAGCTCCTCTTTTCTCTTCTCCTCATCTTTTATGTCTCTGCTTTTTGATTCCTTGCAGTATTTAATGCCTATGAGACACAAAGGCCTGAAAAAGTCTAAAATGTGTGTTAACAGTAGGGACAATGCTCTTTCTGACATTCCTACTTAACAGTAGAACAGTGATGCTGCTTTGGGCCGGAAGTCATTTCCCAGCAGCCTCTTGCACCGTCGGTGCCTTAGTTGGCCTTAGTTGTGAAGTTTTAAGTGCGTGTCATTGTCACACACATGCTAGCGGACTGTACGAACACAGAGAAATATGGATTTAGTTGGCTTTTCTGGGTGTTTGTGGGCAACGGGATTGTAAAATGAGATTACAATAGTGCCGGGTACTACAATAGGTGTGTATTTTGTGAGAGTGTGTGTGTTGTGGGTGTGTGGGTGTGTGGGTGGGCGGGCAGGCGATGCAAAAGGGAGGCATGGATAGGATCAGCTCTTATCTTGGCTGCCCAGTGCCACACGAGGTGTAACGCCACACCCACACTACCACACAGTGTGTTTGAACAGGCACACACACGCAGACACACATGGCATCAGACCGCTGTGCCATAGTTTGACTTGTATTATCCAGTTTTTACAGAGGATATGCAAATCAGACAAAACCATGGTGTAGGTCTAATATTAGAGCATGCAAAATAAATGGTAGTGATGCAGTTGAAAGGCAGATGCTTTCATTTTTAAAAACATCTCAACAATCAGTTGATGCAGATGTGCTACAACAGCTGTAACTGGAAAATGTAACTTAGATTTCTTTTTGTGTTTAAAATCTCCTGCAGTAAACAGCATTTTCTTTATTCAAAATTTATGTACATGCATATTAAAATCAGCTCAACATGTACCCCGTCAGTGGTAACTTCAGTTTTTTTTGTACAGTGAGATCAGATTTTATTTGGAAACAATGTCAAAGTCGAAGTTGAGTGTTACGTAGATGCTAAACAGTCCATATGAAACTGAACAGTGGAAAAAGGTTTCTGTCAGTTTTAAATACATCCTTGCTCAATTCTTTAAAGCAGTTGTTAAATCTTTCTTCATTTGAGACACTTTGCCACAAGTCTTGCCTTGTTTTTTAAAAAAAGGAAAAATTAAACAGGTGAAAACAATGGATTCAAAAGGTTACGGAAAAAAACACAATTTGGAAGCAGCTTTTGGGTTTCAGCCCAAAGAAATCTGCATTTACAGGCAGACTAGAAGGCAGGACTGCAGACTGACAGACAGTGGGAGAGAGCCTCAGACAAAGAGAGAGAGAGTTGGTAGTGGGTAAAGCCAAAGTGGAAGAGACAGGCCTTGAAAAGGATCGGCCATGGTGTTTCTGTCGGTTAGGGCCGGTTTGTCTCCAGATCTCCGAGTGGTTCGAACACAGACCGCTCTCTGTCTGCACACACTGACATTCAGCGGCATCTGTCAATCTGCGTGAACATCCCACAGTCAAAGCTTCTCACAGAACATTTGACCCGAGTGGGCACCTTTCAAGAACCATAAATCTGGTTTTAATGCTCAATTTTCAGGTCTCAGAATCCGCTGTTGATTCTGTGGGTTATCTTTTATGTTTCAGCTTGGTCTAATTTGAACATATCAATGGGTCTATTTTGACTTGATTATTTATGTATTATAAAGACAAAAGATTTAGGCTATTTGTCTGCCGAAAGCAGAATTTTTTATAAAGCTGGTATTTACTGTGTGTTTTTTTTTTTTTTTAACTTCCCTTCATTGAGTCAGAATTTCTCTCTGACTCCTACCATCACTGCAGACCTGCTGAAATATCAGATGCTGCTGGCTGTCTTTTGTGCTGATCGTAGTTTATTTTTACCACAGTTATCAGCATCTGCAAGTAACAAGCCATCCTGTATGAAAGTTAACTCCGTTAAAATAATCTATGAAAATTTCTCTATATTGTTTTTCTTGGAAACTTTGCCTCAGAAACACCCACAGACATCTGCGGTTACAGCTGCAGGTGCTCATTTGTATTAATGTGGCTGCTTGTTCTGTGATTTAAATATAATCGTGTAGAAAACATTCGGACTTAACTCTCAGTCCTCTCTGCAAACACTCTTCATGCCTTGTATTTTCAAACAGAGATTCTGCTGAATGATGTTATTCAGATGAAGAATTGTATCACCACAGTAGTATTACCTACATGAAACCACGTGTTTGAGCCAGGATAGATGGGGTAAAAATGCTCGACCAATGTGCAAATGAGAGAGCATTTTTGAAAGCGAAGGTGAGATAAAAGCTTGAACGTTGTGTGTCTTGGAGTGTGAAGGTGTGTGCATTTTAAGACAAAAAAGTGCGCTTGTGTTTCAGGCTTTGCTAGCCTCACCACGCCTGATGTGAGCCCAATAAGCGTGCCCTGACCCACTGGAATGAAGTTTCACAGACTTAAGTTCCGAATAGAAAACAAGCACTGTATAAAATCATTACAGCACTGTACAGATGCAGTGTGGAGCTGTGTGACTGCGGTTAGGGCTGGGCAAAGTAGACAAAAAATATTATCTTGATATTCTTTGTCATGTGGCAATATTCAATATATATCTCAACATTTTTTCCCAGACAAACCGTTCATAAAATAAAAGTTAATGAAGCTTAAAGAAGGGTTGTTTTAAGCAGAAAGCCACTAAAGCTTGAGGTTTCGATCTGCAGCTAACCTTTTTTCATAGTAATCATGTTGGGCTTTGTGATGTGCATGAAAAATATGGAAATGATGCATCATGCACAAGCTTTTTCTGCATTGTTTACCTTAAACAACACTCTGCTGCTCATCTGAGGTCTTGAACAGAAATCATTGAATCTCTTTTTTTTTATTTTACCGTCCTCAATCCTCCTCTTCATGTCTTTCTTTGCAGCCATGTCGGCGCTGCACACAGGACGGTTGTCGTAACTGAGCAGGGGCTGTGGTGTCCTGTTGTGTTTTTAAAATTTTGCTTCTGTGAAGTGAAAAAGAAAGGGAGGGCCCAACTCGCGAAGAGTTACCTGAAAACAAATGGCTCATTTCTTGCTATTTAAGTGCAGCATCAACTATATTGTTAGAAACAATACTGTCTAAATTTGCATCTTGTTTAAATGATTATCAGAACTTTTTAAAAATTTGATATAAAAACCCCCACCCCCAACTGAAGTATCATATTTTTGTGATTTTGAACATCAAATATTGAGTTAAAGGTGTCAAAATGACTGTGAGTCGTTTCGCCAACGTACAACCTTACAGTTTCAGTAACTGTAGCCTGGAGAAAGGGGTAATAAACGGGAGACCAGAGGGTCCCCACTGTAGTTTAATGTGTAGGTGGGGGGAGAGGAGGGCGAATGGGGAATTCCTGTCTTCTCTTCTAACCTTTATTTAACCGGGAGACCCCACTGAGAGCGAGAATCTCTTTTCTAAGGAGACCTGCAGCAGACATTGTGCCCTGCAGCTACAGGGGAAGACGACACACACACTGACACACACTCATGTATGATTGAATAAAACTTCGAAGCCTCAACACCTTAATTCTTCCAAGCACAACCCAAACTGTATGTTTTTACTTATCATATTATCAAGCACTTTTTAGTTTGGCCTCATTCATGCCTCCTTACCTGGTGTTTTTCCTCTCCCTTGTTCATTTCCACATCTTTAAAGAAGACCTGATGAAAAGTCTGGAATGACAGGACTGAGGAAAAAAAACGTCAATTACAATTACCAATAATAATCTTTATAATTAAGCAATCACTTAATAGGAAATCAAATTATTGTGGGGGGGTGACAGTGGGACAGAGGGAGGTCTTGTGGGACTGTATTAATTTCTCTTCTTTTATTTGGCCAGAGAACTTTCAACCTTATTGTCTTTGCTGGGTTTTTAGGAGAGAGGGAGAGGGCTTTATTAACTGGTAGCCTAGGGTGGTGATATTTTGGGGGGTGGGGAAAGGGAGGGTTTGGAGGGATATGTATTAATATTAATACGTTTTTTGGGATAAGGAAGAGAAGGAAGAGGGGTGAGGGGGGTGGGTGAGGATGTAAGGGGGGTTGAGGGCAGTCATGGATCCACAAAATCACCCTCTCTCTTCCCTAGTTTTCTTCTGAGGAATGAGAGCCGTTTTGGAGTTGCGAGTACGGTTAAACAGTCAACAGGATGAAATGGAGAACATTTCGGGTCTGTACACTTGCTCCAGTATGTAAAGGACTGCCTAATAATAGCTGGCCAGTGTTTTTCACAAGGTCCCCAAGGATGAGCGTGTGTTAGTGTGTGTGTGTGTGTGTTAGAGAGAGAGATTCTTGGCAGTGTACCACAAAGACTCACAAGTGTGTCTGTTTAGCAGTTTCCCCTCCAGAGGCTCCTGGCAGTGTGTCTGCGGCCTTTCTGAGTCTTCTCCTTGTGTCTCTTAATTAAGGCGCTCATCAGACAGACAGCAGCTGGGCCCGGGTCTGACCGAGCTGGCACTCAACATATTTCAGTCAATCCCTCGTCCTTCTCTCTTTCTCTGAGTTTTGACTCATGGATCCTTTATCCCTTGCTGTTTTGCTTTTCCTGCGTTCTCACTCCACTGTACTCATTGTTTATTATCTTTATATTGATGTTGGTACTCTCTAAAAACAGCCTGACCCCTCTTTCTCACCTGCCCTCAGTAGAGCACTAATGAGAAGTCTCATAATAGGCCAGAGAAAGACCATGAATGCTTATTATGCCATATTTTTGAGTTCCTGTCTTTGTCTTTGAAATTATAGTGTTTGTTTTTAAGGAAATATGAAAATACATTTATTTTTTAAATCAATTCTAATAATTTTTACTCCAATCACTCTGCCATCCTTGATATTTTTTATAAGTGTTATATTTTTTGACTATTTAGCAGATAGTTAAAGATAAAAAGGTGCTAAGTTCTAAAAGTTAACCGAAGTAATGTCTGGAATGATGATAGTTTAAACAAATTTCATAAAATTTAGATTCTAATAATGTTATATGTAATTTCAGTTCATTTTGGTGTTAAATTAACCAACTTGGGAAATTGTTTCAGCTGTAGTAGATAGACTTGAGCTGTTATTGCTAATAACTGTTGCACAAATTAGATTTTAATTATGTGTATTTGATGGTTGATCTATTTTTAGATACAGTAACAAAATCATACTAAATGAATTTAGTCAGATTTTTTTTAATGGAGATTGTGGCAAATATGTCAAAACATATTTGATCTAGTTTTACTGATAACTGGCTGATGATCGACCTGATGATGTGCAATAATGTTATGATGCTTGTCATTTTTTGCTGACATATTGAGTGAATCACTCACAGACAAAGACATTACATCAGAAGGTACTAATTTATCTGTTCTGTCTTTCATGGGCAACCTCCAGTGTTACTGCTGTTTATTTAAGACAGGCTTGAATTTTAAAGCTGTTGATTGAAACTCTTTCACAATTTAACCCTGACAAACTTAATGTTTGGTCATGTAAGTCATCACTGACGTAATCTCACTCTGTTATCATGTGCTACTTTTACTGTTTTTGTCAAGGACTGAGTGGCTTGGATGAGTTTCTACAGAAAGTTGGTGTGTTTGGTATACTTGTCTCAAGTTTTTCCTGTTTGGTGTTGCAGATGGGGGTCATTGTTAGTAACTTCATGATTGGTTTTACTGTGTCCACATTGTCAATGCAGGCTTTATGCTGTTTTTTTTTGGTGGATACGGCACTGAACTGTGGTGTGCCTCTGCAGCAGTAGAGCTAATGCAGCATAGCCTGACAGGAACATCAGGAGTTATATGGACTAAGTTAAAAGACATGCACAAATAACAGTAATAGTATTCACGGATAAGCTTTGTTATTATGAACATATTTGCACCTTTCATTGTAAGTTTATACTCCAGTTCTGCTCTACATTTTACAGTCACAAAGCTCAACATATTCAGTATTTGATTACATTTTCAGAAATTTTGAAACTGAAACATAACATTAATTAAAGAAATGACAAATCCTATGTCATCATTATTTGTTGCAAAGCTCTAAATCAGTTTCAACACCAGAAGAATCTTATTTTTCACAGTTGTAATGGGATGTGTCTAATGGTGGCTGTGCTAACCAAGCTGCCATGACAGACATGGGCAGCATTATCGTTGCCTGTGAAACATGTTATATTACGTCAAAGACTGCTGGACAGTAAAGAGTCGGCTCCTTATTTTCATCATTCCTTCTCTGTTTTGAGTACATGTTATTTGCTGCTCACTTGTGATGAACCTTAGTCTTCTCTGGCCTTTCCACCACCCAGACTCCCTAGACCCACTGTCAGTTTGTTCTATCTTCTTCATTTATTTCTTGTTTTTAAATCCAGGCTGTTTGATAACATGGCAGACTTTAAGTTGTACCCACTAAACTGTAAACCAGGGTTTCTGATTCAGTGATGAAATTTACAGGAGGGAGAAAAGCTCCTAATAATTGACTTCCAGGTGCAAGAAATGCACCTGGAAAGTGCTTTTGTCAGCACCATAGAGTGCAGCTTGGAGGTGAGCAGAGGTGACAGCAGGTCGGTTTCCACTTGTCATCTCATGTTTTTGTTTTGGTGGAGAGCCCCCTGGTGGCTTATTGCTGAATACGTTGTGTCAGTTTTATTTATTTATTCTTCATTTAAATTCCATTAGCCAGTATTCCTATTGAGTTACAAAGATCTTTTTAACAAGAGGGTTCTAGCAAAACAGAAGCACAAAAAGTTCACTCACAGATAAAAATGAACAGAACATAAAAAAGGATTATATCAATCAACAAATCTCCAGCATTTAATATTATGGCTTATAAGGAGACAATTAAGCAAAAAGATTAGAGCAACAGCATTAAAGGCAGAGTGGGTTTGGGGAACATCAGATAACATGCCCATAATTGTCAATACCCACACACTTGAACAGGTCTGGTATGTTGAGATGGACATTAAAAAAATTGACTAGATGGCCAAGTCTCACACTGTCTGCACTCCCTCAGCTGTTCTCATGTTCCTGTCCGTCCCTGAGCTCCTGAGCTGAAATTGTATAATTTTTGACATCCAACACAAGTTAAAGTATTAGTCTTTTGGTGTTTTGCTGGTCTGGTTTGGATTTTAAGCTCAACACTGCCCCTGTGTTTATCACATGCTTTGCATGTTTGATCGTATCCTTAGGCCTCCAGGGTAAAGACATAAAGGTGAAGTGACCGGAGAGTATGGAGAGAAGGTTCAGTGCATATACCATAAGTATGGCACAAATTAGGTTTTACTGTGCAGATCTTTCAAGTATTCATACAAGCTTATTTAGGCCTTGCACAAAGCAAAACTAACACTTATTTGGATAATTAAATCCTAAAAGTCAAAGGTAGAGTAAAACAGCAAACTACTTTCTTAATATAAGTTCATTTTTTAATGAGCTACATCAAACAACAAGTAAGAAGAGACCACTTCTGGTGGCTGTATGAATATTTTTGTAATATGAAATTTATATAGGAGTTAGTGCATTATTTTAAAACATAATGTAATACATTTTGTTCAAGTTAAACAATAGGCTTCAAATACTTTTTTAATAAGAGTTATGACATAAGTTTACAGGAAGTTAAGTATTAAAATAGTCAGTTTTTGGGGGGGGGGGTTTGTTTGACTTAAATGAAAGGTGCTCGTGTGCCCTTGTGCAGTTTGAATTAAAACTGATACGTTGAATTAAAAATCTTTTTTGTTGTCCATATCATTTTTTAAAGAGAATACTGATATCAGCCAAAATCAGCGTTAGCACGTCAGACCATTAAATAACAGAAATTCACTGCATCTCCATCATAATGTACAATTTGTTTACTAGAGATACACATCAGCATTTTTTCAACATCAATATCAGACAATATCTGCTACTTTTCAAGCACATTATTTTGAACAAATATAAATTTCCGATGTTTATTTGCTGTATCAAATCAATTTAAAGCTGACATCTGGTCTGGCACACCAAAACGCTGATTAAAAGGTTATTTTTGAGGGCTGTGGAAATGACTTGTTAGACAAACTGTGATCTGTTTTTTTGTGGATGAACTGGGGGGAAATATTGACAATGTGCAAGAATTAAACTAAAAGCTAAAAACATTGATATTGGCATCTGCCTTGATTTCTACAATTGGTGCACCGCTAATTTAAGCATTCATGTGCAATTGAACTTAATTCAAAGACAGAGCTGTCATATCAGGATTAATGTCAACAGTTTTTTTGGCACTTCAGTTACTTTTAACTCTATTCATCTTTAACATTAAGGACATATCAAAGTGAAATACTCTTTAGAGAACACTTCCCACTACACCAACATCTTTGCACAACTAAAGACTGTTTGCAACTTTGGGGTTGAATCTTTCAGTATGTTATTTAATTTGATTTTGTGTTCAGGGACCACAGTGTGATTCAGAATTGAATTTTAGTTCAGAGTTATGAATCACAGTTTACTTTACATTGTTATGAAAGGTGACTTTTACTGGATCTGCTTCTGTCAGTAGTTCACTAAGAGGCTGGATAGCAGAATTTGACATTAAAAAGCACAATAAATGGGTTTCAGATATTCTGTTGTATTTGTCAAGTTCTCTCAGATAATCTCAAGAATATAAAAACACTATATTAGAACAAAACAAAAGAGATATGAAGCTAACGCACTAGGTACAGAAAATCCCCTGCTTAGACTGCATACTGTCAGCAAAGAGTATGCACAAGTGAAATCAACAGTTCCTGTGCTGGATGAGACACTTTACATTAAAGGAAATTAAAAGTTTAATGTAGTGTTATCATAATTGATTCTGGATTTTACTTTTGAATTCATTTTGAATAGACTGAAAACCAGCTTTTGGATACCTCCCCTAAAACTAATGGGATTTTTCATGTAACAGTGATATGAAAACAGGAATGAGTATAGTTACATTTTTGCATTTCAGTTTTTAAATTCTGGTATCCAGACAAATGATAACCCTAATGATAGTCAGTTTCACCTAAATTAAAATATTGATGTTTGATTTTCCTACATCTAATCCAACCCAAACACACATAACATTACCGATCTTTACATGGCTATCTTTTTACATTGGGAAAAGACAGAAAAAGACTCTTGAATTGCAAAAAACTGCAACAAAAAAGTTCACTTTTTTGTGCTCAAAATGGCTACACTGATTCACATGGCATGTTGTATCAGCAGAGTGCCTTGAATAAATTATAAAAACAAGTCCAAGCTAAGGGTGTTTAAGATATTCAGCAGCAGTCTGTAGCATCCATACCCACACTCCACCTTTCCTCCCCCTAACCCTTTTCATCTCCACCCCTCCCTGCATCCATCCATCCCATCTCCTATTCCTCCACACCCATCCCCAACCATCCCTCCATACAACTAGACCAGGCCCTGGTTACGTGGCTGTTGCTATGCCGGGTCAGGATTCATGCTATAGGCTTCCCTGTGCTAATCCAGCTTGTATCTGAGATCATTTTGAGGAGGGAACACTGTGTCCCTCTTCTTATGTTTAGACTTCAACCACAAATGTTGTATATGTCCAGGAACATGTAGTTGATTATCTGTTGCATGAATTTTTTTCTGTCTGACTAAATGACTCAGCATCAGGCTGTTTTTGCGCATCAGCCTTCCCTTTTTTTATAAGTTAATTTGTAATTGAAGTCCAGGTCTTTTTTTGTGTGCCTCTTTCTGCACACACACACACACACACACACACACACACACGTGTGCCTGTGCATTAGCACACCTAGGCCGCCCCTTTATCCGGGGGATTATGGCTAAATGGAATGCTGAGATTCTGGCAGCGAGAGACCGATAAAGCCGAAGTCTGCGTTTGGAGAGAAAATTAATTATTGAGGATAAAATCAGAACCAAGCAGATAGTTACCTACTCGTAGGGGAGTTTAGTCATTGATATTTCAGCACAGGCTTGCAGACAGCACACAGAGTTAATCATAGCCTTCATGTGAGACCTCAGGGTGTGGTTTGTGTTACCCTAAAAAAGCCTTACTCTAAGATCCTTAAAAATAGAATAAAAAAAGATTGCAGCTTAGCTTTTGTTGATCCTGGGATCTCCTTCATCACAATGTGTTTGTTATTGTTGAATTGAAACTGAAAGGAATTTTATCAACACAAAGATATTTGGAAGTCGTAACAAGAGGAGCATGTGTGGTTATGTCTGGATTGTTAAACTGCTTCGATTAGTTGTTTCTGTGCACATTTCCTGTCATATCAGTGGTTGCTAAAATAAACTGGTAGTCAACAGAAACAGGAAACAAAAACATTTCCGTGCAACATTTTGGCAGGGTTTGTTTTTTTTCATGTATTTTTTGGCCGTTTTGTGCCTTTATTGATAGGAGAGAGACAGTGGATAGGTTTGTGAGAGGGGGTGAGAGAGTAGGGGAAGACACTCTGCAAACTGGCCACGGGCTGGATTCAAACCCGGACCGACAGAAGCATGTATATGGGACGTGCATGGTTGCTAACCACTCCACCAAACCAGCACCCTGCAACGTTTGTATTTTATTACGTTTTGACATCTCTCTCACTGAATGACCCCGGGAATTTCAACCACTAGCTCGTACCTTTACAGTCACGAAAGTGATCTGCATACAGCTGAAAAGATCAAATATTTAAGTTTATGTGCAGTAGAAAACACCTTCTTAGTAGTTGTTAATGATTCAGAAAGGCAGTTTACTTTTTAACTATTCAGTAAATGTTTTTGAGGCCAATATAAATTCAGTTTCCCTACTTGTCTATTGTTTTTTTTTGTTTGTTCTTTTTACAAATGACAGTCCCAGTATGGCAGAAAGAGAAAATAGCACAACTCACAGTAAAGTAAACCCACTGCCAGTTCTTCAATCCTCCCCATCACGTTCAAACTTCTCCCTCCATCCCACTGGATCCCATTTGATCAAGCTCTTGCAAACCACAAGAAAAATCAAAAGTTAAAGTAAGACACTCAAAATTGTTTAAAATGGATTCTAAGTAAGGCCAAAGTCATCAATATTATCTTGGCATATACTGAGATTACAATCATAAAACATAATCACTTACCGACTTCTAAAACACACCATATGCAGTCATTGAACTTGCACACTCTAAGCTAACTGTTATTCTGACCACTGACGAACAAGTAATGAATGAAAACACATGTAACAGAATAAAAATGCATACAAATACAATGAATAAAAGACAGCCTGTTTTAGCATGTGGTCCAGCACAGCAAACATTTATGCTTTTATTCATTGTTTTGTAATTGTGGTAGGAAGTAGTGGTGATTGAAATTGAAACTTGTTTAAATGCCAGCTCTAGTTTCATGTCTTTAGTATAGCTTTTGTGGGATATCTCTGATGAATATCTTAGCTCTTACAGGTTCAATGAGCTGCTGTGTTTACCTGTTATGAGTTGAGGAAAGGCACATCTGGCTGCTGCTCACATTTTTATCGTCTTGTTTTTGCCCACATTTCTTTTTTTTACAATAAATTCTGTCTCTAAGATTTTTGTATTGCTTTACTTTGCTTCAATCAAACTTACCAATGAAAACTAAAAGACCACCTAGGCTGTGGGTGGGCATCTGGGATTTATTTTCCTTAACGCATCCTGATTGGTCAGTATTTCTAATCAGCTGTGACCCAGTACCCTGGCCTTACGCTGGCCTCCGCGATTTGTGATTGCGTGCTGGTATGTCCATGTGTTTGTGTATGAGCAGGTGAGAGCATTTTCTCCCTCTCCTCTGAGTGCAGCCTGATCAATAGTAATTGGGTTGAGTGTCTCAGGCCTGTTTCTCTCCTTTGTACTGCAGGCCTTTTGTCGGCTGACACAGGGCCAGCAGAAAGAGAAAAGGAAGAAAGACGGGGGAGACGGAGAGAAAACGGAGGATGTTTGCAAGTCGACGAGCATGACTGACTCCCTCAACCAAATCTCCGGATATTTATTCAGCATTACTCACTAATCTAAAAAAAAAATCTTCCTCCCTCTCTGTGTCTCTTCTTTTCTTCTCTTTCACTCTCCACACAGGAGGGAACACAAGTGAGGATAAGGGAGAGGTGCTACAGGGTGATCTCAGGGAGGATTGATAAAACAGATCACTTGATATGGTGTATTAACAGCTTTCCCCTCTCTTCCTAACAAACACTTGTAGAGCATCCCCGATCCTCTCTCCCTCTCCATTCTGTCTCTTTTATGACGTCCATAAAAGTGCCGTGTGTCGAGTAGAGGGCGGCGAGCTCCAGTGGTATTAGCAGAGAGGCATTAAGCATAAACTCTAAGGTATATTAAAGCAACGGCCCTGTTGTTCATATAAACACGCCAATTCAATTTAGCCTGCCCCACGGGGAATGGGATTTCAGCAGCTACCGAGAGTGGAAAGAGCGGGGGGTGGGAGGGCTGAGGTAAGACGAGGAAAGGAGAAGTGGGGAGAATGCGTGGATAGATAAGTACAAACTGGCTTATGGAACTGGCTACTTTCTGAAATTTATTATAATTGTTGCATTAACCACCCTGACGTAAGACTTGATGTGTGTGAGTGTGTAGGTGTGCACATGTGAGGCACGCAAAACTCCCTACCTGGTTGGCAGGCAGAGGGGGCTGCTTGGACAGAGCACTGTGTGGGAAACCCCACATTTCTATTATTCAATCCAAATTCAAATAAGCTTGTCAGGAGGGCTCCAGCTTTTTATTACCTGTCAGAAAAACCAAGGGATGGACGGAGCAGAGGGGAGCAAATTAAACGACAGTAAATAAGACCCCCTATCTCTCCCCATGCTCTCCCCCTGCCTTTCTGTTTTTCCTGGCTGTGCTGGATTTTTAGGAGACACACATATTTTCAGACTTTGACAGCATGTTGTTGTTCGCCTCTATCTGTAGTTTACATTAACCAGGTTTATCTGTCAATCACATGCAAGAGGCTGAGCTAATTATTTTGTTCATCACTTGATACAATCTACAGTCAACACCAGGGCTGGGAGATGTATCCACTTTTTGACAAATATCATTTATTTTTTTCACAAGATATCAGTTTAAAAGTATGGTTTGTGTTGATATGGTAGATGATGGATTAAAATAGCATTAAATTCGTCATTTTTATGAATCCAATGCTGATAATGCCATAGCAGGTTACAAAAAAACACTTGAGCATGATGAATGGTTTTCAAAATTTCACATTAGTAACACAAAAAGTACTATGATGACTTTTTAGAACGGATAGATGCGGCCCCAAACCTCTGGCTTTTGTAGCCCTTTGCACCAAAACAAGTATACTTTATGTTTTATCCCCCCCAAAAAATATTGATACATACATAGCCAATGTCACCTTTAAGCTAAAAAAAAATGAGATTTGAATTTTGGTCAGATTATCCATCTTAAATCAACAAAAAATCAGTTGGGCTAATTCAGATGGACTGAGATCAACGAGAGGAGCAGGGATAATGTATTTTTGCAGGCCAGCACAAAAGTTAGCATCTTTGTTCTCTCGACTGAAAGCCTACAGGATTGTAACACTGTATTTTGGATTATTTCTTAAAATAAGGTCTGTGTCAAACACAAGAATAAGGATCTACCTTTCTCCTGTTCTTTGTGACAATCTTAACAAACTAACCTGCATTCCTTTTTTAAGCCTTGATGTAATCATCCAAAGTTAAAATCTATTGTTAAGCTACTATTGCAAAACAACATGGCAGTTTGACTCAGAAGCAGTTACAAATGTACAGTGTATAGTGTCATATTTTAACCTCTTGTTTGAGAATTGCCTCTTAATCAAATATCTACCTCCTTGACTTAACCTACTTGCCAGACAATGTTAAGTGCTGTCTTGCTCTATATTTGTTTGTGATTGTCCATTGTTCTGTTTGTGTTCTGTGTGATGGTGTGCTTTGGCAACATGGTATGGAAGGCTGTGGAAACAAATGTCCCTTTTTCTGGGACAATAAAGGTTCATCTATCTATTTATCTATGCCCTGATCCAGTTGGTTACCATGACTGTGGCAATGGTGTATGAATTACTACAAGACGATCAGAAATGCTTGCATTAGGATCCCAAGACATATTAGTAATCCTCGTCAGCAGTTCATCAGCAGTTAAGCACACAAACGCCTAAAAATTAAAAGAGGGCAATATCAGATGGATTTTATTGTTTTGGAATAATCATTAGAATCAAAATGTTTAATGTTCATTAACATCACGTTGTTGTTAAATACAATTTACTTTTGGCCTTGGAAACCACAGAGTGCTAAATGCTAACTCACTTCATGTTAAGACTAATTCCTGCAACAACATATTTTATGTAAAAATGCTAGGATCATGTGAAAGTGAGTAAAAAAGTCAGATAAAAGGAGGCAGGATAGAGGGATTTCTTAAGGACGAGCTCAGGATGAGAAGACATGGGGAAACAAACACATACACATTCACACACACACACACACACACACACACACACACACACTGAACACCCAGAGCAGCCTCTTCCTGTCTTGCCCCTTGCAGCCAGGCATAACCTCTGCCATCTGTCCAGCTCCCCCCCCCCCCCCCCCCCCCCCCACTCTGGCAGCCCCACCTCTGTACATTTCGAGCCTTATTTCTTACTGACATCCTCAGATGGAATTCAGAGATAGTACATTGAGAGTTTATAGTGTTTCCCAAAGAGGGAGAAAGAGTGTTTAACAATCAGGGTATTTATGATTGATAAGTAAATCAACAAGACTGAATTAATACCAATGTGAACCATAAATCTGCTTTCAGATCAAATTCTATTTGGAGTCCTGATCAATTCTAGTGGATTTTCTGCATGAAAAATGGTTTTCTATGTCAACAAAGTCAAACACATGTTTAAAAATGTGTTAATTATCAAAAATTTAAACATGTATCTGGTATTTCTGTTCATCCATCCACCCATTAGCTATACTACTTATCCCATAGAGGATAAGTAGTATAGCTGGAGCCTGTCTCAGCTGGCATTGGGCAGGGTAAGTCCACACTCTGGGTCAGTCAGCAGCTGATCACAGGGCTGACATAAAGAGACAGATTACCTTTCTTGCGTGGTAACTGCTGACTTTAAGGAACGATCCCTGCTAACATCATGGTCGTTACATGGGGGATGTTTATTATTACTTTGCGTCTCATTAAACATAAGTATTACCTTTGGGTTTATCATCAGAGACATGAACATTTCAACTATTCAGTTTTATAAACAAAACAGTCCTGTTTTTGTTACTTTAACTCCAGTGTCCATCAGCAGTCCATCATGCCAATTCTTCCTCCCTGCCTTTACTGAGCCAGCTTTACTTCTATACCTGCTTCATATGAAAGAAGTTGACAGAAACACATCCTCTTTTTTTCAGTCAAGCTACTTTCAGAGTAGAACTTGTAATCTCTTGGTGGTTTGCTTCATCTCCTTCCACTCTTTAGTTTCGCTTACACCTGTGCTCTGCCTTCTGAACCCAGTCACAGAACAGCGGGTGCAGCTCACCGTAGCAGATCAGGGATCAGTTTACGCTCTACCCCTCCCCTCCATGTATACTACAGTAGTCTAAAAAATCTGATTCTTCTTTGCAATCTTTTACCTTTCTTTTTTCGTGATTACCGGACATTAAAATGAATAGTATTGGAGCATTTTTAAAATGTGGCATCGAAAAAGTATCGAAGTATCTTTTTTTGACTGCCGTAGTGATGTAACATGCAAATTGTCAATATCATTGTGTTACTTAACTGTGATTTAACTCACAGACTGATGTCCACGTGTTGAAATTTAATACAAGCTGTTGTGCTCAACACCTCTGAGCTTTCACTCCTCAGTAAAGCCTTGGCAGGTACAGCTGTGTCAGGGAAATAGTGCTGAGGCAAACACATACCTTTGCTCCAGCCAGCATGTAACGCAAGCTCCTGTTTACCACAACATGATGAGACCTCGAGTCTCTAGTCACAAAGCAATCAATTGTACTGTTTTCTTAGCTCACTCAGAAACGATTGGCAAGCTAAGCCATTTCGGTGTTGGCCGTTAGCCGTTGCAGGGTTAGCTTAGCATGCGTCGGTGGCACAGTTGGATAGTGCGCTTAGTCAGTGATCAGGAGGTTGCAGGTTCAAGCCCAGCTCCGGGCAACACATGGCGATGTGTCCTTGGGCAAGACACTTAACCCCAAGTTGCTCCCACTGCTGCGTCAGTGGCGTGTAAATGGGCATGAAAGGGCGTGAATGTGTTAGAAATACTGATGGAAAAAACTAACAGAGAAACTCTGAACCATCAGTGAGTGAATGTGAGTGCGAATGGGTGTGAATGGGTAGGTGTGACCTGCAGTGTAAAGCAGCTTTGAGTAGTCAAAAGACTAGAAAAGCGCTATATAAGCTCAAGTCCATTTACCATTTACTTTGCTGTCATTGGCTTTTGATTTCCCAAAATTGTTTGAAGTGAATGCATCACTCAAGCCCAAGTATCATCTTTTATGCCTCTTTTAAAGTCCATGCAAAAGATTCAAAATCAGACTGATGGACATTATTTTTTCTGTCTCTCCTGCAGCCATGTTTAATTTTCGAAGACTTTTCCTGTAAAATGAACATCACCTCTGCTGACCTCATCTGCATATGGCTCAACAGCACCATCATGTGGACTTAGAGGAATTAATTTTATTTTTGTGGAGCCAAAAGCTTCGCTAAATGCTCAAAATTAATACACTACATATACATATTGATACTTGGTGATATTGAATTGATGTTGCATTGCTACCCAAATATCGCAGTGCTATGTAGGACTTATTTTTTTCCTCCACCATAATAATGGCATTAACAATTTAACTAAAATTATCTCTATATGAATCATTTAAAAGAATATAGTAACAGCAGATAACATTTGAGGTCATATTATATTAAACCCATTTCCTTTCAAATTGCCAACTAACTTCGAACTCCTCCAGGTGAAGAAGACAGCTGTATGACTTTAAAACAGTATTTGAATGGAGAGATAAAAAGGCCATATTAGGAGCTGCTCTCCTAATCCTCCATTGTTCTCCGTCTGTCCCCCTTCCCACAAAGGGCCTGCTCTAATTAAACACTAATAATTGTATTGTTTTATAAATCCTACAGAGACACAGATTCTGTCCTTCAATCATTCAGACTCTCCGACATGCCCAACCCATCGAGGTCTATCTCACAGGACGAGGCCTGTAACCTACTGTGACTGTGTGCCTGTGCGCCCATGTGTGTGTGTGTTCACTGTGTCGCGTACAGTAAGAGGAAGGAAAAGCCAAATCTAAATTAAAACTTTAAAGCACCATTATTTAATTACCCCAAAGGCTGTGGATTTGAAGGATTGAAGGTTGTGTGTGTGTTGGTGTGTTTGTGTGTGTGTTTTGTGTTTGCTACCATCCAGGATTATTTCAGTTTTTCAATTTACCCATTCTCCTCAGTGTGTGTGGGTGTTTATGTGTGCGTGTGACCACAGTGTAACACCCTTATTGGTCGCTGTCTTCCTTTGCCCCTCCTTCACCTCTACCCCTCATACACACACACATTTAAATTCACACACACACATAATCATGCACGCATGCTGAGGCGCCGGCAGATAAAAAGGCATTATGGTAAATTCCACTTAATGACAAATTTTTAATTTGGGGAACAGGGCCTGCTGAATGGAGCTTAATTACCGGGGCCAAAGATCCCTCGGAAAAATAACCCCCTCGACGTGCCCAACCTGCCCGATAATGGAGCGCTCGGCAAAAATGCCTCAGATTAACCAACGCCATTTATCTAGCCTGTTCCTCCCCCCTGTCTCCCACTGTATAATAACAAAAATAACAATCATGAAAATTCTATCTGCCTCCCAGCCCCCATCACCCCTCTTCCCTCTGCTGCTCTCCCGCCTCTCTGCCCTCCCGCATGCTGCCTGGCTCACTCCCGCAGGAGGAAATTCATCAAAATGAAATTGAGGTTGCAACTCACTGGTTTTATTAAAATATATTTGCCCCTTCCAGAAGCTGTGGGATAGTGTGTTAGCTGGGTTTTTCCTCACTGAAGACAAAAGGGCCCCAGAATAATTTGGTCAGTTTTATCAAAAATGTTTCGTGTCCCAGCTTACAAGAGGGACTCATACGAGATAATGTAAACACTTGTTGACTGGAAGGGCTGGCATCAGACCCAGAGCTGGGCTTTTTTTTATAAATCATGGTGCCACTGATACTAAAGTATGACCTTTTCCTGCTCCTGTGAGGGCTGTATAAACCAAAAGACTGAATCGACAGCAAACTGTTCAAACTTTATTTTCAGCCAACAGTAATAGTCACTGCTGTGCAGTAAATACAGTTTTGATAAAACTGAAACCACCAGCTGTTCTTTGTGGCCTTTTCCACATGAAGAGATGCAGTGGCCTAAACTCTAGATATACACCAAAACTTCAAGATATCCACCCAAACCTCACACCAGAGTTTTCAGTTTTTTTTGCCGTTAGTATTTAATAATGTTCGCCACAGGCAGCATGATTTATTGAAACATTTGGAGCCATAACATCAGGTTTATAACAAAGACGAGGCTATGATGCTCAACCAACTGTTATCATATCAGCCAGCCTACACAGATCGAGATAATTATAAATATGAACCCTACCTCTCTCTTTCCTATGGTTTCAAATTTTTTTTTTTCATAAAATCAAACATCAGTATCTTAAATGATTTGGCAAGGAGGACAAAAGCACATATTTTCATGCTTGTAGCTAATATAAAGCCCAGAGAAGTCTGATTATAACAGCTGATGTGGCAGTTAACCATCTGTATAGAGTTTAGACAACTAATTTAAGGCAAGTTGGTTGAATAATTAAATTGACATGACTTCCCTTTAGCCATTTAATGAAGCTAGTTTTTATGAAATGAAAGTAACCTACTCGTTTGTGTGTCACATTAAAATTAAATAGGTTTAAACAACTGTTGATGGGTGTCTAAACAGTACCATTTTAGATAAACAAAAGTCACTGATATAGAGTTAGTCATTACAGGCATCATCCTATGACTCAGGGGTATTAATGCTGCATTCTAAACAACACTTAATGGCTACAAAAGTTTAATTTAGTCATCTTAAATGTTTACAAACTGAGCACTTTTGAGAGGAGTTGTGTGTGTTTCACTGTTACCACTGATATCAATTTACTTAACATTATTCTTTACCACTCAGTGAGTGACACTGCCCAGTCTGTCATGCAAATTGTGACATCAGTGCACACACTCTAGTCTGTTCTTCAGGAATATTTCTGTATTTTTTGAAGTGGTGTTGTATGAGGTTTATGTCTATTTCTTAATCATTTGTCACAGTGAAGGAGATCAACTCTGCTTTAGTTCAAACAGCTGTCATGGAAATTAGTTCTATATATAAGAACTATTATATTAGGATAAAACAGTCCACAAAAAGTAAAAGGAAATTCACTCTGTTCACTGCATTTACAACAGTTTCCTTTTCCTTTAGCAAACCACTTTGTTTTGGCACTACTTCAGCACACCATACAGCCTTTGTGTCCCTGTGCCAGAAGTGCACTAACCAGCTGCAGTCTGCAGGCTTCACAGGAGAAAACAGCCTCGACCAAACAAAAATTGGCACTTTTTACTCCTCTGTTTAACATCATGATCCACAGCCTGGTGGTTTAGAACCTTTGCCTTAATCCATTTCTGAGCATTTTGGGCTATTTAAAAAAAAACACATTTTCTGGGCATAGATGCATGGTTTGTAAAAATCCTGCATAATGGATCTGGAGAGACCAGTACATGATTTTATAAGATCATGTAATTCATTTACAGATGAAGCTTTCTAACTGGGATCTATTATAGAGATGAAATTACAACCTGTCGAACCTTCAGACATCTGCTGGCTCAGTTTCAGGTATCTACAACTGGAGACGGACAAATACACACACACACACATACAAACTCACACAAACAGCCTTGCTCACTTTTCTTGGCCTTCTCTTGCCCCTGTTGTTGTGTACCCTGATTGGACCATGTGGTTGCCATGCGGTTGCCAGGCCGCGCCCCTGCTGTGTAGTAATTGGTGTCTGTGGTATTGCCACGTGGCGACGGTGCTTTGACTGACAGGTTTGGCCACCTGCCTTGCCCTGGCTGCCAACATGGCGTGGAAGGGGTGAGGAGGAAGGGAGGAGGTGGCAAGGGCTGGCAGGGGGTGAACGCTCGGCTTGTCACGCAGAGGGTGGTGGGGTGGGTAATCAGAGACGGGCTCGGATGAAATGTACGATGGTTGAACATGAGGATAATTCTGCATCAACCAGGATGAAGGCATGCTTGTATTTTTTACAGAAGTTTAAAATCTACAAGATTCCCAGATCAAATAAGATTTTTTTTATTCAATGGTAACTCTTTACTGTCAGAGGATGTCATTGAAAGCTTATAGGGCTGCAATCAGGAAACATACCCTGTATCATCAAAACACTTGACTTGAGGGAATCTGAAACCAGACCAGTGTTTAGTGTGAACACCTACTTGGGTGCCACTTCTTGTACATTTATTGAAACTGAGTTTGAAATGTCCAGGAAGAAACTTTTGTTTCCCTGCAAATAAATTCCAAATATTTATACATTGATTGGTTGATTGTGATTTGGCTCCAACACATAACACTGTGGTAGCATGGAAAATACAAGGATTGGCCCTGTGATTCCTAGGTATGGGAATTGATAGGCCCTTATTAATGCCAGTCACACTCATGGATCCACTTTTTGAACAATTCTCTTATTGATTCCTGTGAATTTTCTATGTTGGCAAAAGTTAGCCGACACAAGATTTCAGGTGCACTAGTGTCAAACACATGGCACTGCTGATATTCAGTGACATGCTGCATCAACAAATACTAAGTTGCTGGTGTTTCCAACCACTCAGTTGTTGTTGTCAGTGTCTTTTTTTAAAAAACAAAGCTAAGATTTTGACCACTTTTCCCCCGGCTGCAGTTTTTGACTTCTCTGTTATTATTTCTGCTGATTTTGATGAGAGCATGACAGCCTTGATTTAGAGGGCATGCAGAACAAAGTGAAAGGAATTGATCAGGGAATTGTTAAGCAAAATCACAGATGATATTGATTCCTTGAGGGAATGGTTATCAATTCTTAACTGGAATTGGTTTTGCATTTCCATCCTTAGTGACTCCAAAAGTGGAGCCCATGGCCCACATGGGAGCTCAGCTAAACTAGATCAAAACTATGGACGCTGTTATGCATTTCTGACAAAACTCTTGCAAATGCAGAAGCAAGACAACGTTTAGCCTGACGTAAGGATTACTCATAGGTGAAAAAAACACAAAGAAGCACATATAAGGAGCTACATCTTACCCTCACTTGAGCATTGGTCACATTGGCTGTTATTAACTTAAAACAAGGACATTTTATGTTGCAGTATGATTTTATATCAGGATTGTACAATAGTACTGGTATGGAATCAGTGTTAGCCAATATGATCATCCAAAATAATTTCGGGTAAGAGTTTTATGGACATTAGTGATGGTGGACTTGCTTAACAGTCTTCATAGTTATGAACCAGAACCAAGCAAATATGTGCTCTTTAAGTGGATTAAAAAGGTGGCCTTTGTTTTATTTTAGTTTATTTTACTTCACTCTGCAATTTACCAGGAGATGCAGCATGAGCACTCTGATACACATGTGGACAAAATTGTTGGTGACCTTCAGTTAAAGAAAAAAAACACAATGGCCACTGAAATAACTTTATCCGACAAAGTGATAGTAAAAAAAAAATACTGGAAACTTAGTGAAAATCAGACATTGCTTTTGAATTGTGGTTCAACTGAATAGTAAAAAAAATTAAACTGACCTGGAGGAAATGATGATATCCCTAGTAAAGATTGAAAATGATTTGACCACAGGGACATATTAAACTAAGGTGTGTCCTGTGATTAGTATCACAGGTGTCTTCAAGCTTGTAATCAGTCAGTCTGCCTATTTGAAGGATGAAAGGTTGTCACTGTGCTGTTTGGTATTGTGGTGTGTACCACACTGAACATGGACCACAGAAAGCTAAATAGATTTGTCCCAGGAGATTTAAAAAAAATTATTGATAAGGTAAAGGCTACAAGACCATCTCCAACCAGCTTGATGTTCCTGCTCCTACAGTTGCACATGTCATTCAGAAGTTTAAAGTCCACAGGACTGTAGCCAACCTTCCTGGACATGGCAACAAGAGGAAAATGGATGACAAATTGAAGGGAGGGATAATAAGAATGGAAACCAAAGAGCCCAGAACAACTTCCAAAGAGAGTAGAGGTGAACTCCAAGTTCAAGGTACATAAGTATCAGATCTCACCTTTTGTTGCTGTTTGATCCTAAGTGTACTTAATGGAGGACACCACTGTTGAAAGCAAATTATAAAAAAGCAAGACTGGAATTTGCCAAAATGCAAATTGACAAGCTACAAAACTTTTGGGAGAATGTCCTTTGGACATGTCAGACAAATCTGGAGTTTTTTGGCAAGATACGTCAGCTCTATGTTTACAGACACAAAAAAGGAAGCATACAAAGGAACGAACACTGTATACTGTGAAACATGGAGGAGGCTCAATTATGTTCTGGGGCTGCTTTGCTGTATCTGGCACAGGGTGTCTTGAATCTGTGCTGGATTCAATGAAATCTCAAGACTATAAAGACATTCTGGAGCAAAATGTGCTGCCCAGTGTCAGAAAGCTTGGTCTCAGCCCAGCTCATGGGTCCACCAATAGGATAATGACCCAAAACACAACGCAAAAAAATGCCAGGAATGACTCAGAACAAAACATTGGACTATTCTGAAGTGGCCTTCTATGATCCCTGATCTAAATCCTATTGAACATTTGTAGAAGGAGCTGAAACATGCATTATGGAGAAGACACCCTTCAAACCTGAGACAGCTGGAGCAGTTTGCTCATTAGGAGCAGGCCAAAATATCTGTGGACAGGTGCAGGAGTTTCAAATAGAGTTACAGAAATCGCCTAATTGCAGTAATTTCCTCAAAAGGTTGCGCAACATAATGTAAAGTTCAGGGTACCATAATTTTTGTCAGGGCCAGTTTCACTAGTTTTGAACCACAATTCAAAAGCAATGTCTGATTTTCACGAGTGACCATTGGGATTTTGTTCCTTAAACAGAAGGGTACCAACAGTTTTGTCGACATGTGTACATGACAAAAAAAAGATCTTTTACACTTTGCTTTCTGTGTGACTTAAATGACCTTGCTGTGTTCAGAGTTGCTGATGAAAAGGAAAAAGTGGGACAATCCAAACAATTAAGGGCAGTTCAAGCAAAGTTCTTAATTGTTATTTATATTTTTGTCCTCAACACACAAAATCTTCCTTTTTTCAATCTGCTATGAGTACATGTGCAACAGTTTTTAAATTAATTTGGATCAAAATTTCTTTAATTCTGAGTTGATATTTAGTTTCTGTCAAACAGAGACATCAATAAAAGGTGAAGAGAGTGCATGAAATGAAGCTAACTGAAATCTTCAGCTTAAATCCATAATCAGCCTGTACAGTTATTGATTATTCCCTGCATGAGAGATATGTGCTAACACACACAAACACCAATACATCATTTACTATCCTACTCGCCCCACCTCTGCTTTTACCCTTTTACATCTGACTTTCTCAACCTTTTTAGTGTTCAGTCTTGCAGAGGGCGAGGGTCTTGGGTCAGGTTGATGTCACAATGAAAACACTTTTCCTGTGCGCACACACACCCTGCACACTCCCTCGGACCCTCACCATTGTCATGTTTAGTGTTTTTTTTTTTTTATCCAGCCCTGTTGCTTCAGTATCAAACATGACCTCCATTCAGATGGGGAGCCTTTTCTTTTACTTCACACTTTGTGCATGTGTGTGTGCTTGTATGTGTGTGCATGTGCATGCCTTATTCAGTGTGTTGATGGGCTCAGGCAACAGTGTTACAATAGAGCAGGCTGGCCTTGGAGGCCTGTTTAAGTGTCTGCAGAAAAAAAGAGGGCAAATGGGAAGAGCGGCATGTCAGTCTTTGATGTTACTGTGTTGGAGCAGAATGTAGTTTTTAGATGACACGTATGGACACACACACATGCACACACTTACATGCAAAGTAAATGTTTACATTTAAGATCTTAATTGATGCAATTAGCAGGGATAACTTGCACTTCTTGTCCTCTCTGCAAAGTTGAGCCTGAGTGTGTGGAAGAAACACTCATTTTTTTGTTGATCAGTGAATGAAACAGTTCAGTGTGTGAGGCATAGATGAGACCTGTGTGTGGTTCACTGATAAAAGCAAATAACAGCGTGTGTGCTTTGAGAGACACTGATGGTTTCAGGCTGTTTAGCTCAGGCTAACACGGTGTATGTTAGCTTCAGGTTAGCTCCTCGCCTCACATCATGTCTGTGGTTTCATATGATGGTCAGACTTCTGCAGTGTATTTCAAAGTAAAAGCCTGCTCTGTTTTACTCAAAGATAGGACAAAATGTGTTTTAAAAAAGAGTTTTATTATGAAAGTGTTTTCATGACAGCTTTATCAATGTGACTTGTGTGATTCACCAAGTTGTTAATGCTCTATTGTCCTCTTTTTTGAGCTATTCACAGTTTAACAAACTAAACTTAACACATGCAGGTCTGTTTTGTACCTGCGTGTTGATGAGTTTTTTCTGTCAGTGAGATTGTTAAAATCGAATTCCTTCAAAGCAATTTTAGCCACTCTATGAAAAACACTGTTTTTCATCCATTTTACTACATGTTAACTGAAGTGTTTGGATATGTTTTTTTCATATTCTTATTATGATTGAGTACACGAGGTTTTGTTGCAGAGCTGTGAGCGTTTCTCATTGCAGTTTAATCAATTCTTCACTCATTGAACATTTTGGCACAAATGTCAGAAAATAAATCATAAATTAGCAAGTATAATCGCACTTAAATATCGCGGTGTCACTGTCAAGCAAAATAACCATGATTATATGATTTTTCTGTAATTGAGCTGTCCTAAGTTCAGACCTGAAATTCTGGTCAAACCCTGTGTAAAAATAGTCTAAATAGAGTGTCTGCCGCTGCCTGCAACTAGAAGCAGGGTTCCCACACGTCATGGAAAACCTGGAAAATGATTGCCCAATTTTCCAGTCATGGAAAACATATGAAAATTAAGGAAAAAAGTGAAATGTCCTGGAAAAAGCTGAAATTGTCCTGGAAAATTATTTGTCTTCCTTCTAGCTTGAAACATAGGAAATGAAGTAAAAATGTACTTGGTAACTAATGTACATGTGGTCAGAAAATGTGAGTAGGTAAAATAATGCAAGTTAAGGCATACAATATATAAAAACTCAAAACAGTGGGGACAAAAATAAATAATAAAAAAATGACAAAACTAAATTTAGGCTAAATTAACAAAATCTATCATAAAAAGGCAGAGTAAATAAAGATTAATAAATATGTATAGCCATAAATTTAGAATAGTAAGACACATAAAAGCCAGTCTAAACAGATAGCTAACAGACAGTGTTCGTGCTGGAGAGTTAGAAACAAAGAAATTCTAAGATCAATATGATCAGTAGCTAGAGATATTGATCATCAACCTCTAATCTTGTTTTTTAGAAGGTTAACTAGAATTGAAAACTGCCCACAGCAACAATGTAACTTCAGTTGGCTATGTGACACTGAAAAAAGTCCTGGAAAATGTCCTGGAAAAGTCCTGGAAAATAATTTCTAGAAAAGAGTGGGAACCCTGTAGAAGCCCCCGTGTCTCAAGTTTAAGTTTTAGGCATTTCACTAAAAGTCACCAGTCAACATTGGGGGTGGAGTTTGTTGAGATTTTATTGACACTAGTGCCATAACAAGCTGCTCATCTATGTAATTTTTCAACATTTGCTTTATTGATTCCTACTGATATTTTGTATGTGCCAAAGTTGGCCTACTCAGAGTTTCAGTGGCAACAGTAACGGCTGGTTGCTGGTGTTTCCACTGAAAGCTGTGCAGTAAGCATCTTTTAGTTGAAAAATAAAAAATATCATATTTGACCTTAAATCAGGATCATATATTCATTTTTAATGACTGCATGGTGATGTTCCCAATCATTCTTGTATAAACGCTCTAGTTTTTATAAACAACCTCTAATAGTGCTGTAGTCTTTGTCTGTCTGAGATCCTCTTTTAAATCTCCTTTCCTCTTTCAGACCCCCTTTCAGCTCTGTGCTGCTCTGCATCATTTTTTCAACAGTCCTGCATTCATTTTAATGTGGGCAATCTGCAGTGGGCTAACTGCTGCAAGCCAATGGGGTTAAACTGAAGATAAAACAATGGTAGGAAGTTATACTGGTACATCTATTTGGGGGAGTAGAGGGGATGAGTTTAGGAAGCTGCTGGTGCCCCATAGAGGAGGAGAGGAAGAAGTCAATATGCTGCAGGCTTTTCAGTTTCTTCTCAGAGGTGCTCTGTTACTTGGAGAAATGCTAAACACCAAAGGTCATTTGAAACTGAATAAAACATGATATGACCTCTTAAAAACATATTTTGACCACCTCTGCTCTCTGCCTGACATGACTTTAGACTTCTTTGTCATCACTTCTGATGACTGCCTCTGATAGGACCATGACGTCTCCAGCCCAATTCATCCTGCCTTTTCAAAGCTAAATATTTATCCCTTTGTTATGTTTCACCTCCACTGTGAATGTTGTGGAGACAGAACAGAGGGAGCGAGTTGACCCCCTCTTTGTTTCTTCTCCAGAGGTAGTAACAGAGGCGTGATATTGGAGAGGGTGGAATGCAGACTCAGCAGGAAATGGGAGACCTAGGATGAATGTCTTTGCCTTTGTGTTTATGTGGAGTCATGCGCCACATCCAAGCCATGGTACAGCATGATAGACACAAATTTTGTGGCCTTGTGGATTGATGTGAATGTGTGCAGGTATAAATATAGCAACACCTCATTGCAGCGCTTTTACGTTAATTCACTGTGAATTTGGCTTAAGATTGACAAAGCATGCAGAGAAAAGTGGAAGGAACTGATGAAGACATTCTGCTAAGTTAAAAAACATAATGATACTGAATCCTTGAGGGAGTTGTTATTGATTCTCAACTGGAATTGGTTTTTGGTTCTCATCCCTCCAACATGCTCTCTTGTTGCTCTCAAACAGTTAAAGATAGTTAAACTATAGTCCACAGAAAATGCAGAAATGAAGTACAGATGGTTGTGAAGGTGAGTTCTATCCACTGGTCATCAACACATTTGTGATAATAACATTGATCACTATGGTATATTTTGTTTGTTTTGAACCCAGAATTAATGTTGGTGTGTTTACACCTCACTCTACAGATTGTTCTATACAACCTGAGTTTTCTGTTTCGCCCTCTTGTGGTGACTTCGATCACATACGGGCTAATGCACGAACAAGTGAGCTTGTGACCCAGGGAGACACAAACGTGAACTCAAGGACAAACACAAAGTATATATCTAGCCTTTTAAACCATCCTTTCTAATGAAATGGTGTCACTTATTCCACTTGTATATCCTTCTGTGTGTGTGTGGGTGTGTGTGTGTGTCACCCCAGGAGATCTGGGTGTTCATGGTTCATTAGTCACACGTACACTCCTGCTCTGTTCTCACAGGTAGAAGGGACAGATTCAGAGCATCAACACACATCCAAGCTTCCACTCGCACCTCGTACACAATCATAGCATTTATACACACACTCACACATACACAGTTTGTATGCTTTGTTGTGTTCTGCGGGCTCTGATGAACTGGCACGCAGCCCGCTCCCCTCTCTCCTCATCTTCCAGTAATCAGGGTACCTATGAGATAGACAGGTAGCATCTGTCGCCTCCTCTCCCCTGGTCCTTCCCTCCCTCTGCTTCTCCCTCTCCCCCGTCGTCTTCACCATTGTGGTGAATTTCGCTTGATGACTGAGTGATGTGATAATGTACAAGTTGTCCTAGAGAGTAAGAAATCAGAGGAACTTGCAGTAAGATGGGTTGCTAAGGAACATTTTCTCATTTCCTCAAATAAAGATAGACCATGATTTCTTTGTTTATGGTCTTGGGACTTAAAAATATTCTTCACTGTTTGATCATTTGAAATGGAACAGTTGCCCTCAACATGGCGGAGGCCTCTCTTGAGCCCATTCATCTGCTTGGTAGAGCCGCTGCCATCTGCCTCTTCAGTTCCAGACTCCTTCAGATCAGTCGGGCCATGGTAAAGCGCGCGGCTCCGCGGTTTGGTTTTGAGCGGGGGCCTCAAAGTTGATTAGCATATTATACCCTGTGTACAGACAACAGCACCCCAACCCCACCCATCCACCCTCTCTTCTTTACCTCCTCCCCTCCTGCCCCCACCCATGTGTTTGATTCCTCGGCCGTGACAAAGAGCTTCACCCTTTATCCGTGTTTGTTGGTGAGATGGGGGGCCCTTAGATTAAGGGAAAGCTTCCTGCTCTTTATTTGGGAAGTCCCCCTGGGAGACGCTTTGGGAATGACTTTCGTCGAGTCACCAACGCCTACTCACACACTCTCTCACACACTCACACAGACTTACTTTCATGCACACATACACACCTTTCACCCCTGCTTTGTTTTCTCACTGCCCATTGACTGGCTGCAGCCTGTTGTGTAACAGTGACAATGAGTGCACAACTCACACACGTCACAGAGGGCCCCCCAGTCCGTCCACAGAAGGGCAGCACTGCAGATACTCTTGATGTATTTGCACCATAATATACACAGAAAAATTAAAATGTATACAACAAGTATACACTTTTATTGCTGATGTGGCAATGATAAATGGCATACCTGTGAAATCACTAATATAGAGGAAGACGGGTGCACTTGTCCAAAACCTGACTTGTCTTTTTGGACGACCATTATTTTCACACATGTACACCTTGACAACTTTGAAATGCTCTGTGAATGGAATCTGAAGGTGTGGCACGATAATTTTACACAGCCTATGCCAACTGTACAGTAGCATTGGTAGAAGCCCCAGTAACATGCTAAAATATTTTTTTACATATGATGGCACTAAATGTCAGGAGTGCCATGTGTTTGATGTTGTTGACACAGAAAATGTGTGCAGGCCTGAGGGGTGTAATGACAGATAAATAAATTTGCTGATCAATAGTCCAATCATATCGGTTGAAAGTCAAAACATATGTTAAAGCCTTTGTCTATAGCTGTGGTTCACAACTTTATTTCCTTGAGGTCCTCAAGTTTTACCAAAGAAGAGTCAAGCCCCCAGGGACCTGAGATATTGCTGTGTGAAAAAAACACCAATTTGAATTGTTTTCATTCATTTAAATCTGAATTAAATGGGATTACACACTTTCTTGAACCTTGGAGGGAAGAGTCCTTTTACTGTTTTATCAGTGTTTTAGCCAAACTAAATGAAATTTTGACCACCTCAAAGCTGCCAGAGCCTCAGCTGCCTGGGGGAGGGCTCATCTTGAGGAAAGCATGGCTGTAGCTAATGACGGTGATTAAAAAGAGGGGTCAGATTTGAAACTATGCTATTTCATTGATGAGTTATTGACCCGAAAAGTCTGCATCTGTGAATATCTTTCTAATTTTACCCACGTCAGTGACATGGAATCTCATATGCGCACGCACTGTCAGTTTCTTGAAAGCACAAGAAACTTTTGCGTGTGCAGGAGAAAGTTTCCTGTGCACACCAGATAGTTTTGCGAGCACATAGGAAACTTAAAATTTAATTTTTCTGCCAATATCCCTTTAGGGGCTCATTATAATGCTGCTTTGAATAGCCAAAGACTAGAAAAGCACAATATGAGCTCAAGTCCATATACAATTTGTGGCTGCTTGAAATGGCCCAAAACATATTTGTAAGTATCTTGTTTTTTCACTTATAGATTTAAAAATTTTAGGGACTAATAACCACAAATCTGATATGCATTTCTGTGATTTCCTGACTGCATGATCTTCAGTAATCATTAAAAAACATTTTAAAAAATTGCTGGCCACTTTCTGTTTCAGGAGAACCTGGATTACAATCAGGAGCATTTAGTTCAGCAATGATGATTTTGATTTACTTGTGAGCATACTTGTGTGTTTTAGAAGGTGAAGGTTGTGGCAGAGAGAATCCTCAACCAAACAGCAGCCATTTTAATTTGTTTGACAGGGTGGAGAGGTGATAACCTCCCTCTGAGGCTGCACACCCACTGAGAAGAAGAGGAGAGAGAGAATGCAAAAGGAGGACTGCGCAGAATTGTGATAAGGGGGCAGGATAGAGAGAGTGAGAAAAAGAAAGAGAGAGAGAGAGGGGTGGAAAGGAGACTGTAATATTTGATTATGGCTCAAGGCTGCGTGTTTGTCCAAAGGCTAAAGACTGTCAACCAGCTAATGGTGGGGGTCGATGTGTGGGTGTGTCTGTGTGTATTTGTGAGAGCATGTGAGCCTGTGCAGGTCGCTGCTATCAGCACGTAATTTATGCTGAGTACATGTGTATGTGTGTTTCTGTGTGTGCCCGTGTGTGTGTGTACGTTACAATTTCTGGATGTCAGTTACACTTCTCTGGGCCTGAGGAGAATACAGCGGTCTCCCTCAGGGCACTGTTAGTGCCACTCTCATACAGATGTGCTGGCTGCCACTGTGTCAGTTTCTGTGTGTATGTGTGTGTATGTGTGAGTCCTTCTCTTACAGAAAACTAAACTTGCTCCTTAGGGTCTGAAGTGCTTAACAGGGTTGGATATTGTCTTGGATTTGTCAGTTCTAGTTTTATTGAAGCTCTTTCCAAGTCTCTCAACAGTGTGAAAGACAAAAACCATGCCCAGCAAAAACACCTGTGTTTTTTGCTGGTTCAGGCTGCAATAAGCAGACTCAGTAAGACTTTGTCTTTTTATTGCATTAAGAAAATGATGAATGCAAGGGGTTAAAGTCAACTGTATTTATTCTAAAGGGATATTTTACTCTTATCTTATTTTTAAAAGCATCTTTAAATAAGAGTTTAGTTTTATTTGTTCTTGTGGTGTGATTGTAATCCAGATAAATGAATTGAATATTTGTTGTAGTATCCTTATTACTATAATGAACAATGCTTTCCTGAAAGATAGATTTGTCAGTATTTCAAAATTTATTTTTCTTTTTTACCAGATGCTGAAGAAGATAACGACTGGTCGGTTTCTGAAAAAGACAAAGAGGTAGGTGTTGATAGTAGCTTTACACCACAAAATGTAAATCCTGACTCAAAGTCCTTATGACTCATTTAAAAGCAGAGTTAGTTCTCATCATCTTAAGACGATGATTTTTCTTAATACGAGGAAAATTACCTTTGCCTCGAGAGTTATGTGTTTGCTGGTATCTGTTAGTTTGTATGTTTGTTTCTAATTGGATAATTCAAAAAAGATATACATAGAATTTCATAAATTTTTTTAGAAAATGTTGATCATGGCACAAGGGAGAATCGATTACATTTTGGTGATGATCTGAATTTAGACATGGATCTAGGAATTTAACAAGTATTTGCAACAATGTGAGATAGGGCAGTTTTTAAAAAAGAATTGTCAGTGATGGATATGCTGTATCCAGTTGAGATAAAAATAGATTCAAATGTAAAATAAAGCAGATATTTATTCCAAAGAATATTCAAACAACATAATGCCATATCTGTTATTTATGATAAGTTGTTTGTAATACTCTGATTGTATTATTGATCAAACAGCTTAACATTTTCAGGTAGTAAAACCATCCAGTTAAGATGATCATGTCTGTCCTAATCACAAAGCTTTGTTAAATCAGCTCTGTTTGCATTTGCTTCAGGCTCAGATTTATAACAAAGAAAGAGGAGCCCGGATGCAGCGCCTGTCAAACAGATATTATACAGACAAAAGCGTCCAGTGTAGAAACTGCAACAAGAGAGGACATCTCTCCAAGAACTGCCCTGAACCCAAAGTGAGTCCAGTCACTACACAGTCACATTCACAGCGTATGAACAAACATGATTTCAAGTTCATGATACTGATAACAGTGTTATCTGTTTTTGTGAGCAGAAAGTATTACCCTGCTACCTTTGTGGCACCCCAGGGCACGTAGTGAGCGAATGCCCCAGCAGGCATTGCAACAACTGCGGGCTTCCTGGACACCTCTATGACTCCTGCAATGAGCGGCCGTACTGGCACAAACAGTGCTATCGCTGCAACATGACTGGCCACTTCTTTGATGTGAGTATGGCTTCCTGGTTATTTGGACATTTATTCTGATGTGATTTTTTTTTCCCACAGGAGAGTTTGGTAATCTAAGTGCTTCAAAGCTTAAGATTACCATAACAGTAATTATTTCATGTATGGTAGAGAGCATTTGATACTTGATGCCTCAGGTTACAAGAGCCTTAGTAAAGTCATTGAGTTGGATGTTGCTCAAAGTGAAGAATAATCATAAAGATTTAACAATGTCGTGCATTTTTTTCAGTAAGTGTGGCAAAGTCAGCATATGCATAATCGATTTCTGACATAATCTTCCAGACAGAGAGGTGTTTTAAGAAATTGGTTCTCTCCACCTACAGCTGCTCTTGCACTGGTTGCTATAGTTGTCATAATGACAGACACAGTCTTTGGGACTGTTTGACCAATTTGATGCATAAAAATGTTGATGTTTGAAGTTTTCATCTGACCCCCTTTGAACTGCTCAAACTTAGGCTGATGTGTGCCTGCAGCTCTGTGAGGATCCAGCATGTATGCAGACACAGAAATATGAGTTCATTTTAATGGAGAAAGTCAGCAAATCCACCTCTTCTTAAGACTGTATTGCCACAAACTGCTTGTAGCTACACATTTGATTGGAAGCTTGAAAGAGCCACAAGACTTGGACGTACAAGTCTCCAATTGACCTGTTTTTGCTATCTGATACTGTTTTAGAGATATGACAGTTTCAGTTTCGATGGGCTCTGTTTGCTCCTCCTCAGAGTTTATAAAGGATGTGGATTGCAGAATCTTTTTTCCCCATCTCCATTTCGAAACAACTCCCCACAGATGCCACAATCCTGGCCAGGTCTCTTTAAAAATACTATCAGTATGGAGGAACATTTCTAAGGATTCAGTCTCTGTATGTTTATACTTTAGTGTGTATGAGCCTGAGTTCATTTGCATTGGAGGGGTCAGATTGGCTGCTCCATGATGACCAACTCTTAGGGCTTCTCAAATCAAAAGCAATCCAGTAATATTAAAGTTGCTCAAAAGTTTTGATCAGCATGGCTTATGTGTCAGCAGTGAGCTTTTCAAGCCAATACCATAAACCTTTAAGAGGAAAAAATATTTTTTTGATGGGCAATTTTTTTGGCAATATTTTATTTGAAAGGCCTAGATGAGCCATTTTACACTTCTACTCACCTTGGTCTTTGGTGCCAGGGGGCATGGCCCAGTCTATAGCACAGTAGTCGCTGTGTTCTTTTAGGACAGCAATGTTCAACCAACTCTGATGGAGGATCTTAAAAGCAAAATGCACTGAGAACAAACAGTGTTTGGTTTTGGTTACCTACCAGCCATGTCACACACTCCTTACCAAGAATGATGGCAATGACAAATGTTGAAAGTCTGTCATTTATAAATTATTTTAAAATAAATGTGTTAAAACATAGTCTCAATACAAAGGAAAATTAGTTTGTTTAAAAACATGCATATTCACAGTTGTTTTAAGGTCTTTTAGAACTTTTCCTTTATTGTGTGAAGTAGTTATTACACACTGAAACTTGCCCAAAACCCCTCATCATGAAATTGAATAAAAAAACACTCTAATAACCAAATCAAACTGAATGTCACATTCGTAAACAGACGTCTAAGCCATGGGCTGTGTATATTGTTGAATCACTACTTGTGATTAGAGCTGAAACGATTCCTTGAATAATCAAGATTATTCGATTACAAAATATCTTCAAGGCAAATTGTGTGCCTTGAAGCCTCGTTTAATATATAATTATACATATAAAATATATATCTGGACTACTATACAGTGCACGGTGTTTGACACAGACGGTCATTTCTGTGGCACAATGCGCCTGCTACCTCCACTGCCGCGCGGCTTGTAAAATCATGAAGGAAGAGGAAAGAGAGGGACAGAAAGGAGAGAGTCTTTAGAAAAAATGGCAGAGAGTGTCTCAAGTGTGTGGTCACTACAAGAAGGGACGAAAAGAAAACACAGTGCAGTCTGTCTGATGTCAAACAGAGTTAGCTTAGCACATAGCTTAGCATGATAGCACATTGTCAATGCTGCAGCACGTCAACAGTAAACATCCGGCCTGTACATCCTCAGAGCGACACAACAGGATGCGCTTTTGATTTGAGATCCCATTTATGCTCAGAATGTTCAAAATCAGAAAAATAATTTGTTAATTTAAGTGACCTGGCTTTTCTGTTTTGTGTTATTAATAATAACAATGTGTAATGATTCAATGTAAAAAAAAAAAAAAAAAAATAGCGGTGAGCGCAATGTTACTGTTATCCGATTACTCGATTACTCTACAAAAAAAAGAAAAAAAAGATTAAGTATTCGATTACAAAAAGAATCGATAGCTGCAGCCCTACTTGTGATTAATCTATGGTGTACAGCAGGAATGAGCAACCGCCAACATGGCTTCCCTTTGCCCACCAGTAAAGTTGAAACTGAAAAAAATGTACTTAAAGAGAAGGAAAAGTGACAAAATCCATCTAAAAAACTTTAGAAATAATAAATATCCCATGAATCCCAGGAAAATGGGGGTTGAATTAGCTTTAATAGTTTTTAATAATGGTAATCGGAATGTTAGAAAATGTATCTGTATAACCATGAAAGTAAACTGGCTTCATTTTTGTGTTGGCTTATTAAAATCAATATTTCTACTGGCATTTGAGTTAAAATATAAAAATGTTGATAAAAATGTTTTTGCTATAAACAGAATTTGTTCTTTTTGGTAATATATGGATCATGCAACCATTTAATGAAGATTTCGTCCAGAATTGTAAGATTTTGGCGCTTTAGTATTAAGGAAAATTAATGTGGCCTGAATGGTAACAAAAGTTTCCCATTCCTGATGTACAGTATTCTGCCATAATCCCATGGGCAAGGAAAGTAGGATGAAGGAGACATAAGAACAAGGACACTGATGGACTTCAACAAATAAAACTGATAACATGCTCTCAGCTCATATTTCCATGTTGTTACCCCTTGTCCTGTATTTTGTTCCTCGCTTCCTCATCCTCACATGACGACAAGTGACCGGGGGTCAACACACGCTGCTGTTCACATTAATTGATACACTTCGGCAATTACAGCTTAGTTATGTCTCTGCCATGCTGCATATTCCAGATGTGTGTGTTGTGCTTACGTGTGTGTGTGTGTGTTGGCACTGAAGGGTAAATCTAATGACCATCAATGACAATTATCCCACCGCAGCGTTCATTACCTTGCCCATTTACACTAATGCCAGAGAATGGAAAACCCTGTGTGCATGTACGGGGCTGCTTGTGTCTCCCCCACCTCACACCCAGCTCTCTCTCTCTCTCTTTTCCTCTCTCTGCTTCTCTCTCTCTCCAGTGTCAGTCATGTACTGCATTCTGTGTAATGGATGAGTAACCAGGTGAACACCAGAGGGAGAGGGGAGACCAGGACACACAACGCCCATTCTCTCTCTGTGTTGTCCATTCTTTCTTCACTCCTTCACCCAGCCCCTTGTTCATCTTATTTTCTCCCATCCTTTAGCATTTCATTTTAACAACAAACACAGGGACAGAGTTGTGTAGTATTCTAATTACCCTTTTCTTGAACACAACTTATTTTCCCCACTTGCACTAACAAATGATACTCTATGTGCCTGTGTGTGTGTGTTTGAAGGAGGGAAAGAGAGTCAGGTCTCTGTCCCCTGGGCCTTCTGTGTCTCTCATTAAAGACAGACGGTTGACGGAGCGCGAGTGTGTCGCTCGCCTCGCCTGTCGCCCTCAACAACAACACACTACCCCAGTGGTCTGGAGGGAGGGAGCAAACAGGAGGGAGCGGATGCGTGTGTTAATGTGTGTGTGTGTGTTAGTGAGGGGGGTTGTAGGAGAAAAGAAGGCTCAATGAGAGGTGGAGGAAGAGGCAGCTTTCTAAATTCATATTTCCCTGTCTCTGTATTCAAATTTAAATGTGTCAGATTAAGCCAGAAAAAAAGTGGCCACCATTCTTTAAAAGTCACATTTTAAACAAGCAGGTGAAGAAAAAACTCCCCTTTCAATGTGACAACAATTTACATGACATGTAAATGTGTGTCAGAACTTGTTTAGTGTATGCAAGTGAAAACTTAACAAATCCCCGTCCACAGAACCGGCTCAGATCTCCCTCTCTCACTGTCTCTCTCACTCAGTAGGTGTGTAAGTAGATCAATCTTGTTGCCTGCGGCGACTGCGGCATTTTCAATTTCCCAGTGGGAAGTGGCAGTGGCTGGGAAAGGATGTCGGAACGCTTAAGGAACAGCGTGGCGAAGCCCCGGAGATAATGCTTTAGCCACAGCGGGACAAAACGACTGACTGCTTTACTTACTGACTGTTTGAATGACTGCAGAGGGACACACAGTGGAGAGGGTACTGAGAAATAAGGCTTCTAAAGGTGTAATAAGAAACAAAGAGAGAAACTTGACAAATCAAAGTTGTATTTTTCGGTCTGCATTTTATTGTTAAGGGGGTATCAACCTAAATCCCATTACTGCTTCATAAAGATGAAGGCCATACCAAAACCCAGCAGCATATAACCCTTAAAATAAAAATATTAACAGCTGGAAAAAACATAAATTCAGCCGCACAAAATGAGACTGCGAGCACAAACAACTAAAACAGAGAGAGATTTCAGATATAGAGGCAGTAAGAGATACATTCATTATATGTTCTTATTTCTTATGGTTAAATGTGTTTAATTCCTTTGCTGCATAGTGGTACGCATGTCTGCCTTCAGTTTGTATTTTTGTTTTACTCATCTGTTGTCTCTCTTCTCAGGCCTGTCCCGAGATCTGGAGGCAGTATCACATCACAGTGAGTATCTTGCAACTTAGAACAACACTGTTTATTTCAGGGATGAGCTTTTAAGTCTCAATATTTGAGTTGCAATACTGTATAAATATTTCTTAGCACATTATTGATTTTTTACCAGTTGATTTTTGGCATCCTGGACATTTGTTTTGTATTGTAGTTAAGAATATTGCAGCAAGTTAGCAATAGATGTTCAGTCATTTGACTCTTGGTCCTCAGTTACAGTAATTATTACCTTGGCCAGGAGGTTATGTTCTTGCCGACGTTTTTTTTTTTTTTTTTTTTTTTTGTAAATTTCTTTGTTTGTTGGTTTGTTCGTTTCTTTTTGATAACTCGAAAAGTTATCGCCGTATTTCCATAAAATTTTCAGGAAATGTTCGGTTTGGGACAAGGAACAAATTATACGATTTTTGGAGTGATCCAGATCACCCTCTGGATCCGCCATGACAAAAAATGTGATTTTCGTGAATAACTTCTGAACTTATGTTTTCATAGTCATGGTCATGGTCATGGTCATGGAGGACTGTGATGCTGGCGGAGGTCTACGCTCTCCAAGTGCATTTCTAGTTTCTTTTATGGCATAGATAGTACCCACTACCCATGTTGTGTTGACTATGCTTGACATAAGTAACTTGGATTAGAAACTGTATTTTATTCATTTGTATAACCTATGGGTCTTAAATACTACTCAAATTTCACTCATAGTTTCCTACATCATGAGTTATGAGGTATCAGGATACATATCGTTTTGCCAAATCTTTGCCATTGCACACCTCTAGTCTATAACTCTTGACTAGTGCAGTGCAGATCTTCTGAAATGACTCGATTCAATTCAGGTCTGATTCTGGAGGTCACAGAATGATTTAAAATATTTTTGTAATTCAAACCAATTCAAAAGCAGACACCTCGAATTGTCTTTGTAGCACTTCACTTTCATTTTGGAGAGTCAGCTTTCAGTGGGGCTATTATTAGTGTGGTGGCTTGGTTTGGTAACACGCTCCACTATCTGAATCATACACTTTGAGCCTAGCTCTGACTGTCACATGTATATGTGTCATTGGGCAAGGCATTTAACCTTAAGTTGCTCCGGCTGCTGTTTCAGAGGTGTACAAATGGGTGTGACAGGCCATGGATGTATTCACATTTTTTTTTCTTTATTAAACATTTTACAAAATACAAACTCCATGTGAACAATGAGGATGGTGAACAAAGATAGCAATCAATCACAGTACAAAGAACAAAAAATATTCATGTAATGAAAACAAAACAATACAAATATTGTAAAGCAACAAATAAGGTACGTCAGGGCTACTGAGTCAATCAGGCATCCAGAAACTTGTAATCAGTCAGTCTGCCTATTTAAAGGCTGAGAGGTAGTCACTGTGCTGTTCGGTGTCATGGTGTGTACGACACTGAACATGGACAGAAAGCTAAGGAGAGTTTTCTCAGACCATCTATAGGCAGCTTGACGTTCCTGTGACTACCGTGGCACTTGTTGTTCAGAAGTTTAAGGTCCACGGGACTGTAGCCAACCTTCCTGGACGTGGCCGCCAGAGGAAAATTGTGGACAAATTGAAGAGATAGATAATACAAATGGTAACCAAAGAGCCCAGAACAACTTCAAAGAGATTAGAGGCAAACTCAAAGCTCAAGGTACATCCATATCAGATTGCACCATCCCTAACTGTTTGAGCCACAGTGGACTTTATGCTGGACATCACTGTTGAAAGCAAATCATAAAAATGTGAGACTGGAATTTGCCAAAATGCATATTAACTGGCAGTGGTCGAGGTCGCTCACCATTAGTTGGACCAAAGCTGTGTCACATACGAGACACTGTGCTTTGAGACTATGTGGAAATTCAGAGTTCTTCTTACCCAGGGCAGCATGCCACTACACAGGGGGTCCTGCCACTTTAGTTGAGTTTTCCCCCGTTGACAGTGCAGGCATTACATTAGTATGTCTTTGACAGCTGCAACAATTCTGATGCAGAGAGCTAGGGCTGCTAATGTGACAGCACAGCTAATGTTTCCCTACTCACCATGTAAAGAGAGTGGAGAGAGAGGCTGCATGGGAGGAAACAAAAGCACTGGTTTGTTTTGTTGGGCCGCTAGTGAAAATTTACTTTAAAATAAAAGAAAATATGTTTAGATGTAGGTTCAACATATATTAGTTCATGGATGTTTGAAACGATTCAGAATCTTTCGTATGATGATGACTTCACAACTTCTTAGATTTACGGCTATATAAAAACAGAAAAATACAGATACATTTTTGTATCCATGAAGGTAAAGGAAATGAAAAAAACAAGGTGGCAAAGCTTTAAGTGAAGCTCACTTAATACATGAAAAGCAAAGAGTGTTCACCCTTTTTTATTTCCACCCTTTTGTATTTGCCATGAAGTTAGAGCTCCAACTATTCAAGACAGTGCTACAACTTTAAAATTTATAGATGGTCTTACAGTGTGTGCTCTACCTGTGTCAAATTTGATTAAATCCCAGTGGATGCAATTGTTCTGCTTTGTGTCCCAATTAAAGCCAAAGTATAAAAGAAAAAGGTGGTGGTGATGAAGAGGGAGACTTAACCACAACATGTCCACCCTGCCTCACTTGCAGCCAGTGACACTTTCAGGATCTTTGTAGTGCAGGCTAAACTGCTTTGTCAGAGAAGAAATATTTGTTTAAAACAATCAACCGAACACTAACAGGAGCTGAAGAAACGTAACCTGAACAAGTACAAGAGAATGTGAGATGGTGTGTCCACATAGATTTTCAGTACTTTATACAGTTGCAATCAGAATCAATAAACCACCATTGCAAATGATTGACAAAATATACAAACTTCCAGCTGTTTGCAATAAACAAATAAAACAGGAACAATTGCAATAGCTCAACACAACTCATATTACAAGTGACTTCTTCTAATCTATCCAAAACAAAAATGCCACTTTGTTGATTACAGCAGTCTCAAAATTATTCAACCCCCTGAATAGAATCCCAAGTAAGAGCACACTTTTGGCCCTTTTCCACTAGCACGCCTTGGCCCTACTCTACATGGCTCTACTCGATTTGCAGTGTGTTTCCACTAGCCCGGTACCTCCTAAAACAAGCTAGTTTTAGTACCTACTCTGCTCTGGTTCCAAGCAAGCTGAGTTGATACTAAAAGATGACGTCACCGACTGCCGGCTACTGATTGGTCCGACAATGTCGTCATCGATGAGTCATAAGCGCGACGACCTAGCATGCTAGCGGTAGCTACCGTTAGCTTACCCTCATATGTCTTTTCTTTGCAGCTCGATTGCTCTCGTCCTCGGCTTCATTCTGTTGTATAGCTTCCAAAACTCTCCTGTGCTTCTCAAAGGGTATTTCTTCTTGCCATCTGCAGCCTTCTTATGCTTTCCTTTTTTACTCAATTTGTGACAAAAAGCCACAGATTACTGCGTCGCGCTCAAAATAATGTCTTTGCAGTGCCACCCAGCTGTTTAAAGCGACACTGCACCCCATTGGGGAGGTGACAAGGGCTAATGGAAAAGCAGCACAAGGCGAGTAGAGTAGAGTAGAGCCAAGTAGAGTAGAGTAGGGCTAGTGGAAAAGGGTCATTACAAATCAGGTGTCGTCGTAAGCAAACCTGATGTAACTAATTAAGTGCTTCATTAGCTGCATCGAGGTGCTATCTTAAGCACCCTTGAAGTACCTGCACTGGCTAGGCTTAGTTTACAGTAATGTTTGATTGCTTGTTAGAAATATGGCTAAGTCAAAAGTATTGTCAAAAAAACTTAGAGTGAAGATCATTGCCTTGCACAAACAAGGAAAAGGATACGAAAAAATGGCAAACGCACTGAATATTCCTAGAGGTACAGTTGGAAGCCTGGTTCTCAAGTTCAGTGGCTACAATACCTGGAGGTGGCAGAAAGAGAAAGCTATCAACGGCTTCCACCAGATTTATGATGAGGCTGGTGGTCAAAAACCCTCAAGAAACCACAAAAGACCTGCAGCAAGACTTGGTGGCAGCAGGCATGGATGCTTCAGTTTGCACAATAAGACGCATACTAGACACTGAAGACCTACACCACTACTGACCCAGTAACACAAGAGAGGTTTCCTTGGATATGCTCAAAACCATATAAATAAGCCACAGAAGTTTTGGCATTCTGTTCTTTAGAGTAATAAAGCAAAACTGGGACTTTTTGGGCCTATGTATCAGCGGTATGTCAGGAGGAGGAAGAATTAAGCATCTGCTGAAAGAACACCCTGCCTGCTTTAATGGAGACCGAGTGGTTTCTTAACCGGAAGGGGCAGTAGAGAGAGCTTCTGCCCTCTGTGTAGAACATGTTGTTGATAAATTAACTGTGACACAAAAAATAGTCAAAGCATCCACGTAGACACCAAACAGCAGGCTTTTTACTTTCAGTTTACCTACAGAGTCAGACACTGCTACAGCGCAAAATTGGTGAATGATAAAGTGAAGAGACATTGTGTTTTTCCTCGTACATTGGTCCGATGTTGGTCATAAATGGTTAATGTGGTAACTGTCTTCTGTGGGGTTACCAGAGTTCTCAGGCATTGTGATTTCTACTTGTCTGCCCATCTTGGATCTCTGCTTCACTGGTGTAATCCAACCTATGAAGCTAAATGGAAAGGCACTGAGTTATCTCTTATGGACATACCTATTCAGTCAGTTTTGAACTATCCTGTTAGAAAAAATGTCTAAAAATGACTGTGTTTGGCCCTCTTTAAAAATGTGGGTATAGCTGATCTGATTTAAGCCTGCATGCACTCCACCCAAACTTCTTCAGCATCACTGGATCATAGACACAAACAATGGACCAAAGAGGAAATCTATAGAATTTTGAAGACCTGCATCAAAGTTTCGAGTTAGGCAAAGACTATTTTTCCAATAGATCTGTCTCTTTTTTGATATGGAGATAAAGACTTCCTATGTGCTTAAATCCTCTGGAATACTATAAATAGTCATCATATGGCTCAGAAAATATATCCATTATTGGTGAGTTCCACATATTTTTTAACTTCACTCAATAGAAATATGACAGATAATATAAAGAAGTGCTTGAAGGGAGAAGCTGGCATGTAAATTTCAAAAGAAACACGGAAGAAACAGTGTACATCCACAAATTCATTTTTCTGGCAAGATTTCTGCTGGAACAATCTTATCAGAATTTTTATTACTCCTTAACAAAAGCTAAGGCTAAGTGGTTCACTGTTTGCTGTTGGAGGAAGTGCAGTGATGTCTCTGCAGTTTATGTTCATGGGTTTTGGTCTTGTCAAATTATCATACCATTTTGAAGAGATGTAAGCCAGCCCATTGTAGAAACACAAAACATACCATTAGATGTCTCCAGTTCATATTAATAACTTGGAAAAATCCTCGAAGGTCTGAGTAAAAAAGGGTTTTAAAAATACTTCACGAAGATTTTCATGGTTGCAACTTAAAAAAAATAATCAAGTGTCAGCTCCAGAACAATTCTCCTACCGTGAAACTCCTAATTAATATTAATTCCATCCACAGCATGGAGAAAATGACTTTTAAGTTAATGCTCCAAGCATAGAAGGGAGGTGAGTATTGGAAAAAATGGGGTTGTCAGAAACATTTAGATTAACACTTTTCCCTTTTCTTTTTCTTGTTTTCACCCAGACCTGATTTTACATACATGCGTGTTCTTACTAGCTCTCTTTTGTTTGTTCGTAATCCTGTAATTACGGTGCTGTAATGCTCCAGTCCTGTCTGCTCTCCGTTCTCATAAAATGAAATAGTAACTGAGTGAAAAAAAGAGTTTAGAACATGGCTTTCTGACGAAGGAAGAAAACATCAGTAGAGTATAATCAATGAAAATGTGTGATCTGATCAGTGTGTGATCAATAAGTTTGTCGTGATATCGACCCTGCCCCGGAGCAGACAAGTGAACTGTGACAAGGCAAACTACCTCTAAAGATAAAGACTGTGCCCAAAGTCATGGGAAGTTTTTATTTTTCTGTTGATTTACTCCATTTATTGTGAACCTGTGTGCACAGATGACATCTTTGTGTTTAGCATTTTCATGCCTGTTTGATGTAGAAACAACATGTCAAAGTGTACAAAACTGTGACAGTCACTTGGGCCAGATGTCAGCAGGGATGCATTTTCCTCTTTGTTTGTGTGTGTTTATCTGGAATATGTGAAGATAACTAGTTTTCTTGGCTCCTTATGTATGCATGCATGTGTGTGTGCTTTGGTGTGTGCATGTGTGTGCCTAAGTGAGGGGGTGATATAGACCTCAGCCTAAGAGAAAAGAGCAGCTTGTTTGTCAATTAAAAGACGTGATAAAGCATGAAATGGGCTGCCAACGCCACTCGGGACGAGGGAGGGGAAGAGAGAGAGACAGAGGGAAACAGAAGAGTGTGTGTTTGCATACATCTTGGCGTTCACTTTGTGTACGTGTGTGTGTGTGTGTGTTGGGGGAGGTCTGTCACTCTCCTCTATGGAGATTAATTAGCAGGGGCTGTCTAATGAAAAGGCAGCATCGTTAGCGCCAGGGTAGCACGGCGGGAGAGGCAGAGGAGGAGGGAGCAGGACAGGGACGTTCCAGGGGAGACGCTGGCAGAGAGGACGGGAGAGAAGTTTAATTGTTGCACAAGTGGTGACGGGGGGATTCTCGGTACGTTTCACTGTACAGTTTTTGTTTTGAAACCGAGACGGGAGAGGAAAGAAGCACTGCAGCAGGATCCTCTTGGCCACCTCTCAAACTGATAAAACTATCTGTTTTTGTGCGCGTCTCCTGGTGTGTTGTGTGTAACGGCGTGCTTTAACGGGTGGAGGATTGTGACCCAGGTCTAATTGAAGTATTTAAGCCATTTAAGCACGGGGAACAGAAGGTCGTTACACATCCAAACTGGCATGGGGGTTAGGGGCGCACATAGACACAAACACCCACCTGCACAACACAGACACGGGGCTCCTTCTGTTTAAGACAGCCTCATTTTATTCATGATGCTGCTTATGACCCTGAACTCCCCAATGTGAGAAGGTTTGTGTGTTAGTGTGTGTGTATGTATGTGTGTGTGTGTGCGTGTGTGTGTTTGCTTTGGGAGATGTGACTCTGTCACCTTCCGCTGGGCTCAGCCAGGTGTGAAAAGGCATTCTGTCAGACCTCCCTGCTACTGGGTCCATTTATCCTTCATGTGTGTGTATGCGTAGATGTGTGTGTTTGTGTGCGTGTTGGGTCCGTTTATCTACAGTGTGTTGTCTGCCTGCACCTGGCCCTCAACTAACAAACTCCTCCAAACCACACAGTATAGACCACAAAGCCCTGGAGTATTTACTGAGAAAGTAAGATACTGACACACATGGGCACGCACACCGACACACAGACACACACATATGTCTTCTAAAATGTATCAAGCAGTAAATTCACTAAAAAGATATCTAAAAATTTTTTATTTCACTTGTGTCATAGGGTCTAGCTTTTTTTCTAGCTTTTAGCTTTCTTTCTTTTCAAACAAGCAAACTCACACACACATACACACACACACACACACACACACACACACACACACACACACACTATTTTTGCTCTTTCTTGTAGCAATAGAGTGTTGTCTCTCTTAAGCTGTGCATACACAGTGCTATTCCAATCCAATGTTACATCATTTGCAAAGGAATTTCCACCCACACAGTGCAACTGCACATGTACAACGCACAACTAACATGCACAATTTGTGTGCTCACACTGTATGGTCATGAACATCCAGAGTGCTCACATTTCACAAGTGTAATCGCGACAAAACATTAATGGAAGTCAACAGAGTTTCGTGCATCATCAGTGATACACCCGCCCACAAACACCTGCACAAGGCATCACCAGCTAATGTAGCATAAGCAGGTACATCATAAAAATAACCCTGTGTAGTCTGAAGCTTGTTTTTATGTCCCAACACAAGGGGAGGACGCCTATCACACTTACATGACATATGAAGGCCTAGTCACCAAACTCAGAGTGAAGCTCCGGTTCTTTTACCAAAATAGATCCTGCTTTTTACTTAGAGCCAGGAAACTGCTTGTGTCAGCAACATTTCTTCTTTGATTGATTATGGAGATGTGCTGTATATCTGTGCTTCATTTAACTGCCTGCAGTCCTTAAACAGTGTTTATCACAGTGTCTTGAGGTTTGTCACTGATGATGGCCCTGACTTATGAGGCTCATCTTGGCTTAGTTCCGTCTTATTCATGTACTTTTCCTCACAGAACTAAGTCACTGTGTCTTACACTCAGGTGACGTTCGCCATCTCTCTGGTCCTCGCGCCAGTTTGTTGCCCTCACAGTGTGGACCTCCTTACAGACTGAGCTGAAACTCACAGAGCTCATTTCACTCTGAGCCTTTCGCTCCATGCTGATGGATAAACAGCGTGAGACTTTTGAGCAGTGCTTGCATTTCTAAGTTGTTATTTATGTTAAAGCTTCTGCACTTTATTGCATGACACCTTGCGCTCACAAAAAAATGTACAGTATATTTTAACTCACTGTATATTGTCACCTTTCAGTTACGTTTTCTCATGACGCTGTGCTGCGGACCTCTTGGCCAGGTCATCCTTGTGAAAGAGGTCTTGATCTCAATTTATCGTTAATAAAGATTAATAAAAAATCCTTTTGACTGACTTCTCAAAAAGAAAATAAAGTGGGAAGATCAGCTCATAGTTGCTCCGTCTGTGTGAGTGAATGTAGTCGTACAACCTGAATATCAAATATGTCAGGAATCCATCCAAAGCTGTTGTCTAGAGTCAGGTAGGGCTTTTATTTTCTGTTGTGTTTCTTTGTACAGTGAGCGACGTATGATGCAATGTCCTGTTTTTAAAAGCATCCAAAAGTTGAAATTGCAGTTTAGGCTTGACTTTTCTGCAACCTCTGTTTGAAGAATTCCACTTCCTTTCCTCTTTGTGAGTTTTTGTGTCTTTTATAGTTTTGTCCCTGAGAACAAAACTTTATAAAAAAAAAACATTAAAAAATTGTTGCACAGTTCAGTTGCTTTATATATGGTCATAGATTTTGGAGGGATAAAGGAGGGTTATTGTATTTGTTAAAGTCACATAATGATGTAGCCTTACTAGGAGCTTAATTTCCAGTGAGCTGAACAATGTGTTTGCCTGTGCAACAGTCACATCACAGGACATGCAATATCAGTCACATGACTCAAAGTATATTATGCTGCCATCTTCTATTGTTCAATGGAAAGCAAAACCACCAAGTTTATCATTTCCTCAACTTGCTTCCATAAAAATCGAGCTGATATCCCCATCTGAAGGCACAATCAGACACTGACCACAATGAATGCATGCAGTTTACGGCGCAGAAGACAGAAGTATTGTAAAATGTATTTTCTCCACCGTCATTCAGCCCTACCTTGAACAGGCATTAACCCACTGTTGGGCATTTCTCTCTTGCACCTGCTCTTAAAGTCTGAATTAGTGGTAACAGGAAACTACAATATGTGTTAAATGTTAATTGGTGTTAAAAGTTCATAGAGTTGCTGTGTAGTGACAACAGTGAAAAAAGAAAACTGTAAAAAAAACAAAAAAAAGAACAATTAAGCTACAACAAAGAGGCAGTTGAATAAAGAACAAATATTAAAACAGACAAAATCTTTTTTGATTTTGGAAGTATAAACTTTGTGAATTTGATGTGTGCAACATTTCCAGAAACAGTTGGTAATGGATCATGTTTACCACTGTTACTCATCACCCTCTATCACAGCTACACAGTGGAAACCTCTGGAAACTCAGGACATTAAATGTAGATCTATTTAAAGTGGAATTGTCCTCCAGTCTTGCAAGTTTTGCACCTCAGGTTTCTTGTTTAATATGATTAACACAGTATCCAATGTAACACACGTCAAAGTTGTCAACAGAATCAGGCTATTGCTGTGTGGCGCAATACTATACGGTACAATGCTGTGCAGTGCAACATTTTTTTTTCTTGATGCTCTTGCTTTATTTTCTCTGCCATTGCTTGAGTTGTGGCAGAAAAGAGGGATTTTGAAAAGAGTTGTAAGTCAGCACAGTTTGTTTATCTGTTGGGCATGCATGTAGCAGAGGGTGGAGCACTAATCTATTTCAGTGAGTGAAATGATTTACTTTCACTTTCAGCATAAGGTGAGGACTTTTTTGGCTCACAGAGAGCTGTGTTTTGACAAGCCTTTAAGTGAGTGCAATGGGCCAAACACACTTTTCTCCCGCTGTACAGTTAAAACGCCTCATATACAGTTTACAATGGGAAGTGTGTGGATGACAGGCGTGGGACGCTGTACGATGTGACACTTACATCCAACACTTAAGTTTGGTTAGGACACTGTAATGTTTTGTATGTGCTTAATAATACAACATCCATTTTTATGCTGGACAAACTGTGTGTTGGCCAGTCTAGCACTTGTTCCTTTAACTGCAGTCCCATACTGTTGTACCTTGTGCAGAAGTGTCTTGGTATTTCTTTGCTGAAATTAGTAGTGGCGTTCTAAAAAATAGATCATTATTTATAGTCTGAGTTGGATGGTCATTTTCCTCTTCAGACTGTTACATTGACTGCTTTGTTTTTAAGGAAGATTTGCAATGTGGATACACAAGGTCAGAGCACACTCTTCCACTATTGGTCAGTCTGTCTCAGATGAGCTCAGGCTCAGAGCAATCTACACAGCCTCTGGATGTTGTTAACATGTGGCCATGCTTTGCATGACAGAGTCTTATCTTATATTTTTTAATACAGAGATGAGCTGTGTTAACTCAGTTTTTTAAGTTTTCTCAAGGCAATGATGTGATATCCATCATATCAATCAATTATTCAAATCAATCAATCATTAAAGAGTAATAATCATTTTTAAAGTAGCGCCACATGAAGAATCAGCAGTCACAGACCTCCCTAAAGAAAAATGAAGTTAATATTTAAGTGTAAAAATTGCATGTTTTGTCTATTGGCTGTCAAAAGGAAAGGATTTACATTTTTTTAAATTTGGGTTTAACACAATGTTCCAAAGCCTTTGGATATGTGGGTTTGTAACATCAGGGTGTCTTTAACAACATTAATGCATAATAATAATACATGTTAGTCAAAAGCACCTTTAAGACACATTACAGTGTCAGTATTTGATAATTTATTTGATGCCATTGTTGAGTTTGACAGTTTTATCCCTCAAATATATAAAAATGTAGAGACCATCAAAAGTTTTCTGCTCAGATGACCAATAATCAGTCTTAACGCAAACTTAGGCTCAGACCGAGACCACCTTAATGTCTCCAGGGGTGCAGACATTAAGTGAAACACTAGATTAAGTTCAACATCAACAAAAGTTTCTGGGGGCCTGTTTTACCATTCTGTGATTGGTTGTTGGATAAAGTAGAAAAGTGATTTGGATGTGGGTAATGACATGAAGAGAAAGAACCACAGGTCAGCGTTAGACCTGCTGTGACTGTTTAAAGAGACTATTGCCTCTGTACATGGGATGCAGCTGAATCACTTGGCCATTTAAAAGATGTATCCGTGTGGATAGAGTTTATGATATTGAAGTATGTTTTGGCACATAATGTATATATGAATGTGTTTTTCCAAGTTCCTTTTTTAAACAGAATGAAAAAATGTGATTTTTCTGTAAAAAGATGACCAATTTATTGGAGAGGTCAGTAGTTAATTCTTTCTTTCCTTGAACAGGGCTTCTAGGTGTCGCTAACAACACAGTCTTTTGGAGGTAGGCTTCATCTTAATTCAGCCCATCAGAAATATGTCAAGGATAAATTTTACTGATTGTTAAACCAGGCATCTGAAAACAGTTTCTTGAGCTTTCCTCCAACAAGTCTGTATAAAGAGGCGGGTTACCAAAAATTGACCTCTGGACATTTCTCTGGAGAGGGTTTTGATCAAAGAAGAAGAGGTTTTTGGAATTGCTTGGCACAAAGGGGGTGATAAAAGATAAAAAAAGAAGACACTGGCATACAGAATTGAAAAGCAGAAAAATGATGGATGGATGAAGAAGAGCAGGAAAAGGTGGTCCAAGATGACCGACCTGCTGTCCTTACACAGGCTGCATTAATGCATGTAACAAAAATCATGCATAAATGCATGGGCTTATTCATACAACACACACAAGTCACAGTGACTTTTTCCTCCGGTTAATGTTGTCACAAGCTCCCTGAATTGGGTAAAGACCAGAGCGCCACCTAATGGCTGCACCAGAAAGTGTAAAACTCCTCTTTGATCTAGAAAGTGAGAATTTTCTTTCCCTAATTTTCAAACCTCTGACTGTGTGCCAAAAAATGTATCACATTCCTTTTTTGGTTCCTTGTTGTATATTTGTTAATTTAGTGGACAAAAGGCATTTATTTTAATATGATTCACTGAAATGTGAGTGATTAACACAGGGAAGACTGAAGGAGGAAGACGGAGAGAGAGGAAGGTTGGGTAGGAAGGATAGGTGGGCAGAGAGAGAATGAAGAAACGAGGAGGGGAGCAGAGACAGGAGAGTGAGTGTGTGCACACAGCCGCTGGTTGGTGCAGGTATAACTGTGTGTAAGCATTGATTGGCCTCTCTTTAGATAGTAGTGGTGACACCTGTATGTGTGTGTTTATTGATCTGCTGGTGGGGCTGGAGCTCCGTGTGTGTGCAGATTCTCTCCTTAAGGTGGTATCAGTGTGAGTATTGATCTTTTCCTTGGGGACAGGGGTGTGTGTAGACGTGTGTCTCAGGGAAACTGTGGAAACGGTCTCCATCTTTCTACTAAACAGAAATGAAATGGTTCTGGCTCATAAAAGCAAATTGTCTTTGGTGTCCCACTCTGACCCCACTGCTGCTTTTCCTCACTTTTCTTTACCCATGCATGCTCATGCTCTTTAAGCCTTACATCTTCTGTCTTAGTTCAGAGGGATTTTGCTGTATGCTCATATTCACACATCTTTCTACTTTAAAGTAGGAACATTTGAATTCAGAAATAACCCTTTTCTTGAAACAAGATAGGCCTACATAAATAACTCTTTTAAAAAGGTGAAAGGGGTGTCCCTTTTTTTAAGAAAACCATTTAATATAATAGCTTATGTTGGTTAATTTTGTATTTCATATATTAATACTTCATTGTACATCATTTGGTGTGGACAAAAAAATAAAATACGATGAAAACGTACCATTCCCAATGTTTAGGATTTAACATTCTTATATTGATGAACCTGTTTGCCCAAAGCCTTCCATTGATTCATACTTGTACTGAGGTTTTTAGACTGACTGATTTTACGGTGGTGGAGCAGTTGTCCATCTCGAGCTCTGACTGCACAATATTTTGGTTTTTGTGGTTAAATAGAAAATCTGTCTTAACAATACACTTAAACTTAACTCTCTGAAACAGAATGTTGAATCATCAGCACTATCTTAAATCAGTTAAATTACTTGAAACAATCTACATGTCAAAGAATTGAAACATAATCTGAATGGGTGTAAGGAAATCTCAATGCACCACTATATCACAACAGTTTGCTTCACAATACTGTAGCATTATTGACCATTTATTTGACTTTTTATATCAATTGAGGACATTTTTGTAGTAATTCCCCCTCTGTTGGTTTACTTCGGGGATTCTGCCATTTGGCTTTCCGTCTCTCCAAAACATTTGGTGCTATTTTTTTATCATTAAGGAACACAATGAAGATATTTAATGTTGCAGTTACCATGCTTTATATGAATAGAATTAATTAGAAATTATATTTTCAGTGCAAATTAAAATGTTGGTTCCTCATACTATTAAAAAACGAGGAGGAGATTGCTTAAAACCTTTGTGACATTTCACTTTTTCATTGTGATGATTTATTCAATCTCTCCTGTACAGTGATATTTTCAGATTCTTACCAATATATTGCAGGGTTAGGCATTTTACTGATGTCTGTTTCGGGAGCTGAGAGTTAGGTATACTGCTCAGTCTGCACTAATTTTTCACTTCATGATTCAGAACTAAATAAAATAAACCTCAGAATGTGTTTTCAGCAAGATGAGAATAGGAAGGAATAGAGTAAGTGGGGCACAAAACTATATTATATCTTAATCAGCTGTTATTTAATCAGTTTACTTCAGAGTGATTGTTCTAAACTGCTGTCGTAGTATAACAATTATTATTATTATTATTATTATTATTATTATTATTGTTATTAGTAGTAGTAGTAGTAGTAGTAGTAGTAGTAGTAGTGGTAGTGGTAGTAGTAGTAGTAGTAGTAATAGTATTATAATTGCCTCACTCTAAATTGATTCGTACTTTCCAAATAATCTGGATTGAAACTTTCATTGCTGTATCATTAGTTGACCCCACAGAAATACATTTAAGGATCAGCACATGGCACTAGAGAAGTGTGCACATTGTTATTTTTGTATAATTAATGTTGGACTCAGTCAACAGTTTGTTCTGCATTAATAATCTATATTTCAATTATTTTATCATCACAAAAGGGTTTGCACTGAGTTGTTAGTGATCCAGTAATGGCCATAGAGAAAAATAAGATCTGTTTTTGACCAGTACTTTATATAATTTCACACAGAAAGAGCTTCACATTCACCAACCAGCCTCTGATCAAGTTTGAACTGTTTAAGTTTAACAGAAGCTGTTCATATTAGGGCTGGTTTAAAAAAATCGATTCAATCAATTTAAATCGAATTTCCTTTAACTGGTTCGTAATCAATCCATAACATCCAAAGATCGATCTTCTAACTTGGGTAGTTTTTTCTTCTTTGGATGTGCAGAGAAGCAGCCTGTGGTATCAACCCTGCTAGTCTCGTGTGATCAGCGTTTAGCGTTGCTTTCTACTGAACAAGATCTCATGAGATGTTACTGCAAACAAACATGGTGGAAGCACTATATGGGCACCACTGGCAAGTTTAAAAGCTGATGTTTGGATGTACAGTATTTTAGATTTAACAAGTACAAAAGAAAATACGAGTTGGACAAAAAACAAGTATTATGCAGAATATGCATTAATGCATATCATTAAAATATGATTAATGTAACTGCTTTGGGTTTAGTTCTTCATGTTAAACAATTTTAATGATGTACCAGGTCAAAAGGTCACTTTTTAAATTTACAGCACTATTGTAACTAAGATATCCCAGACTGAATAAATATGGAATTGACTCGTGAATCGAATGGATTTGAGACCCTGTAATATCGAATCGAATTGATCCAGAAAATCTGAATCAATACCCAGCCCTAGTTTATATGAATAACTTGTGTATGTATGTGTATGTCTGTGTGTATGTTTGTGAATGTATAGTAAAGCCTTCTCAGCTGGTGTGATCTGTTCTTGAAAAATGTTTCTCATAAATGGTGGAACAAGATGATGTCTTAAAAAGTAACCCGCAGTTCTTAATATCATAATTTTGGGGTTTAATGTGTCAGTTGTAAAGTCATATAGGTTTTATTTTTAATTGCAAATGCTCTTCAGAGTTTACATGTCATGTCTCTTCATCTAAGACAGCTGTGTTTGTAGCTGGAGAGTCCCAACAGGCTTTGTACAGAGCGAGGGTTTGTTTACCTTTGTTTGCTTAATGTTCATGACTAAAACCATGTACTCCTCTGACCTTAGCTGGTCTAACTCCCTGTCAGCCTGTTATGTTAGAGCGCCCTGCAGTGGTCTGACAGAGAAATGCACTCTGAACTGCCACAGGGAGGAGATAAACTTCACCACATTGAAGGGAACCTGCTGCAGATCAACAGTTAGGAACTGAAATGAAGACCTGCTCTTTTAAAACATGCTTTTTATGGTTCAATCAGGTGTTTTAAAGTCATTTTTTGCTTGGAAATGAATCATGTCAGACTCAATATATCTTGTTTTGAATATTGAGGTAGAATGGAGAAGTGCACCAATACTGGGCTATAGGCAGTATCTTAAGTGTCTTGGATATATTAGTCTTCATCCAAGATATAGGATAAGAGGATCATGTAAGCACTAAGCACTGATCATGTTCTTGTTTGCTTTAAAACAAAGTTTACTGATTTGCATGTTTTTTTATGGACTTGATTATATGGATGTGTTTATAATAATATGATACTGACAAACAAATTTGACATATTCCCTGATAAAAAAAACAATCGTAGCAAAGTTACTGAGCTTGCAGATTATCCTTAAACCTTTTGAATACTGCTTGTATAGTTGTACAAAATAATAAAGATTAAAAGATTTAGAAATACATTCACCGGCCACTTAGTAGGATATACCTGTTCAACTGCTTGTTACAACAAATAGCTAATCACATGGCACTAACTCAGTGATTGTAGACATGGTCAACACTGGTGAATGGGAAGGAAAGGTGATTTAAGTGACTTTGAGTGCAGCATGTTTCTTGGTGCCAAACAAGCTTGTCATAGTATATAAGTAACTACTGATTTTCATGTGTTTACAGAGAGAGGTCAGAAATAGAAACTATCCAGTGAGTGACAGATTTCAGGACAAAAAATGCCTTGTTTATTCCAGATGTCAGAGAGCAATGGCCAGAGAGATCTGAGATGATAGAAAAGTTACAGTAACTTTAAGAACTCCTCACCAAGGTATACAGAAGACTATTCCTGAATTTACAACATGTCCAGTCATGAAGCAGATGGGTTACAGCAGTAGGAGACCACAGTGGGTGCCATTCCCTTATTCTTTATTCTTTATTTCAGATCACCATTAGTCACTGCTTTAGCAGGGACTGTGCCCTGGGGCCATTTTAAATTTCAGTTAAAAGAGAAAAAATAAAGTAAATGCAGATAAAATGGACTTGTAACACAGTCTCATATATAACTTACCAAGTCACACATTCACATCAGCTATGGACACGAAAAGTGGACCATAATTAGAAATATTTGATCTGGTCTGATGTATCTTGATCTGTGCTGCACCTTTCAGATGGAGGGTCAGAATGTTGTGTAAACACCATGAAAGCATGAATCCATCCTGCCTCGGTTTAGGCTGGGGTTAGGGGTGTTGGCGTAATAGTGTGTGGAATATTTTCTTGGCCCACTTTGGGCTCTTTAGTACCAACTGAACATCTTCACTTCACATCTTACCTGAGTATTGTTGCTGTCTACATCCATTTCTTTATGACCACAGAGAGGGTCCCCATGAGGCAAGCTTATGTTTACCCATCTAGAGGGACAACCCAGTAGGTCACAAAGGTCAAATCATCCCAAAGTGTTTTTTTGAACATGACAATGAGTTCACTGTACTCCAGTCACCAGATCTTAACTCAATAAGGATAAAGAGGAATGGGAGGTTAGCTTCATGGATGTGTAGCCAACAAAACTGCAGCAGCTGTGACACTGTCATGTCAAAACGATCCAAAATATCTGAGGAGTGTTTCAGCACCTTGTTAAATTTTCCTCAAAGAATTAATGCAGTTCTTCATGAAGAAGTGTTTAACCTGGCGCCAACAAGGAGTATCTAATAAAGTGGTTGGTGCGTGTATATGTAGAATTTTTTTTTACTGACAACGAAATTGATCATACACCAGTTAGTTTATTTATGAATAATATCAATTATCAAAACAGTTATGTTGTTAACCATTTCCATTCCATTTTAAATTTACTAAAACAAAAACATGCAAAGAGGCAGAACCATGAAACAGATACATACTTAGAAACAACTATGTAGAAAAAAAAAGGAAAAAAAGAAAGGTGAAACAGCGAAAACAATATGCAGTGATATGAGAAGATAAAATAGTGAAAAATTATACAAAGACATGAAAGCTAATAACCAACCAGACAAATGAGTCCTACATTTGGATTTGAAGGACTGGCTCAGCACTTCCCTCTTTTGTTCTTTCTGCTGAACATGAACTTACAGACTAAAGTTTCCACCTTTATTCCTCCTCTGCCCTTGCCCTCCTCTATTCTTCTCTCTTACATTGTGTTCATTCAAACAGCGCTATTTAAAAATCCTTAAATCCACCTTTATTCTCTGAGCTGTTTTTGCTGCCTCATCACTGTACCGTACAGTCCGGCCCTCTCACCTCGGCCATGTCAAAAGACTCCCTGCTCCTTTTTTCCCCGACAGACTGAGACACTGACCAAACAGAGGGCAGAGGTAGAGGGTACATCTGGAAAAAGAAAATGTCTTTTGTATGTGTGTTTAATCGGGTTCTATTAAAAAAATTAGCAGCCATCCAGGCAAAAAAGTAAAGTCCTTGAGGAAAAGTAACCTAGAAGGCAAGAGTCAGAGAAAGTACAGTTAGTGGTGCAGCAGTCATGATGAGTATATTCACTGTACCTAACATCGAACTTTCTAATTCACAAGTCCAATTAGGGCAGGGGGGTTTTACCAGTTTGATAATGTAACATCAAATCAATAAATTCTATTTTTCAAAAGATGACAAAAAATATAAACTCGTGCAGTTTATTTGATGTAACTCAAAATAAAGCAGAACAAAATGGCTTTAGAATGATCCACTCACCAATGATGAATATTTTTCTAAATGGTATCAAATCAATCCAACAACATAATGACTTTAAACACAGATTAAATTTGTTGCACAGAATTTCAGTGAATTTAAATTCATAGCTTGTTTTCATTTTTTTATGTTCCACTCAAGTTTTATTTGAAAATTAAAACACTTTAGCCCAGAATTGGTCGCAGTGAGCTATTTTTTGCATTGATCTACTCAAAAAATATTCTTTGTTTAAAAAAACAGATTCACAAAATACTTAAATGAATGTTTTATCAAAACTTTAGCAATAATGCACTGTCAATCATTTGCTTATTTGTTAATTCCATTTTTAAATATCTGACAGTCCACTCATAACATTTTAATGTTGTCGGGTCTTGTCAACAAAAGGTAAATTTAGTAATTTTTTGTTTAGTTCAAAGTCTTTTACAAACAGCATTATCAGATTTTTTTTTCTGACAAAATGCACATCGGAAATTATCAAGTGTTATATTAGAATTCTTTATAAACCCTTGTAAATCCCTGTGAGAACTGGCATTCGGCCCAGTTTTGTCATTTCTCTTCACAAAAAAAAATCGCCGAGGTACATATTCATCACAGGCAATGACCCCCCACCCCCAAAAAATACTAAGAAAAACTAAAAATGATAGTTTTATCCATTTTGTTGAGCTTTATGCCCAACTCAGAAACCCTGATTACATATGAGATCAATTCTTTGAGGCAGTTTTTTGTTCTTTAGCAAAGATATGCAAAAAAAAAAAAAGACACAGAAAGACTAACTGCATAGATATATACAAAGGGGGTTGTCAATGTAGGAAGTAAAAAAAGAGTTTTTATTCCCACCCTTTTTGTCTTTGGAAATTCAAATATGATCAAATAGCTTTTAATGACTTAAAATAATTTCCTTGTTCTCTCTGTCTAACTTAATTCTACTGTAATTCCTCAAATAAGTCAGACACAAGGACAGCCTAACCACCCATGTGAGCCTTGAGACAAGTCTATGATGATATAAGTCTATGATAACGTCAATGTGTGCCATCTATTTGTTTGTTCATGTTTAAAGATGCTTTGTTGAATTCGGGAAATCTGAAATAGCTTCTAATGTATTCTTAAAAATGTTGTAGATACAGTTTTCTTTATTAATAAGTTATAGTTGTTAAGCAGAATTGAGTGGATATAAGAAGGTCTGATGAGATACTGTAACAGGTCTAAGGAGTTATTTGTATGGATGAGAGTAAGGTGTGCCTTGAGATTATGAATGTAAGTGTGTCCTGGGTAAAATACATTTGAAACCACTGCAATAAGGCTAAAGTCCTATCAAAGATAACAATGAAGCTTCAACAAGACAAAACAGATTACTTAATTCCCCTGAAAAAACCTTTTTGGTTCAAACAAAGAGAAAGTTGCCTTTCATTAAAAGTCATCTGCAGTCAGCAAGAATATCTGGTACCATCGGGTATTTCTAATATGACAAATGCAAATACTCTCACTTACTCCTACTGCCTAATCATATAACATATCATTTAACACATAATATAACTAATACTGTAAATTTGGTTTAGAAAAAGAGATCATTATGATCTTATCCAATGCAAGTATCATGCTCATGTAGGGTGCTGCAACAATCCCACCCTTCCCTTCCCTAAATTTACTCTCCCTTGCCTTATTACATTACTTAACATCACCTTATGTTGATGTGCTCTTTGGCAGAATCAGTTATAAAAACAATAAAAACAAGAATGCATGTGTAAATCATCTCCCATTGTAAACCATACATTACATTATTTTAATTTGTACTAAGATAAAAGAGGAGGAATGAAAATGACAGTGTTGCATGGCACTTCCATTAGAACAACAAATAGAAGTTGGAAAATTTAAAGCATGACTATCATTTTGAAAGAGGTCATTATTTTTGCAGATCTTTTAGAAGTTGCATGAAGCAGACTGTCTTAGCTAAAGAAGGCTAAAGAAGGATGATAACACTTTGTTACAGGTGTTTTCAAAACAATTAACAAAACCATAGGAATGTCCGCACTGCGCTTTCACCCACACCCAAAGAGTTGTGTTATCAGCGGTCCTGCAGGCTTGCAGGCCTTTGTGTATTTACCCCCAGACAGACGGTGTTGTGTGCGTTTCTTACTGTGTTTGTGTTATATGCTGGCCAAAATGTAAAACCAGAACTTGACATCCTGCCCAGACCAGAACCTCACATAGACAGAATCCATATCTGTGTCTGTGTCACACTCATGTTGTCTCATTTTCATTAATGTGAATGAAATATTTCATCACACACATGAAACAGCCCGAGAACACCACAGCGAGTTGTCTGAATGGAAAGGAAATAACTTAGAGGCAGATTTGAATAGATTAGCTTGTACCCTCTGTTCCGCCTTCCACGGTGTGACCAGATTACCTCCAGCCCCTGCCCCAAAAACGGGGAAAGAGGGGGGGGCCTTTAGTGGTGGCTACCCACCGCCGTCCAGCCCCTCTGCATCACATTATCATTACATTCCAGGAGCGTTTTTCTCTCTGAAGAGAAAATCAGGACTCCCTCTGATTGTGTTCACACTGATTGACTGACTGACGGGATGAGATAGGCAGAGCCTCTGGGAATTACACTGTGTGTGTGTGAGTCCTCCCTGGGCGAGGGGTTATGGCTTCGGTCTGAGGCTTTGTGAACCTGCAGACACAAAGGGAGCAGAAATCACATCTGGTTATTTGGAGAAACCCCCTCCTCTTCCTCTATATCCTCTCCTCCGCTTTCCTCCCAGCACACACACATCCACCTTTAATCGTCTCTTAAGAATGATTAAATTCTTGTTGAGTGAGAGTAAACACTGTAATTAAATTCTTTATAATTTCGGGAATTGTACAATTAAAAATCCTCACGTGAGAATAAGCAGATTAATGACTAGGTAGTTAATTCTTCTTTGCCTTATAGTCGTCTCACAACTGTCTAATTAACCTATACACACCGACATGTTACACACACACCCACCACAAGGCTCTGTTTGTTTTGGTATGAGTCTTCCAGTGTTGTGCTGTATTGTCAGGCTGTTTTCTATGATAAAGCATGCAGAGATGGTCCCCTGTGGTTCTAGTAACATATGCAAACCTCTCCCCAACGCTGCAATAACATATGCAAAACAGCACCACCAGCTCCCACCACCCGTAACTGTTCAGATCCCCCCCCACCCCCCTCACCTCTTACACACAAGCCTGTTTGCTTCTCGGATTGTGTTTGATAACTTTGAGTGTGTGTGTGTGTGTGTGTTCCTTCAGATTTTAGTCTGTAACAGTCTGAGCTTTGTGTTGGCCAAAGGATTATCACAGCTTTGCCACCAGCAGCCAAGGCGAGGAGCAGCGGAGAGCACGGCTTAGGGACGCACCGTGTATGTGCGAGGACAACTGTGGGAAAACTGAATGTGTGTCCGTGCCATGGTCTCGTTTTAGTGATACGGAGGTCAGACTATGTCCTCGAATTACACTGTGTTAGTCCTAGAGCATAGGTTAACGTGAAACCTCAATGCAGAGGTGTAATTTAGCCTTAAGGGTTAGATAAACTGTCTGTTGAACTGTATCATGGATAGAGAGGTAAATGTTTTTAAGTGGATGCAACAGGTCATTTGTATCCAGTGAGGGCAAAAATGTGTAATGTACATTATTTTGACTGATATTGAAATTACTTATCAAACAGGATTATATATTAACTTTACAATCTCTTCATTTATGCAGAAATTAAGAATGATTTCATAGATTTCCTTCCTTGAGGTGATAACCATATAAAAAATAATTAGGTCTGCAACGTTAAACTGCATTTTACCATGTTCAACTCCTCAGAACCAAAGTGTGTCCACGCTAGGCTGTCTTCTGTTTTATCTCTGTTATTTCATTTTGCTCTTTTACATCTTCAACTAATAAAGGTGGAAACCATTGCCCCTTGAATCCTCACTTAAATCAAGGTGAGGGCAGAACTGTTCTGTAAACAAGGAAGACTGGCCTCCACTCAGCTTGCATGCAAAGGTCAGAGCATCACAGCTTATGGCATAACAATCATTTAATCTCAATTGTCTTATTTCTACAATTATGAAAAGTCAAAACTGTAGCCGAAACTGAAACAATCCTCAGCACTGCTGTATGATCTCAATGCACACACAGAAAATTACTATTAGGGTGGAAATAAAACAAATAAAACAGAATCCAGCATAGACAGGTTTTGTGAATTATATAAATAACTCAACCAAACCAAATCAAATCATCACAAAATACTGAAAATCAATAAAACTTTGTGTTGTTGTGGTGCAGGTTTGACTCATATACAGTGGTTTCTAGTGGTACATGGAGGACAAAAAAAGCATGTCAAAAACTATTGAAATTAAAAGCTCATAGCACAAAGTGTAACACAATGTAGAGACAATGCATTATTTAAAAACTTTTTTGTTCAAATGTAGTAACAACAGATTTCTTAATGTGATGTGACTTCAAGTCAGACAAAACCAGAGTTCAGGTCTGTTAAACATCGACTCACTCCATGAAAGGAGAACCTAGATTTCCTCTTTTATTTATCACCACAGGAATTGTTTTACACATATTACACAGTTTTGCAGTGTGCCTCAGTATGTATTCTTAATTATTTGATGTTGAGTGCTAAATGGAAAAGAATAGAACAGGTAAACTATTGCTATACACTGCTGTGTTCATAGTCAAACTAAAAAGCAGTCCTTGACCCTTGATGACTTCAGATTTTGTTGTGACATTTCTCACAAAAAAATAACAGGAAGGAGCTAAACAGAGTTCAAACCCAACTCTCGGATATTTTTTGATTAATTTACACGCTGCTCATGTCACTTGTGGGTGTGCCTTCTTAAACTATATGATAAAAAAAACTTTGTGGAAATAAATGAACAAATCGTGCTCACACATTTAAAACATAGTAACCTTTTCATTTTAGGACAAAGTTTCCAGAAATTTGCTTTTAACCTTTAACTAGCTTGAAGCTTAAATTTCAAGGACAACTCTGTTCATGATTGTCTGTCTTCAGACATTTTCATAGTAGACCAAAAATCACAGCAAAGAATATAGATGAATATTAGATATTGGAACTGAAGTCCACCATAAATAAACTGCAAATGTTGTTAAAAAAAAAAAAAAGCAAGAATTTGCATTTTGCACTGTTTGATCATAAGAAGCTCCAAAGTAGAGCTTAAAAATTCAAAAAGAAGAAATGGAAGCAAGGCACACAAATTTTGAGTTGGCAGTTTAGGCGTTTAAACTCAAACACTTTTGTCAGTTTATCTAAAATTTGAGACCAATTTAAGCCTTTAAAAGCCAAATTCTGCCCAAAACTGTGGATTCCATGTCATTTTCTGTCAGGTATTGACACTGTGTTGACCTCCTCATGGCAAAGGTAAAAACTCTTCTGTCTTTGAACTTGGTAGGATTTTTGAGCTGCATAAGTGAGACCTCTAGCAATGCATCATCACTGACGCAGCAAGACAGAAATTGTTGACTTCTTCAACTATCCTGAGGGTCATGGAGCAAAAATGTCAAGTAGTCAAAGTTGTCACCAAAAACTGAAAGATTTTTTCCTTTGCATTTTTAAAAGGCCCTGCATTCACATAAATGATAATTCATAATGCTGTAGCATGCATGCCAGGCCAATAGACAGCGATTGTCGCTTTGTAGTGAAACAGCGGCTTTAGAACATGCACGAGTACAATCTGAATCTCGTCTGCACAGAGTCAGATACGAATCCGTTTTCAAAACTTTTTACTCCGAAGTTTGCAGGTTCAGGCACTCCAGGCACTGATGTTGTGTAAACGAGAGGCAAAAATGCAATGAAAACTCTGGGTGCTAATGATTAAGGGCCTTTGTCTGTGTGGTCATGACTGGGTTTTTCAACTGGATAATGCTGCAATTAACAATGGTCACCTGACAAAGGACTTCTTCCAGAGGAATAACGTCACACTTTTGGACCATCCAGAGTGTCCCCTGATCTAAGTCCAATAGAGAACATTTGGGATGGATGACAAGGGAAGCTTAGAGTTTCAGATACGATGCCTGTAAGTGAAGCAGTCTTCACCACTTGGAGCAACATTCCCAAAAGCCTCCAGGAAATACTTGCATCAACCATGCCTAAACTATTTTTTAAGTCATCAACTAGAACAGTGGAGCAACTGATCACTGAGTGTTTTTGTGGCACTTTTATTTCTGTCAATTATAAATGGTCTTATGATATTGATCAGGAGTTTACTTGTGCTGTAAAGGAACAGGAACAGTACACATTGACAGACATGTTCATGCAGTAGTTCATCCATTTTTGGACTGCTTTTAACTAAAAGCCATTTGGCTGGTGTAATTACAAATGGCAACCACCCACTCAAAAAAGAGACAAGTAAACAACAAAAACTGAAAAGCTAATAATATCAGTTTTTGCTGTAAAAGTATATTTCATCTCGATGTCTGCATGTTTACATGTTTATCCAAGAAATCATTCTCAACTTGTTCTTTTAAAGCAAGGACACTAATTTAGAGGAAAATAAGACTTCTAATTAAGTCGGTGGTAGCTTAAGTGTGTGAATGAATGCATTATAATGCATAGGACATTGTCCCTTCTTCTAATGAAAAGTATATTGATTTCAGAGGATAGCTAAAGAGAAAACCCATTTACATGTTTTGCTAATCCAATTGACCCTTTGTCAAGCCCCACCCTCCTTTGCTACCTTTGTCAGCGTAGACAAAATCTGTTGTTGCATTTTCTTCCATTTGAAAACAAAAACAATCTGCTATAGGACACATTTTTAGTCATATTACATTCATTTCCACATGAAATAATGAAGACAAAGATGCAGTCAGGTTTGTAAGTATTACTCTAAAACTGTTAAACTTGTTTAACCATTCAAACAATATTTCCTGGTGACGTTTCCTGATGATAACTGACCTACAGTGCCAAATCAAAGTGTTCGTTTTCATGGTGTGGATTGGCCAAAACTAGATGATGCCATTATCATTGTTGTAAAGGAGTACCGATACAATATGTCACACAGCATAATGCAATATAATAAGCTCAGTGAAATACCCATGCAGTATGGTACTACGAAATATCTGATATATTTGTGAATTTATCTGATAGAAGCCTTCATACACTGCTGTTGTTTTATTAACATGGGCAAATTAGATATTTTGTAGATTTTGATCTGTGTTTCTTAAGAATTAACTTGTTAGTTAATGTTATCTAATGTTACAGATGTTATTTTCATATGTAGGTGAACTGAAGGTTTTAAGAACATCCCCGCCTGCATGAAAATGCATAATTGCACTCTCTTTTGCCATGTATTTTTAAAAGCAGTTTTATATTAATATCCATTCCAACCACAAGTTTGATTTTGGCTATGTTTGCTGCTTATTGCTTATAGAGGAAATATTTATTTATTTGTACTTCAGTTCAAGTTATATCTGATAACCTTGATCAAAGTCTGTAAAAAAGTTAAATTTAAAAGATTTTGTCTGTACTCTTGGTGGTTATGGCAACCACAGACACAAATGACTCTGGGTCACCATTTAACACAGTCACCTGAACACCAGGTTTTTTCCCAAACATCTGCAGCGTTTGTATCATGGAGTGTTTTTAAAGCAGCATCATTGTGAGACAGCAACAAAAGTCTTAGTTAGCTTGTGTACAGTCCAGTCAGAAACTCTTGAAATACTAACAGAGATATGATTGTGTAGTGTGACATCACCACCAGGGAAAGGTTGGGCGGAGTGTTACGTTTTGGGCCCAAAGCCATTTACACTGTCCACAGGGAGTTCCTAAAAATCTTAATCTTGGTAGGAGTATTCCATAATATTTGCTTTCAGAGACTTTGAATGTTGCAAGCATGTGGACAGAAGGCTTTATCGTTTACAATAAGCTGATTTTTTAAGAAGTACCTGCCTAATTGTGGACATAGCCAGAATTTCACCTTTACACTGTGCTAACATTATAAGCAAAATTTGTAAATTTGTAAATTTTCCTTCAAGTAATTTTATGGCATCTTAACCAGAAAATCAAGTACTGTTCATCTTGAAATGTTTTTCTTGCCTGCCAATCAAATCATTGAATAATACCTTCACCAGCCTTCTGTATAGAAATGTTATAACGTTAAACACTCCCATGTTATGATGTAGATATCTTGATTTGCTCTTCCAGATGCCCCAAAAACTTATTTTTTCATGCTGGTATGCTGATATTAAAGGGATATTTCAGTGTTATTGAAGTTGGTTTGTATGAGGTACTTTACAGTAGTCAGTGAAGTGGCTGAAAAGGCTCTCAATCGAGTGCCACCTTTAAGAGAAGGAGCTGAGATGACCAGTGAGGTGCACTGCTGCAGCCACGGTTACTTTGTGTAATAGTTTGAGTCTTAGATAAGAAGCCATAAAATTTTGTTGGGTGAAAAAATTCAGAGTGCTTTGGGTATCCATCAGGAAGTCTCCATGTTTGGCACTATTTTACGACGTAGCAAATGGGTGTGTGTTCCTCCATCTGTGGGATTTGATTCTGCCAACCTGTTGTTCGGCTCAGTGGACTCAGGAAGTCACAACAATGGCAGGGAAACCAGTACTCAATCACATATGACTGATTTTGACTCAGGTGATGGTGGCGTTCCTGTTATTGTGGATGCACAGGTTACCTTTATGCAGCAGAATATACAGAAGAAGACATTTTTCAGAGCCATGTTCAGCAGGTTGAATGAAACCACGTGGAAGAGCACATAGCCATTTTCTGCATCGTAAATAGTGCCAAACAAAGATACCTCCTGGACTAAAAATATTGCCCAATGTTACATTTGACCCAGCATAGTTTCGTTACTCATTTTGTGAACCTTACCAGTTGTCTCAGCTTGTTCTTCTAAAAGGTACAGCATTGCTGCAAGTTCTTTCAGCTACTTCACTGACAATTATCAAGTACAACCTAACTTCAAAACTGAACTAGAAAAGCACTTGGAGAGCGCAGACCTCCGCCAGCGCCACAGTCCTCACCCATATTGTGATTTTCAGCATAAATATTAGTCCTACCTTTATTTCATCTAAATATTTAGATTCCTTGACCATGAAAACATACCATTAGCAATTGGATTCATAATGATATCTATTTTAGTTCAGTAGTTTTTCACAAAAATCCCATTTTGGGTAAATATTTGGCTTTTGGCATGGCTTTTTTTTTTCTGGATCTCTCCTAAAATGTAATCATTTATCCCTTGTCCCAATCCAGACGTTTCCTGAAAATTTCAGCGAAATCCATCAATAACATCTTGAGTTATGTTGCTAACAGAGAAACAAACAAACAAACAGATGCCGGCAATAACATAACCTCCCTGGCGGAGGTAAAAATCTCTTAAAGGTCATAATTTCAATGAACTGAAAAGACTTGTTGACTCTGGAAAAAGTTTTTAACTAGAGGTAGTTCACAAATGTTGGCTTTGAGAAGGGGCTGTCTGGCTGGTGGAGTAATCAGAGAGACAACAAAGGGTTAAATTAAGGCTGCGTTTACACGGCACAGAAAATGGTCAAATCCGGTAAGTTTTCGTTTCGTTTTGGCCTTGCATTTAGATGGAAACGCATTGCGTTTCATCTGAAAACAAAAACTTTTGAAAACGGGCTTCAGAGTGGAAAACTTTGAATACGCTCTCCATTCCGCTCCGTGTAAACCCTTATCAGAGCGTTTCAGGGTGAAACGCTGACATCACCGCATGCACAGTTCTCTTTCACATGAATTCTGGAATCCAGGAACAACAGCAGCTTTGGCCGTCTACCGAGTAACATGTGAGCCTCTTACCATGCTTGGTTTGTTATCCAGACAGATTTGTTGTCCAGAAAAGAAACTCCTGTGTCTCTGTGTGTCTATTCGCCATTGTTGTTTGTGAAAAGTTTTTCTTCTTCGTTCATGTGTTGTAGCAGCGCTGCCTCTCTGCAGACCTACACCACCATCTACTGAACCAGCATGCACACTACAGCGGATTAACTTGTCTCCGAGCGTCGTTGTCTGAACGCAGAGGAATTTGAAAACGCAACGGACAAATCTTTGCATCTTTAAGTCAGGAGTGTCCGTGTAAACGCAGCCTAAGATAAATCAGCAGAATTGATCGGGAGTTAAGAAATGATAGTTTTATTTAAAAAATCCTAATGTGTGATGTGAACCAGTGATTGTGAAAGCTGGTTTGCTTCTTTGGTGATAAAGTGTCTCTATAAATTGATCGGGGCTGAAGTCAATCCCAAACTAAAAATACCCAAAACATCTGAAATCCTGCCTTTGTCATATTGACTTTCACTGCACAGCCTCTCTCCCCCTTTAAACCCCTGAGAAAGAAAAAGAGAGACACCAAACTGATAGGATCCCTCAGGCCCTCACCCTGCCGGCAATTTAGATTTACCTGATAGGAGGCGGCGTTGGGAAACAGAGAGCAGGAGGAACGTTCCTCTGCTTAATTAATATTGTATGAGGCAGACAACTCCTCGCAGACGCACATTCACGCCAGGTCCTCAGACTACTATCACAGGTTGATTAAAGAATAAAAGGGGATTTCATTTCTTCTTCTTCTTTCATTCATTGTGTGTGTGTGTGTGTGTGCTGGATCAGAGTGTGAGGAGATAACACAAGCCCAAGGTCAGAGACAGAGGGAGACCTACAGCCAATTTACATGAAAGATGAATGGGAAGAGGGGCTGGAAGGGTGGAGGTTTGGGGTGGGGAGGAGCTGAGACGAGGGGGGAACTGTGATCTCCTTAGGGTGCACATGTGTGCGTGTTTGTGTGTGTGTGTGCGCACTTGCAAGAGGTCTGTGATCTCCTGGCCTTTGTGATGGAGATGGGCCCGGCCGGCCTGACCCGATAATGACGCAACGCCCTAATAGCATTCATCCTTTCTGCCGCAAAACTACTCAAGCGGAAAAGAGAGAGAGGGAGAGAGGGGGAAAACAAGTGTGAGGGGTGGATGAAGGGATGGAGGGTGTGTGTGTGTGTGTGTGTGTGTGTGTGTGTGTGTGTTTTGGGGAGGAGAAAGGAGGTTAGCTGAGCTATGTTTAAGAAATGACGCTGGGCACAAATCATTTGTAATCTCCAAAATCAGGACTGAGAGACGATGGAGGGGGCTGGTGTGTGTGTGTATGTGTGCGTGCGTGGGTGTGTGTGTGAGACATTAGCAGTAAATGCACTGTGCCTGTGTCTCCTCTCTCTCTTTATCAGTGTATATTTGCCGTGAGCGCTGGAGCATGGAAGGCTTTCAGAACACCGGCCCGTAGGGGACGGGACCGCGTGTCCAAGTCACACACATTCGCACACACACCCAGAGCAGTTACTTATCATACAGGGTCATTACAGGCCTCTAACTATAGCCACCATAATCACTGCTTTATATCAGCTCCATATTCAGCATACAATACACAGCAGGTATCAATAGAGAGTATGGGAATGGTGAAGGCAAAGGGGAGGGGGAAACAGAGCCAAATTAAATGTTGAAACCTTCACAGGTTCATATGAAGGGAAATTATCAGTAAATTGGTTTTTAATTTGATTTTCTTGTAATAATTCCTCATCATTTTCTCTGTGTCCTCAGACTAAACCAGGTGTTCCTGTGAGGCAGCATGGAGAGGATCGAGGTCGAAGCCCTGCCTACTGCCACAACTGCTCCAGGAAGGGACACTTTGGACATGTGAGGAAGTCGATCTGTTTTATTTTAGCTTTAGGGCCATAAAGCTTTCAGCAGTGACAATAAGCGCTTGCTGCTGCATTTTCTTTTCTGAAGGGTTTATCTCTTTCCAACCTGTCCCACCAGATGGACTGTTTATTTTATTTAATAAGTTAATCTGAGACAGACCCCATAGATGGTATTTGGGGAGGGCAGCAACTTTTGGACATGAGCTTATATAGTGCTTTTCTAGTCTCTGACTACTCAAAGCTGCTTTACACCAAAGGTCACACCTACCCATTCACATCCATTCGCTCTCACATTCCCTCACTGAGGGTTCTAAGTTTCTATGTTAGTTTCAACTAACACATTCACACTCTTTCATGCCTATTAACACTCCACTGATGCAGCAGTGGGAGCAACTTGGGATTAAGTACCTTGCCCAAGGACACATCGCCATGTGACGCCCGCAGCTGGCCTTGAACCTGATTGCTGACAAATCAATCAATCAATCACACTTTATTTATGTAGCACTTTTCATACAACATATGTAACTCAAAGTGCTTAATCACACTATCTAACTGCCCCACAGATGCTCTAACTTTTCTAAGGCTTATCTTGGCACGTGATTGGACAGTTGTTCTTTCAATCACATTCTTTCCAGGCCAATCAGATAATGTATAAGGTGGGCACTACTGCCACAGCATGAAGGGCAGAGTGTAAGCAAATATAGAAATGTTGGAGTTATCTGTTTTCATTTAATAACGAAATGCAGTCCAAATCTGAGAAAAAATGTCACTGAAGCTGTTAGCATCTATGCTAACCCATATATAAACAGTCACTTCTTGCTGTCGTCTCGCTCAGAGCTCCACCAAGAAACATTTCAGGGTTAAGTATGGGTTAAAAAAAACCTGCTGTTGGCTTTATACATGCAGCTCACCCAAGTAATTTATGGATAATTTTAAGATAAAGTGAATGGCATGACTCCCAACTGTAAAAAGCTGAATTTGGGCTGGAGGGGACCATAAACCGTGTAAATACACCCACCTGTCAGTTGACTCAATCATGTGCCTGATTATGTAAAATCAAGTTAAATCAATAAATCATAATTATTTATTTGGCACATTTTATGCATGGTAAATCACTTAACTCAAGTAGATTTTTTTGTAGGCGTATGGGCAATTGATATGGGCTTGGGTTGGAGATTTTCCTGTTTTTTATAAGACTTCTTTTTCTAAAAGAACTTTTACAACCCCGTCTCTAGATACCACTAAAACTCACAAACCGCTCCCCTGCTTTAATGCCAGTATATTTTTCATCTTTGCCATTTTGGTTTGGGATGATGTATTTGCATTTAAATGCCCTCATACAGATGTGTGTCCTCCTCAGGCATGTACACGGCAAAGGATGTTTAAGGGGACATACCCCTGCACCCCTTTCATCAACCACTATGACACCATGAAGGATATCAAAATACTACAACACCGGTCAAAGGTGAAGGTCCGAGGTAAGAACTAAACAGAGACCAGCATCTTCTTTTCTTGTCAAGATCACATTTGACACTTTCACCTGAGCTGAGGCCTTCAGCACCAATCCAAGCCAAAGATCTTGTTCATTGTCCCATGCTATTTTGTATATTCCCTTTCACTTAAATCTACCATCCTCATACTTGTGTCTTTGTTGTGACAATTTGGAAAAGACCTGAACTATAATTGAAGCCTTTTTGTGCCCGTTTCTCTCCAGACCTGAAGTCTAAAGGCCTGTTACCTGCTACTTCTGAGGCCCCTCTCACTCCAGGACCACCAAAGAAGAAACAGAAACTAAATCATCAAAAAAATAATCACACCCCTCACCATGACACCCCAAAACACAACCACAAACCCAGCCCGAGTCACATCTTTTTCAAAGACAGCCATAACTTTGAAGCTTCAGGACCCAGGACGAAGAAAAACAAGTACAAGCAGCAGGAAAGCACGAGCAACGTGAAACCATGGAAGCCCAAGAGGCCTGTACCCCTGTCAAAGGACCCACCACCTAGACTGGTCATAGATGAAGCCGATGACTTTCCAAGAGGAGGGGGCAAAGGAGAGAACATGGAGATGAAAAAGAGAAAGAAGAAGATCAAGAAGAAGAGGATGAGTGATGCAAATCAGACACCTTCAGGGACACCAGGAAAACACAGAGACAGCGGAGCAGACAAAGACATTGTGTTCGTGAAAGCAGCAGTGCCGGGATCAAAGAAGGAGAAAGGAGAGAAGAAAAGGAATCGGAGAGATCGAGGAAAAAGAGACAACAATAAAAAACAAGATGCACATTTGTACCCAACAGATGAGAACTTGTTTATCATCAAACAGAGGAGGAAGAGGAGCAGATAACACGAGGCTGTGTAAAGTCTGCTCGTCAGTCCTGTCACAGGACCTCTCACGCCTTGAACCTTTAGTACGTGTTCATGACTTGTGAAAATAAGTCTCAAAATTCAGGTTTCATGGTGAAATAGTTGGTATTGTCCAGAGCTCAAGTACAGTTTTGATTTTTGACAGAGTACATTTTGATGAGTCACATAAGGGGAGAAATAGGATCAAGTTTCAGACACATAAGAAAATTCCAATGAATAAAGGTTTTCATTTTCTGTTAGCTTTGATGTTAGGCTGGTCACAAACTTGCTGCTGTATTCGTACTGGCCTGTATACGTTTCATCAGAGGTCATCACCAGTGGGCACACCATAAATCTCACTGCATATGCAACTATGTGTTTTGTTATAAGTAAACTACAGACATGACAACAACAAATGTAACAGCTGGATTAAAACTAAATAAACTACAATAGTCAACAATATTAAATAAGAAAGGCAACTGAGAACAGGTAGACAGATCACACTGTCAGCACGGTTCCCTCTACATTCCTACAACGCCGATGTTTACTGGGGACTTTCAGCCTGCTGTGTCATCACAGCACCTACAGAAAATAGGCAGTGTCCTCACATATAGAAATAAGGACCCCTAATATCAATGATATATTTCCTTATTTGTGCTGCTATCATGTTTTGTGAGTCCTGTGACATACTGTATCTTCAATTAATCATAGCCCACACCACACTGTGCATCAAAATATCTGAGGGCCAAAATGTACTTTTCAGTTGTCATCTTGGCTAAAAAAAGAAAATAACCTCTTTATAACTCTGCAGTTTCCACAGGCAGCATGCAAACGCAAAGCAAGTACTCCCAAACTGAACAGTAAGTCAAATTGGAACAATTATTGTCCAGTGTTGACATCTAGTTAAATATGGACAGGATAAAAGTCTGTTGAATAATTTAATGAGCAAACATGGTCATGTCATGATGTGTTCAATGTCTGCTCAGAAAAATGACTTTCAAGTGTTTAAATGGTTCCCGCATGCACCATCAATACTGTAACAAGCTTTTCTTGGTGGAATAATTTCTCATTGTCTCACAGGCTAGTAAAGGAAGCTTTAATAATGCACCTTTAGTAAAAGTGGAAGAGGACGTAGATCACTTCTTCATGTAAAAATGTGGTGCCTGATTCTTGAGTTTTGAACATGTTTTGAAATTTGCAAATTAACACCATGCTCTGTCTCACTTTGATGACCCCCTAAGTGCCATGTGTGGCCTGTGTGAGATTTGCAGCCCATGTTAATCAGTGGCATACAAAGGTGACATCATATCTATGTTAGAGGTGAAGTTTTCAAAAAAAAAGGAGATTAAACATCTGCAGTGGCAGTGATAAAGTCAGCTGTGATCATTTCTCTGAGAAACAAATGTAAAAAAAAAAAAAAAAAACAGGAAAAGGTATGTTTTTTTTCACATCAAGTGTCCAGTACTACTATTGATAATGCTTTCAGTGAATTCACAAATTGAGTAATAAAGTGTGTCTTTTTTTGTTCATACTGTATCTTGAAACATTGTCAGTAATAAAACCCGCTCTGCTCAGTGCTGTATGATCATTTCTCAGTGCCTCACTTCTGAACACAGGTTTAAAGTGGCTGCTGTATGCATTCAAACCAAAGGATTATACATTTTAAGATTTAATTTGGAAATGTCATTTTCACATTAAACACTTCAGGGTTTCATTTTTAACATCATTTATTGATTTATTAATTATTTCAGTACCTGATGAAGCTTACCTGTTAAAGTGTTTGACCTAAAGCTGCTAATCACAGCAGTTGTTTGTGAACTGCTCTGAATTCTCATCACAGAAAAGCCTGGCAGGTTCAGTAATTAACCACCAACTATATAATGATTTGTAAGAATATCCTCTTATTTATATGTAGGTAAAAATGGAAATATATCAGTTCCTAGATTTTCTTGGTAACAATTTTCTGAAAGGTGTAATGACTGAGTCTAACCTTGTAATGAGAATGGTGGATAAGGTTTTTCACCTCTGGAAAGATGTTTAAAATGTGATTCAATAAAATCATTTTGTTCCTTGGAGGGCAGGCAGTATTACTCAAGGGTTGCTTTTCTTTTCCTCTTCCTCTCCTCTTACGCAGTATTTATATTACACAGCTACTCTTGTGCAGGGCACCAGTTCAGATCAGCTCACTGAATTTTACCATACCATTTTAAAGTTTGCAGATATTGTACCACTGCTGTATTCATGGTGTATGATTGAAGTAGATTGAACAGATTCTTTTCCCTCTGTAGAGGGAAGAACTATGGCCACTTACAGGACATGGTCTTGATTTGATATCACCAGTTAAGCAGAAATGCACACATACTTCATCGTAGCCCATCAGGATTTAAGCGTCATGGGTAACTTTTCTGCTCATTTTTTCCCTTTCTCGTAAGTTTCATAAATTGCGAGTCCTGATGTAAGTAAAAAAAATGACCTTTAAATACTGAAGTTGAATGAAATGCTGTGAACAGTATAACAGAAATTACATGATGTGTACAGTACAGTACAAGAAAATGTTCTGACCAATCACACACATCTGTGGTCCTTAAAGTAACACATTTCTTTATGCTCCTTTAAGAGACCTTCATCAGCACATCTTGACATTCCAGTCTGCTTTGAAATCTTTGCCTGGGAGAGACCTTGCTGATGTAGTATAACCTTGGGTCTTGTGTTTTTGTTTGCTCTTGCAGTGGTATATAACTCATTATATTGTACAACAACATTTAACTGCTCACCTTAAATCCTTTGTAAAACATGAATGAACGCAGCAATGATTCAGCAAGACCATGCTAGTTAGCTTAGCTCCAAGCCTTTCGTCAACCGACTTTGACACTTGTGTGTCTGTTTTGTCTGTGTTACGTGATCAATTCACGAGCTGTTTAACACTGCTAAACAGTAAATAGATTACCAAGATTTTTTTTCAGTATCACCTTTATTGTAAATGAACAATGATGAGAATAGCAGAAGTAATTGTATTTTTTTATTTTGAATGTATAATTAATTTGAGGCATTATACACACCTGCCTTAAACTTTTGCACATAGCTGTGGCAGATATAGAGTGCTTAATTCATTTATTAGACCACCACTCAGTGAAAGGCTTATGCCCCAGCTGCCCCAAATTGACAGCTCTGCTAAATATGGTAAATGGACTTGATCTTATTTTGTGTTTTTCTTGTCTTTGACTACTCAACGCTGCTTTACACCACAGGTCACATCTACCCATTCACCTCCATTAACTCCCACAGTCACACACCGATGGTTGAAGTTCCTATGTTAATTGTCCATCAGTACCAGCTAACACATTCAAACATTTACACGCCACTGACACAGTAGTAGGAGCGACTTGGAGTTTAAGTGTCTCGCTCATGGACACATCGCCATGGGCTTGAGCCTGCAACATTCCATTTATCAACCAAGCACACTAACCAAATGGTATTTTAATGCTAATATATAATTATTATTGTAATCACGGATTTCCAATTTATGGTTTGACAAATAAAACAGAAAAAGAACAGTAAAGCACATTATTTTTTCATTAAGATGTCAGGGTTATTTACTAGCATTCCAAAACAAAAAAATAGTTATAGTGGTTGAGTGTCAAGCTTGACTCATTTCTGATTTTTTAAGAGAAGCCCATGGAGTATACTTAAATTATTAAAAGGGAAATTTAGGTTTTAATTCTTTATAAACCCTTTCATGCATGTGTCCACTACAGTAGACAGACATTTGGAATAAATTTTATACCATTCATGTTGCAGTACCATGTCCAACTATCAGTTGGTGAAATCCCCAACCCTTGTCTGAAGTTTTAAATAAATATTATCTTTGCACTTTTTTTTTGTTGTTTTTTTTTTTTACCTTATGGAGATATGTATTGCATCCCAAATCCAAAACAGCCAGGGAAGGGCAAATGTGGTATTTGGAATTTATTCACATAATTTTGCATTTTTTTGTAACTTTGGGTGTAACTCACAAGTAAATAGTTTGATTAAACAGAAATAGTCTACATACTTCAGATTTTGCTTTTTATTTTATCTACTCTTAATAAATGTTTGTCAAATATGTGCTTGTGGATCTTAACTAAGTTCCACTAACTTACTATGTTGATGCATGCAGTGAAGTTGGCAGATGTAAAACTTCTACAAAATATAACATTAAAATATAACTATGATTTTCAACTGTTTTAAAATAAAACAAAGTATTGAAGAATGTATTCCTTTGTGATTTAGTAATTAATGCATGAAAGGGTTAATGTTTAAAATGTATATGCGATAACAATAACATTTTCCATTTTCCATTTTAAACAAGTTTTGAAATATTTCCCAAATATTTGTTTTTCTTTTTTATGACAGGTGGTTGATTAATTCTTTTATCACTGTATGTCCAAGAAGAGAGAAAATGATAAGTTCATTTTGATACATTTATTGGCTGTTATGTTTTAGTCGGTCATCACTTTTATTCCCAGAGTGCTTATTTTTAGCATATTTTATTCATAAGAAATTTTAGTTTTTTTTCTAATCTTGTGCTATTTTATCAGCTCTGATATTATCATGCTTTTTGTGACTTGCAAAATGAAAAAAGTGCAGTGAATAATAAATATTTATAAGGAACTATTAAAAGGATCAACTTTGGTTCTGTCTTCATCTATTTAAACAAATCGCTCAATTACATTTCACTGCACTGTAAAATTGAATTTGCTTTTTCACTTTATCTTTTCTTCTCAGAAGTTATTATCTCCACTTCATTAAGTTTTTGTTTCTTAAATGAACTTCGACATGTCCCACATTAAACGACAACCCGTGAAGGCAGCACATGAGGAGCTCGTGACGCATTACGTCGCCCCGCCCCTTCCCGCATGGAGCTCATCTAAAGTGTTGGCATCTCCACACACATTTTTCATTTCTGTGCAGGCGAAGTGCTCTCAGGGAGCGTGTGGTCCTCTCACAAACGCAGGCGTCAGTGTTTTTATCCGGCAGGGAGGAGAATGGAGAACGGTCAGAGTGTCAGCGGGGACAGCGGGCTGGACCAGGCTGTCAGGCTGTGGCTGCAGTACGACAAGGTGAGCTGACAGGTTAGCCTGCTAGCTTAAAGTGCTCTGCCTGCTCTGATGAGTAACTCAGACCTTGACTGCAGCTTAAGTCTCCTGATTGTGGTGTAAAACTTTAACCGAGCATTGTTTACAACATCCGGTCAGGCAGACGGACACTTAATGGTTAAATCAAAGAGAAGAGAGTCGGATGTCAGTAAATGTCAGATTAAACACTTCGCTCTTCATTATTTCACAAACTGTTTGTACCATGATGCTGTGTGTTTTCTAACATCTCAGGAAATGACTGTGCATTCAGAAGTGAAGTTAATGTGCAACTTTTCCTTTCTTATTTAACAAAAAATGTCTAGATGTTCCCATGGAAGTACTTTTCTGACAGAAGGAAACGAAAAGAAAGGAAGTTGATTATCTGTGCAATAACAGTATAAATCTATATATCATCTACATGTTTATCTATACAATCATATAGAGGGAGAGATGCTTTAATAATCAGAAGAGAAAGTGTCATATTCTTTGTGCGAGCATCTTATAATGTTTTGATGTTAACATGAAGACTAAAAACCTCAATTATGACTGTATCTCATATTTTACTTATTATCTCACAATAATCACTTATCTTTAATTTGACTTCTCATTTTATAATTGTGAAACTTGACCCCATAATTTTGATTTTATACCGTTAAGTCCTCATTTATTTTCTTAAAATTAAGATTTAGTCCAGCTCTTTTCTTCTGAACTTTTGACTCAGTATTTCATATTTGTCCCTCTCTCTTGGTCCGACTTGAGAAAAATGGAATTGTTTCTTTGAATGTTATTGTGAATTTTTTGCGAGGAACGGATGTAAAACAAGAAAAACTGCATTTAACTCTTGCAAAAAGAAGTCCTTGATTTAGGGGTGGGCGATATGGCAAAAATATCATATCACGATTTTAAAAAAATAAAATCACGATCACGATTTTATCACGATTCTTTTTTACTTTGATTTTTCTAGACTAATTTGCGTGTTTGACCATTTTTTCCCTATGTTTAACATATAAAACATGTAAAACCCTAAAAGGAAAAAAAAGGACAATTAAAGCCAAAGAAACTTTCTGAACAGGTTTTAATTTAAATAGTGCAGTTTTTATAAAAATGTGCAATAAATGTCAACATAAAAAGTAATGAACAACAATATCAACATCATCTCTTAAAGTGCAACAATTTAAAACAAATGTTATCTAACTGCAATGTCTATAACCTGAGTGAATAATACAGCTGCTTTAGAACAGATTTTTGTTCAGACATCTTCAAGCTTTTATCTCCTTTTCTCTTTCCGCCATGGCAGTGCGCGTAATGTGCTACAATTGGCTAGTCAGGTGCACGTCAAAGTCTCTGCGCCCACACAGACGTTCTGACGATCTTTCTGCTTTATGACGATATTGAATCGTTATAATCCTTAATGATTTAATATCGTCATATCGCACACCCCTACCTTGATTTGTTAAATGTACCCATGCAGCGATGTGAAGGTGCATCAGTGCTGCACAGTTGTGTGATTTGCAGATATTCCAGCTGATAAATGGCCGATATATTGGTTGTAAATATCTGAAAACATTTCAATATTGGCCAATACCAATACTTAACTTTTTAGACTGATATACCGATATTAAACTCAGGATATTGTACTTTTCTTAAACCTATTATTTAGTATTTTATTTTAACGTTCAGTTAGTTGTAATTAGGACTTAATGTGTTATGAGTAACTGATAAGAACGACTTTTTATCTCATAATTATGACTAAGTAGATCGTAGTTTTAACCTTTACATACAACTATGACTTCTTATGTTAAAGTTAAGAGAGAGAATTATGTATTGTCAATTTTTTTGTCTTATGAAAGAAGAGTCTCATAATGTTCCCTTCTAAACTCAAAATTAGGCAACTTCAGATCAATTTCTACTTTGTGAAAATTGTGTTTCTTCTTTGTAATTGAGTTTTATTTTTGGCCTTTGGATTGTAAGAGACAAGACAGATGAAGTAATAAACATCTTCTTCAAAGATCTCCTTTAAATAAAGTTTGAGGCAGGGACAAAAGTATCAACCTGTGAATTCAGTGAGCTCATCCAACATCAAGACTAAAGTGCCAAAGACAAACTTACAGCAGGCTACCTGTCACAGTGTGAGGGTGTCAAGGACAAAAAAAAATCACGTTACGTCAATCATTGTGGTTAATCTTTACATATTGTGAGGATGCATAGCAGTACAGTTTCAGTTTAACAATACACTTTTCTTTATGTGGATAATTTCATAAACAGCCACCTTCGTCCACACTTCAAAGCAATGAGGAAACATGTAGTGATCTTTTAAGTCTTGTTACTCCCCCCCTGAAATAATTATTTCTGAATGAAATACTTTTCTCCAGTGAGACTTACATATTTAGAGATGACTGATCAGTTGTTATTGTGTTAACTTGTCCATGTGTTGATGTAAGGCTTTCATTGAGGAAAGCTCTTGTACTTGAACAAATATTTAAATTCCACCTGTATTAAATCTGCTGTCAGTCCTGTTGCAGGTTACACCAAATCACAAAGGAAGGGTTAATCTCACTAACAAACATTTGACCATCTGACCTCACAAAGCCATTCATTCATTCTTTCATTCATGGCTCTAAAGAGACATGGGACGCCAACAATCAAGTCACATTAAAGGGGGGATGCTGGGTCATCAGTTTAGAGTTAACTGTGTTGAGGAAGCCGCAGTGATGGGCTGTTTTAAACAGAAACCTTATGTGAACCCATTTCCTTATTTTGTAGTTTCCTTTTGTAACCACAGCTGTTTTCTTCTACTTTCTTTTACACTGTGGGTGTGCCATTATTACACAACAGCTAATGGATGTGCCTGTGTTTGCTTTATGATACTTTTAGAAGAGCAAATTTCAGTCTAACTGTGTTAGACAAAGATTTGAAGCAAGAATGTTTAAATTCTCTGATAGATATCCATCCATTATCTATACCGCCTATTCCTGTTGGGCTCACAAGGGGCTTGAGCCTATCCCACCTGACATTGGGCAAGTGGGGGGTGGCACTCTGAACCAGCTGGCAGTCACAGGCAACATAGAGAGGCAGACTACAAGTTACGCTCACACTCATAACTAAGAGCAATATAGTGTCACCAAGTAACTGCACAAGCATGTTTTAATCTGTGGGAGGAAGCCGGAGTGCCTGAAGAGAACCCATTCATGCACGGTGAGAACATTCAAACTCCATACAGAAAGCCCTCGACTGATGCAGGGATGGAACCGGTAACTTTATTACTGTGAAGCATGTGCACAACCTGCTGCACCTCATCAAAATAAGACTTTTATGGTTATTATGGGTAATATTTTACTGAAATTGTAATCCCATTTTAACTTTTGTTTAATTGCCCGTCTCTAATCGGCGTGTTAGAAATACAGTATAGTGCATCCATGCAGTGGGTCACTGCTAAGTTCCTTTTAATTATTTCTCAATAAAAGATTTATAACTTCAGAGTCAGGGTCTTTGTGGAGGTTGGTTTATTTGCTGGTCACTGTCAAAAAAATCTTTCTCCAGTTATGATGATCAGTGTTATTTTTTTTCAATTAAATTAGAATTAGCTTTAAATTAGAAGCTCACAGCAAGTTTAAAGCTTCAGCTCATAAAGATAAGATATTTTGTATGTCCACTGGAGCTCTAGAAGATTTTTTTTTGCTCTTAACCTCTGTCGTGTTTATATAGAATGATAAAACCATCAGTTGAGGTCGTTACTCTTGCTCTTGCTTGCATTAAGAAGACTGAATATACAAAACAGTTGGCATCGCTTCGATTTAAACCAGTTACACTTGTTTGAAGATGATGCTTACTTAACCAGCCTGATCTTTATTTGTAAGATCTACCAGGGAGTCTTCAATGAAATCAGACAATGAATGTGAAAACACTCAACATTAAAATTAAGATGAGGACTTTTTTACTTATTTTTTTTTTCAGAACCCGAAGACGGCATCCATGGTGCAGGGGCTGGTGAAAGATGGAGCAGTGGATGCACTGAAGAAATGCTTCTCCTCCAGAATGGAGTTTGGCACGGCAGGTCTGAGAGCACCCATGGGCCCCGGCATTTCCTGTATGAACGACCTCACTATCATCCAGACCACGCAGGTCAGTGAATAGATTAACTACAAGCCTGCAGACCGTGAAGCATCCAGTCACATGCAAAGACAGACAAACCTATTATGGATTCCCGTTACAGCATTCTGTCAGACTCCAAACTCTCGTGATCAGCTGCAGAGCTCACATGTCATCCACTCGTTACCCATCACTTCAGAGAATCAGACATTTCCTGTTCTTTCCAGAATCTGTTGTTTCTGTCCTGAAATGAATCCTCTTGTTTTCAAATCTGTTCTCTCATCCTTAAATCTTCCACCTCTGACAGGGTTTCTGTCGCTACTTGGAGGAGAGTTTTGGGAACCTAAAGGAGCGAGGGGTTGTGATTGGCTATGACGCCCGAGCTCATCCTCCCAGTGGAGGCAGCAGCAAACGCTTCGCCAGCCTGGCTGCGGCAGTGTTTATCAGCAGAGGGGTGCCGGTGCACCTCTTTTCAGACATCACCCCAACACCCTTTGTGGTAATCACATGACTTCTATTCTTGTTCTTTGTGTTCTTTGTATTTTATTTAGTACGTCAACACAAAATAATAATTTTCCTAAATACTCCAAAGCATGAAATACTCTAAAGCATGAAGTTAAAGCAGTTTGTCTTTGGGTCTTGTTTGTTATAGAGAAAGGCACCAGCCAAAGGTCAAACTCCATTTTGGAAGCACACTCTGCTTTCACATACTGTATGTTTCATAACATATTGGATTTCTTGTGCCATGCTTTGTTGAACAATGTAGACAACCGTCTACCATGCAAAACACAAACCGCTTAACCCATATGTTTTTTTACTGTAGTCTAAACAAAGGATTTACCTGACACCTCCAGTTCTTACATTGTCTTTCCAACAAGCAGTCTGGTTCTGCTCAGTATTGTGTGGTACTCCAAACCCTGATACTACATGCATTACCACAACCAATCATACCCTTGATTGAATGACCATAGTGCATCGAACCTACCCCTTTAGAGGCACTTGGTACACCAACAATAGGGTGGTCCAGGGACAAAGCATTTTTTTAGGCCAACATAGGTGAATGTCATGCTGGTTGCCCTGACTGCAAGCCTGTTACAGGCCTGTGGGATGTTTCACTGTGTTTTGGGCCATTGCTGATAATAAGCTCTGTGGAGAGGAAAAAACTGTATAACTCACTTGTTCTGTCCTTTTTAAAAATCTTAACAAAAGACTAACTTTCCCAATGTTTGAATGTAACTGGCGAGAGTGAAGAGTTATTAGTAAGCTACAACAACAACATGGTAGTTCAACTTGAAAGCAACAACAATATTTACGGTTTGTGTTATTGTGACACCTTGTTGAGTCTTAATCGTGTGATCTGGCCAAGTTGGTCGTCATAGCTGAGGTAATGAATAATTGATTATTAAAAAACAATCGAAGTGAACAGTGTCGGGTCCCGGCCATTTTTGTAGTCCTGTTTAGCACTTAGCTAGCAGCATGTTTAACACACAACAATGGTTTAATATTCAAAGGAAGGCAACAGCAGTTGCTTTTTCTGGTTTTCCTTGTAAGACTGAAATCTTAAGTGTTCAACACTGACCTTACCTCAGGCACTTATCCGAAAGCATTATTCTAAGTCCAGTGTACTTTGGCGGGTTGGAATTAGAAAGCGCTAAATGCTAACACTTCTCTGTGTTTATGGACGCATTCCTGCACCGCTCTAAAGGATGCCAAAAGTAGAGTAGTACAGATCTTACCTCACCTTAGCCAGCTTTTGTCAGGAGAAATTCATGTTTTCTATGTGCTGTTTCTAAATGAATTAAATCATACTGCCTGGTGAAAATGCATCTTTAGTACTACTTGAAAATTGTAGAAAACTATTGGCAGCTTACCCTTTGTTATTTTTACATAAAAACAGCCATGAAGATGTATTATTGTATGATATATTTTCCATCATTAACACAGATATAAGCCACTACCCAGACTAGTAGCAAACATCGATGGGTCAGCATCTGTTTGCTGTTGAATCTCAGGCCTACCTTGGGTTAAGCGGACCACTGGAAGTTGATGATCAGACTTGATCATTATTGTAGTGTCTTTTTGGTAGCTCCAGTGGTTCCGTTCTTTCCTGTCTTACTGTTTTTTAGTTGATAACATGCTTTCTGAGCCTTGTGCTGTTAGGCTTGTGGCTCCTCAGGAGGTCTATATGGCCCTTTGTTTGCACTCTACCTGGCACTAGTAATACAGACCGCATGTTCAGGTTTCATTTAATTTTTTTTTGTTATGCAGATTTCTTGCAGTTACACATAACAGTAGTCCCAGGAAAACAGGTCTGATGCAGCTAAAACTGAGGCCAGTCAAGCTGCTGTTAGGAGTTCGTTTGAAAAACAACTTGCTACTTTTTAGACTTTGACAAAACGGTGGTTGTACAAAAAAAATAAGATTATTATTGATATGATTAGTATTAACCATATCAGTCATGATCAAAAGTCCAGTTTGCATTCTCTCTGATGTTTGAAAAACCATCTGAACCCTCCCTAGAAGTCAGACACTTTATGTTGCTCTGAAAAATACAGTTAGTGAAACGGTCAGTTTTCACCTATTTTCACATTTCACTTGATCTCTTTTCTACCCATGCCTGCAGTGACATTCATTTTTTTTCTAAAACTGAAGTGTGTTTTTCACAGTGAGGAAGTGGAAGAGTTTGTGCTGCTTCATGTTGCAACCCACAAAATTACAGTAAAATTATCCAAAGTTTCAAAACAATGCCTGCTTATTCATTCCTCATATTGGTTCATATAATACAATCATACTGCACATTAAAACACATAATTTTTAAGAAGTTTTTGATTACCTACATGTACTTGTTTTTTACCAAAGTCTATTTGCAAAGTACAAAAACATTATTATAGTAGAATTGAACCTAATGAAGAATCAGTTATAAAGATTTTTTATTCACGTGTCCAGCCTTCATATCAAAACACATGCACTATTGCCAAAAGTATTCACTCACCCATCCAAATCATTGAATTCAGATGTTCCAACCACTTCTATGGCCACAAGTGTATAAAATCAAGCACCTTGACATACAGACTGCTCCTTTAAACATTTGTGAAAGAATGGGTCGCTATTAGGACCTGAGTGAATTCCACTGTGGTGCTGTGATAGGAGGCCCCTTTGCAACAAGTCCAGTTGTGAAATTTCCTTGTTACTTAATATTCGACAGTCAACTGTCAGTGGTATCGTAACAAAACAGCAACTCAGCCACAAAGTGGTGGTGGGCCACAAAAAATCACAGAGCAAGGCAAGCTGATGGTGCCGAGGTGCGTAGTGCGGAGGTCACCAACTTTCTGCAGAGTCAATTGCTACAGACCTCCAAACTTCATGTGGCCTTCAGATTACCTCAAGAACAGTGCAGAGAGCTTCATGGATGGGTTTCCATGACCAAGCAGCTACATCCAGGTCATACATATCCGAGTGTAATGCAAAGTGTCGGAGGCAGTGGTGTAAAGCACGCCGCCACTGAAGTCAGAGCAGTGTAGAAACGTTCTCTGGAGTGACGAATTTCACTTCTCCATCTGGCAAACTGATGGATGAGTCTGGGTTTGGCAGTTGCCAGGAGAACGATACTTGTGGGACTGCATTGTGCCAAGTGTAAAGTTTGGTGGAGGGGGGATTATGGTGTGGGGGTGTTTTTCAGGAGCTGGACTTGGCCCCTTAGTTCCAGTGAAAGGAACTCTGAATGCTTCAGCACACTAAGATATTTGGTCAATGTCCTGCTCCCAACTTTGTGGGAACAGTTTACAGTTTAGAGTCTAGTGTGGATGAACTTGACTAGTCTGTGCAGAGTCGTGACGTCAACTCGATAGAACACCTTTGGGATCATTTAGAGCGGAGACTGAGAGCCAGGTTTTCTCATCCAACATCAGTGTCAGACCCCATAAATGTTCTTCTGGGAAAAATGGTCAAGAATTCCCATGAACACTCCTAAACCTGTGGGCCAATATTATAGTAAACCCTATGGATTAAGAGTGGGATATTACTCAAGTTCATATGTGTGTGAAGGCTGGTGAGTGAATACTTTTGGAAATGTATTATAGAAATGGTATCATAAACAGTGTAGTGTGATTTTTAAATGAATCCGAATAGTCTCATATTTCTGTCCTGCTCCCTGCAGCCTTTCACAGTGTCTCACCTTGGTCTGTGTGCTGGGATCATGGTGACTGCATCTCACAACCCAAAACAAGACAACGGCTACAAGGTAATATTGTAAACTATGTAAGATTATTAATTTTCACTGACTCTCTTTCGAGTTTGGTCTTAATTTTGAGAGTATTTTACACAGTAAGCTATAGAAGTTAGAGTCAAAAAGGTCTGATTCAGTTGTTTTTTTAATCTCACATTTTGATGGATTGTCAACTTGTCTAAGTTGATCAATCAAAGACTAGTTTGTGATGGTAGCCGGTGGCTTTTTTTCAAGCAAGGAATATATTTACTTTTTTTCTACTATGTTCTATTATGTAGTTTGTTTTTCCTCTATGGACATAGAAGTCACAATGATAAATCACCAGAGGAATAGGAATGAGTGACTAAGTCTTTCTGACATCACATAAACAAAACATTATAGCAATATTTAGAATTAACAGTTAGCATTTAGTTAATAGCATAAACAGCAATGACAGGTCATGATGTAAGGTATAATATTTTCTATTTTGCTTTCTCTGTGTCTCAGGTGTACTGGGAGAATGGAGCCCAAATTGTGTCACCTCATGATAAAAGTATTGCCAAAGCCATAGAGGAGAACCTAGAGCCCTGGCCTGAGTCCTGGAACACAGAGGAGGCCTTGAAGAACCCTTTAGTCAAAGACCCTTACCAGGACATCCACACACAGTACTTCAAAGCCATCCAGAGCCATTGCCACAACAGGTGATCCAAAGAAAACTACATACTGATAAGATTTTACCATTTAAAATGTCATTGGAGGGGCAGAAAATAATGATGAATAAACCCAGCTGTGTCCTCTAAAGTGTCTAATCATAATATTGACTGACTAAAATATAAAACAAAACCACAGCAATGAAGTTAGGTTTTTTTTGTTTTACACAGGGCCATAAACAAGAGTTCAGAGGTGAAAATTGTGCACACATCTGTGCATGGTGTTGGCCACACTTTCGTCCAGTCAGCTTTTAAGGCCTTTGACCTTCCCCCTCCATACGCTGTGGAGGAGCAGAAAGATCCAGACCCTGAGTTTCCTACGGTCAAATATCCTAATCCTGAAGAGGGAGAGGGAGTTCTGGTATGTTCTAACCTTTGACATTGCATGCAGACATGTAAAAATGTTGTAGTTTGCTGTTGTAGTTGAGGGTGATACGTGTACGTGGATGTTTTTCAGACACTATCATTCGCACTGGCAGAGAGGGAGGGGGCCACTGTTGTGCTGGCAAATGACCCTGATGCTGATCGACTGGCAATGGCCGAGAAGGCAGGGAGGTCTGTGTTTTACTCTTTCTGATTGTTGTTATTTCATGAGGGCCTTTGTCCACACTTACTTTTTTTTGTTCACCTCAGTTTCATAGCACTTCTCAGTGGCTTTTCACTTTTGACAGGTTACAAAAGTTGACCTTTACTTAGTTGTGTAGTATCCACAAGGTCATCTGAAATAGTTTTGTGTTCTAAGTTTTTGCATTTATTCACTGAAATGTCACTCAGAAAACATGACGACAAATTAAAGAAATCATGTCCTGACATATGCAGCAGCTGTAGACTCAAAACTGTTTCCTATAAAAAGACGAGTCAGATCACTTTTTCTCCGCCACAGACATCAGAGGTCCTTCCCCCTCTTTATTTTAAAAAGAAGTCCAACACTGCTTCAAAACTAGAGCTGCTTTCAGAAAAGTGCACAATGCTATAATAACTACAATACAATGCCAATAACAGCAATACTGCTTATGCTGAGGGTGCCTTTCTGCTAACTGCTGCATCAGTTTGAAAATGAGTGCTACCAGCCCAAAAGTGGCAGCTGAGGTCATAGATCTTGAATACATCTTTTCAATCAGTTCCATTAATACCATTTATTATCTGTACCACTGTGTCAGGATAGGAGCCTATTCCAACTGACATTGAGGCAGCAAAGGTGTACATTGTGGATAGGTTGCAAGCCAATCACAAGGCTGACACTTGGAAACAAACAACCACTCATACACACTCTCACACCTTGTGGCAATTTAGAGCACCAGTCAACCAAACAAACATTTTTGGGTCTATGGAAGGGGACACAAAGAAGAATCACACATGGGAGAGAACATGGAAGATCCACAAAAAAAGTTGCAATCCCGTTGGGGAGTGGATCCATCTACCTTTCCGCTGTGGTGCAAAATCGTTGATTGAAGCATGAATATGATATCTAAATGAAAAAAGAAAAGTACCATTATCAAAAAAAGAAAACAGTGATTGGAAAGTGGCTGCTTGTCCAAGTTTTAAAATATCACACTTTATCAGTGTTGCACATATGATATATCATATATTGCCTTTTTAAGTTTTATATGTTAGTGTGTTGAACATGCTTCCCCTATGTGAGAGAGCAATTCTATACACAAGACATATCTGCAGTATCAGGACTTCCCCATGATGTGATGTGATGTCGTACCATTGTTCCATTAGCAGTTTAAGGCATTGGCGCGGGCTTGCAAGTCCAGTGCAGAGCATAGACTGTAGAAAGAATAGAGTTGTTGACAACATGGTACTGAACAGCACAGAACTGATCAACTACACCCCAACAGAGCCTCTCAGACAAAGTGAGATGAGAGGTGGATCAGGGACACTGAGTAGGTGACAATAATGTTGTTTTTACCATTAGTGATTTTGAACAATCTCTAGCAGTCATCAAAATTGCATATATGAACCCAAGTTAAAGCAAAATATGACCTTTTTAACATTAGGGATAAATAGTACATTGACTTTGACTGTGTTACTATGAATTCCTGCAGTCAGAAGTTTTATGTCCTAAGGGACAAGTTCCTATTAAAAAAGAAAATTAAAAATCACTTTTAAAGTTTAAAGTCGCTTTGCTCTTTGGTAAAGACACTGACCCCCCAAAAATAACATTTTACTACCAATTACAATGTTTTGAAGGTCACACCTTGGTAGAGAAGTATATGTTTATTTGCCTGTATTTTCATCTTTCTCTCCCTCTTCTCTGTCAGTGGACAGTGGAGATTGTTCAGCGGTAATGAGTTAGGGGCGTTGCTTGGATGGTGGATGTTTCGCTGCTGGAAAGAGCAGAACACTGATGCTGCTGCTGCTGCTGTGAAAAACCTCTACATGCTGTCCAGCACCGTCTCATCCAAGATTCTGCGTGCCATTGCCCTCAAGGAAGGCTTTCACTTTGAGGTAACACAGAGAAGGCCCAGATACTTTAATATATTAAGCTTTTTGAGGGTCAGGCATAAAACACACTTTCCCTTAGTTGTTGAGTGTTGTTTTCAAATTGTCAGCTTCATACTAATGTGATCAGAAGTAAATCCCATAAATGTTTTTTCTCTTGTGCCTAAAAGTTCTAGTTCTTCAGGTTTGTGGTAGATTAGATTTTTCACAGCATTCTCATCAAAAAACTTGTTTGTTAAAATGTTTTGGTTTAATTGCTAAAACAAAGTTTGTCTTTCCTTTGGTAAGCCAGTATATTGTACATTTTTAAACACACTTCGCTGTAGCTGTCACTTCTGTTTGAACAGGAGACGCTAACAGGGTTCAAATGGATGGGAAACAGAGCCAGAGACCTTTTGGACCAGGGCAAAACTGTCCTGTTTGCATTCGAGGAAGCAATAGGTACACACACCAAACACAGGCCCACACAGGCCTAAAAAAGTGCCTTCAATGGTATAATCAAGTTAAAGTGGTCGTGATTAATCCCTTGTGACATGACGTGACAAAAGATGTGCACAGACTGATCCACATGATGTCACAAGCTTATTTTGAGCATCGTAAAAGATTTAATGTAATTTAAGGGATCATCCAAGGGCCAATGTCTGTTTCATATTTGATGATATAATACTTTAGGCAAGCTCACATGGTCCAGACCTGATTAAGTTTGGTCCAGCGATCTGTACTTTTGACAAAAGTCATGAGAATTAGAGAAAGTAACTTTGGGTGCGACATGCCAGTGCCAGAATTGAAAAATAGTGTTTTTCCTGTATTCCTGTTATATCTATCTAATACAAAATGAATTAAAATCATGCAAAATCCTCACTAACCTAAAATAACATGAGTAAAATGTTTTGCAGGAAACTTTAAACGAGATACTTCTATGTATATTCAAACTGTAATACTTGATAGAAAGAGCTCATGATATCAGAAGTCATGGGCACAGTTTATCACGACCAGAATTACCTTTAGTATCTTAAACAGTCTGACAAACAGAAAGTTTTTCATTTTTTCTCCAAAGCCACCAGTATCAGGTTATATACAAAAGTCTTCAACAGTCTGTCATGAAGCATTACATGTCTGCCCAAGTGATTTTCTCTGGTGTCCTTCCCTTGTCTTGGTTACTTGTTAAGTGAATAAATCAATTATTAAAATTCAAAGAATGCATAACCATTTAAGACACATTAACTGAAGAACTTTCATAGCTTGACCATGCAAAAGGTTTAGGGTTGCTCCAGGTTAATGTACCAAAATCTGACTTCAGTGTTCTCAGACAGCATCACATAGTTCAGAGCAGATAACTTGATTATGTTGTTCTGATTGGATTCTCGTGCCTCTTACACACACTGTCAATGAAGAAACAAGCCACTATTTCAGCTGGAGCTCTACGCTAACAGTGGATTAACTGTGTGTCTGTGTGTGTATATTTCAGGGTATATGTGCTGTCCCTCTGTGCTGGATAAGGATGGAGTGAGTGCTGCAGCGATATCAGGAGAGATGATTTCTTACTTGGCCACAAAAGGCACAAGTCTTTCTCAGCAGCTCACCAACATCTATGAAGAGTGAGACAAACATCTTTTAGGGATGCAACAGTCAGCACACAGCTCAGTACATACCTACAGTCCTCAAAAAGCTTTCAAACATTATTAAGGTTGTTGTATGAACGTTGATTATCTATTCCCTTAGTTATACCAATTGGTTTTGTGTTTTATGTCAGTTGATAGCCTGGTTAGTCCTTTACAACAAGGTATGACATGTCAGGATGACTCACTACCCACAAGTTCGGCTATGTTGCTCATTCCATGATTGCACATTTCTTACAAGTTGTAATAATAATAATAATAACTTAATTTATATAGAACTTTTTAAAACAGAAGTTTCCAAGGAGCTTTGACAAATGGTCAGGGGCAATAAACAAAGTACAAAACTACAGCATAAAGAAAAAAACCCTCAGTTCAAAGGCACTCTTGCAGAAAAACACAAGAGGCATAAAAGACACAAGCAAGGAGAGTTAATTGGACAATTACTGGTGCTTCAGGTGTCTAAAGTCTTTGAGCTTCTGGTTAAAAGGCCCTTTCTACTGTATATGTCATAGGAACCCGACAATAAAAGAATAATGCAACATAAAATGAGACCATGAGGACTGAATAAAAGCTAAAAACATAAACTCAGGAAGAAAATAAAAGGTGATTTAAAGCAAAAAAAAAAAAGGGACGGCAAATATAACATTTTGAAATTATTATAATGATGATAAAATAATAAGATAATAACAATGATAAAATGGAATAACAGACACAAACAATTAAAAAGCCTAAAAGGTTACCTATGAAAAAGTTAAAGTGCAACAAACTTGAATCATAAATTAGATATAATCTGAGTTAAAAGTAAATAACTGCATTAATGTTAACATAACATAGAAGATGAAAATAAAATTGGATGGACTATTAAAGTAGTGGGAGGTAAAAAAAAGATAAGAGCAATACTGACAGAACAAGCTAAAAGACAGTAAAGCCAAAATAACACAGATAAAAGATGAAAAATAAAAAAATGAAAGACGGCAGACAGCATCACATAAAAGCAAGTATATAAAAGTGAGTTTCTAAAAATGAACTCAAAGAAGCAAAGTTGTAGCTCATTTTAAAGGTGACTAATCTGGCTCTCCAACAATATAAAATACAGGACAAAAGAGCATCATTAAAGGGGATAAATTGTCGACAGAAATAATGTTTCCAAATTGTATCATAATGTGTGATACCTTCCCCCAACTTTGATTCCTTTCATTGGATATTTAGGCAATTTGCTGGTAGGAGCTTCCTCAGCCCAGCATGTTGACTCACAGGCACAAACAAATCAATGCCAAAAGGAGAAATAAAATTTGTTGAAGTTAGTTTACATAAAACTGAACCATGGTATTAGTGGCTGTATTTAGTGGTCCAATATGTAAATTATGAATCGTTGCACCCCTGATATTTACACTTTTCTATCTGTTTGATAATGTTATTGAAAGTAATTCAAGTGAGGCTACAGACTGTAACTCTGTGTTTCTGTCAGGTATGGCTACCACATCACCAAGAACTCCTACTTCATCTGCCACGACCAGAACGTGATCCGCAGCTTGTTTGAACGCCTGCGCAACTACGGTGGAAAAAAGGACTCCTATCCCACTGAATGTGGCCGCTTCTCCATCTCTGCTGTACGAGACCTGACCACTGGCTACGACAGCAACCAGCCCGACAACAAGGCCGTAAGTCTTGCAGACATATGAGGCATATGCCAACGACAGATGAGGAAAAATCTCTGGAGTCTGATATTATGTTACCTCCAGGGTTACAGCAGAAAACTTAGCTAACACATTTTAGAACATAATTTTTGATGAGGGTAAACAGCAGCTGAAATAAACATACATTTTTTAGCCCTAGACAAACTGTTAATACACCAAATTTTAATTTACAGGATTTAAAACCAGCCCATTTATACTCATTGTCATTGTCTTATGGTTGAAATAGCAGCACCTGGTGGAGAGTATAAAAATCAGCTCCAAGGCAAAAGCTCGGATTGACACCAAGAAACAATAAAATGCATGTTTAATGCTTTAATGGTTGGGGGATCCAGAGTTGCAGTTTTCTGGATTTCAGTGGCACATTTTTACGCTTAATGGTGGGAGTGCGGTAATTTTATGTACACAGTGTATTTAAGACTTACTGTAGAGGCTGAGCTGGAAATAACAAGATCAAATAAAAATACACAATCTTGCAAAGATTCATGCTGTGTGCATGAACAGAGCCAAAATTATCAAGAAGTGAGAAATACGTAAAAAGGGAACAACAGCCCCTGAGGGACTCTCTGAAGAGACGAGAGCAACCAAACAGCCAACACACGGACGTTGGTACATGTACCAAGTCCAAGAACTCCTACTCATACTCTCAGCCTGAAACACCACAGATTACATCATCATATGGCATCAAGATGTTGACATATCATTATTTAAATGAGTGGGAGAAGTTGGAGCCATTTCTGCAGTGTTGTTGACATTGTTACATAAACAGCTAGAAGTTCTCCTAGGGCACAAACCTCCGCCAGGGCATTTCCAACACTGTCAAGTAATTTAGTGTCAAAAATGTGGAAAACTCCCCTATCCCGAATCTGGATCAGCATCGAGATTTGGATCACTTTCAAAATCTAATCACTTCCTCCTTGAACCATGACAAAAATTTCCTGAACATGTCAAAATTCATTGAAAACTTATTGAGTTATAAGCAAAAATGTGGAAAACTGGCCTATTTTACAATGTTAGGAAATCCTCAGGAAAATTTCTGGGTCCATATTCAGAATCACCATCCAAATCAAATCACTGCTTCCTTGAGCCATGAACAACCTTCCTTGAAAATGAAAGACCATTCAAAACTTTTTGCATTATCCTGTTTACAAAATACAAGAAACAAACTAACTGACAAATGCCAGCAAAAAAATAACCTCCTTGGTGGAGTTAATAGACATAACATAGAAGAGATGACTGCAAATTATGCACGGCTAAGTTATCAAGAAGAGGGCAGAGGGACATCATAAGGAATTAAAAATACATTCCAGAGTATTTCAAGAACTTTATTTGTATAAATTATTATTCATATCTGTACTCAGTATTAGTATCAACTGTTAAGTACTTGTACTTTTGCTTGGTCTGAAAATAAGTGGTATCAGCACATCCCAGTCATAAATTTAGTTTGAAAAAAAATACAGTGCTAGTCTTTGCTGTGCTCACAGCTGGTTTCTATTGCCCTGAAGTTGCCACAGAAATCACTGATAGTGTAAACCTGAGCTTTTTGTATATTAAGGGTCAATAAGGAATACCTCTGAACTGTGAGAGAAAATGTTGGTCCCTATTGTAACCCCTGAGTGCTTGTAGATCCATTCCCAGGGTTAAAATCTGATTATGAAACAGCAGTCATGAGATACTATTTTAAAACTGTGGGAAACAATTTCAACTAAATATACTATTTTATAAAACAGAGCATCAGTGGAGCAAACCAGATTCAGTTTTTAAAATTAAATTAAGATTCAGAACAATATGTTCCTATATAATATGTGACAGTCGTTTTCGAGTTTTGTTTTTATATCTTCGTCTTAAAACATCTACCATTCCTCTCCTTCTCATCCAGGTTCTTCCCACATCACGCTCCAGTCAGATGATCACGTTCAGCTTCTCAAACGGGGGTGTTGCCACCATGAGGACAAGCGGTACTGAGCCAAAAATCAAATACTACACTGAGCTCTGTGCTGCTCCGGGCAACAGGTGGGTGACTGAGGAGACACAGCTGGTGCTAAAATGATTTTAGGGCTAAAGGTAACATTGTGTTTTATGACTGAGTCATGTTTTGTGACGTATTATCAAAAAGTTATCTTATCATAAAGATAATACAACAGACCAGGTACATTAGTTCAAACATATCTTAGGCAATTTACAGTAATTTAATAATAATATTGCCATTAGTTTTGAACAGCTTGACTTTCAGACCTAGATATCCATTCAGTATTTGTCTATCTTTATTATCTTACCACTGCGACTTCATAATATCCTTTTTCCTGTCTAACAGCGATGTGACGCAGCTGAGGAAGGAGCTGGATGAGCTGGTTGAAGCCATTGTTGAAACCTTCTTGGAGCCAGAGAAGAATAAGCTGCAGCCCAAGCCAGTGTAGCTGTTGACAAGAGAATGTACGCAATCATGACCAGTTAGTACAACCATCTCTTACAAGCGTTCTACATCATGTCTTAAATAAGTCAGAAGGGATTCATGCCGTATCGCTGGCTTTATTTACATATTCTACTCTGCAACTCTATAAAATTTTTCAGATTTTTTTGCCAGTTGGACCAAAATGTAATCATGAAACTGTCTTTATTTTTGTAACAGGGTAAAGGGCGATTCCTGCCCATGCTTTTTGGCTTTAGATTATGGCTGCAGAGCCAGGTTTACGCCCGTCACATTACATTACAGATGTGTTTTTTATGTAGTTTGCCTTAACAATGGAAAACTGAACAAAAACTGTAAAAAGAAAATAAGAGGTGTTCCTGATGCTTTTGGTTATACTCATCACTTCATGTCCACTGTCAGTAATTCTTTTCACAGTTCTCACATGGAGGGTTGCACACATTTTAATGACAGCTGTGATCATTTAATTTACATTTAATCTAACTGCAAGTATCATGAATGATTTGTAATCGGTTTAAATTAAAGACTTATAATTAAATATTTAAAAGTAAGGTATCACACTGAATGTATCTGTGAAATATGAAGCTTCAGTGTCAAAGTAATGGCGTTCCAATGAATTTGATGATTTTTAAAATGACTCAACTCGATGCCTTGGGCGCCATCATGTGGAGATATTGTTCACACATGGTTAAAGTGCACTCACACTCGCCACTGGACATGAAAAGTTAGCAGTCAAGGGACTGACAGCAGACACATTCAAAACCTGACCTTTTTATTTGAAGCTAATTTATTCCTGAGCTGTGATGATTAACACTCTGCTTTCCTATTGTGCCTCTCATTTCTAAACACTGTGCTGGCAATGGGAACTCACTCAATAAAAACAGACTTAAAAAGAGATTTTGGATTTTTATTAAGAGCTGAATCACCCACATACACACACATTTGTTTCTTTTTAAAAATATATTTTTTTCCAGAGGTACTTTTAACTGAACATTAGAAGAAGTTTCTCCATTCCTTTCATATTTTGTACTTGCTCTAAACTTGCGTTTGCAGATTCATTTTTAAGGTCATGGCCTGTGACTAACATCTTTGTTTCTCATGCATCAACTGATTATTTCCTGTATTTTTTCAGTTCAAAATCATAGACACTCATACAGACATTTTCTTTGAAGATTTTCTGCCACCTCAGTGGTGTCATTTCCTAACCTTTGCCAATATCTGAATCTGCCTGTTTCAATGTCTGTAATTAGGCCAAGCCCAAATCTATAACGACTGAAAATGACCCAAAACAGCTCGACTCAATCAGTGTCCTTCAGAGCAGGGAGAGGTGGGGGCTATGAGGGAGACGACAGGAAGTGACTGCCCATACAGAGATTAGCATAGATGCTTGCAGCATCAGTAACAACTTAATCAGATCTGGACCACATTTCTGTATTCATTAAAGAACTAATATCAACTCTGCAAACATTTTATAGGAAGGATATTTTCTTTCTACTTCTGATATTAAGGACTTTTCTTATTAAGTTGCCTACATTCTGTAGAGCAGTAGCACCTTCCTTCTAAATTATCTGATGGCCTGTAATGAATGTGATTGACAGAAAGATTGTCCAGTCACTGCTGGTTATGCTTTGAAAGGTTCTGCCCTCCCCAAACTCTCCTGGGCTTTTTCACAGATGGACCAGAGGAATATATTGAATGGCCTTTCTAGTCCGCCAGGTTACTTATCACCACGACCAAGAAGGTTATGTTTTTGCTACTGTTGATCGTTTATTTTCAAGTCATGCACACACAAAGTGCCTGACTCGCATGGGTTTTATAAAACACGAAAAATAAATTTGAAGTGGTTTGATGGCTTATAAAAGACTAAAATAATGTTGCATGTTCTTTCTACATTTAGTCTTGTTTTGTGTTCTGCCTTTTCTCCCAGGCTTTACAAACAAAATCTACAACATTAGAATTGGGAAGTATGAAAAGTATGAACCTTAAATAATCATAGACAGGACAATAAAAAAAGAAAAAGATTTTTATTTTCAATTTCACCAAACTCACTACAAACAGACTAAACCTGCTGGTCTCAAAGGCTAACAATGAAAGTACTGAGTGCAACTGTGCACAGAGGATCTTTGTCTTTTAGTTAATTTCTACTGAGCATATAGTTCTGTTTCATTCTGTTTGTTAGTCTTTTTGTTTGTTTTCCTAGATTGTGAACAAGATTTATATTTTGCTAATACTGTAACTCAATAGGTTCTCCACCTTTTGGATCACATTTTCAGGGAATGTTGGTCATAGTACAAAGGAGAAGTAGTCAGATGTTGGTGCTGATCTGAAACCGTTTGTGGATCCAGGGATTTATATTGCAAAACATTTAGAGTGTGAGATAAGGCAGTTTTTCACATTTTTGACAATAACTCGCCCAATAATGTTAAAGATGCCAGGGTGAACTTTTGTGCTCTGGGACCACCTCTGTTTTTTTTTGTTTTTTTTTTTACTGAATCTCAACACATTAAACTCATACATTAATTAAAAGTGACAAAACAAATGACAATTGTTACAATTGCAAATATCCATCACAAGTGTTTACCTTTATTGTTTGGAATTATATAAAGACAACATATGGATTATGGATTTTAATGTATTCATTGACATTGTCTTTTAGAACTCTTGCAAAATTCTGGATTATTTTTACTCCAAATGGTGTCGCGGATGTCAGGAGTGGACATAAGACTTTATTTACTTTGCCATGGAGTTTATTATTGTTTCTGCAGGTCTTTCTGTCTGTTGGCAAGATAATAAAAAGTCAGATTTTTAAGAAATTATCAAAAAATGTTGGTCATGGCACAAGGAAGAACTGATTTTGGTGGTGTTCTGACTCCAGATGGGGATTTGTTTTTAAAAGACTGTCTAACACGCTGTGATGCAGGTCAGTTTTCCCAATGTTCCATAATTACTCTGCTAACAATGTCAGAAATGCCTTGTCAGAGATTGCGTTCTCTTGTAGTCGGTCCTGAAAGAGGGGCTGTTCATTTAAGGGTCTTCTTCCTGCCTGTTTTCATTCAAGATGAGTTTGCATGACATGCTCTCCTTGGTTTAGTCAATGAAATAAATAGATAAAAACATTCAGATAGACACCGTCCAACATCACCCGTCAGCGCATGCATACAGCATGCACTTGTCATGCCTCATCTGGGCGTATAGAGGACAGGAGGGAGGCTGGTACTGCCCTGTCTTCTATATTTAACTCAGACCAGAAACGTCTGCTGCTGCGTGGAGGTCGCTCCCTTCTTCATCTGTGTTTTGAAACTGAACATGCTGGATCCACTTTCATGCTTAGGACATCGGAGTGCTGTGAGCAGGTAAGGAGGTCGAAGCAGAGGAAGCCTAAAAGTGTTTATATTACACTTAGTCCTCCAGGGAAACCACAGTAATTCGGCGGTATATGGCTGCGTAACCTCGTGCGTAAATGACTTCTTCCGTGCGCAAAACTACATGAACCGCTGAAGTCGGCACGTGAGGCTGCGGTCGCGATATAAAATGTTATAACTTCCGTCGCCCATCCGGTGCAGAGCACAAACATCGCCTGCTACACTGTGCTGATCGGTTCAAGTTGGAGAATACTTTACACACAAGGTCAGATATGAGGTATGAGGCACTTTCTCTAGAACATAACGACCGCTGGTTCGGTGTGATCTTTTCATCATCACGGATAGGCTACTGTAACCTTGCCACTGTGTGACCCGCTGCTTGTTAGAGTGATGTCGGTGTGATTTTCGTTTGTTGAAGGTATCTGGATGGATCACCTGACCCTCTGTAAACCCCCATGTAGCCAAACATGGTCCTCATAGTTCAACTGTCATGTATATGTTTGTCCTTGAGCGTAAATGTCTAGGTCACAATGCGTTTCTGCTCGGGTGAACAACACCAGGTGGTCGTCTGGTTGTACCCTCTAAACACCCTGTTGGAGAGACTGTACAGTACACAGGACACGTCCTGGAACAAACTTAACTGAATACAAATGTGTGCTCTGTGATGTTTTGCAGGTGAAAGCAGTTACACACTGACTTTGACACCAGCCATGGAGGGGCTCTACTTTGAAGTAAAGCCCAGAAAAAGAGAGACCCACAGACCAGTGAGCTCTGAGAAACCCCCTCTTCATTTAACCTCAAACCACCGCTCATGTCCAGCACTGTCACATCTCTCCTCCTCTGCTGGGAAGAGGATCACAACATGGGGGGTGAAGTTATTGGAACAGGGAGAAGAAGAAGAAGAGGAGGTACAATACAAACTGACATTGATCGGGTCCCTACCAGTGCACCCGCGGACCACCATGGCCATGCTGCCATGGGTGGTGGCTGAGATCAGTAGGTGCCACCCTGCAGAAAGGGAACTCAGCAGTGGGTCTATAAGTCCTGGAGGAGGAGGGGGGCATTTGGACCCCTCTACCGATAATCACACAGTCCTTCTGTGTGTGTCAGCCTCATGGGTGCGGTGTATGTCAGTTCTTGGAGAGAAAGTGGTGTGGGACCCTCTGACGCACACAGTGCTATTTGAATGCCGTCCACATCAGGTGACCAAACTCATTCACAACAGTCAGGAGCCAAGCAGTTTTGGCTGCCTGGTCAGGGAAGCCCGAAACTGTGCCTGCTATGTGTTCCAGTGCCAAGACAGTACAAAGGTAAGTGTTGTGCTAGTGCGGGGCACTTATTTTTAGTTTAAGATTTTTGAGAATCAAGGTTAAGCAGTCACTGGGCCACATACTGTCGGGGCTTGTTTTGTTCATGGAGTTGTCATGAGAAATAGAATTCCTGCCCCTCCCACCAGAGGTGAGAGTTGAAGACTTTCTTGATCCAATGCCATAATACGTTGTTGTCATTGATTTAATTATTTATCCATTCCTTGATCAATACTTCTGGATTTTAGTGTGGCAAAACATGAGCTCACACAGGATTTCTATCAGCAATATCCAACACATCAGTTCTGGTATCTAACATCATTTTGTCAACAAATTACTCAACATGTTGCTGGTGTTTGCTCAAAATCACAAAACCAAAGACTTGGTCATGGGTTTTAGCATCATTATTCATATAATTAAGCCAAAGTTTAGACTGACTCTGTCAATGTTTAAATTAATTGAAATAATATTAATCTTTTGTCTAACTAGCACTTACTTAGTTAAGTATTTGTATTTCATCATATTTGCATTTATTTTTTTGCCTTTAAAGTAAGATTGTCTCTATCACCCATACTGTTTTCAGCTATGTGTGAAATCAAGATATTTTGGCTTCTTGTTTCTGAGGCTGTCTTGTTTTCTATCCCTGGTTTTGACTCCAATATACTCAGTCTCCTTGTTAATCATTGGCAGTAATGGCTGACAGGTAATTTTGTATTAACCAGACCAAATATGTCATTCCAGCTAAAAGATCACAAATACCAACTGTTCTGGTGTTGTTTTCATCATTTAATGACAAAAATATGCTTAAATTAAAAAAAAAAAAAACATTTCCCTCTAACATTTTGTAAATTGAAAACAGTCTTTGGGCCAGATGTGAAGCTGTGAGGGGCCTGATGTGGTCCGAGGGCCACCAGTTGGTGATCACTTCAGTAGAGTGATGTGTTTTACAATGTACATGGAACAACAAGGAAATTGGTGAGCACAAATGCAAATGATCATTATACTTTAGTCATTATTTTAAACAAGCAATTGACAGAAAATTTTGTCACGTCACCCCAAAATCATCATCACCATGTCCTCATGTCAATGACTCACTGCTGAGTTGCTCTCAAAAAACTGAGTCTAAAACTTTCAAAGACTTATGAGAAAAGAGGAGAGGAGGCGAGTCAAACCAAAGTGTGCAAGTGTTCCCTAAATGTAATCTTCAACTTGTTTTAAAAGCAGAAAGAGGCTCTGCTGATCAAATGGACTTTAGTAATTAATTCCACCAAGTGAATTAGGTAGTATATCTCAAGTGAGACAATTTGGGAGCATTTATCAGGCTCAGTGTTTGAGCACATATTTTCTAAAAGATGGAGAGAGCAACAGAGGAAAAGGGGGATTTCTCATATTGAGGGGTTGTAAACACACATTCTTGTACAAAAACATAAGAACTGTATTTTGCATGAAACAGTGCCTTGAAATGATCACTGGATTATTTGCGAAACAGGGGTTTACAGTCATATGACGCTGCAAAAACATGTCAAACACAAACAATCAGGTCAAGCATATTAGTCATACGAATACATGACATCTTAGACTCGATATGAGAAATAGGTCAAACAAAATCTTCTCATTTATATTTAGTGACAAAATGTGCCAGAGTATTCAGTGTGACAGCTTTGACATTTGTCCTGACATTCCACTGAGATCTCACTGCAGAAGACTGTGTACAGAGTCCCCCCCTCAACAATGCCACAAACACATTCCCTGTTCTGTGCTGACCATCACACGCCTGACCTCTTAACGCTCTCACCTCTCCTCCACATGGCACGCTCTGCCGGCAGCCTCCGTGCAAAGCTTCAGCTGGCGTGGGGGTGAAGTCTTAAACATTGATAGCTTCATCATAGCATGCCATTACTGACATACCACAGGCTTCAAACAGCCAGCTGAAAAAAGAGACAACAAAGAGCGCCTAAATCAAGACTTAATTCTGAGAAGTTCAGACAGAACATCCACGCTTGTCTGTTGTTGGGCCAGCTTGTACTTTACACAGCTGAACAGCCAGCATGGACTGTGTGTTTACATATCACTCTACATGCACTGTTTGTGGTCGAAGTGCTCACATGAAGATCGACTTTGGTGTTTTTGCTGTAATGACTCTGCCTGTATTTGCCCCAGTGAGATTTAACAAGCTTTATTATTAACATGAACCAAGCAGGATGCACAACCATGTTACCATAGCAACCCCTTCCTGTGACCTGGCATCAGTTTCGATGTGTGTTAGTGTGTGAGTGTGAGTGTAAGTGTCCGTGTGTTGTTATCTGCGTCTCTTCAGCACTTTTAAAAATGTGGCCATGATGTCAGGCGGACCACCTGTCGCTCGAGCTCTGTCACTCTCACATTTATAAACACACTCCACATCTATTTGATTCTGAACAGTGATATGTCAAACTGTGTTGTTTATTTTATAGTAATTAATTCTGATTTAAAAACCCCAATTCCAATGAAGTCAGGACACTTTGTGAAGCATAAATAAAATCTGAATTCATTGATCTGCAAATTATTTTTGGCCTACATTCAGCTCAATACATTACAAGACAGGATATTCTGTCTCTCTCTCTCCAATACATACACACACACACACACGCACATATATATGTATATATATATGTATATATATCTATATATATATATCTATATCTATATCTATACATATATAGATATAGATATATATATATATATATATAGATATATATATATATATATATATATATATATATATATATATATATATATATATATATACATTATATTGCCAAAAGTATTCGCTCACCTGCCTTGACTCGCATATGAAATTAAGTGACATCCCATTCCTAATCCATAGTGTTCAATATGTCGGCTGTCCACCCTTTGCAGCTATAACAGCTTCAACTCTTCTGGGAAGGCTGTCCACAAGGTTTAGGAGTGTTTATGGGAATTTTTGACCATTCTTCCAGAAGTGCATTTGTGAGGTTACACACTGATGTTGGATGAGAAGGCCTGGCTCTCAGTCTTTAATTCATCCCAAAGGTGTTCTATTGGGTTGAAGTCAGGACTCTGTGCAGGCCAGTCAAGTTCATCCACACCAAACTCTGTCATCCATATCTTTATGGACCTGCTTTGGGAACTGGTGCACGGTCATGTTGGAAGAGGAAGGAGCCAGCGCCAAACTGTTTCCTCAAAATTGGGAGTATGGAATTGTCCAAGATGTCTTGGTATGCTGAAGCACTCAGAGTTCCTTCCTCTGGAAATAAGGGGCCAAGCCCAGCTCCTGAAAAACACCCCCACACCATAATCCCCCCTCCACCAAACTTTACACTTGGCACAATGCAGTCCGACAAGCACAATCTCCTGGCAACCGCCAAACCCAGACTTGTCCATCAGATTGTCAGATGGAGAAATGCAATTCGTCACTCCAGAGATACCTCTCCACTGCACTAGAGTCCAGTGGCGGCGTACTTTACACCACTGCATCTGACGCTTTGCATTGCACTTGTTGATGTGAGGCTTGGATGCAGCTGCTCAGCCATGGAAACCCCTTCATAAAGCTCTCTGCACTGTTCTTGAGCTAATCTGAAGGCCAGATGAAGTTTGGAGGTCTGTAGCAGTTGACTGCAGAAAGTTGGTGACCTCTGCACACTATGCGCCTCAGCATCTGCTGACCCTGCTCCATCAGTTTACGTGACTGGTCTTGACTGCAGACCAACCAGTCTAGTACCTTGTTACTATGAAGCCACTCTGTTGTAATGTATGCAGAATGTGGCTCGACGTTGTCTTGATGAAATACGCAGGGATGTCCATGACCAGGACAAAGCTTGGATGGCAGTATGTGTTGCTCCAAAAGCTGTATGTACCTCTGTGCATTAATGGTGCCCTCACAGATGTGTGAGCTAACACACCAAACAAAAACAGATTCTGGTTTTGAACTTTGCGCTGAGAACAATTTGGATGCTTATGTTTGCCCATTTTCCTGCAATTGCATCAACCTTGTTGACAAAATGTTTACTTGCTACATCCAATCCACTAACAGGTGCCATGATGAAGAGACAAGATAGTGTTATTTCACCAGACCTGTCAGCGGTCATGATGTTATGATAGGTGAAGGTTAAAAAGGATTTGCAAATCATTGTGCTCTATTTGTATTTGCGCTTTACACAATGTCCCATCTTCACTGGAAATGGGGCTTGTATTATGGTAAAAATTCAGAATAGTTTTTATGAGAGTGAAGGAGGAAACAGAAACAGCTCAGGCTATTTAGGAGGAGCACAAACCACTACATTCATGAACATTTTAGACAAGAAACACCAAACACTCACAAAATCACGCTCTGCCTCACTATTTTTCTGGAAGTGTGGGAGGTGTTGGGACACTAACCACAGATTCATGCACATCACAGTTCCAGGTGCAAAACAGTGTAGTTTTATTTTCAAGGCTTTAGCTTTTACATAATTTGATTCAAAAAGAAATCTGTGATGTTTAGTAGCACTATGAGTGTTTGTTTTTCCCTGTTGCCCCTGATGTCAAAGTACACCACCAGGTGTCCCCACTGTATTAACTACTGTGGGGAAACCTTGTCAGTGACTGTCAAATGCTCAAGTCATAAGATCCAGGATCCAACATCACATCTTATGAGAAATGAATACCTACATTCCTGTAAATTTTAAATCCCTTTAGAAGTAATTTATCAAAAAAAAAAAAACATGTCAGTGTTGACCTTAAATGGTACACAGCATGTAACTTGCTGAAGAAGCTCAAAATGCAAATCAGTGCTAAAACCCTTTCGAAGACGTGCATAATCCATTTCAGTTTATCTTGATTACTGCGATAATGTACCATTGGTTGTTTCTGGGGTGTCCAACTAATTAATTCACTATGATAGGGAAACCTTTATTATCACATGATAACAACATAAATATTTTAAGATCTTGAGAGAACAACCGTCATTTATTTGTCAGTGCCACAGAACAGAGTAAGGATTACGGCTGACCAATTTATTGATTTAATACTGTTACAATGTCTGCTTGAGCAGGATGTGCAATGCCAGTCATGTGACTTGGATCATGCTGCCCTTTGTGTCTGATGAAAACCAGGACCCCTGATTTTCTTGTTTGCTTGACTGTCTGCAGTAAATGTCAGTCTGATATCATCATCAGTGGGGTTACTCAGAGAATGGACCACAGTGATTAAAGAGTTTGTGTGGTTTGTGCACATTAACGATTAATTGATGATGCCTGTCACAGATACAGCTGTGTTAGTACTTGACAAGACTGTTTTAAATGGCATTACTAAAATAAATGCATTTTGAAGGAAAGATTAAGTCAAATAAGCTGTCATACGAGAAATGAATTGCATTTTTTCTGCTGGCTTTGTCCTAGGTTTTCTTTATTAGATGTCACTTCACTGTTTATTTGAATATAAGTTATTGCATCATAAACCTCAAAGCAGCATATTCTTTTTACAAGTACAAAAGCTCCAACCTCCAAGTCAACTTAATGAATAAATACCCCTATGATTTGTGGCTGGCTAAGACACTTTAATCAGTTTTGTTTTTATATCTATTTATTTTCAATTAAACCCACTCACAGTTGTGGATCATGACCAGAAAACACAGACTTGTGATAACTGGGGATACAGTGTTTCAACCTAACATCAGCAATATGTTATTTTCAGAAATAAGTCTTGTTTTTCATCTTGCTGCTAAAAAGCGTATTATTGCTACTACTTTCTTGCCTCTGATTGATTATGGTGTTGTTAGATATTTACATACATTTTCTCAATTCCTTTAGTTTTTGGATGAAGTTAATCATGGAGCTTTAAGGTTCATGTCAAACCACAATGCTCTTATACGTTGTTGTTCTCTGTATAATGAGTTGGGTGGGCCTCTCTGACCATCCATAGAATGACTCATTGGCACATTCTGATTTATGAGGCTATACTTGGCCTGTTTCCATCATACTTGAGTGACTGTATCCATGTGAAAAGTTCTGGAAGCTTCTGTCTGTGACTCAGTCACAAAATTTTTTTTTGCTATTTTGCCATATTATTCATCTTGAAATCAACAAAACAAGTTTCAGATCTGCTGCAGACTGGAATCTGCTGCAGGTAAAACACGCTCTTAGAAAGATGGTCTCTTTTAATCTTTATAAGGGCAGGTTTAAGGCTTTGGAGAAAGATGAAGTAGGCTGTAGATGCTTTGACTCATGATTATCTGCTCTGTTACTCTGAATTGATATTCATGTTTTTGCATTTGTAATTATTTTATGACTGAAACTTTGTAAATGTGATAATGCCTGTCTTGACCAGGCCTGTCACTCTGCACATGCTATTTTTTTTTTTTTTATCTCAGTCAGATAATTCTTATTAAATAAAGTTTGTTATTATTATTTTTTGCAAAATTACAAATCCAAATGATATTAATGGCACTAATCAGTTTTAACAATCTGGACCCCTCTCAGTGAGAATTACATTGGTGTGCCCCCCGCCCCGACGTTGCTCATCCCTGTGTCAGACTTCTAGGCTGTGGAGCCTGGGTCAAAGAAGGTCAGATGATGTCAGCTTTATTAATATTTTGACTGTTAACTAGATATGGGATAAGGACAAAGGATAAGGACACATACATGTAGTGTATCAGTATTGTTTAAATACAACAAAACATCTGCCAGACCTAATGCTTGCTATGAAGGTTGTTTACAATAATACAGTCAGCCTAATGTTCTTTTAACAACTGGATAATATATTATAAAGTTGGCCTATAGGTTTGATGGTAGTTGTAATTTTACTTGTTTGACTTTGTTAAAAGTTCATTTCATGTCACAAATGAATGTTTTATTGTATTTTAAATGAAAGAGCTTGTGTAATATTTGCCATATGGTCTATGTAGATTTGAGCACGTGTGGACTGTTTTTGTTATCACCTTATAGAAAAATATCGAGATATATATCGTCTTTTGTAATTTGGGAAAAGTGTTCTAGAAATACCGTTCTACACAATGACTTTTGGTAGCCCAGCCCTATTGTGACCTAAATGTTTTGACACAAAACGGATGAAAATCTTCTAGGTCATGAAGTTCACTTTATCACCCAGCTGCAGCTGTAGTGCATCCCAAGTGCATTCATGACTGCTTACAGGGGAGCTGCCAGAAATTTGAGACACGATGACAAGATATCAGATTGGCCCCTGCACAGTTTCTCAAACCTATCTTTTATGAAGCAAAATGATAAATAGATACAGTTTCTGTGATGTATTTTAAATGGACCACTCAGTACAATAATAGTGAAATTACTCTGTTTGAAGACATATATGCTTCAGGCAGGGGAGGAGAAACCCTAAAGCTGAAAACACAGAATGAATAGTGAATTAGAACTTAATGGCATTTGAACTATTTTAGGCATGTAAATGTTTGTTTTGTATCCTTTAACTTTGTGAATCTCTATTTTTAACCCCATTGAAACATTTAAAACTTTAGTTTTAAATGTATGACATAAGTTTCATACAGATTAGATGTTTTTCAGATACCAAAATATTTAACCTGCTATCTAGTATAGCAAAAACACACAAAATAATATCCTCTGATAAATGTTCTAAAGGTTTTTGTGTTATTTTATGGGAGTTAACTGATGCAATTGCCTTAGTATAAACAAGAACAGCCTTGAATTTCCTAACTTTTACTGCCTTCACAGCCTCCCTGACTGCATGGTTGTGCCTGCTTTAAGTCTGGACAGGAAACATTGTTTATGTACAGACTGTGTCTGACGCAGATTATAGATACTGTCCAAACAGTCATGTAACGGTACGGGGGAAACCACCCACCGGCGTACCCGCCTAAAGTTTGACTGGCCCTTTACAGGAACTGTGTCCACCCTGTTCTTTTAGCGTATTGGTGGACTAACTGTGGGAAGTTAACCAAAGTCATCTTGAAACAACTCGGAGAACGTACGACGTGCCTTCAAAATAAAAGCATGAAGGCAATGAAAGCGGTAAGTAAATATGGGGTAATCCACGTTGCTACCTTCGACTGCTCTTACTTTGAAATGCATAAGCGGAAATACCGCGTTCAGTTCCGTTCACTTCACAGTAGGATCCTCCTCGGCTTCAGGGAACAAAATCAACTTTCCAATGAGATGATATTGAAGTGTCCCACTCTGTCAGAAACGAGTATCGGTGAAGTAATCACCCAGGTCTCGTTTTTGTAAAGTTTATGGCGGATGGGATGAAAGCGCGACTTCAGAGACTCAACTTGTTCAACTCTAAGCCAGAGCAGAAAGATGTAAGTGAGCTTCAGAGTCTGTGTCGGGTGGTTTTGTCAAGTTTGAGTGCCATGCTAAGTGGGCAGTTGGCTAACGTTAACACAGGTAGTTAGCGAACAGTAACATTAGCATAGCGCAGCATGTCGGTAGCCCTATTTAAAAAGTTAGCCCAGTGAGTTTCTGAACCACTCCGTTTGTTTTTTTTTCTCATTACTGGCGGAGTAGGGAGTTCAAAAGTTACACATTAACTTCCCATTACTGAGTTAAGCTACACTCAGACGCTTTGGCTTGTCTTTTAGGAAACTGAACCTGGTCGTTTAGGGGTTCATTGTGATCTGTAGTTTGTGCTCTGTTTTCTTCTGGACTGGCTGGAGTGTGGGCTGCTGCTGTAGATGGTCAGGCAATGTGACGTTACCTTAACTGGTCAAGGAATAATGAGTGGAAAATGTCATAAGTGAATGGTTGCTGCTGCTGTGCTGGTTGTAAATACAGAGGCATGAAGTGTTTTGTACAACACAACAGCTTGACATGTCCTTGCTAAGGGTCTGAGTTGTGTCCTGTAGTTTAAATGAAATGTCACTTTTTAACAACCTCTTCAGATCTGATTACCTCACCTCAAAGGTCCCATATCGTTTGACTATTCACAGAAGAACATGACATCTTACACTAAACTCTCAGTTCAGCTGTTCCTTGTTGAAGAAAATGCCCCTTAAATTTTCTGTTTTTCACTTCCTTGGGTTTATTACATCATCACTACACAGCCTCCACCTACATGAGTGTTTTTGCTCATTACAGGCAGATGCCATACCTGTTGGCAAGGACCACCCTGTTGCCTGTTCCCTCGCCCATAGGTTATTTGGGCTGCCAATCAACTCAAAGTTCAGTACTTCAAGTTGCAGTAGCCTCATGGCAGTGGATCTGAACATTTCCACAGGAGAAAGAAAAAGAGCTGCATCCTCTACTGATATGATTTTTTTTTCAACTGAAATCAGACCTTACTTAATAGACACCAAATACACGATATAAATGATTAAACGCACCAGGACAGGGGAACTTTTAAAGTGTTCCTGTTTGAGATAAGTGTGTTTGACATGTCAGTGCACCGAGATTTTATTCATTTACGAACTATAGGACTGATTGAATGCTATTTCTATGTGGAAGAAGCACCATAATTAAGTCAGTCCGTCACTTTTAAAATGCTCCCTAAATACAATAGGTAAAATGTAACTCCCCTTTTGATAAAACATTTCAAATAGACTATCTTTTTAGCCAATAAACATATAAATGTAAGTGGATCTTAAACAGTCTTTTTTTTTAAGTTTAAGCCATTGTCACATTTTTCTCCATATAAAATGTGGCCGCCGCTACTTAATCCGTGAATTTATCAATAATCTAACAAAACTGAATTAATGTCCTGACTGAAAATAAAAGATTTAATTTCCATCATGTTTACCTGCTTCTGTTCCTAATTAATATTGTTACGTGGAGTGAGATTGTCAAAACTCAGGTGTAAAGAGCCCATGTCAGGCTTTTTTGATTTTTAATTGACCTCTTGTGTGTTTAATATCTCTTCCTTGTGATAGAGAACTTCTGTGAGCAAGAGAAAAAGTTCATAGCGTCACCCTTTGTGGCGTCCATTGCTGCCTTATGCTCATTTCCACCAAGCAGTCTAGTTTATGTTGGTGCTTTATGGTACAAGGAGGGGTGTGAGGAGAAAAGGTACCCATCCAAGCAACCCATGACGTCCTACTTGTTGACACCCTCAGAAGTTAAAGCCCATAGGCTCATAACAACAAGCACCCTGCAGAGCACAGGCTGTAGAATGAATGCAGAGTTGCTGACAATATGGCGACAAAATGCACTGAGCTGGCCAGTTACCATGGAGAAGGTCCATCAATCAATTAGAACCCATATTGATGAAGGGAGCCTAAAAATGGCGGAGGCTCTGCTGAAACTGAGGATATAGCTTTATCGGGGGTTCTCTGTGTACGAAAAGAAGTTTTTTTTTTTTTAAACATTAGGGATTGTAAAACTAACCCAGCAGTTATCAGATTGAATATATGAGCCAGGATGTCTGCTGTTTAAGGCCTTTGCAAACCAAGAGCGATGCAAGTAAGAGACACAAAAATGAAAATGTTTTGGAGGTGATTTTGATCTGTTCATATTAGAAGCTTTTTTTAAGAATCATTTCTGGGGGCATTTTACACCGTTATTGATAGGAGAGAGTGACAGTCGTTAGGTTTGTGAGAGGGGGCGAGAGAGTAAGCAAACTGGCCACAGGCTGGATTTGAACCTGAGCTGGTAGGGGCATGTATATGAGTCATGATGGTTGCTTTCCACTTTGCCAAACGAGCACCACCATTAGAAGATCTTTAACAAATCAATGAATTGGTGAAATGGATTGGACATCAAGTAACTATAATCTGGTGGTCATTTTTTGTAGAAATAAGCTACATAGATACTTTAAACTTTTGTAATTGGAGGAGCTACAGCCATGTCAGGACCAATTGTTAACAAAAATAGAAGTTTGATTGTCATACTGCAGCTCCAATTTTCTTTCCAGATTCAGACAACTTAAGCTATCTCAGAACAGTGATTTGGTTTGGAGTTACCATCCATTATTTGACAAAAAAATGAAGCAAACACAATTATAAACATGTATGTGGTCACTTGTTGTTGGCAGATTCAGAAGACCATGATCACCATCAGTGATAACAAGCATGTAATGGCTGTACTGGCTGCAGATGTGCAACAAGCATATCTGGCATGTAACAGTTTGTTCTCCTTGGCTGTGCTGCCCAGAGGGCATTAAGGAAAAGTCAGCAGAGATAATGTGGTCAAGTTGGTCCATCCTTTTTGCTTTTTGAACCACTTGTTTCTTCCACGGTGACCTCCTCTCCTTCAGCTGGACTTCAGTAATCTTGGAGCAGGCTTTCACTTTTGGTTTTGGTAGCAGTAGTGATGTAGAGCCTTACTGATGGCATATATTTTCCTACATGATATCAATGCGCACATCATGGAGATCTGGACATGCTCAACATTTTTGCTTTTCAGCAGAAGATAGAAAATTAGAATGTCTTGCAGTGGAAAGCAAACCTTCAAAGCTGTTGAAAGAGTTTTTATCTGTTCTCTTTCGTAGTTCCTTAGATCAATCACTGACTCGATGGTCAAAGTTACAGTGGATGGGCATTTGTATTCTGGCCTGTTTATAGTATTTCAGCAGATCTTGACATATGATATCATCATCTCTGTATTGCAGAATTGCCAAATTCTTGCCAATGCACACTCCTACCTGTTTCCATGTTTTTTTTAGATTATAGTTTTTAGAATAAACAGCAACACAGACTTTTACTGAATGCATGTAAACATATTGTCTAATGACAATGTGAACTAGAGCTGCAACTATCGAGTATTTTTGGAATCGAGTACTCTGTTGATTATTTCTTCGAGTACTCGAGTACTCTAACAAAATATACTTTTTTGTTTTTAAACAAATAAATCAATTGTATACAATGCAACATGTTAGGTCTTCCAAAATGAGCAACCAAATGCCATTTATTCCTCAGAAAAGGGTTTTTATTTTAACAACTTTCAAAGTTTAAACCAGTACTGGCTTAAAACAAAACCAAGACAATAATGATTTACAAAGCAGTAATATAATTCTGCAATTATATTTGTGAAGTGTGTTCTGGAGGGCATTGTGTAGTTTGGATTGAAATCCTTGATCATGTTCTTAAATCCTGTGTCCTCCACCATGGAAAGAGGACGCATGTCTGTGATGAGCATATTTAAAATGCTGTAATAGTAATAGTTGCAGCCCTAACAACGTGCTATCATGCTAGGCTACGTGCTAAGCTCTCTCAGTTTGACATCAGACACACTGCACTGTGTTTTCTTTTCGTCCCTTCTTGTAGTGACCACACACTTGGGACACTCTCTGCCGTTTCTTCTGCGGACTCTCTCCTTTCTGTCCCTCTCTTTTCTCTTCCTCCATGATTGTACAAGTCGCGCAGCAGCGGAGGTAGCAGGCGCGTTGTGCCATAGAAATGACCATCCGTGTCAAACACTGTGCACTGTATAGTAGTCCAGATATATATTTATATGTATAATTATATATTAAACAAGGCTTCGAGGCACAAAATTTAATTTGAGGATATTTTGTAATCGAGTACTCGCGAATATTCGAGGAATCGTTTCAGCTCTAATGTGAACCATAACATAAACCATGTTTGGCAGAGGATCTCCTCTTTCAGCTGGTGTTAAAGGTGTTGATCAACCCACTTGTTGAAATGGTGCACGGTCATGCTATTTTCAAATTGTTTTTCTTGGAAGGGTGCTGGGTTTGCATAATGAAATCTCACCAACTATCAGTTCCTCATTAGTGAGGAGGACGGTCAAATCCAGTCTGCTCAGTCGTAAACAAAACCAAAACGTAGGTGTATTTGAGTGAGTCATGGCGATATCACCTCCACAGTTGTTGAGCTCATGCCAGGACTTCAACCTGGACTTAGACCAGGAAGTTTTGTACGTCATTAGTAACAGTTTGTCTCAGTTTCTCACTTCTCTGTCTGAGAGCTGCTTTCTCTTGTGTGCTGTCTGAATTATAACGAGGTGAGACACAGTATGGCAAAAATGCTTTATAATGAGACTGTGATATAACAGTAATTCTCAAGATTGCATCATTATAACTTTTTTTTCAGTGACTTCTCGAAAAGGAAAAACTAAGGTTGAGTTATATGGACTAAAAATGAAATCTCGTTTTTTTCCACACAAAAGTCTGATTTATCAGATGTTTTCTTCTTAAAGAGACTGTGAGGAGTTTTTAAGTAATTACAAAAAAGTCTGACTTTTAGATGTATGCCTGATCGAAATACACACTTATTGATGAGTTTTATAGCATCTAAATAGGTTATCTATAAATGCTATTCTTTAGCCTCCTGGTTGGGTCGTACAGGGCTGGACTGGCCTGGATACTCAACTTCAGGAACAAGACAATTAAAACTAGAGCAAATTTATATTATTTTATTATTTATATTACACGTCTGAGAGCGCCGGGCTGTAAGTAGCGATATAGCCGTCTACAACTACGATAATAACTTTTCCCCGCATTGCTTGTCGTCACACATCAAAAACTACCGCTACGTAACTAGAAAGAGATACATTACCTCGTGGCTTTGCATCCTGTAAGTTGTTGAAAAAGAACTTGTAAAGCAATGCAGAGTTCCGACAAAGATCCATGCTGCATTTACCACAACAAACAAACACATTTGGCTTCACGTCTCCGGTGCGTTCAAGTTGTAGTCAGAAGTAGGAATTTTGAGCTCTGAGTGGGAAACTAAAACTGGAACGTCCCCCGAAGTCTGAATTTCCTACTGGGAACTCGGTGAAACCTCGCCACCCCGAGGTGTCAATTGAAGATGGATGCCCCCAGTGTGAACAGTTATTTAGCTCCTGAAATAATCCATTGATTTGCACTTCTGACTGGGGTGTGTCACTCTAGATCAGCTGTATACATAGTATTGTTAGATTTATATTTACAAAAATGCTGCCTTAGTGATAATCACATTCTTCCTACAACAACGCAGGGCGTGCTAACAACAGCTAACAATAGCCTGGTAGTTAGGCATGTTTTTCTCTGACTTCAACTGGAACGCCGATAAGTCGGAGATGATGTCACTCCCATTTCCGAGGTTACAGGAACGCAGCATTACGCCGGCGATAAATTCTCCTCATAGCAGCTTTAAAGAAAAATAAAGTCAAGGTGTTGCAGAAAATACACAAAAAGTTTTCTTTTTGAAATATTTCCGAGGCAGATGATTACATAATCTAATGAAAATATGTCAAAGTCATTTGGAAGTACATTGTAAGTTCTTTATAGTTGTAGTTTGAACAAAGGGATTATTTTGTCTTTAGTCAGTAAAAGTGCTATTTTCACAAAATAGTGACAGACCTTTCTGTCATTATTTTATCTTAGAAAGCAAATAAAAGCCTAAACAGTCCTCATTCACAAAATGTTAGACCATTGAACAAACTTCGTAGACTTTCATTTTTTGTCAATAATTCTTTTTTTTCATCAGTACCACAAGTATTAAGTTGTGTCTTAAATGGAATGAAGTGAGGGGTAGGTTCTAAACTGCAGTAGCTCTGAGTGAGAGTGTGAAAGTAATTCGAGGAAAAAAACATAGAATTTTGCTCTACTCAGAAATTTTGAATAAATGTCAGAAATGTATATATGTTGTCCGAGCTAAGGGAAAAGCAATAAATAAGATTTATCTAGTCTACAATGCCAAGTACAATTATCCTGATTACCATATTTTACAGACTGTAAGGCTACGTTTACATGGATATTCCTGACTTAAAGACGCAAAGATTTGTCCTTTGCTCTTTAGAATTCTTCTGCATTCAGACGACAATGCTCGGAGACGAGTTAATCCGCTGTAATGTGCATGCCAGTTCAGTAGATAGCAGTGTAGGTCTGCAGAGTGGCAGCGCTGCTACAACACACGAACGAAGAAGAAAAACTTTCACAAACAACAATGGTGAATAGACGCACAGAAACGCAGGAGTTTCTTTTCTGGACAACAAATCATTTCGGAGAACCAATCGGTCTGGATAGTTTTGTCTTGATAGAAAACCGAGCACGGTAAGAGGCTCACACGTTACTCGGCGGACGGCCGAAGCTGTCGTTGTTCCTTGTATGCGCGCGCAGCGTTCATCTGAAAGAGTACTGCGCATGCGGTGACGTCTGCGTTTCACCCTGAAACGCTCTGATACGGGTTTACATGGAGCTGAATGGAGAGTAGATTCAATCTTTCCACTCTGGAGCCCGTTTTCAAAAGTTTCCGTTTTCAACGAGTTTCCATGTAGACACAAGACCAAAACGCAATGAAAACTCATTGGATTTGACCGTTTTCGGCGCAATATAAACGTGGCCTAAGTTGCTCTGGATTTTATGTCAAATCAGTCAAAGAATACATCATGAAGAAAAAAAAAAAATTTAAGTCGCACCGGCCATAAATCGCATTTTTTTAGTGCTCTGATAGAAAAATGTTTGCCTTCTATGAAGCTGTAACATCAAGAAGGCCCACTGCATCCTTTCCATTGGCATTGCTGTTAACCAATACATCCACCAGGGGGGGCTTGAACAAATCGGTCTCACACTTCTCCTTCGCTACGGACTAACTGATATTTAATTACTCCCCAATCTCTTATCTCCTCCCACCTGTTTTTTTATTTTATTTTCTTTTACATTTGTTTGTCCCAGTGTCAAGGTGAAGTAAGATCATTCAGATGTTTATAATTTCTAACTGACTCGCAGAATTTCTCATCAAAAAATGTTCCACCATTGTTATTTCTTCTTCGTGTCTCACTAGAGCTACCTAATGAGCAGTAACAGCAACACTGCTAAATGGTTTCCAGTGGTACTGCTCTGTTTGGCCCATAGCCGTAAGCTTTATGGAAACATGCAGATGAAATGAAAGCAGAGCACGGACAGAAGGCTCCGTCTGTATCCGGATCTGTCTTTAATGTTGAGCATTAATGGGCCTGTAACAAGTCTTTCCTGGACACACGTTGTTCAAGCATCCATCTGTGGACTTGTTCCTCTAGCTCTGCCCATCTCGCTTTCGATGTGGAATTATCTTTCATTTCCTTCACTGGAGTAAGAGTAACCTCTGCTTTTCACCAGTCCCTCACGGTTTTCTCACTCACTCCAAACTTTACTTTTGCTGGATTACCATTACAAATTTTACTACCTGCGGTTTGTTAGAGTAGGATTATCATTTTGGGGACATTTTGTTTCGTTTATGTCTAGCCCAGTATAGAGCACCCTCTCGCAGCTGTAGATGGTAATGCTTACTCCTTGGTTCATGTCTGTCAGTTTGTTAAATGATGAATATTTTTGATGTGCTGCACCTGACTATAAGTCGCAGGACCAGCCAAACTATGAAAAAAAAGTGCAACCTATAGTCGGAATATACGGTAGCTTGTTATGTTGACAACATATTATATTCACATATTCAGAAGCTGCTGCTGCAATCAATCTTGACCTGTTAAGAGCAGCATTTAGATGCCTGAGTGGCTATATCTGCTACTAATGCCCTACTATCAGTCGAAATATCGAGGGTTTGAGGACATCTCTGGTCAAAATATCGATCTGTCATTAGGAAAGGCAGTTAACCCCAAAATTCCCCCCCTTCTGTTTGAGTGAATGGATTTGACCTGTGGTGTGAAAATGTTTTGAGTTTACTGAAAGACAGGAAAAATGTGATTCAAGTTCTTGTCTATTCATCATTTGTTTTTATTTTGACTGTGAAAACCTCGTCGCTTGGTTTTTGGAATCAGTGATTGTCAAAGGTCATTGAGTATGTAGTTCTTGGACTTGAATGCCCCACTTCCTTCTGTGGCATACCCTCCTCTTTTAATCCCCTGGTCTGGTCTCACATGCCTTCCCTCACTCTGCATGTGACACAGTTGCAGTGCTGTAGTAAAAACAAGCCTGTAAACTTAGGGCACCTTCCTGTCTTTATATAACCAAACGTCTGTCCCCGTCAGATGTGGGTCTGCTTTTTGTCTGTTTGTCTGGTCTTTTTTTCCCCTGCCTCACCTGTCATACTGTCACTCTGAGCTACACCCCGGTGAGTCCTCAATCCTCTTGAGGTGGGAACACTGGTTTATCTGTGAAACTTACTGACCTGAATATTTCTTCACCAACAGCTCATTCTGACTCAGCACAGCACTCTTGACAACAAGCCCCTGCACTGTGTCCCTGTTATCACATCTGAATGAGCTTGTCGTCTCTGCCTGGCTCATTTTTGTGCCGCCAAGTGCCTCCTTAGTCCTTCAGGAGGGATGCTAGTGTTTTGGACTCCCTTGTGGCTATCTATTTTAGTGGCACTTCCTGCTCGAAGGCTGTTTACGACCAATCAGAAATGTCCCATAAGAGCTTTTCTGTCTGTGAGTGATGCTTCTCATTTGTCATATGGCTCATGTACTTTGAACTTTAGGGAGCTTTGGCTGGGCTCCACAAGTCACAAGACCAGGGCACATGACCATGTGAAGTGAGAGATGGGGATTTTTGGTGACCTGTGGATTTTCATAGCAGTTTTAGTGAAAATAGATTTAAGTATATTTCCTGATATTGCTGATGAGGCTTGATCTTGAGGAATATGTATTTGGACTGGTGGGACATAAATGACCCACAGTATCCCCAGTACTGTTTTAGATCATTTCATCTTGGCTTTTGTCGATCTTTGAAACAATTACTAACAAATACAAAATTTTTATAAGTAGTTACTAGGTACTTTAGCTGCATAAAATTGAAAATTATTCAAGGTATTTGGAAAGAGATCAAGACAACAAATTAAGTATTCTCAGCAGTTGACAAGACACTGCTGGACAGCAGTGGGTAAAAGTCTGACAAGTGGGTGGATTTGTCGAAGCTGGCTAGCTGCTTTTCCGTATCTACACCCAGAGGAGCCCAAGGTGTTTCCACACAGTGCTACTCCCATGTTTCTGTGTTATTGTCTGTTCACAGTGATGTTGCTGGTCATCATTTCCTCGGTGTGCTTTCATTGTTTCTATCGGACAAAATGCAGCTTTTGTTGAGGTCAAGAGAGCACTTGCTGATTGGGCCGTGCTGGGAGTGCCCCCTGCTTGATTAAGTGCTCCAGGCGATTTAATGTGCTGTTCAGCTGGGTTTTTTTTAGATATTTTAATTTTTATTTACACTTTGAGTATGGATTTTTACTGATATTGATATGATTAAACAGATAAATGATTGATAAGCATTAATTCTGCTTATCGATCTAATTCTTCCTTTATTGATTGCTGTCAGTTATCTGTTTGGAAAATGTTGACCTACATAGGTTTTCAGTGGCAGCTATGTCAAACACATGACACCCAACGTGCTGTACAGAAAAACTCAAAACTTAAACCTACTGAAAGTTATGCATTAATGCTGCGTTCACACCGGACGCAAATTGGCGTAAATCGACGCGCGTAATGCCTGTGACGCGCCGCGCTTAACGCCCGAGGCTGGACGCTGGACATTTTGACAAGCTGAGGGACGACGCGCGTCCTGGCGCAGGCGCAATAGAGAGCCGGAGCTTGTTGGACTCAGTGATAACCCGTGCAGGCAAATCCAGCTGGAAACAAATATTTACAGAACTTACCTTCAAAACCTGTCTCCTCAGCGACTTTCACCCAAGCCTGCTCCTTTTTGTTCCGGTCTCTGTAGAGTGCACACGTCAAGTAGTATAGCTCCGGATGATAGCAAACACCGCAGATAAACCTCTCCTCCATCTTTGAGAGGGGGTTTGAGCAGGAGCAGGAGACCGGGGCGTCACACGTCATCAAATCAAACCTGTCTGTCTCCTCGGCGACTTTCACCCAAGCCTGCTCCCTTTTGTTCTGGTCTCTGTACAGTACACACGCCGAATAGTATAGCTCCGGATGATAGCAAACAGCGCAGATAAACCTCTCCTCCATCTTACAGAGGGCTTTGAGCGGGAGCAGGGGGATGTAGCGTCATACGTCATCAAATCAATGACGTCGGGGGATGTCATCGCTGATTGGCTGCCCAGCGCTGCTTAACTGGCGTCGAAAGTTCAATATTTTCAACTCGGCGCCGAGTTGCCGAGGGCGCTAAACGCCGACGCTGACGCCAAACGCCGCACGCCTCAAACGCGCCGGACGCCTCAAACGCGCCGCTCCAAACGCGTCCAATGCGCCGCCCGGGGCGAATCAGCGTCAAGACGCGCCTTTGCATTGACTTTGTATGTAATCTCGACGCGCGTCGAGGCGAATTCGTGTCAGGTGTGAACACACTATAAGAAAAAAATTTGGCCACCTCTGTTGACTGTCTGCCATGTTTTTGACTTTTTTCGTCATTGTTTCTGCCATCTCTAGTATCATAACAAACTAAAAATCTGTCATAATTGCAGCTCTAATGTGTACTTCATCTCTGTAAATGTGAAATACTCTGAGTTATTTAACCTTGTAACAGATGATAAAAGTCAAATAGAAAATTGAATTAATCCAAACCAAGTTGGAATCATACAGAAAATTCTTGATGTATGTACACATGCTTTAAAAAAAAAAAAAATCATATCACGGCAAATATGTTTTGTACAAGAGTAACAGCAGGTGTTTGTCCTGCTTATGATGTATCATCACCTCTGACATTTTAATCATTTTGACAAACAAAGAGTTGGTACTGTTTATTACACTGAAATGGAGCTTCTCTTTTACTGGTGGTACTTGTGTAACTTCCTTCTTTTTGAGGTCAGAACTACAGAAGCTCTATTTAATTTCTGCTCTGTGAGAGACACTGTAGTTTTTCAACGTTGTTCCCCCATGAGAGGCCGAGTCTGAGGGTCACAGCTCGGGGCTGTGTCCAACTGCCTTCCTGTCTGAGATCAGCCCCATGTAAATGTTTCTCTGAACAACATACTGTGTGCTCTGTGTTTTTGGCTTATTCTCCCCTCTGAAGCTAAACCCTCCTTCCACTCCCCTACAATCCATGTAATCCTTTACTTTAAGTTGTGATGTTTCAGTCTCATACAAGCAGCCTAAAAAGGATCTTAAAAAGGAAAAGCACTGAAATTATGTTATAATGTTATAGATAACATCTGGTGCCATTCAAAGAATTGTGGTAATTTGTCAATGTGAATAAGATTTACAGATTCCTATTAGAGGCAACAGATGCATTAATCCAAACAGCTACAGACTCAGAAAGAAATAGCTAACATTCCTTCAGTGCCCACTACATAATTACTGCTCTGGGTCTCTCAATCAAAACAATCAAATTGCAGTTAGATGAAGTCCTAAGTACAGGATTAAAATAGTGGATGCCTTCATTGTTACACTACATACATTACAGATGTAAATCAGCCTGATGTGTCTTAAGGCATTCATTTGTGCAGGGACAAGGACATGCATTTTTAGTCTAGCTGTAATTTCACCCTGATGAAATTGCTGTCACTGACACGCCTGACAGACAGTTCCATACATCTGCCTCGGAAATATTTCTCTAATCCATCTGAGAAAGAGCAGTTTAAAAAGGTTTTCAGAGGCAGAACCTCAAAAACAACAAATCAAGAGCAGCTGCAGCTTGTGATTGGACGATCTTTCGGCTCGTCACACTCATCACAGACCAATCCATATCGAGCATTGCCACTAGCCCACTACTTATGACGCAGCAGCTCGTGCTGTTGTTAGCTCAAACTACGGACATGAATTCATATCACACAGATGTGTCATTTAGCACTTGTATGTGACATGAACCTCGTCACAGACGATCCTCACCAAGTTCTCTAGGTAAACTTCTGAGGAGAGCAGTTTTTGCCAAGTATCACTGAGTAACCATGGCCATAGACTAATGGGCATCGTCCGTGGAGGATTTCTGCTTCTCTCCCAGTTTCCCCAGTGATCCCCGCTCACGAGAAGAGCAAAAACATGATTTTTCATAAGAGAAGCTACAAGTGACCTTCTTTCCTCCTCTTTCAAGAATAAATTGAGCCCATTTGCGATAAAAAAACGCAGATATTGAGACTGCTTCACAAGCCGCCATCGTTTTCAAACTTGTAATCACTTCCTGTTGTCGTTACGTCTGCAGCTCCTGCCTCATTGGACCGTTAAGCATTATGCAGAGTGGAGTTGTTGGACAGTTGAAGCTAGCAAGACAGACATGCAGGATTTTAGAATCAGGCAGGTCCGTCTGCTCTGCAAGGCTAAAATTCCTGTGGATTAGGAGGAAAGATTAGTTTAGGGAGTGGCATCGGACTGCAAGTGTTTTTGCTCACTATCTGATGACTTTTTTCAACCTACTGGTCAGAGTGACAGGCAGGTAATAACCATTGAAAATAAAAAATATAATTATTTTAATTCTTGGCCTTCCACGACACCAATGGGCCTCATATCCTCAGAAATAAAACTGTCAATTCGTTCTGTGATGTCGTTTTTGCATTTGGGTGTTTATATGAGGCATAAAATCCAGCGCGGACTGGGTGAGTGATGCCGCTGTTCCAGCGGGCAGCGGGCAGGTGCGTATGCAGCTATAAAACGAATAAACGATTATTAGACTAGAATATTGAAATGTTCTTAAATAAAAATATTGAAATAAACGATAAATACATTAAAATGGTGTTCTGAGACATGATGGGGGTGCTCAGAAAATACCCCCATTTCACTTGATGCGTTTCTCCTGATGAAATGAACAGCAGGGGAAAAAAATAAATTGACACATTTGGTCGACCAATCAGAATTTTGGTTGACTGAGCACGCATCGACCAATTAGTCGACCAGTCGACAAGGACTTAACAGCCCTACTTGTCAGGCGACGTCATGTGTGGCTCTGCGGCAACAGCTAATCAGCGGTGTGCGACATTGCCCATGACAGACAGTTTTTCTTCCAGACTACAGAGTAACAATTTATGTCCGTGTGGGAAACAGTAGTCAGTGAGTACATTAGTTTGGCATAGACGGATCACAGAGAACTCACAGATGATGCTGCTGCAGGGCATCAGCTGTAGTGTTTTGTGTTTGATAAGTGAGTGAAAAGGATACAGTTGGAATAATGTATGATATGATCCCAGTGAAACTCAAGCGGACGTGACGTTACTGAGCGACAGCCGACGGCAACGGTGACCAAAATGAGGTATTTACGGACACGCAATGCAATTTCAGTGGGCAACACGATTTTGACCACAGAGTCGCATTTGGTGTGAACACAGCTTTAGTTCTGCTTTAAAAAGAGGTGACTGACTGAGACAGAAGTGACTCCATCATCATTTCAAGAGGTCCAGAGAGCCTTTTTGTGCCAAACAAAGAAGAAGGAGTGACACAAGAAGTGAGCCGGCAGAAACAAGTTAAGGATAAAGAAGTGCTATTAATCCCATCCCCTCTTTCGTCCAGTCTGTGTCTTTAGTGACAGAAGAACACGGCAGAGAGAGGAAGAGAGAGGCCCATGTCAGGACGACGACTATCTGCAGGTTGAACTGTTTCAGATTATCATGCAATGAAAGCAGAGGGGCCGATGAATGGAGGGGACTCAGCAGAACACAGAGAGGTCTGTTATCGGTGGACATAGAGCAGACTCAGCTCTCATGCCAGGATGATTAAAAACAAGGAGACACTTGAAGCTGAAGAGTGAGAGGCACAGTGTTTGGATGCTGATGATGGTGAGGGAGGTAGAAACACAATTGGCATTGACAAAACAAACATTAGGAGGAGGATGTAGGGGAACGGGATATTGACAGGTATTGCTGATCATATTCAAGAAGTTGCCCAAAGAAATGTGTCTAATGAATAGAAATGCTTCATTTCTTCTTGATCAGGCTATGGATTATATCCTTTAAAAAATCATAGCTGACAATTTCTAGGAAACCTCAATGTCAGGTGGGTCTTCAAATATAATAAACTGTTCTGACCAAAACCTTTTTATAAATCAAGCATTAAACAGGTTTTTATCTACTGTAGAAAACTGATAATATTGGTTAACGGTTAGACTTAAGGTTTAACTGCTGACAGCTTCGAGTGGATACTTATCAAGCACAGTTTTTCTACTTTATTTACACTTCTTATGTTTGCTTCTATGTCACAATGGTAATCGTTGCTTAAAGCATTTACATTTTTACTAGGGGTGCACTGATTACAATTTTCTGGCACATCATGTTTAAAGAGCCTGACCTGCCGATACCAGTTTTCGCTGATACTGTTTTTTTGTTATACTTAACAGCATACACCTTCAATGTTCCAATCTTATTTTATTGAAGAACATTAAACAATACCTGTTACAACAGTACCTTGTTTTAACTGCACATGTAGAGTTCTCTCAACTATAAATGAAAAGTTTTGAATATTGCTGTCAAACATCTAAATTATTTCAGTTCCTTAAGTCTTTCATTTTCCACATTTAAAAATAAACAATACTTGCGCAACAGGTTACACTGCAGGCCTGTTAGTCTCTTAACAAAAATAGAGTGCACAGCAGTATGTTGCTTTAAAAATAAAGGAAATCGCAAGATTTGCGGTAGTTAATGAAATAATCTACAGGACAAACTAACAACACAACTTAAACCACTAATAAAGTGTCCTGAGTTTTAGGTTTTCTTGAAGTGCAAAAAGTAGAAAATGCCCCACAGCAGCATCTTTGTGGCTATTTAAATGTAAAAATACCGCGGGCCCGTCAGTCTGGCAGAGGAAAAAGCTACAGTGGCCGACTTTCAGAACTTTGAGGAGGTAGATAAGATCGGTGGATAAGATGGGGTTCTCATGTAAGTTTGGCCGATCGTCGATCCCCCAAAATTAACCCTATAAAGCCAATTGTATCATATTTGATACATACTTTTATAATACCTCATTCTTCTCAATATGATCAGGAAATTACAAAAAAACATCTGAATACAATCAGATGAATTATTAAAATGTCCTCAAATGGATTATCAGTTGCCTAAAACACCTAATGTATCAAATGAGATACGAAAAATCTATATGTTGAATTTTATGGACATTTTGATTTTTATGGATTTTAGCAGAAAGTGAAACAAACATTTCAGCTCCAAAACATTAGCATTTTATGGCTATAATCTATAGTCTTGGGCCTTATAGGGTTAAGGAAATTGGCTCCCATTGATTGGCCAGCCGATCAATCAATTTTCACATTGATTTGTACTATTTTATAACTTAAAATCAGAAGACACTATTCATCTTCCAATGAGAACTATCTTTGATAATTGGTTGTCAATTATACAGCCTGGTACATGCCAAATGTGTAGAACTGCTTATGGTATTTGTTCTATTGCTGGTTAAAATACAATTATCAAATGAAAGAACTTAAAGAATTTTCACTGTGATTTTGTCTTTCATTGATTCATTGATTCATTCATTTTCTGAACTGCTTATCCCTTGCGGGGCCGAAAGGGGGTGCTGGAGTCTATCCTAGCTTTCAGCGGGCGAGAGGCGAGGTACACCCTGAACCAGTGGCCAGCTGATTGCAGGGCAAAGCTTCTCTTTAAGTTTTTTAATTCTGTTTGTTTTTTCAACAAATAAACGTGTGTTACCCTAACTCTGAGGGACATACCAAACTGTTACCTCTACAAGCCATTACATCCCATTTTTCGAGAGTTTTAGATCATCAGCTCCCCTTGAAAATCGTAAATGCAGTTCACATGTAGACTTAATCAAGTATCAGTCAATCATGGGGACATGATCACAAGGGAACTAAACAGTATTGCTGTGCAAAAGGCACAGTCATCTTTAAAAAGTGCATCTGTAATCCTGGTCTGTTGTTTTATGTTGTCTGATGTGATGTCTTCCTTTAGTGGTGAACCTTCTGTCTGTAGCAAAGGCAGAGACTGCAGAAGGTTCCCTCTGTCCTGAGCTGTTCAGCAGTTCATGATGAATTTAGATAAACAGAGAAGCGATAAGAGGGCCTGGAAGACCTCTCAGTTAAGCTTTTAAAACATTTAATGACATGAACAGGAAAACTCAACACATGGAGTATGTTCATGTTGGCGGGAGAACATACTCAGGGGTTGTTTTTAAGAAAAATTCTCAAAGCCTGGAGACAGTCTTTGTGATTCAGATTAATGCTAGACCTAAAGAAGTCTTTATTTTGAATAAGTAATAACATAATCATGTGACATTACACATTGAACACCTCAAGGTCATCTGATGGCCTGCTATTTACCTGAGCAATTGTTGAACTGAGTTAGCATTTTCAATACACTGTCCAGCATAGTTTGTCTGAAAGGCCCCTAAAAGTAACCACTGCCTGATGTCACAAAGACTTTTGTTTTAAATAGTCTGTCACATCTTTAGAGTAGATATACAAATAATCAAACTTTAAAAAGTTCTTCTCTCTCCAGAAAGCAGCCAATCACGCAGGGGAGGACCTCTAGAAAAGCATTGTCTGTAAAAACAGTGTTTTACGAGGAAGAGGACTTATAAGAGGACTTGGATACTGATATGGGTGTATTTAATCTCTGTGGCTGACAAGACCAGAAGAGGATGAAAAGAGATGATAATAGATCAACACGTCCTCCTACCGATTAAAGATCTTAAAATTTGACAGAGTTGTGGCACACCAGTACTGCAAAAGAGTATAGGGGCCATGTTAGTTGGAGAAATAATTTTGTGGAATTCAATATTAAGTCATAATTTTGATATTGAAGTTGAAATGTCGACAATAAAGTCGAAGTACAATTTTGTGATGAAGTTGAAATGTCAGGAAAAAGTTAAACATGTCGACAAAAAAAGCTGAAATGTTGAGGATAAAGTCAAAATCTGTTGTATTTCGTCCTTATTCTCGACTTTTGACTTTTTTCTCCACATTTTAACTTTAATCTCATCATTTTGACTTTTATCACAAAATTGTATTTCAACTTTTTTGTCGACATTTCAACTTTTTTCTAGCCGTTTTATCATAGAATTTCGACTTTTTTCTTGTCATACCCACTTCAATCTCAACCTGCTGAAAATGATATTTTTCCATCCAAAATGGCCCTAATACTCTTCTGTATCAATGAAAAGTAGAGAAGAGGTCTTATACATGTATCTTTTACTTACACTTGTGTAGGTGTCCAGGGTATTAAATGTCACTTTGGCCAAAGCAGCTTCAAATGCATGCAGAAAGCAGGAAATGAGACAGGTGTCAGAGAGCACTGTTGCCCTCTATCAAATAAAACACACTGTTAGGAGATTTATTTCAAGTAATTCAGGTTTAAGTGTTATAAAGTGGAAAACCCCTCTTGCAGCAGTGACTGACGGTAAATTCTGCGCCTGTCATGCACTTTTATTTCCCTGTGCTCTGCCTCTTAATGAGACCAGCAGCAGGACCTGGGTTTAATTATGTGAATGGACAGATTATGTACAACTTTTTTTTTTTTTTTTACATTTTTCTCTGAATCTAAATACATGTGGCTGGATACAACCAGAGAAAACAATGGGTTTTAACAGAGACAAATAGAGGGGTAATGTCATAGTGGCACAGGTTTTAGGTACATAAGCTTTTAATGCAAACTCAGGACAACTATCTGCATCTATAAGGCTTGGTTCTGATTGAAGCTCACCACAGATTTCATTTAGACTTCCCAGAGGTCTTTAAGTACATGACACAAGGACAAACATGAACAGAAAGTAACAGATAAAAGCAAAAGTATCATTTAACATCTCTTTCCCCTTTTAATAACCACTTTCACAATTTCATGAACACATCACAAGCCATTGTGAAATGATGCTCCCTGCCACAATGGCTTCTAGCCTATTATCTTTTAAGTATGAGTTAATGAGTTACTAATTTGACGAATTGTTTCATATTATTGTCTACTGTCCTTTAGAGGCATTAAAGGTTTTATTCATTTGTTCATGCTTAAGTGTCACCCTGACTCTCATAGCAAAGTCAAAAGTAAAGAGTCAAGCCAAAAGTATTAGCCAGACCCAGATATACCACAAGTAGCTTGTGTTTAGCAAAAGCATTTGTCTGAATCTGATATCATATTATACTCGTGTGTACTGCACAACCTGCAAACCTGGAATCCCTGCTTCTTGCAATTCCACATCCATGGAGCCACACTTTTCTAGATAGCCTGCCAGTCTCTGCACCGAGATGCTGTGTATGAAGTTTTAGCCTGCCAATGTGGCCTGCCAGCATTTTTAAAATATAAAAAAATGTGTAAACATGAAGAAAATATAACAAAAACACAAAAGAGAGCTACAGTTGGCTGTAAATGTTGCAGTAAAAGTCATTTATTTTGGATTGCTTAATTAAGTTCTTCTCATGCTCTGTAGCTCACCCTAAAGTTGCTGAAATTGGCTAAAATCCTGTGTTTGCCTTATTAGATTAAGTAGTATAACTCTTTGCATTTGCTGCCATTAATTAATACTTACCAGTAATTTCATCCATAAAAATCTAGGTATGTGAGTAGAACCTTTATGGACCTGGGGTCTTCATTTGGCCCTGAGGCTGAAGAAGCACATGCTGGTCTGATTACAGCCTAACCTGTTTTAGCGTGATAGCCTAACATCCACGTTTAGCTCTGCTGGTGTTGAATTTTCTATGAATGTTGGGTTGAGCTTACAGTGATCTTGTGCTAGGTGGAGGCCCAAGTGCTCTGATCTCTCCTGCGTCTGATTAGCCCAGTTCATACTGACGTTTAAGGCGCAATATTTATTCTGTGAAGTTTCGCTGTCACTGTGAACGTCCCGGAGGAGGAGTGGGGTGAACAAGTTGACCCCTCTCTTTGGGTGTATCGCAGACTGAAGGAGAGACAGGAGCGCTGTGAGTGAGCATCTCTGCGTTTATGTGTACGTGGGGACACTCGTGGGTGTTGTGCACATCCAAGTCGTATTAGTCAAACATCTCGATGTTCGTATGACGGAGCCTTGTTGCAGAGCTTTTGCATGAGGGTGCAGTGATTTAGGCTACTGGGCCAGTTTTTATTGTCCTATTTCTCTTGCTTTGGCCAAAAACAAACATTTCTTGAACAGAATTTAGGCTATGTTTACACGGAGACTCTCTGACTTAAAATGCAAAGATTTTTCCTATGCGTATTCAAGTCAATCTGCGTTCAGACAGAGATGCTGGAGACCAATGAAACCGCTGTAGTATGCATGCTGGTTCAGTAGATTGCGATGTCAGTTTGCAGAGAGGCAGCGCTGCTACAATACACGTTCAAAGAATAAAAACTTTTCACAAAAATTAATGGCCAGTGGAAGCACAAAGACTCTGGAGTTTCTTTTCTGAACAACAACATGAACTTATATCACGATTTTCTAGTCTTTGACTATTCAAAGGTGCTTTACACCGCAGGCCCCACCTACCCGTTCACACCCGTTCACTCTCACAAATCTACCAGGACAGTTTTGTCTGGATAACAAACCGAGCTCCGTAAGCAGCACAAATGCTACTCTGTAGACGACCAAAGCTGTTGTTGTTCCTGGTATGGGCTAGGGATGTAACGGTATGAAAATTTCATATCACGGTTATTGTGACCAAAATTATCGCGGTATTGTTGCATTTTGCTCAGAATGTTCAAAAAGTACTTTAACACAGTCTTGAAATCATTTAACCCCTTTGATATTATAATTTTAACAGTTGTTTAGTCTTTTTTGTCCATAATTATGTCAGGAAATTTCCTATCAGTAAATTTGTTTAAACTTTTTTCGTTAGAAACAAAAGTAAACAATTCTGGCAAGTATTTGTCATTATTTTGTTATAAATGCTTAAACTGTGTGTAATTTGCCTACAAGAATAGAAAAAAAAACAGATGTTTACTTTAAACAGGTTTCTCTTCATAAACAATTGTAAATGAACATGTTAAAAGTTTAGAGATGGCCAAAAATAAACTTTACCTATTTTACATACACTCACACATTTTTGTTTACCTGCAGCATTAGTGTCCATGTTACAGCTCATTATATTTGACCATGTCCAGGCCTTTTTATTTATTTATTTTTGTTTTACTAACGACAGTCCCTGAAGCATTTGGCCCCCTTCATGACTCTCCTCTGGTCTCCCCTATCCATGGCAGATCTCCTCGACATCTCCTCATTTATTTTTTCCAAATTATGATTGGTTAAAGCCATAAAACACGAACTATGATGGAAAAAGACAATCTAACCGAAATACGGCAAATAAACGGCAATAGAACGGCAGGAACACACTCCGGATTGACTAATGCTGTTATTTACAATCTTTATGCATTATTTACACAGAAAATACTGATAAACCACCTATAATTCACTCAGGTAAAGCTCACTGAATCCCCCTCCCCACTGCCTCCTCAGCTGTTTTCTCATCTTCACTACATACATGACAAAAACTTCAATGCAAATTCAAGACTTTGGGAAATGTACTTCCTAGTGCACTCTACTGTGCTTTTGTTTTGAAACATATGATGAGAAACATGAAAGTTTCAATCTTGTTTTATAAATTCAAGACATAAATGAGCAGAGGAACCTCTTACAGAGCAACTCCCATAAAGAGTTGGAGCCTCAAATGTGAAGCAGGTATTGTTTTGATAAAAGGAGCAGGTAACACACCTCATGCCGATACAAGACACAACATGACCTGGTTGAGAATTGGACTGTGGTTGAGTGTGTGTGTGTGTGTGTGAGTGAAGATCAGGGTGCTGCTCAGGCATCTCACACTGATGACATCACTGATGTGACTCAACCGCTGCTTCTGCATTGCTCATCTGCTTCCTCCTTTTCTGTTCCTTGGTTTGGTGCTCTGCCAGGGGAGCTGTGTAGGTTTGGCCCACGACAGAAGAATGAAATAGCTGTGACATTTTATATCATGTTTTATTTTTGTACACTGTGCACACAGCATACTCAAGCTTCCTCTCTTGTGCTTGGTTGTAGCTTTTGTTGTGTGTTATGGTTGTGATAATAGGAGAGAGGTTGTTTTTGGGTAGTGATCTGAGAAATGTTGGCGCTTAAAAGATTTGAGCATTTTTCCATAGTAGAAACTCGAGTACAAAAATAGGTGTGTGCAGCTTTGATCTTTGACCTGGTTTATGTTGACTTTCCAGCAAGAATAATACAGTTACTTATAGCAAAACATTTTTCCAGGGTACAATTGGTCTTGTTTTTATAAAGTTATTTTTGTGGTAGGAGAGTCCCAGCAGCTTTCTGTGTGTCTGTCTATAGTTTCATTGTTAATGTTGCAACTACCCCAGTTATCAGCACAGAGCTGCAGATTAACAGAATCGCTCCTGCTGCGAAGAAGAAACTTGTGATACACAACAGAGAACACAAGTGCTGAGAGACAGCTTTGACATTCTTAAATGAAACTTTTGTAACACCCTGTGCAGTGGGATGTTCTCGCTGAAGCTGTGCACTGTTGTGATGATGCTTGTATTTTGACAGTGATGGGGAATATATGATGGCTGTATGGGCAGAGCAATATTGGGAAAGTGTGTGTGTGAAGAAAACTGAAGGTTACACATAAGTGCAGTGATTACTTGGTGATAAACGTTTGAATAGTAAAGTCAAAACTGAATCATTTTAGACCAAAAGTCTGGTTTTAGACAGTTAAGGTGGTGGGGCTCTTGGTCTTATTCACTCCAATCAATATAAGCTGTGCAATGTATGGTTGTCCCTAGGGCTGGGCGATTTTACCTAACCTCAATATCTCGATTAATTGAAGCTCTTACCTCGATTACGATCAATGAACTGTTATTTTATGCGATGCTGGAACAAATTAGTGGTGACACCGATGGCCGTCAATGCAGTCACCCTGCAGCATTTACACTTAACTTCTTTCTGCTTGATGTCCTCTGCACAGAATCCAAAATGTGCCCAAACAATTGAGATGGTAGTTTTCTTGGCTACAAGGTCCTCTGATAGATTGGCACTTGTCTTCTCTATGTTGGTGGGGCGCATCCATTGCTCTTGGCGAAAGTGAACAAAGACTGTATTCGAAGGGGCGCGGTCATGTGACGTACACAGGAAAAATTATCAAAATAATCGTCATGAGTAAAATTACTTCGATTACAGGGTCTTAATGTAGATTTTGATTATTTTTCGAGCAATTGCTCAACCCTAGTTGTCCCTGTCAGATTTTTTTAATAAGCCCCCAGTTATTTTAGCAAAACCTTGTCTAAGTGGAGAGGCATCATTCAAAACTGACTTCCTAAATAACAAACTTCAACTTCAACTTTATGATAATCCAGTGGGAAAATTGTCTTTCAGCAGCAGCAGGCATCAGCACACCAATACATGATAACACATAAAACATACAGGCATTAGGAAATTCCGGAAAAATCCTGAACCCAAGTGAAAAAGGACGACCATTAAACCACAAAATGCCAAATACCAAGAATCAGGCAAAACCCATAAAGTCAAGTCAAGTTTATTTATAGAGCACCTTCACGAAGACAGTCGATCAAAGTGCTATACAAAAATACATAGAAATAAATAAATATAACAGTAAAAATAGAAAAATAAAACGGTAAAAGTATAAAAACTAAAACGCATTCAGTCATCAAAGTGCTGTGCAGTAGATAAATAAACAGTAATGATGAACATACACGATAAAGCAGATCAAAAGAGATTCAATAAAAAGTCAATAAATTACAGGAAACCTCTGTGGGAAACATTTCCTGCACTGATTGTCTTCCAGAACAATGATATGAGTGTGATAAATCTTTTTTTTTCTTTCTCTTATTGGACTATTCCTGTTAATGGAAATAGATAGCTAAATAAATCCCCACCTATAAATCATGCTAGATTACTGTTGGATGACCTGTAAGTGCCTGTCCTCTTTCACAAGGCTGTGTATAACTGAAAAATGAAAACTTATATCCAATATTTTGTGAGAGTATGGCATTATAATCAAACAAGCTATGGCAAGGAGAATATCAGTACATCTCATGGTTTGATCAAGAGGTTTTAGGGCAGTTTTGCTCCTTTTTAATTAAATATTAATGCATGCTGGCAATTTGGCCAACTTCACCCTGCCTTTTTCACTGTTTTTACTGATTTCCTCTGTTTTTAAAAGCATATATTTTTTCATACTTGAAGAAGTGGCAAAGGCAATGTGTTAAACTGCAGAAATTCATGGAAATTCTTTGTTAGTTATGGAAAGAGTTTTTATTAAAAGGGATATTTTTGTCTGACTAAGGCCCCTGACTTAACTCTACATTCTTTTTCAGGATGTCCTCATTCAACCCTCAGTGCTTCCTGTGTATCTGCAGTGCCCACACAGGCTGAAACCAGTAAAAGATCATTATGCTATCAATGAGGAATGAACTTACTGTTTGGGATCAAGTCAAGGACTTTTTCTCAAATTTTATAAATCCATTCACAAGTTAACAGACTTTACGTCATGCCCAGAGTCTGTTCTTTAATCACTGCGTTGGTCTAATGGTAAATTTCTCGAAAGCCAGACTAGAGCAAACAGGTATTTTCTACTTCTGTAATCCATCTCTAATGCTGTTCTGTTCCTTGAAGAAAATTCTTGTGCTTTTGAGTTTGAAGCAGAGTATTCTTGGTATTATTATAACATTACATTTGCAGCCAAGTATCAAGCTGCCTCAATCTACTGCTTATCCTGAATATAGTTTACAAATGGCAAGTTCATATTATCACCAACAAGTAAGGGAACTTTATTAACCTTTTCCACTCAAAGCAGACTGTTGTATTTTAACTCTAGAAAATCAACCAGAGACAGCTTTCAAATTCCTCTGTTGTTTTTGAGCAGTGTGAACTGAGGTGGGGTTATACATGGGGGGTTGGTGTCAAAAGATGTTTAGATGAAGTGAGTATAGCTTTTAGCTCATTTAACCACTGATTGTGTTCTTAAGCATGGTTTTGACTTATGACTTATGAAAGAATTGCTGAGTCCTCTTCCAAAAAATACGAATTAAAACTTTTCCTGACTGAAACATCTTACTTCTATTGGAGGCTCAAACAGCAGGTCATATGACTATCAGGATCTAAATGAAAGTATTTTGGGGTTGATGTTGTTTGATTCAAGTACCACAAACTCTTACCTGATGCTACTTGCAAAAACCATACTTAGGATCAGTCCAAATTTTAACCCTTAGCCCTCCCCCTTCATCTTACCCTTTTGTCTACCGTTTCCCCTCGACCCTCTGTTTTGAGTTTACAGAAAGCTTACAAAAATGGACATCAGTTCCGGACAGTGAAACTATCCACTTGGCAATATTCCCACTGGCCTCCTTGAAACACTTGCATCTGGCGTGTGTAGACCATTTCTTTATGTGATCATCAAAAACAGTGCTGCTACTGACTCACGGGTCCTTTTGTGACACTTTAAAGTTTGTTTGTTGATTGTTTTGGGAAGATCATAATTTTGTTTCATCAGATTTCTGTTTATTGTTGTTTTCAATAATTGCTTCCTGATATTTTTTGTTCTTGCTCCTATTTCGTCTTTTTGCATTCTGAAGCTCTCCCGAGAAGCTTCTTAAGATCCAAATTGGTAAACAAATTGATCAGAAGTTGTGGCTTCATCAAAGGGTCAAAATGGGATCTGATGATTTAGTATTTGTGTTCAGGCTACCATGGTCAAAGTAAACAATTCTGATGATAGAGAATCTTTAACAAAATGTTAAATAATTGGGGTGCTGGTTTGGCGGAGTGGTTAGCAACCAGGCACCCCATGTACTTGCTTCTGCCAGTCCAGGTTTGAATCTCGCCTGTGACCAGTTTGCAGAGTGTCTTCCCCTACTCTCTCACCCCCTTTCACAAGCCTATCCACTGTCTCTCTCCTATCAATAATGGCACAAAATGCCCAAAATAATACATTGAAAAAAGAAAAAAAAAAACTTAAATAATTATGATTGATCTTTGTTGGTCTTGCAAAGTAAAATGGGATCCTTTTACATCATCTTTACTCAAAATGTAGAGCACTATAAAGTCTGTGCTATTTTTTTTTGCCAAATTCCATTTTATTTTTTCCCATATTATGTTTTTTCCAGTTTGATTTGTTGAAAATAAGTTGGATTTTTTTTGTATTTTATGCAAATTTATTCCCGAGTAATGAAATATATTCACTCACTCTTCAGGTTGTCCAGTCAACAGTAAGTTGACGAAACTTGCTGAATATTTGATCTCTTGACACATAATAGTCATTGGCAAACTGCTCTGCCCTGTACTCTGAAGTTTAGGGATAGGAATTGATAAGATTTTTTTGAGACTAGTGCCAAATGTAAGCCAGTAGATTTTCAGTGTCAACAATGTCAAACACACGTCACAGCATAGAGAAACGCTTCTGAAAGTTGCTGGTGTTTTCACTCACTTAAGGTTGTGCAGTATGTGCCTTTTGTATAAAACCACAATCACAAATCACAACTCTGACCGCTTCTAAACCCTGTCAGTTAAAGGAATTGAAAACGGAACTGATTAGCAAAGGACTCATGACATTAATACTTTGATGGAGCTGTTAACGATTCTCAACATGAATTGGTTTTAGAATCCCATCTCTACTGGAGTTAGCCGGAAGTTTCAGACCCTTTTCGCCAGTTTATACACCACTCAAGGTTGCTCGTGGCACTTGCATCGCGATGCTCATTGCTCCTAGACGCCAGCGGTCATTAATGATGGATGGCAGCTTCTTAGTCAGAAAAAAATGCTTTTACTTAAAATGTCGGCCATTTCCATGGTATTCAGTGTTTTTATTGAATTCCACTTCATGCCAAGATCATTAAGTACAATGTGTAGTTTTTGTTTGTATTTATGATATACTGTGAAAATGATTTTTTTTCCAACTGTGAAGAAAGCTTCAATCAGACTCGAGTATGAAGCTGCGAGATTTTGGAGGTCTTAGGACAGTAGGCAAGGTCATGGAGCCCCATGATCATTTTTTTACTTAGTAAGTCCATCATGTGAATGCAATAACGCTTAAGAAAGATTGTTCTTCCAGCCTTTCATGAATATTGCTTGAGGTTCAATAGTCAAGGTCATAGAGGAACCTTTGTTTGTGATGCAGTATCCAATACCCTGTCTTTTTCATGTCATTTTCAAAGGAGTTTTCTTTAAACTTGCAGAAAAAAAATAATTTTTAAAGAAGGAACTGGTAAGATATTAGAAGGTAATAGGTCGAAGTTTCTTCTGCCTCACGGTCATGGGCTAAGTTAGAAGGCTTCAGAGGTCTCAGAGTAATCCCTTTTCATGATCGTGGTACCTCAAGAACTCTTTTGAGGGACTCCCCTCAAACTTTATGAATGTTGTTCATGACTCATCCATATCTAGATTTTTTTCCAAGTACAAGGTCGAAAGTGAAGGTCAACGAACCTCATTTTATCACTTACCTTCTACATTAGTAAATCACCCTCGCCTTTCTTTAACCCTCATTTTATTTTGACTGTATGGCAGTTTTCAACCTTTCAACCCTTTCATGCATGAATTACTAAATCACAAAGGAATACTTTATAAAATGTTTGTTTTTACTTTTCAACAAGTTGAAAATCATATTAATTTTTTCTAACGTTATATTTTGAGAGAGTTATGCATTTGCCCACCCTAGTGGACACCATGAATGGTATATATAAAGTAATGTAGAGCTTAATAAAGATCCACAAACAAATTTCTTTAACAAACATTTATTAAGAGTATATTTAAAATAAAAAAGGATAAATCTAAAATATATATATTATTGCAGATTAATCAAACTATTCACTTGTGAATCACACCAAATTTTTAAATAAAAATAAAAACTTGTGTAAAATCTGAATACAGGCTTAATGTCCAATTTGTCCTTTGATGGCTTTTTTTTTATTTATGTTGGAATATCTCAATATGGTGAAAATCTAAAGAAAAGATTACATTTTTTTAAACTTGGAATTACCACCTGGTTGTTGGACCAGCCTAAAGGGTATACATTTATTCCAAATATCTGTCTCTTACAGATATAGATAAATATATATATGCTTATTGTAGTTGATTGTTGATGTTAACATGAATATAATCTTTGAATTCTCCTGCGCTTTAACCATTTATCTATGAAATAAAATGTATACTTTTTTATTTGTAGTCACACATCTGCTTTTCTCCCGACTCCAGGTGCCTGAGATCATCAGTACGTTGAGGCAGGCTGGCAAGAGCTCGGCACGCAGCGATGACATCAACAACATTTCCAACAAAGCTTCTGCCGGAGGCAGCGATCCCTCTGAAACATGCCTGTCATCTCACTCCACGATTACTGCTTCTGTGGCACCACCCTCTGCTGTCTCTCCAACGACTTTTGCCAAGAAGTTCGAGGTGCTGTTCTGCGGCCGTGTCAGTGTTGCTCACAAGAAAGCCCCTCCCGCTCTTATTGACGAGTGTATCGAGAAGTTTGGCCAGTTGCATGGCTCAGGGACCACTGATAAAGGAGGGAGTAGTGGGGGATTGGTGGGTGGGTTGAAGAGGGCTTTAACCCCTCAGTCAAATGGACTCTGGAGTGGTCGGTCTGGCGATGATGCAGCAGGGAGTCCGACCTCAGGGAAGCGTCCTGTGCTGTTTAAAAGAGACCCCAGCTTTCCCTGTCTGCAGGCTCTGGATGAGAATGGACTCTCACCAGAGATCTCCAACAACAACACTACTGATGCTCACACCCACTCTGCAGGAGTACAGCCCACCAGCCTGCAAGAGAACAGGACCATGCTATTTACGGTATGCACTTTGATGAATGTACAAGCATGCAGAAAATGTAATCTCGTTGGTCTAACAACTTTGTGCTCTATACTGTATGTGCATAGGCTTTGTCTTACATCATCTATTATGTTTGGTATCCTATATGCTGAAATGCAAAGAAACTGGGCCTTTTCTGCGTGGGAAGAAACTTTTTTTGTGGTGTACTGTGTAAACACTAAAGCAGTGGTAAACAACAGCACCAGTCCTTCATTATCATGCTTTAATTTACAGGAAAAGTATGCAGTTAAAAACAGTCTTATGACAGCATGCGATGCTGGATCCTTCAGCTGAATTTGCTTCAGGATCAGTAGAAATTCCCTAAGGCTGAAAAACACTTTGGGATCAGTGTTCTATTTGTCTATGTATATATGATGATCCATCATTTACACTAAAACTCTTCTTATCTCCATCATTGATTATTACTGTTAATTCTATTTTCTTGTTATCTAGAGGGTATGTTCTAGTGCAGAGAAGTCTGGATTTCCTAGATACAGGTTCCTCATGTTCAGTTGGGTCAAAAGGAAAATGAGGGGGAGAACAGAAAGAGACAACGACATACATCCCCCAATGACTCAGCAGGGCTAAATGCTGACTGTTGCTCAAAGTGAGCTCAGTCACACTCCCCTTATTCACCTTCATCTGACCTCTGCAACCTTTTGCCAACAGGACTTTCCTGTTAGTCACCCAGACAGGAAACAGGGACAGCTGGCCCGGGAACCACAGGGGTCTGCCTCTGCTCCTCTGTGCAAATACATATGTGCTCTTGACAGTGAGGATACATCCTGTTGTTTCTGTGAAGAGTACCGGTAGATAAAAAGAAATCTCCCCCCAGACATTAATATCTTCAATTGTTTCCCATTTTTCAAAAGTATTTGATGATGTGAATAAAATTTGATCAAATGAAGGGGGATTTGTTCTCGGTAAAGCTCACAGGGACTGAAGGCTTGGATTTAACCAATAAGATTTCCATTTTTTTTATAATGAGTGCCATTTTAGCCGAGATAGTGACTCATACTCTAAGATGATAAGTGGGAATATCCCATAAAGCAGAGCTGTCATAAAATTAAGTGGTACTTTTTCAAAAGGGGGAATTAAAACTGTCTCATTTAAACATTTAATTATAATTTTTAGGCTTCCTTTTACACCACAATGTTAATGAAGACTGTCAGACCTTGTATTTGCAGGCTTTCTTGTCTTTTTTTGTATGCATAATAAATGTCATTAAGTTGTTTGTATCTGGAGTCGAAAATGTAATTGGCTCATAACCACTCAGTGCTTGGTGGTGCTTTGTATCCTTTATTACTTAGACACACACCTCACTACCAAGCCAGCAGAATCTACACTGATGGCCTAATGGTGTTGACAAGTTTGTCTTTTTGTTTTTCTTTGTTTTAGGTGGGACGGTCACAGATCTTCTTGGTCAGTCCAGACACTAAAAAAGTTGCAATAGAGAAGAGCTTCAGGGAAATTTCCTTCTGCTCACAGGTGTGGTCCTTAAATATCTACCTAAAAGTCTGTGATGTTTTGTTTTTGGGTTTTGTATCTATGTTTATTAAAAAAAACATGCTTTCTTTTCAGGGTATTCGTCACGTGGATCACTTTGGCTTCATTTGCAGGGAGACAGTGGAAGGAGGGAGCTGTCACTTTGTTTGTTACGTGTTCCAGTGCACTGATGAGTCTCTGGTAAGAGAGACACAAAATGAAACTGAAAAATACGTAGACAGGGCAAGACATAGTAGCCATATTTATGTGAAAATCATCATTATAGCTTAAGAGCTTAAGTATGCATTGCATTAACATTTTAACTAAATATGAGTACTGTATCTGCCAAAGTCATATTCCAAGACTGTCATGCCTGTGTAGAAATGGACTTTGAAATCAAGCCCTGTTAAAATTTGGTTCTGCATTTTTAAAACCTAAAAGTCAGTTATCTTTGAGATTATAGATGCTGCTATGGAGCGGAGTTCTCTGACATGATGTCTACTTATCATACCACTGATGAATTAAAAAACATACATTCCTCTGCCTCTGCTACTAACTGAACACTGTCACTCGTCTGGCGAGAAATGCCACCTGCAGTAGCCTGCATGTTGGTTTTCCTCCTCTTTTACTACCAAAGAGGCTGAATGACAAGATGCCTCACTACGTCTATCTTTCTTAACACCGGGGTGCATCGGTTCTATAGCGGATTTAGCGGATTTATAGCCGAGTGAGCATCTGTCAAACATGCGATCTTTGGGGTGAAGACGGGGCCGCTCGCGCGGACACACGGAGAGAGCTGAAGTGAGCATCCTGAGGAGTAACGAGGAAACAAACGCTAATATGAATGGTGGCACAAAAGATACGGTTCTTAAGCCGGCTGCCCCAGTGTGAGAATGTGTTGGTTTTAAACAGGATGAACAAGGTGTGAGCTCATGAACACCTCCGAGCTGATATGTCGCATTTGTTTGAAAGTAGTGGCGACGAAGATGTGCAGGTGCAGCGGAGCCTTTGTCCTGACAGTCAACACTTACTGAGGTGTTTGGTCGGCAAAGAACATATAGATAAAAGCCCAAAATTAAGCGCTCACAGACAGTGTCATTCGCTACATTGCAGAAGAAGTGCAGCCCTTCAATACGGCTGAAAAGCCAGCAGTTACAAATGTTTGACAGATGGTACGAATTGACTGGGAGAAAGTACATGTCACAATTCCTGAACTGTATAAACTCCATTTCATTTAGGCCAGAGTTTTTATTGTTTTGTGAGTTTTGTTTTTTCTTTACAGAGACAGTGTCTATTTTTTTTGTTTTTGACTAGTATAATTATTTTTATTTACATGCAATTTTGCTAAAAGATAGGCCATTTCATTTTCATTGCTTTTTTCTCTTTTTTGTTTGTTAAATTTACAATATTTTTTGTTCAATTTATTTTATTTAAAATATCCTGACCTTCCAATTACAGTTAAATATTCTTAAGAAATGAAAGTTTCTCGAATCGTGCACTAGTCTTAAGTGCCAGAGATTTCAGGGAAATTCTATTCTAGGCTACTATGTTGTACGTTTGGAATTGTCATGCTGCTGCATCCAAGTTTCATACCAAAGCAGTATTCATAATAAATGCCATGCATTGCATTGACAAACGTATCAGAAATGTATTTCTCTTTAAATTTTTCAACTATTCAGTCAGTTGTTGTTACATCAATAGAATTTAGATTAACAGTTTGTCCTGAATGTTTGGGCTAAAATAGTTCCTAAATACACATTTGCATGTTAAACTTTTAAACGTTTAACTTAATATGTGTATTAAATTGCGAGTTTTCTTGCTTACAGACTAGTCGACTAGTCGCAAATAAAATTTAAGACTAGTCGGTGGGGAAATTAGTCGAAATTCCCATCCCTAGTACCTACATAATTTATCAATTATAACACACACATTGTTGCTTTTAGAAAGCTTATAATTTTTCGGGTGAGTATTATACATGAGTACAAGCAAAATACTTACATTTTGTCTCACCAACATCGCGATTGCAACACATCTGATACAACAAGCCAAAATATTCTCTTTCTCTGTTAAGACACAGGCAAACACAGGGCACTGCCATCTTGTGAGCAAGTGAATGCAAAATAGCTGTGCTGTGATTGGTCAAAGACATCGGCATATTGATAGCTACTCGCTGATTGGTTGATAAACTACAAATGAGCATACACGGGCAGAAATCGAGTAATTGCGTATGCGTGAATCAAAATGGTGTTTCCGCAGCTGTTTGAGAAAGAAAATCATGTTTAATATTTGTTGTGAAAATACTGAAATTTCATTGATTGAATCTTTGAAAAAAGGGTAATTTTTGAGTTGTCTGCAAAAATCATGAAAAAATGGGGTGAATGTTATAATCGAGATATTACGGTACATCAGTTCTAGCAGGGTGGAACCAAAGCTGTAAGTCCATCTCCATTATACAATAAAATAAACCAAAATGTTGTCCTTCTTATAGTCTGCTGGGTGAAAAATAAATCTGAAAAGTCTCCTGATGCAACAGATAGCAGACACAGAACACCCGCTGCTCTTCCTTATTGGTTTAAAACTGCTGAAATAGACATGCCCAAACTTTGCAGAAAGTCCAACTGGTTGAAAATACTGATCTGCTGTTGAACTCTATCAGGAAATTAACAGGAAAACTGTTAATTAACCAATTTATCAAGTCTACTAAGGTTATGACATGCTGTGGAAAAAGTATGCTCTGAGACTGACTAGTTAAAATCAGGTGTATTCAAAATCCAAGAGCATGATCAGTTCAAATTTAACAATATAAAAACTTTTTTTTTTTTAAGTTCCCTAAAAAAGAAACTTTGAAGAGTACCGCAGTTTGGATTAGAAATCTCCATTTATATAAATACAAGTGACTAATCCGATTTTTAGCAATTTTTTTACCCATTTTTTTCCTTCTTTTTAAAAAAGCTGTTGCTTTGCCTTTCCAACAAGCAGAACAAAAGTTGGGATCATCTCATCACTGTGACCTTAAGTGGCAATTCTCAGCTGGTGGGTTATGATCCAAAAGGTGTTAGGGAAAACACTCCTGTCTTTTTATTACCTCCGCCAAGGAGGTTATGTTTTCGGGAGAGTTTGTTTGTCTGTCTGTCCTTCCGTCCGTTCATCTGTGAACAAAATAACTCAAAAAGTAATGGATGGATTTTGATAAAATTTTCAGGAAATGTTCAGCATGGGAAAAGGAAGAACTGATTCGATTTTGGTGTTGATCCAGATCAGCATCTGGCCACCATGACGTAAAATGTGATTTTTGTGAATAACTACTGAACTAAAACAGATATCATTTGAAAAGCACTCGGAGAGCGCAGACCTCCGCCAGCGCCACAGTCCTCACCCATATTGTGATTTTTTTTTTTTTTTTCATGTATATTTTTGGGCCTTTATTGATAGGAGAGAGACAGTGGATAGGCTTATGAAAGGGGGTGAGAGAGTAGGGGAAGACACTCTGCAAACTGGTCACAGGCAGGATTCGAACCTGGACCGGCAGAAGCAAGTACATGGGGTGCTAACCACTATGCCAAGTCAGCACCCCACCCATATTGTGATTTTCACCAGAAATATTAGTCCTACCTTTATTTCATCTGAACATTTAGATTCCTTGACCATGGACACATTCCATTAGCAATTGGTTTCATAATGATATCTATTTTAGTTCAGTAGTTATTCACAAAAATCACATTTTTCGCTATGGCGGCCAGACGCTGTTCCGGATCAACACCAAAATTGAATCAGTTCTTCCTTTTCCCATGCTGAACATTTCCTGAAAATTTCATCAAAATCCATCCACTACTTTTTGAGTTATTTTGTTCACAGATGAACGGACAGAAGGACAGACAGACAAAAACACTCTCCCGAAAACGTAACCTCCTTGGCAGAGGTAATTATGAATCCAGTTGCCAATGTTATGTTTTCATGGTCAAGGAATCTAAATATTTTGATGACATTAAGGTAGGACTTATGGTGAAAAATCACAATATGTGTGAGGACTGTACCATGGTGGAGGTCTGTGCTCTTCGAGTGCTTTTCTACTTTTGCATTGGACTGCAATCTGTTCACACTGCTTATCAACAGATGGTGCTAATTAGCGCTTGTTTTAATAGAAAGGCGTTTGCATATATGTTCAATAGGTAGGTACTTAGCTTCAGATATATGTTTTTAAGATTTTCTGAAACAACTTCTTAGTAGCAGACTTTTTTTTTATTAATGTTGAGCATGAATGCTCTGTTGAAGCTGTTAAAAAGTTACTGAAGTGTGTTGTTGTGACATCTTCAGCTTATTTAGTGCTACTAATTGAATATTATTGATACAGGGCTGTTCATAATGCACCCATTGATGCAGGGTTACCACAGCTACAGTCAACATTATAGTCTTGCACCACTGTGTCCCTCAGATGCACTTCTAGGTTTCAGTTAAAATTCAGCTGATGAGTGACAAAGGAAATATTTCCCTCTCCTGATTCGCCACATGCAGGTCATTTTGATCTGTAATTAAACTAATTTTGTGTTACTGTGATATGCTGTCCTATCTCAAATTTCAAGTGCAGCATCTTTTCGTTTAATAAATTTGAGAAATTGAAATTTTTCCTTTGGGTTGCAGCCTGGTATATATGGATGATGGTGGGTTTCATAGCAAGACCAGTTGAGAACCACTGACCTACAGCATTACACGCTGCCAATTGTATGTTTGAAACAAAAATGACTGTTCTAAATTGAGTGTGTCTCATATCCCTGATCACCGTGCACTCAGCCTGTGTGCTTCATGCAGATAAAAATGTCCAGGTAACAGGCGATTCTGCTGCTGTCACAGATACACCAGCATGACTCTCTGTTACAAATTGGAAATATGGGTAATCCCAAAATCCCCGCCCAGTATCTCCTCAATCAGTGCTCAGTCAAGTCATAGCCACATACTAGAAAATCAACATTTTTTGGTTTTATTAGATTAAGTAAAGTTTCTGGTAGGTTTATGCAGACTACATTAAATTTTAGCATTGTTGAAAATGGTTGACAGCTGATACAAGTGCATGTTGATGTCATGAAGAGACCTCTTGTTTAATTGTTTTTTTTCTCAGTGTGAAGCTTCTACTACTCTGTACATGGGAGTGTGTGTCAGTATCGCTGTCAGATGGGTGGGTACTGGTTCTTGAGAAGCGTGGGAGGGGGTTTACCATGATTTCAAAATGAGGGTAATGACCAAGAGATACTGATAATTCTTTAAACTATGAATAATCCAGTGCATTTTTATATTTACTTGATTATTTAGCTTTTCATTGCAATAAATGAAGAGTTCTTTTCCAAAATGCTATAAAAGCCAAACTTAAAAATATATATATTACTCAGTGCTATTCTTTTTTATACCGACTGTACTACCTGCCCTATCAGTATTTAATGCCAGAAAGCTATATATCCCTGTTTAAACTGTATTTCAAAGTTCAGTTCCCCAGCCAACCCAATGGTGGGTCTGGGTAAATAATGTAAATACTGTCTAAATGAAAATGGATTTATAGCATTTTGGAAAAGAGCTCTTCAAATATATATACTGTATATTTGTAAAGGGGGAAATAAGATTAAGTTATTGTTTTTTTCCGTTATCATTTCGCCTCTTTGTTTTTATTTCTTCATTCTTATTCTGCCTTTGTGCCGATACACACATCCCTGTTCACACTGATTTTCCTTGATATATCCACATCTTCACATTCAGGGTTCAGGCTTACATATTATAGAGTTTAGAGTTTCGTGGTTTTCCTTTTAGTAAATTCGTGTATCCATATGTGTCTTACCTGCACATTTCAACTAGTGTATACCTTAATGATCAGATTATATTTTAATCAGTACATTGTATTTTCCGGAGCTAATACTTCCTATATTCTTTCTGACAGTTATGATTAAACTCTTCTCTTTTCTTTCCCTGGAGCTAAAACTCAATGCACAAGTGCTCTTCTGAATCAGAAGGTACCACATGTACTGGCAGTTTGATTAAAACAGGCTGAGGAAGTACTCTGGTGTTTACTGTTCAGCTCATAATACAGTGTGATAAGCATGTACAAGACAAATAGGTCAGTGATTCTTTAAATAATGATTAACAGGGCCTACTCATCTCTTTTTATTTCAAATTGTTCTGTAACTTAATTTAACTGTAAGTGTATTTTTTATTTACTCCTGTTTAGTTGTTTTAATAGGATTTATTAAAGCTGTTACATAGCTGTGATTGCTGTCATACATGATGCAGGCCGGATCTGATGTTTGTACGGACAGGTTTTAATCGCTTGTGTGAACTGAAATCTTTATTGCTTTGGTTATTAAGGGGGAGATTTGTTTGCTGTAAGTACTGTGCTCTTCTGTGGAAAACAGATTTGTAAAGAAAACTGCATTCAACAGAAGCAAACATATATAAACTGTTGGCATAGACAGTTTTTTTGCTAGTAAGTAGCTGTAGAAACCCCCTTAATAAAGTGTTTTGTTTTTGTAGGTGGATGAGATCATGCTGACTTTGAAACAAGCATTTTCCGTGGCAGCGCTGCAGCAGAATGCAAAGACCCAGAGCCAGCAGTGTGACAGTTGCCCCATGCAGCAGCTCCACAGACTGTGTGAGAAGATTGAAGGTAGGAAGCTGTCTGAAGGTTGCTTCTCTGTAACCGTAGGAAAATGTGGAAAGAGAGCATGACTTCTCTGCATAAACACACGTCACATTGATTAGTCATTACATTACACATTTTTCCTTTGAGTCGACCTGACTTCTGTGTCATCTCATTAACTTAAGGAAATACGCTAGTTTTACTGGACTGGGCCCTTATTAAAGCTTTTATTATTATCATTCTTATTATTATTAAACTGTTATGTTATTATACTGTCATGTGTTGGTCTTCTCTTCGCTGTGGACTTTTCTTTCAGGGCTTCATCCATCTAAAATCAAGCTGGAGCTTCAGCGGCACTTGGCCACCCTGGACAACCAGGAGCAGGCTTCAGTGTTTGAAAACACCATGGTAATTTTTCCTCTCTTTTTTGTCCGAAGCACCTGTAAGGCACAATGTAAATTCCAAGAGTTCTCTTAAAGATTACTGCAGTTGGAGCTAAACCTGTCAGGCTGCAATTTTTACCCAGCACAAGATGACTGAGTAAATGCAGAATCACAAGTTTTTCACATGGGATCTACAGTGATGCACTGATGTGCCTGTGCTCACTGCTCTAATATACTGTGTATATCATGTTTCTGCCGAGTCATCTCCCTGCTGCCCTAAGGAGACTGCTGCATCCTGCTCTTTATTAATTTGTGTACACTTCAGTCTCCTCTCAGTGAACCCCAACTGGATTGGCTGAAAAAACTAATCCGTATGATATGAAAAACAGATCAAATATCTCTATAGAGCAGGCTATATTTATATGTAACTTTGTACATTTATACATAAAATAAAAAATTTTGTTGAGTGAAAGTGACACAGGAAAGTGGATGACCCTCAGATGTCTCTTTAAGACTCTGCTGACCTCTGCTGGTGCTGATGCTGAACTGCAACCCCACAATCATCCTGAATAAGCCTCTCAAGTCATAGAAAAATATGAAAGGACAGTTGTTTTTTTGCAGCTCCTCTGTAATGCTTGGTCGCCCTAAAGCAGTCTATTTTGAAATGTGAAAAAAAGGCTTTTTTTGTCAATACGGATGCACATTGGCAGATATTGACTCGTTATAGAAATGTTAGATATCTGCAAATGAATGTGGAACAAGCGGATATCAGTTTTGGGTGTTTATTTGTTGTGTCGTTTACAGTTTAATGCTGACATCATGCACACCACACTCCAGTTTAAGAGAGGGACTCTTTTTATTGGGCAGTATAAAGTAACCTGTTTGACAAACTGAAGTACAGGAGAGAAATATTGGCAATGGGGGAGAAAATTACACCTAAATAGATCATTAGAAAAACATTGGTAAATGATCATTTTAACATCGGTTTAGGCATTAGCCCTGATTTTTAACAATCAGAACATCCCCAGTGTCAAATATATCATCACCATTATATATTGAATTTGTTTTTTTCTGCTAAAACATTAAGATGTTTTCAGGCTTATATATAAAATAGTCCAATTTTGTATCATTTATTCGGAAGTGGTTACATTTTTTTAAAAAATGCATGCTTATGTTTCAGAGAGCTCGTCCGAGGAGTGATCAGGAGGAGAATGAGTTGGTAATGGCTTCTTTGAGGAATCTGTATGAGGAGAAACAGAGGAGTCATCAGCACACGCACTCTGTAGACGGCAGACAGGTATGTTGCCCGTGTCTTCTGTTCATTTATTTGCTGCTGCTCAAGCTTTATTTCAGTGATGTTCTACATTTTCTTGTGGCAGATGTTTATCACAAAATGATGTTAACTTACTTTATTTTTAAACTGTGCAACTGTCTTTGTGTGCATGTAGGTGTGTGAGGAGGCAGCTTTTGCCCCGGTGGAGGCTCAGCAGAGTAGCAGTCGGCAGCGACTTGAGCAGTTTAAAAGCCGAGCCAAGCGCTCTCTCACTGAATCCCTGGAGGGGATCTGGAAGGTAAAAGTTCTGTTTTTTTTTCAGTTCATTTTCAGCAATGTCATCACATGATGCAGGGTTTCATTGTACTAATTGTTGCAACTTTTAAAGTCATAAAAATGGACAATAACACGGTACTGGTCCTTGACGTCCTTTTTGTTTTTTTTCTTTCTATCAGGGAAGCAGCAGGGCCAGAGCTCAGAGGGACAACAGTGTAGGAAGTGACAGCGGCTCCTCAGTTTGTACGGCCATCAGCAGCCCCGAGCATCCTTCTCTGGATGACTCCTTGCCTGCCTCCACCCAACTACGACCTAACAGCCCACTCAGGTAGAAACACACCCTTCACATCGACTCATATCTTAAGGCAGAACAGACGATGCCTAAAAGTCAAATCTGCCACACCAGTTCTATCTGGAGTTTTTGATTGCAAGGATTTTTCTACCCTGAGTTCAAGAGGTCAGTCCAGCTGCAGCTGGGGGGTGAACTTACAAGGGAAAGCATGGAAAAGGGTATCTTTGAGCTCTAAATGTTAAACATAAAATGTGTGTTTTTATTTTTTAATATGACCAGGCTCGGTGGGCTAACTAAATGAGAAATAAGCCTGAGTTAAAGGTACAGTGTGTATTATTAAATGCTAAACAAAAAAAAAAAAAAATAACAGACTTGGTAAAATTGAATATATTATGTAAAATTATATTAAAAGTAGTTTCTAATCAGCCTTAAATAATTAATGTTTTGTTTTCGTTACCTTAGAAAAAGTCATTTATATCAATCTAGGAGCGGGTCGCCCATTTATAGAGGCCTCCATCTTGCATCGCCATCTTTTCTACCGTAACCCAGAACGGACAAAAATACGCTTTCACGTTTTTTTTCGACGCCTGCCGGAAATGCACAGTTGTGAAATAGACGAAGAAGAAGAGAGTGATTACCAAGCAGCTGTGCTAATACAAACAAACATGGAGGACCACACGTACAATTTACCATCAGTGGAGCATGAATCATTGTCAAAGAAACGAAAAAACGGGATGAAGCCAAACGCAATCGGCAGGGCTCTCAAGTGCGACCATTTTGGTCACATATGCAACCAAAATTTGTAAGAGTGCGCCTAACTTTTTTTGTTAGTCGCACTGGTGCACCATGCGCTCCCCGGGTGAAAAAAAAAAAGGTCACGGCGGTAGCAGATAATCCGCTAAAACCGGACAAAACACCGCACCTGCAGTCTCTCTCTGCCTCTCTGTTCAACAGCAGGTCCTGCACACACACGCAGGCACGCACATACGCATGCACACACACAGCCCTCAGTAATCATCCAATCAGCTGTCAGTATGCAGAGGAGCCCAGACTCTGCGGTGTCAGGCTACAGCAGGAAGCGACCATGAAGCGACACAGCGAGGCTCCGCTGAATCGTCTTAGGCCCTCCTCACATGAGGACGGCATCGTATTGTCTTGGCGTCGGCATCAAAACATGTATCGCTGTTTACACATCGTATTGTACATAGGCTTGTGTATTTACTTGAGAACGCAAAATCCACGCCGGGACGTACCTATGGGTTCCCACGCATGCTCCCAACCCATACTGCATGCTGGGTAATGTTGTTCTTGGGTTACTACACTCGTAACATCACAGTTCTGCTCCGAGGTGTATTCCACGTCAATAAGTGCTCATGCATGCGTAACATGCTTCATCTCTGCGTGAGACCTTGATGCTGTTGTTGCCGAAGGTGGTGTTGTTGGTGTTCTGTGAGCAAATGTTGCTATAAAAGTCGTAGCAATATTTAAAAAGTCAGAAATATTCTGCCCTTAAAGTCTTTTTCATAAATTAGTTTGAAAATTGTTTTTTTATTATTTACCTTATAGTTTCAGGTTTGTAAATATTGAATACAGTGTGTGAAGTCTTATTCTAGGTTCAAATTTATTGGAGAATAAGACCATCCAGTTAAATGTTATGTTGTTGGTTGTTAAAATATGGATATTTATTTCATTTTTCAGCACAGTATAGCACCTTAAACATTAGCTTTTATTATCCTGAAATATTTTATTTAACTTGAGATGTTTGAGTTTGAAATATTATATTTCAGTTCAGTAAAGCACTTTAACCCTATAATGCCAATTGTATCATATTTGATACATACGTTTACAATACCTCTATCCACTCAATTTGATCATCAAATGACAAAAAAAATCAGAATAAAATCAGATAAATGATAAAAATGTCCTCAAATGGATTATCAGTTGCCACAAACACCTAATGTATCAAATGAGATACGAAAAATCTATATGTAGAATTTTATGGATTTTCTGATTTTTGTAGGATTTTACCAGAAAGTGAAATAAAAATTTAATCTCCAAAATAATAGAATTTTCTGGCTATCATCTACGGTCTTGGACCTGAAAGGGTTAAGAACAAGCACTTTTATTTGAAGATGTTTTATTCTGCTTAATGTTTTAGTTTAAAGTTGTAAATTTCATTCAGTGAAGCACTTTGACTCTGTTTTACATTAAATGTATAATTTTGCTTCAAATAAAGACAAGTATTTCTTCGTCTTATTTATAAAGCATTTACATTATGTAAAATTTATGGAGAGTAATAAAATGGTGACCTTATGGCATTAAAGGTGACACTGAAAAATTTGGGTGCACCTAAATTTTGTGCTGGTGCACCTTAAAAAATTTTTTAGGTGCACCGTTGCAACCAACTCAAAAAGTTAGTCGAGAGCCCTGATCGGGATAGGCTACGACAAAAAACAGGGTCAAAATCGGCGCTGCCTTTCCCTGAAGGATAAGTTTGCAGACAGATGCAGAAGTTGCCTGTTTTTTGCTGGACAGGTAAGACTAAGTGTCGAATTGTACTCTTATATGGAGCTGAATTTATTTGTTTACTTTCGGGAGAAGTCGGAGTAAGACGCAGAGAATGTATATGCTATGAGAGGCTTATTTCACGGCCACAAGCAATTTTCTGTGGACAGAAAACATAGGCTGATAACTAAGCTATATAGTGCTGTTGATGAGACAAATATAAAGATTTTCACCGTACTCCTTAATTTGATTGTTTGCTCCTAATTTGTCATTTAGTAGCACATGTACACATTGGTAAGGTGTACTTTTTAGGATATCCTCGGTCTCAGGAAAACCTCTGTGTCATTTCTCAGACCAAACAGCATCAGAAAACCCCCCCTCAATAAAACCTCCGTCAGATAATACAGCCTCAGGCTTCAAAATGAAAGTCATCAGACAAAATACTGAAAAAACGGACTCAAATAAAAAACAACCTCAGGTCGTAACAATATCATAATATTATATATTACATATATCGTAATATCATAAATGTCAAGTCGTCTTGAGACGGCATTCAGCTAAAAATCAGCCACTAGCAAACTTCTCATTTTCAAAATAAAAGCATTCTTCATTATCTCCTATTAGTTCTTTAACACTTTTGTAAATTAGGCTCTTGTTTTGGAGCTGACCGGAAGTTTCTTCGATAGCATAATAGCGCGCTTAACAGAATGTCCGAAATACCGCGATGAAGTTTGTATCCGTGCGTTTTATGGCTCACATGACCACATTTTGGTATTCTACGTGGTGACTTTCTCGCCTAAAATGCTCTCTGAACTTTCAAATGTGGCGAATCAACAGAGATATTTGATAGCTTGGTAGCTGGAAACACTCGTTGACGACGCCATGTTGAAAAAACGCTTTTTGTCCTTGGAAGGCCACCGTAGCTCAGGGGTTCTCCGAAAGGGAGGGGGGAGCGCCGGAGTGCTGCAATCTCAAACCTCGCCTTTAGATGTCGCTTAAAACTACACACTGGACCTTTAAAGGAATGGATCTATGTTATGCCCATAGAGGTTTTTAACTCTAACCTTAAGAGAGGGCTAAAATGGATGTGGGGTGGTTTGGAAATGAATTGAGCTTAATGAAAGCCTTTTCTGTGTGGAACTGACTGACTGAGAAATTAATTACCAAAAAATTACCATTTAAATATCTTTTGAATTTATTTTTCTGCAAAACTAGCAGTTGCTTGAAAAACTTGACCCTTGTTAAACAACAGAACAAGTCAAGACACAATGCTCACCAATTTTTTCAAAAATGAAGAAGTGCACATTTTCTTTTAGGCTACATAAAACACAGCAGGCAGCTGCAATATTGAATGTTTTCTCCACAAACCATCCTCAGGTGTCACAACTCGACAGGGGACCTGAAGCACCTTGA